>OX465596.1:77507500-78132500 GCA_950022295.1 Bromus sterilis | reverse complement strand
GGAACAAAACTAGTCAAACACATAGCAAGTTACTCCCTTCGTCCCATAATGTAAGAAATTTTTGCAGCTCAAATTGAATTACAAAAACGTCTTACATTATGGGACATAGGTAGTAGATCTTTAGCGTTTATCAAGGCTGAAGACCCAGAGTGTTGAGGTTAGATGGTGGCTAACCATAAGATCTTTGGTTGAGCAGCTTGCCCCTGCCTGGGTTTGAATCCAATATTCTATGAAGATTTTCCTTTCTGTTGTGTCTCTTGGCTGGTTGTAATATAGTTCCTCTATTGATGATGTTATGCACTTATGCTTGACTGTTTTGAGACTACCTTTGGTCCGAATGTGCCGTGCATTATATGTATGGATTTTAGTTGGTCGTTGATTGTCGTTTTAAGTTTTGAGTCCTCTTAGTAGTTTGTATCAAGAAAGGTCATGGTTTATATAAATGAAACCGGAGAGGATGTCCTCTCTTTTCTCAAAAATAGAATAAAAATGTGATACAACCTTTTCCATTCTATACGTATGTATTGTGCATACGATATTCATCACTTTTTCTAAGCCCGTATCTAGCCGTGTGACCTTTTCTTTGTCTAGGTGTTGGCGTAGAAATTTGCACCACGCAACACAAGATTGCACCGCACAATATATAGAATACGGAGTCGCCACTTCGTTTTTCGTTACGAAGAACGGATGATTTACAAGCAAATCAACAAAGATTTTCCTCGATAACGGAGAGGATGTACGACTACTTTTCAGCGCAAAGCAGCAAAGATAATCCAAACCCTAGGGTTGCTAGAGCATGGCGAAAAGGAAAAGAAAGGTAAAAAGGGTACTGGTAAAAGATAGATGTGTATTGATGAATATCGATTGTGTGTTGTTTCAATCGGCCGTCACCTCATCTATTTATGAGGGGAGTGGACTTTCCATGCAAGAAAAGGGCTCAGATTCACGTGAAAGTTGCCAAAAATCCGATCAAACTCGGACCCGGATCGGGGGTTCGGACGTCCGGACTTTATCCCGGACGGTCCGAACCATAGGGTCGGACGGTCCGGCTTCTAGGTCCGACGGTCCGAGCTGAGGTCCAAAACCTTCTGTAATCTGCGTCCTCAAGTCGGACGGCCCGCCTTCAAAGTCGGACGGTCCGACCTTAGCTCGGACGGTCCGGTTTCCACCTCGGACGGTCCGACCTGGTTTTCCAGTGCTGCAATGTTTTGGCAATAACTTCTTCATACGAACCCCGATTTGGATGTTTCAAATATCAAAATCGACCGGTTCGACGAGACGAAGCCGGCCTATGTAGAACATTTTCCCATTTGAGGATGTATTGAAGTCCTAATTGGCAGAATAGTACTCCTAATGTTAGGGTCTTATTGCTTCAAACATAGTTTCGGCCCTTGAGATGGAATCAGATGATCATGGCTCGAACTACAAAGTTGTTCACATCAACAATACCCAACTTTTTCATGTGGAGCACTTCCTCATTTGAGGTCATATCATATAGGTTTATTGTCGTGCCAAAAACCGGTGTCAACACATGCCCCCTTATTTTTCGGTAAAGCTTGTGTACCGAAAAATAATTTGCACTCCATAGAGTCTAAGGACGATGTCAACACTCCATCAGACACGCATACTCTCAAGGCGATAAGCATATATCAGCCATTAGGGTGATACTTGGAATGACATATTGGCCATGTTTATGCAACTAGCAGTAGCATGCAGAATTCATCCACCAAAGTATATATAACCGAAATAAGTAGATAAGTCAAATATTTCGGCTTTTTGAAACAACAAAGATGTAACTAATCGAATGTATAATGATTCGGTAATACCCCATCATGATGTAAGAAATCACATTGCATCCATGGATAAAAATAAACCCATAGAGGGTAACCGATCATACCTGGGGGTGAATTCTATGGTGAAGTTGTCAATGGCATGTTCGAAGAATCTGAACAATGTGCTAACTGAAGATCATTTTTTGTGGATGAAAACCTTCGGCTTAATCCCTTATGAAATGCTTTCCCTTTCTTCACTTTGGGTGTACTAGTTGCAACAGTAGCTTGCACACCATCTTTATTTTGAATACTCTTTTTGGGAACCCATGCCATATTCATCTTCTCAAGTTATTGGGCACTAAGCCTTTGCAATTTCTTCTGAGTAATACCAACCGCATTGATTTTCCAAGTAGTACTGGACACAACACTTGGTCGTGTTTGTACATGTAACTTGGTGGGTGTGGCATCCGATTTGGTTGTAGCTTGGTGCCTTTGTTTCTCAAGTATGAGTAACTCGCTAGTAGCAATAATTCTCTTTGGGACCGACCCCTGTTCACCAACACGGCTTTTTGTTGAACTCGGTGAGTTCCGAGTGGTTTGGCCGTTTCTGAGTTGGTGTCGAATTGCTTGTTGGTTTCTGAGTGGATTCCGAGTAGCCCGATTTAATCCGAGTTGTTTCTGAGCAACTCGGTTTGTGGATTCTTGTTTGTTTTGTCCTCTCCCCGACTGCTCTACAACAGAAACTGGTACATCTCCTTTGTTTTGAGAATTCTTCTTAGGGACCCACACCATCTGTCTCTTTTCTAACTCTCCAGCTCTTAGCTGACTCGGTTTAGGAACTTCTAGCTCTGAAACAGCATCCTTGCGGCTATCTCTTTTTACTTGGTAGACTTGTTGGACTACCTCCTTCTTCCTCCATGAGCTCCTGATCGGATCCTTTTGAGTGAAACGGTCTTGCTTACGTTTATTAAATGTTGATCCTTTTGGAGCTACATAGACTTGCTGAGATGATTCGAAATAGGATGGATAATGTGCCCTTGTATCATACCTCTCCCATGATGGATATGAACTTATATAAGCATAGGGGGGTACCCATGACATTGGTATTGGCAACCCACAATAAGGATGTGAATATGATGCATTGAAATTATTATTTTGCCAATACCGGTCTTTAGATTTGCGCCTAGGGGGTAATCTTGATGGATTTGAAACACTTGGCCGATAAACACTCTTTGCTTCATTTATCTTTTGATATTTCTCCACTAGCTGCGCGAAAGTAACTTTCGGCTTTCTACTTTTGCGTTTACTTTGGCCTTTGCTTTCTTTGACTGTGGTATCATCGATCATTGGATTTGCTTGTTGCCCCCCAGTGCTTGGCGTCTTCATTGTAACCTTGACAGAACCTTCACCTTCAAGAATATCATCATCATCCTCACTAATAGTTGGTGTACTTGAAAGCTCGATCCTATCGCTTGTGGTGTCCACCTTCTTGTCAATCTGATCCCACATGTTTGAATCGAAGGTAAACTTTTTATTTTCTAGCCGATCTTGATGTGAGAACGGCTTTGGAAATAAGCCAACGAATGATTCATATTTGGCATCACCCCATTCGGCTATGCATTGTGTTTCACATTCTATCTCCGATGGCTTTGAATAAGGAATTATAACACCATCGGTTTCCTCAATAGGTTCATATCTTGGCTTCATGTTTCTGAAATCAAAAGTGTTAAAAAACACATGTCTCATTTGAGACCAAAGGTTAGCCAAGTATGAACTAATCGAAGTTGCCCGTATGAAAATAAAACTTAGCATGTATGATGGTGATACGTCCAAAACGTATCTATAATTTCTGCTTGCTCCATGCATGTTTTGTGTGATACTGCTATGATCTAGATACACTTTCAAACACTTTTGGTCATATTTGGACTAACCTATTAACTCAGTGCACCACAGTGCCAGTTCCTGTTTTCTGCCGTTTTTCTATTTCAGTTTTCCCCCATATAAAAAGTGCTCCAAAAATTCGGGAAAATTCAGATAAAAATCAGCGTGAAGGAACCTTCCGGAAGAACCTGGGTGGGGCCAGAGGGCCACCACTAGGGGCCCAGGCGCCCTGGTGGCGCGGCCTAGGGTCTGGCCGCGCCAGGGGGCGCCTGGACTCCTGGTGGCCCCCCTGGCTGCCCCCCTTCGCCTATATATTCTCCGTCACGGGAAACTTCCGAGAACAGAACCCTTTTTCGCGATCTCGCCTCTGTTCCTCCGCCGCCGCGCTTCTGAGATCGGGAGCACCAGAAGACCTCTTCCTGGCACCCTGCCGGAGGGAGGACCGACCTCTGGGAGTCTCCTCTCCACCATGGATGCTTCCCGGATGTCTCGCGAGTAGTTTTCCTTGGACCATGGGTCCGTGATACGTAGCTATGTGATGTTCTCCTCCCCTCTTTGTTCTTCATGGTTTAGACCTCGTGAGCTGCCCTACATGATCGAGGCACTTTTGTAATCTTTCTGCTGTTGCTATGCTGAGTTTGATGGGATCTGATGGATTATGAGATTATGTTCAGATTGTGATTGAGTAATATATTTGGTTCTTATCTCTTATATTTTTGTTCCTAAGTAATTCTTGCATGTTCTCCGTTGCTGTTTATTGCTTTGGCCAAGTAGTAGGTAGTAACCCCAAGAGGGAACGTTATGCTCGATTGTGGGTTCGTTACCCCCGATGACACGCTTGAGTGACAGAAACATGAGTCTAGGGGATGTGTTGTTGCCACAAGGGGGAAAACAACGGTGCTTGTAACCGCGGTTGCAAGGATTGTGTACTTTACGCAAAGTGCTTTTTAATGCAGTTGTCTGTTGCTTTGGGTTTACACTTTGGGTGGGGCTCGCAACTTAATACCAGCGAGATGTTCTGGATAGATATCTCAAGGTGGATGATTAGTAGTAGATGCAGTTGGATTTCGGTATACTTATTTTGGCGTACTGCCCGTGCTTTTGAGCCTCTTCCTTTCTTTTGTAGCATAGTTAGCATTGCGGTGCGTTCATAATCCTGTCAATTTCCCTTCTGTAATTTGTTCACCTCGCATAGCAGTTTTATCGTCTTTTGGGAGAGAGACATCACTAGTGAACATCACGTATCCCGGTCCATATCCTCATTACTATTTACATGCTCATTTACTTTTCTGCTTTTACTTTCAGTTGCTATCATTATCCCTTGTGTTTGATCCTTTGTGAACAACAAGACCGGAGAGATTGACAACCTCTCTGAACTTCATTGGGAACAAAGTTATTTGTGTCTGTGTGCAGGTCCGCGTCAGTTGCGCCGCTGGCACCTACTTATCATCTCTGGAGTCCTACTGGAGACAAACCTTGGTATCTTTACTGAGGAAAATTTGCTGCTGTGCTACATCACGCCTTCCACTTGGGGCTCACCAATGAAGGGCGAGAAATCAGTATCATCACCTCGCACATCAAGCCAAATTTCTGGCGCCGTTGCCGGGGACTCCGAGTGCTAAGATAGGGGAGTTGCACACTACCCTTTACCTTTGTTTTTTAGTCTTGTTAGTTTACCTTTCAGTTTTTATCTTTGTGTCTTATATCAAAAATCACAAAAAAATCTGCCACACTTGCTGCTACTATGGGTTCCACTGAAAACACCAAGTTGTGTGACTTCACTAGTCACAACAATCAAGACTTTATCTGCACCCCCATTGCCACACCTGCCACTTCAGCTACCTCTTATGAAATTAAACCTGCCTTGCTAAACCTTGTTATGAGAGATCAATTCTCTGGTGTTGGAGATGATGCTGCTTTACACTTGAACAATTTTGTTGAATTATGTGATATGCAAAAGTATAAAGAAGTAGAAGGTGATATTGTTAAGCTCAAGCTCTTTCCTTTCTCTTTAAGGGGAGACGCTAAAATCTGGTTTCAATCTTTGCCTAGGAATAGCATAGATTCTTGGGATAAGTGCAAAGATGCTTTTATAGGGAAGTACTACCCACGTGCTAAAATTATCCAATTAAGGAGTAAAATTATGAATTTTAAGCAATTGGATAATGAACACGTTGTCCAAGCTTGGGAACGAATGAAATCTCTTGTTAAGAAATGCCCTACACATGGTTTGACTACCTGGATGGTTATCCAGACTTTTTATGCAGGCTTGAACTTTACCTCGCGGAACCTGTTAGATTCGGTCGCAGCAGGAACCTTTATGTCAACTACACTTGGTGCTGCCACGAAGCTTCTTGATGAGATGATGACCAATTATTCCCAATGGCACACCGAACGCGCTCCAACAGGTAGGAAGGTAAACTCTGTCGAGGAAATTAGCTCCCTTAATGAAAAAGTTGACTTAATTATGTCTCTACTTACCAAGCAACCCTCTATTGATCCTCGTGATGTCCCTTTAAATTCTTTGGTTGCCCAAGAAAAAGTAGATGTGAACTTTATTGCTAGAAACAACTTCAACAACAATGCCAGGGGTAATTTTGCTAGCAATCCTAGACTGTTTCCATCCAACTATGGGAACAACAACACCTACCCTAGCAACAAGAACCCCTCTTCTGAATTGGAAAACATGCTTAGAGACTTTATCACTACCCAAAAAGCCGTCAACAAAAATGTAGAGGAGAAATTAGCTAAATTAGACAATCTCTGTTTGAAGGTAGAAAGCTTAGCCCTTGATATTGAGATGCTTAAGATTAGAACCTCTCCCCTTGAGGAGAATAAGGCCACTCCTATTAATGCTATCCAATTAAAAATTAATGAAAATATTAGGATGATGGCTAAACTTAAAGAAAGGTGGGCTAGAGAAAAAGAGGAAGAGGATAGAATTAAGAGCCTTCCTACACACTGTGACGCCCCCAAAATCAATCCGTGTACAGTAATCATACACGCAGGGTACACGGCTGAGATTAGGGTGCCACGATGAGAATATCACAGCACAACACTAAACACAAAAGGATAAACCAATATGTTACAATACCAGGGATCACGAGGATCCGAATACATAAGTCATACAAGCCATAATATCTGAGTACATACATAGTTAGTCAAGTTTTGCCTTAAGAAGGCTAGCACAAATCACATCAGAGATACAGATCGAAAAGGCGAGGCCTCCTGCCTGGGATCCACCACAACTACTCCTGGTCAACGGGGAACTCGACGTCGTAGTAGGCGCCTCTGGGGTACTCCTGCTCCTGGGCTCCAACGTCGGCTGCAGCGGCCGATCAGGCAAAGCGAAAAAGGGAAATAAAGCAAAGGTGAGTATCTAGCATACCCGCGAGTCTTACGTCCGCTACTAAGCATTATGAATTGTATCAACGGAAAGAAGAGGCTGTATATAGTGGACTGAAAGACAGAAATCCAGAGCAAGGGTAAGAAGCTAGGACTATCGAAGACTAGCATCTTCCGACGATGTCTTGCAGCATGAGGTAAGAATCAGCCAACAGTTTATATAAAGCATAAAGTAACAATGCAGCAGAAGTTGCTGCAGCATTGTATAATAATAAGTTGTAACAATTAACAATGCCTCCGAGTTCACCTCCTCGACATCCCCGCGAGGAAGAAAACCCGGAACCATACAGTTTAATAATAATAGTTTCTAGTGGTAAGATCCAGCTTCAGCATAAAGCGTCATGTTACCGTGGACACGGCTATTCGAATAGATTAATCTTCCCTGCAGGGGTGCACTTGTGTTACGCTACACGCACGGATCTCCAGGGTGGCGGGAACCTTGTTAGGGAACGCTCCACCGAGGCTACCCGACACTTCATAGCCCATCTTTCAAACTCAACAGAGAGGCCATCCGCCGGTCTAAATCCTAAGTACGCCGGGCCTTGGACCCCAACTTGAACGTACTCCTGCACGGTGCGTGGATGGCCGGTGAAGTTGAAGCAAATCCAAATAAGACATCACCGCGCGAGCAAATAAGAAAACACCACTTCCCGGCAATCATCCCGCAGTACTGCTGACGTCTAAAGAGTCCTCGGACGACACTACGAAGCAGAGGAGCCCATAACTCGTAATTCCCACGGGTAGGTAGTGCGTACATGGCATATAGCCAACTCAAGACATTCACTAAACCATTTAGTATTTTAATTAACCTGCGTGACAACCGTTATCGTTGCCTCGACTTAACTGACCCGCGGACAACGACAGCAGCCAGGACCACCAGTACATCGGTGCCTGCCCCGTCGTCCCACCAAGTCACTGCGGTTACCAACAAGGTGAACCGTCTCCTTACCTTGTCTCGCGTGTGCTCCTGGAGGAGCTCGACTTTCGGGGTTTGGTAACTCTCGCGGCCAACGATCAGGGGCCAAGCACACCGGTACACTGGTTGTACCCTCCCTGTCATCCCGTCGCAATACCTCTCGCGGGCACCGTTGGGTCGCCCGACTTCTTACCTGAAGGACAACCGTTACTCAAGTACCTAGAGCGGCTATACCGAGTCAACAACGAGTGGAGTACAAGGATTACTCCTTGATAGCTCACACTTGATGGTGGCTCGACAGAGCCGAGCTAGGGGACCTAAGGCGGTGTCTGCATTGTACCGTACCTGTGCAGTTATAATATTTGTATCCGCGTTCACTCCCCTGAGTGACCACGTCCCTCAATCTAATCCTAGCTAACAATGCGCAATGCTCACTGCTGAATAATGCATAATAATAATAGGCAGCATAGGATAAAAGAGGTACATCAAGGGACGACAAAAACAGGCTATGCAATTGAATAGGATTGTAATCGTAGCAGCAGCAGTAACAATGCCTAGTGCAAGAAATGTACGGAAAGGTAGGCGATATCTGGGGAAGAGAATGGCTCTGCTTGCCTGGAAGCTCGACGGTAGTAGTAGGGTCGTCGACGAAGTAGTAGTACTCAGCAGCGATGTAGTCGGCGGTAGCAGCGGGGTCTACCGAAGATTAAGGGGGGAGGAAACAGTAAATACAAAGCAAGCAATGCAAACATATGAATGACATGGAGAATGTATCGATGTCGGTGTTCTAACGCAGTACGATGTATCAGGCTCGGAGCGGGAATTCATCCGGGGATGAACTACCGGCTCCGGGTGATTACCAGACAAGGCGACCGGAGGGGGAAGGTATCATGCCGGAGGTGTCGTGGACACCCGACAAAGATAAGGGGGGTGTATCCGGGTTATTTGAACTATTCCAAACAATATTCGTGTTCGGAATAAATTCATCCGACAGGTTTTTTCCGGCACCGGGAATTATCGACAGACAGCCCGGAGGGGGGAATGTCGATGATCAGTGTGTTAGGGGGGTGGGGTAGACATACAGATAGCGTATCCGTATACGTTATATTTTTCTGATCAATTTTCATGTATAAAGTTTTTGAATCTGACTTACGGTTTAAAAGATATTCAAATTCAAAGTTTAAATCATTTTAAATCAATTTCTGGATTTTCTTTTATTAAATAAATAAAAATTATCCACAAAGGGGTTTGACCAGTGGGACCCACTGGTCAGCCTCACATGCTAATAAAACATTAATTAAATCTAATTAACAGTGGGGTCCCACATGTCAGTGGGTTATTTAGTTTATTTAATTAATTTAATCTCTTACAGGTGGGCCATAGATGTCATATACACATTTTAATAACTGTTTAATTATCAAAAAAACATTTTAAAAAGGGCAGGGCCCACATGTCAGGGACCCAGGGTGTGCTAATAACTGGTTGAATTAATCTAATAGGGGTTATCCCTAATCAAAACCGGCCGGCCCCACTGGTCAGGGGCAGAGCCGTGCCCATCGGCAGGCCACCACGACAGAGGCTGCCGGCGGCCATGGCCGGCATGTCCAGCGCGGCGGCGAAGGCTGGAGGCGGGCCACGGGCGCGCGGGTAGGCCGCCGCCAACGCGGCGAGGCGCGCGCATGCCTGGGCGCGGCCAGGCCAAGCAGCGGCGGGGCAAGCACGAAGCTCCAGCCCCCTGACAATGGCGGCCCGGCGGGGGAACAGGCGCAACATCGGCGATTTCGGCCGGAAAAGAGGGGGAATGGGTCTGGAGCTCACCCAGGAGCGCGATGGGGGGGTCGGGGGTGCTCGGGGAGAGCTCGGAGTGGCCTGGGCGTCGAAGTAAACCGGCGGCTGGAGCTTGAAGACGAGCTCGATCCGCGGCTGTGGTGGCTCCCGGGGCGCCTTCCTTTCCAGGGCGACGAAGACGAGGCAGAGGAGGCTGGAGGACACGACAGCGGCGGATGGGGGGCGCAGTGGCCGCGTCGACTACGGCAGCGCGTCCATGGCGTCTGCTCGGGCTCGGAATAGGGAGGGGTTTGGCGCTGGAGAGAGATGAACTGGGGGGGGAAGATCTTCTCCTCCTCCACGGGGGCAAGGCTTCGGCCTTATCTTCTCCGAGGGGCTCCTGTAGCGACCGCAGGAGGTGGCGAGGTGGTCCGGCGGCAACGCCACGGTCGTGGTCGGCCAGAGGAACAGGAAGAAGATGGGGAAAAAGGAAAAGGCCCGGGTGGGACAGATCAGTGGGCTTTGCCCCGTGCGACAAATTGTCGGTGTCCCATTTTCTGTTCTTTTCTTTGTCTGTAAAATTCTGATAGCATTTATTTCAATGGCTTAGGCATTTTTGTATAATACAATTATTGTTCCATAATTAGTAGATCATATACCTAGAGTGCCACAAAAAGTTTAGGGTTTTTCTAAACTCTTTAGATATTTATTTTCATTAAGCAATTGGCAAATAGTGTTGTTTTAGCACTGTTATTATTTGTTTGAAATTTTCCATGGCACAATAAATACCCATGACCACATTGGCATGGTCCAATGTTTATTTGGGATTTTATAAAAGTGGTTCCAAGATTTTTGGAAAAGATTTATTGTCACCATATTTTTAATATTCATCAAAAGGCATTTTAGGGTTTGTTTGAATTTTATTTCAAATGGCTTGGACTTTAGTTGGCCAAATGATGATCAAGGTCCATGGTTCATATTTTTTTGAAACAATATCAAAGGAGAATTCGAATTTGAACTGAACCAGTTGATCAAACAAAAGTTTTGAACAGTAGAGATGAACAGTAACCCTGATTACTGTTCACTGACAGTGAGGGTGTTACAAATCTCCCCCACTACAAGAATTCTCGTATCGAGAATTTAAGTGGTAGAGCTGAAAAGATCGGTGTATTCTTCATGAAGACGATCTTCACGTTCCCAAGTGGCTTCATCTTCAGAATGATTCGACCACTGAACTTTGAGAAACTTCGTCGTCTTGTTGCAGGTTTTGCGTTCAGACTGATCAAGAATGCGGCTCGGATGTTCTTGATAAGTCAAGTCCTGTTGCAATTCAATCATATCATGTTCCACTTCTCGAATAGGGTCCTTGAAGCAGCGTCGGAGTTGCGACACGTGGAATACATCGTGGACTTGAGAGAGGTTCGGCGGCAATTCCAATCGGTATGCCACTGGTCCACTCCTAGAAAGAATACGGAACGGGCCAATGTAGCGAGGAGCTAACTTGCCTTTGATCCCGAAACGGTGAGTGCCCCCCATGGGAGTGACACGGAGGTAAGCGTATTCACCAGGTTGATACTCCATTTCCCGGTGTTTGCGGTCATAGTTGCTCTTCTGACGAGACTGTGCGGCCTTGAGATTTTCTTGCACAATGCGAACCTGATCTTCAGCTTGTTGGACAAGATCCGGTCCGAAGTAGGGTCGTTCCCCAGTTCCTGACCAATTCAGGGGGGTTCGACATTTACGTCCGTATAGAACTTCGAAGGGGGCCATCTTCAAGCTAGCCTGATAGCTATTGTTGTACGAGAATTCCGCGTACGGGAGGGCATCCTCCCATTTCATGCCGAAAGAAAGGACACAAGCGCGAAGCATGTATTCCAGCACTTGATTAACTCGTTCAACTTGGCCTTGAGACTGGGGGTGATAAGCGGAGCTGAGGTTCAGACGAGTCCCGAAGGCTTCCATGAAACTCGTCCAGTATCGTGAGGTGAAAATGCTGCCACGGTCTGAACTGATCTCCAGCGGAATACCATGGAGTGACACAATTCGGGAGATATACAAGGCTGCTAGCTGACTAGAAGTGATCGTCTCCTTGACCGGCAGGAAGTGAGCAATCTTTGAGAATCGGTCGATGACGACAAAGATGGCATCGTTACCTTTCTGTGACTTAGGAAAACCGGTGACGAAGTCCATCTCGACTTTGTCCCACTTCCAATCAGGAGGAGGAAGTGGTTGCAACCAACCAGCAGTTTTTTGATGTCCGGCCTTGACGCGACTGCAAACGTCACAGTGAGAAACATAGCGGGCGATGTCTTGCTTCATGTAAGGCAACCAGTACCGTTGACGAAGGTCTTTATACATCTTGGTACTGCCAGGGTGGATTGACAAGGGAGAATTATGGGCTTCTTCCATGATATCCGGACCACAGTTAATGATGGCCGGGCTCACAGGAACTACTAAGCGGCCCTTTAAGTACACAGTATCACCATCATTGGCATCAATGGTAAAAGAGGAGGGCTTTCCTTCTGCGATGTCCTTCTTGATCTTCACAATGTCAGGGGCCAGAGATTGTCTACTCTTGATGAGGGCGTCGAGTTTTGACTCGAGAACCAGGTTATTGACTTAACCTTGAGGAACAATCTCGAGGTTCAACTTGCGAAACTCTTCATACAGAAGTGGTTGCTGCACCTGAACCTCAAGTTCAGAACAGTAAGCTTTGCGGCTCAAGGCATCGGCCATCACATTAGCCTTGCCAGGGGTATACGAAATATACATGTTGAAGTCGGCTATTGTCTCGAGCCATCGTTGTTGACGAAGATTCAGGTCTGGCTGAGTAAACAGGTACTTCAGACTTTGGTGGTCGGTGTAGACCTCACAACGATTACCGACGAGGTAATGTCGCCACAGCTTCAATGCATAAATTACGGCTGCCAATTCGAGATCATGTGTTGGATATTTGTCTTCGTGAGCATGCAACTGACGAGAGCCATAAGCAATCACTTTGCACTCTTGCATTAGGACACAACCTAATCCTTGACGAGACGCATCGCAATATATCACGAAGTCCTTCTGAGTATCAGGGGGAGCGAGCACCGGGGGAGAAGTTAGCTTGTCCTTGAGCGCTTGGAAACTTTCTTGACATTTATCTGTCCACTCAAACTTGACGCCTTTGTGAAGCAGATTAGTCAGAGGCCTGGCAATCTTCGAGAAATTCTCGACGAAACGGCGGCAATAGATAGCGAGCCCGAGGAAACTGCGGACTTGCTTGACGGTCTTGGGAGGATTCCAGTCAAGAATAGCCTGGATACATTCCGGGGTGACGGCAATGCCATCCTTGGAAATCACATGTCCAAGGTAGGTTACTTCGGGAAGCCAGAACTCACACTTAGAATACTTAGCGTAGAGTTTGTCTTCTCGAAGCTTCTCCAGTATAAGACGAAGATGTTCAGCATGTTCTTCTTCATTCTTGGAATATATCAATATATCATCCAGATAAACCACGACGAACTGGTCGAGGTACTCCATGAAAATATAGTTCATCAATCTGGAGAAGGTGGCTGGAGCATTGGTTAAGCCAAAGGACATGACGGTGTACTCGTATGAACCATAGAGAGTAATGAAGGCAGTCTTCGGAATGTCCTCATCACGGACTCGGATTTGGTGATAACCCAACCTCAAGTCGAGTTTAGAGAACACCTTGGATCCGGCAAGTTGATCATACAGATCGTTGATCCGGGGAAGTGGGTATTTGTTCTGGATGGTGGCTTGGTTAATGGGCCGATAATCTTGGACCAATCGGTTTGTCCCATCGCTCTTCTTGACAAAGAGCGAAGGCGCTCCCCAAGCTGAGGAACTGGGGCGAATGAATCCTTTCTGAAGTGCCTTGTCGATTTCCTCCTTAAGTTCAAGGAGTTCATGTGGCGGCATCTTGTAAGGACGCTTGGCAATAGGGGTGGTGCCGGGCTTTAAGTCGATGACAAATTCAACTTCTCTGATCGGGGGTATTCCCGGCAGTTCTTCTGGGAAGACGTCGGGAAAATCGCGAACGACTGGAACGTTCTCGATGCCTTCGAGGGGGGCGGCATTCAAAGCATTCATCATAAATATCTGTGTTTCAGCATTACGGGTAACTCGGGTGGTGTGGTTAACAATCTTGCCGGAGGGGTGAAAAAGTTGGACAGACTTGCTGCCACAATAGAGTGCGGCATCGTGAAATTTCAACCAATCCATTCCCAGAATGAGGTCTATGGTGGAAGACTTCAGAACGATGGGGGAAGCGAGGAATTCAATCCCTTCAATTTCAACAATGGTTTCGGGCACTATCTTGGTGGTTTGACATTGGCCTATCGGGGTGCGGACAACCATCGGTGGGTTCATCTCTTCTAGCGTGAAGTTATGCGACCATGCAAATGCTTCCGACATGAATGAATGTGATGCTCCTGTATCAAATAAAACAGTAGCAGGTACGGAATTAACGAGAAGGGTACCCATCACGGTAGCGGGTTGTTGCTGAGCTTCTTCAACATTGACGTTGTTAGCATGTCCACGAGCATAAGCAGCAGACCCAGTATTATAGTTGGGGTCCTGTTGTTGCCACGACCATTTCCGCGGCCAGCGGGATGAACTACCAGTTGCTTCTGTTTCTGGGGGCACTCCCTGGAAAAATGCCCAGGTTGGCGGCACGTGAAGCATAGTCCATCCTGAGGACGAAGGGGTGTAGCATTGGGTGGTGCTGGCAGAGCTCTTGGCATCTGCGGTGGCGGAGGCAGACGGGGTGCAGCATAAGACGGCCTTGGAGCAGGGACAGGTGAATGGGTCACACTGGTAGGGAGCCAGATACGACGCTTCTGCGTTGCGCCCGAAGATGAGCCAACGTCACGATAACGCTTCAGAGAGTTCTTGTGCTCCATCTGGGCAGTCTCGACGGTGATAGCCTTGTTCAACATGGTGGCGAAGTTGGCGAAATCATGAACGGCAAGAGCGAGCCTGAGGTCTGGGTTGAGGCCACGACGGAACTTCCGCTGCCTGCGAGCATCAGTGGTGATCTCTCCTTCCGCATAGCGAGAGAGGTTGAGGAACTCGCGCTGATAGGCTTCAACATTCATGTCGCCCTGAGTGAGGTTGCGGAATTCTTCCGCCTTACGATCCATGATCCCCTGAGGAATGTAGCGAGCGCGGAAGGCAGACTGAAATTCATCCCAAGTGATGACTTCTCCAACTGGCAGTGAACGCTTGTGGGTGCTCCACCACTTGGCAGCGGCGCCTTTCAGATGATAAGACGCAAAGTTCACATAGTCGGCTGGATCGACATTACCAGACTCCAGCTCGTGAGTGATGTCGCGAAGCCAGTCATCAGCATCCAACGGCTGCACAGTGTTGCGGAACATAGTGGGGTTGAGTCGGGTGAAGTCGTGCAGAGTCAAGGTGGCATGCTGATGGTGGTGCCCATGTTGGTTCGGCTGAGGGCATTGAGCCATGACATTCTCCATGAACTGACGGTTCAGCTCGAACTGCTGCATCATCACGGCCATGTAATCCGGCGGCGGAGGTGGGTCATTAGCACCACGACCACGTCCACGACCACGACCACCACGACCAGCCATCCTGCTAGAATTTAACAGGGGTATTTCAGTGATGAAAATTTAACGAGATGCCGGAATCAAGCCTGAAGTAAAGCGACAACGAAGAGGAGGCGCGGATATATAGGAGTAGTCATATAAGACATACACATTCACACACAGAGTCAATCGAAAATCGGGCAGCGTAACGTCGTAGAAATTAAGGAAAAAGGACACACTAGGGGGCGCGCAGACCGCGGTAAGGATTACACGACGTGACATAGATTCCACTATGTCAATCACGCCGCAAGAAAACTGTTGGCCACAGGAGTTAATGCCAGATAACGCGCAGCCTGCCCAGAATGAGAATGGGATCCGCGGTCCGGGACCTGGGGTATGACTCCTGCGACACGACTCAATCAATGGGGGAAGCACCAAAACGCCGGGTGGAATCAAGAGAACGTGATCCTAATGTCAGATTTTGTAAAACTTACCAGCAAGGATAAGAGAGCAGATTCCCAGAGCATAGGTAAGGAGAAAAGGATCCTAATACCATAGATATCACACGTAGTGACATCGATGTGGGCCCGTAAGCCAAATATTAAGTTAGCAAAATAGTTTTTCAAAGTCTAGACTCAACTTCGACCAGGTAGTGGTGGGGTGGCTTCCTACAGGCAGTCGGGTCTGATACCAACTTGTGACGCCCCCAAAATCAATCAGTGTACAGTAATCATACACGCAGGGTACACGGCTGAGATTAGGGTGCCATGGTGAGAATATCACAGCACAACACTAAACACAAAAGGATAAACCAATATGTTACAATACCAGGGATCACGAGGATCCGAATACATAAGTCATACAAGCCATAATATCTGAGTACAGACATAGTTAGTCAAGTTTTGCCTTAAGAAGGCTAGCACAAATCACATCAGAGATATAGATCGAAAAGGCGAGGCCTCCTGCCTGGGATCCACCACAACTACTCCTGGTCAACGGTGAACTCGACGTCGTAGTAGGCGCCTCCGGGGTACTCCTGCTCCTGGGCTCCAACGTCGGCTGCAGCGGTCGATCAGGCAAAGCGAAAAAGGGAAATAAAGCAAAGGTGAGTATCTAGCATACCCACGAGTCTTACGTCCGCTACTAAGCATTATGCATTGTATCAACGGAAAGAAGAGGTTGTATATAGTGGACTGAAAGACAGAAATCCAGAGCAAGGGTAAGAAGCTAGGCCTATCAAAGACTAGCATCTTCCGACGATGTCTTGCAGCATGAGGTAAGAATCAGCCAACAGTTTATATAAAGCATAAAGTAACAATGCAGCAGAAGTTGTTGCAGCATTGTATAATAATAAGTTGTAACAATTAACAATGCCTCCGAGTTCACCTCCTCGACATTCCCGCGAGGAAGAAAACCCGGAACCATACAGTTTAATAATAATAGTTTCTAGTGGTAAGATCCAGCTTCAGCATAAAGCGTCCTGTTACCGTGGACACGGCTATTCGAATAGATTAATCTTCCCTGCAGGGGTGCACTTGTGTTATGCTACACGCACGGATCTCCAGGGTGGCGGGAACCTTGTTAGGGAACGCTCCACCGAGGCTATCCGACACTTCATAGCCCATCTTTCAAACTCAACAGAGAGGCCATCCGCCGGTCTAAATCCTAAGTATGCCGGGCCTTGGACCCCAACCCGAACGTACTCCTGCATGGTGCGTGGCTGGCCGGTGAAGTTGAAGCAAATCCAAATAAGACATCACCGCGCGAGCAAATAAGACAACACCACTTCCCGGCAATCAGCCCGCAGTACTGCTGACGTCTGAAGAGTCCTCGGACGACACTACGAAGCAGAGGAGCCCATAACTCGTAATTCCCACGGGTAGGTAGTGCGTACATGGCATATAGCCAACTCAAGACATTCACTGAACCATTTAGTATTTTAATTAACCTACGTGACAACCGTTATCGTTGCCTCGACTTAACTGACCCGCGGACAACGACAGCAGCCAGGACCACCAGTACATCGGTGCCTGCCCCGTCGTCCCACCAAGTCACTGCGGTTACTAACAAGGTGAACCGTCTCCTTACCTTGTCTCGCGTGTGCTCCTGGAGGAGCTCGACTTTCGGGGTTTGGTAACTCTCGCGGCCAACGATCAGGGGCCAAGCACACCGGTACACTGGTCGTACCCTCCCTGTCGTCCCGTCGCAATATCTCTCGCGGGCACCGTTGGGTCGCCCGAATTCTTACCTGAAGGACAACCGTTACTCAAGTACCTAGAGCGGCTATACCGAGTCAACAACGAGTGGAGTACAAGGATTACTCCTTGATAGCTCACACTTGATGGTGGCTCGACAGAGCCGAGCTAGGGGACCTAAGGCGGTGTCTGCATTGTACCGTACCTGTGCAGTTATAATATTTGTATCCGCGTTCACTCCCCTGAGTGACCACGGCCCTCTATCTAATCCTAGCTAACAATGCGCAGGGCTCACTGCTGAATAATGCATAATAATAATAGGCATCATAGGATAAAAGAGGTACATCAAGGGGCGACAAAAACAGGCTATGCAATTGAATAGGATTGTAATCGTAGCAGCAGCAGTAACAATGCCTAGTGCAAGAAATGTACAGAAAGGTAGGCGATATCTGGGGAAGAGAATGGCACTGCTTGCCTGGAAGCTCGACGGTAGTAGTAGGGTCGTCGACGAAGTAGTCGTACTCAGCAGCGGTGTAGTCGGCGGTAGCAGCGGGGTCTACCTGAGATTAAGGGGGGAGGAAATAGTAAATACAAAGCAAGCAATGCAAACATATGAATGACATGGAAAATGTATCGATGTCGGTGTTCTAACGCAGTACGATGTATCATGCTCGGAGCGGGAATTCATACGGGGATGAACTACCGGCTCCGGGTGATTACCGGACAGGGCGACCGGAGGGGGAAGGTATCATGCCAGAGGTGTCGTGGACACCCAACAAAGATAAGGGGGGTGTATCCGGGTTAGTTGAACTATTCCGAACAACATTCGTGTTCGGAATAAATTCATCCGGCAAGTTTTTTCCGGCGCTGGGAATTATCGACAGACAGCCCGGAGGGGGGAATGTCGATGATCGGTGCTTTAGGGGGGTGGGGTAGACATACAGATAGCGTCTCCGTATTCGTTATATTTTTCTGATCAATTTTCATGTATAAAGTTTTTGAATCTGACTTACGGTTTAAAAGATATTCAAATTCAAAGTTTAAATCATTTTAAATCAATTTCTGGATTTTCTTTTATTAAATAAAAAAACATTATCCACAGAAGGGTTTGACCAGTCAAACCTGACCAGTGGGACCCACTGGTCAGCCTCACATGCTAATAAAACATTTTAATTAAATCTAATTAACAGTGGGGTCCCACATGTCAGTGGGTTATTTAGTTTATTTAATTAATTTAATCTCTTACAGGTGGGCCATAGATGTCATATACACATTTTAATAACTGTTTAATTATAAAAAAACATTTTAAAAAGGGCAGGGCCCACATGTCAGGGACCCAGGGTGTGCTAATAACTGGTTGAATTAATCTAATAGGGGTTATCCCTAATCAAAACCGGCCGGCCCCACTGGTCAGGGGCACAGCCGTGCCCATCGGCAGGCCACCACGGCAGAGGCTGCCGGCGGCCATGGCCGGCACGTCCAGCGCGGCGGCGAAGGCTGGAGGCGGGCCACGGGCGCGCGGGTAGGCCGCCGCCACCGCGGCGAGGCGCGCTCATGCCTGGGCGCGGCCAGGCCAAGCAGCGGCGGGGCAAGCACGAAGCTCCAGCCCCCTGACAATGGCGGCCCGGCGGGGGAACAGGCGCAACATCGGCGATTTCGGCCGGAAAAGAGGGGGAATGGGTCTGGAGCTCACCCAGGAGCGTGATGGGGGGGCGGGGGTGCTCGGGGAGAGCTCGGAGTGGCCTAGGCGTCGAAGTAAACCGGCGGCTGGAGCTTGAAGACGAGCTCGATCCGCGGCTGTGGTGGCTCCCGGGGCGCCTTCCTTTCCAGGGCGACGAAGACGAGGCAGAGGAGGCTGGAGGACACGACAGCGGCGGATGGGGGGCGCAGTGGCCGCGTCGACTACGGCAGCGCGTCCATGGCGTCTGCTCGGGCTCGGGATAGGGAGGGGTTTGGCGCTGGAGAGAGATGAACTGGGGGGGAAGATCTTCTCCTCCTCCACGGGGGCAAGGCTTCGGCCTTATCTTCTCCGAGGGGCTCCTGTAGCGACCGCAGGAGGTGGCGAGGTGGTCCGGCGGCAACGCCACGGTCGTGATCGGCCAGAGGAACAGGAAGAAGATGGGGAAAAAGGAAAAGGCCCGGGTGGGCCAGATCAGTGGGCTTTGCCCCGTGCGACAAATAGTCGGTGTCCCATTTTCTGTTCTTTTCTTTGTCTGTAAAATTCTGTTAGCATTTATTTAAATGGCTTAGGAATTTTTGTATAATACAATTATTGTTCCATAATTAGTAGAGCATATACCTAGAGTGCCACAAAAAGTTTAGGGTTTTTCTAAACTCTTTAGATATTTATTTTCATTAAGCAATTGGCAAATGGTGCTGTTTTAGCACTGTTATTATTTGTTTGAAATTTTCCATGGCACAATAAATACCCATGACCACATTGGCATGGTCCAATGGTTATTTGGGATTTTATAAAAGTGGTTCCAAGATTTTTGGAAAAGATTTATTGTCACCATATTTTTAATATTCATCAAAAGGCATTTTAGAGTTTGTTTGAATTTTATTTCAAATGGCTTGGACTTTAGTTGGCCAAATGATGATCAAGGTCCATGGTTCATATTTGCTTGCAACAATATCAAAGGAGAATTTGAATTTGAACTGAACCAGTTGATCAAAAAATAGTTTTGAACAGTAGAGATGAACAGTAACCCTGATTACTGTTCACTGATAGTGAGGGTGTTACACACACCACACAGTTGCCACTATCCAAATTGTTGAGGACACCCAAACTATTAGCACCCAATGCACTCCTAGTCCCGTTGGACCTATTAATGGTGATGCTAATACCTCAACCAAAGATGAAGAAACTCCTATGAACATAAAGGGTTTCAAACAAGTGAGCCTAGACGACACTACTACCACCTTTGATAGTAGTGATATTGATTTTGATAGTTGCACTCTCTCAGAAGTTATTAGCTTGCTACACAAAATGTCTAGAGACCCCCACACTAGCACACTTAATCTTGCCTTCACGGAGCATATCACAAATGCTCTCATCAAATCTAGGCAGGAGAAGCTTAGAGTAGAAGCCTCCATACCTAGGAAGCTAGATGATGGTTGGGACCCTATGATCAAAATTAAATTAAATAACTTCTCTTGCTATGCTTTATGTGATGTTGGAGCTAGTACCTCCTTTATGCCCAAAAGAATATTTGATATGTTTGAATTGGAGCCCTTTGAGCCTTGTTGGTGTTCGTCTTGTTGATTCTTCCGTAAAGAAACCTTTGGGGAAGATCGACGATGTTCTTATCATTGTCAATGACAACTATGTTCCCGTTGATTTTATTGTTATGGATATAGAGTGTGAACCTTTGTGTCCAATTATTTTGGGACGTCCTTTTGTGAACCGTTAAAATTCCAATTCCCATTCAAAAAGGGGATGGAACACTTCCCTAGAAAGAAAATCATGTTACCTTTTGAGTCCGTTACTCGGGCTAGTTATTCTCTTTCTCTTGATAAAACTTGATTCTTCTTTTGCATCATGCCTAGCTTAAAGGCATAAAAGAAAGCGCTTTCGGGAGGTAGCCCGCAACGAATTTAGGTTTTTCTTTTTGCTTTTTTTGTGTCTTGATGTTTGTTACTACTGTAGCAACACCATTGTATCTTTATTTTTTAGCTTTGTGCCAAGTTATAGCCTCTTATGATAAGGGAAGCAAAAGTTGTGACATGCTGTCCAGAAAACAGATTATGTCCCTTGACAGAAAAATTCGAATAAAATCACCAGATCATCTTTTTGATCTGAATTTTTTTGACAGCATGCTCTATACAATTGTGAAACTTTTGTATGTTCTGAGGTTTTTGATTTGAGTTGCACAAGTGCCCCTTAAAAATTCTTTACTACCTGCTTTTCTGTTTTTTACAGATTCTGCCACGTTTTGTCTCTCCTTACTTTTGCAAACCTTAAGCTTGCTTTTTCTTTGCAAAAACCTTTTGGCACTATTGATAAACAGTAGCTCTTCAAGAATATCTTTATATCCAGTGGGGAAAAATTATTTTATTAAGGGTACTAACCTTTCTAATCAGCTTATGATGAGTTATGTATGAAGGGGGTTTTCAAGTGTGCGATGGAAGATGATGAAAGAAAATTCGGGAGTGTCAAGCGCTCAAGCTTGGGGATGCCCCCATGCATCCCCAATAAATATTCAAGGAGACTCAAGCGTCTAAGCTTGGGGATGCCCCCGTGCATCCCCTTCTCCATCAACAATCATCAGTTCGTCCTTCGTCTCACTAAATTTTTATCACTTCATGCGTTATGTGCTATGCTTGGAGCGTCTCGCTCTTAGGTTTTATTTTTAGTTTTCTTTAGCTTTGCTTGCTGTTCATAACAATTTAGATCCCGTCTTACTTTGTGTGGGAGAGAAACACGCTCCACTTTCAAAATCTAGAACACATCATAGGATTTTTCCTGCCTATCTTTTTGCTGTTGTGTGTTCTTTATCTTTTCATAGCTACTGCCATGTTTAGTTTTAGTCTTAGTTTGTCTTTAGCAAGAGCCTTGGCTTTTATTTAGTCTATTGCTGGAACTCTTTTTAGTTATCATGTTTATCTTGTTAAAGAGAGTTGGTTGTTGCACTGAGTTGTGTCTTGTCTTGAAAGTAGGTAATTGAGGTTGCTATTTAATTCTAGTAGTAACTTGCAATAGTTTTGAGGTATTGATGTGAGTAATGTCTGAACTTTTGGTGTCAAGAGCTCTAGCCTATTAGTGATAGGTGTCGTATTTTGGGCAATCCGTGTGTATTTTCAAAACCTACAAAACCAGTTGAGAACTCTAGCTACTAGATGGATCACTAATCTTTGGAGGGATCGAATATTAGAGTACACTCACGTACCATGAGTCGAGGATGCGCAAGGATAACCAAACCCCCATACACTCCTCCTCGGGGTGCTTGTCTCTTTGTGAACCTCCTTATTAGATTGAGAGTTACCGATAATAAGTGCATGAGTTCTTCGGATTAATGTAAGTATTGAAAGTTGACACTTCCACCTTCCCATATTTTGCTAGCCTCTCCCGTGTCGTGCATTGCCTTCTTCTCACTCCGAGAGTTGGTGTACACCTTCGCCGGTACATCCAAACCCTTGGCATGATACGCTCTGTCATCATAAACCTCCTTATATCTTTCCTCAAAACAGCCACCATACCTACCTATCAAGGCATTTCCATAGCCTTTCCGAGATATATTGCCATGCAACATCCACCTCTTCATGACTTGATCTTCATGTCATACATGTTCTTGCTACACTGGCAGCGACATACATTGCATACATCATGATAGTTACATCTTCTTTATGATTTTGAGTACCTTGTAAAGTGTGAAAGATCTCCTTTATCTTCTTGTAAAATAGAGTGTTGCCCTTAAGTGAGGAAAAGATCCCAAAGTGGACACAATAAAAGATCCCAAAGAGGACAAATGAGAGTTAAATAGAAAGAGCCATTGAGGCCACAAAAAAATAGAAAAAATAGAAAAAAGAGAAAAAAGAAATAAAAAGATAGAAAGGGGCAACACTACTATCCTTTTGAGAGATCCACACTAGTACTCCCTCTATATCCTTGTACTCCATAGAGATGATCATTATGCATATAGCTATGTGGGGACCTTCACACTATAGAACTTGGCTTGCATATTCCAAGGATGAGCCTCCTCAAACGAGCTCTAGGTCTTCATGAGCGAGCAAGTTAGATGCACCCCCACTAGTTCCATTGTAGAGCTTCCTAGCTCGTATGTGCATCCGTTGCATGGCAATCCATACTCCTCACATCATATCTATCATTTGGCATCTCTTGCCTATGATTGTCCTCATTGATGTGAGCCTTTCTCCTCCTTTTTGTCTTCCTCCTCTGTATTCCTCTCTTTGCCATCCTACGTGTCAACTCTCGTGCTTACGCTCATCCATTGCATGAGTGCTCAAAATATTGAAAAGGGAGTGGATCAAATTGACTTGTACCTGGCTAGTGGTCTGGGGACGAGTCAAGATAAGATTCCAGAAAAAGACCAAGTGTGAAACTTTAGTAGATTGAGTTCTCAAAAATAAATTGTTTTTCTCGTATTCCCTATCCCCCTTCTTGCACGCAAACACCATTTGGAGACATTCGAGTCACGGACAGCGAGAGATCTTGCACCTAATGTCCTTTTGTTACTTGTTTCAATGCTAATATAGACTCTTGCTTGTTATGACTTGAATTGAATTTCTAACCTTGATTGCTTTACTTTTCAAAGTTCTTATATGGTTGCTAGCATGTCACCACAGAAATTATGTCGTTATCATTTACCTACTCGAGGACGAGCAGGAATTAAGCTTGGGGATGTTGATACGTCCAAAACGTATCTATAATTTCTGCTTGCTCCATGCATGTTTTGTGTGATACTGCTATGATTTAGATACACTTTCATACACTTTTGATCATATTTGGACTAACCTATTAACTCAGTGCACCACAGTGCCAGTTCCTGTTTTCTGCTGTTTTTCTATTTCAGTTTTCCCCCATATAAAAAGTGCTCCAAAAATTCAGGAAAATTCAGATAAAAAATCAGCGTGAAGGAACCTTCCGGAAGAACCTGGGTGGGGCCAGAGGGCCACCACCAGGGGCCCAGGCGCGCGGCTTAGGGTCTGGCCGCGCCAGGGGGCCGCCTGGACTCCTGGTGGCCCCCCTGGCTGCCCCCCTTCGCCTATATATTCTCCGTCACGGGAAACTTCCGAGAACATAACCCTTTTTCGCGATCTCGCCTCTGTTTCGCCGCCGCCGCGCTTCTGAGATCGGGAGCACCAGAAGACCTCTTCCTGGCACCCTGCCGGAGGGAGGACCGACCTCTGGGAGTCTCCTCTCCACCATGGATGCTTCCCGGATGTCTCGTGAGTAGTTTTCCTTGGACCATGGGTCCGTGATACGTAGCTATGTGATGTTCTCCTCCCCTCTTTGTTCTTCATGGTTTAGACCTCGTGAGCTGCCCTACATGATCGAGGCACTTTTGTAATCTTTCTGCTGTTGCTATGCTGAGTTTGATGGGATCTGATGGATTATGAGATTATGTTCAGATTGTGATTGAGTAATATATTTGGTTCTTATCTCTTATATTTTTGTTCCTAAGTAATTCTTGCATGTTCTCCGTTGCTGTTTATTGCTTTGGCCAAGTAGTAGGTAGTAACCCCAAGAGGGAACGTTATGCTCGATTGTGGGTTCATTACCCCCGATGACACGCTTGAGTGACAGAAACATGAGTCTAGGGGATGTGTTGTTGCCACAAGGGGGAAAACAACGGTGCTTGTAACCGCGGTTGCAAGGATTGTGTACTTTACGCAAAGTGCTTTTTAATGCAGTTGTCTGTTGCTTTGGGTTTACACTTTGGGTGGGGCTCGCAACTTAATACCAGCGAGATGTTCTGGATAGATATCTCAAGGTGGATGATTAGTAGTAGATGCAGTTGGATTTCGGTATACTTATTTTGGCGTACTGCCCGTGCTTTTGAGCCTCTTCCTTTCTTTTGTAGCATAGTTAGCATTGCGGTGCGTTCATAATCCTATCAATTGCCCTTCTGTAATTTGTTCACCTCGCATAGCAGTTTCGTCTTTTGGGAGAGAGACATCACTAGTGAACATCATGTATCCCGGTCCATATCCTCATTACTGTTTACACGCTCATTTAATTTTCTGCTTTTACTTTCAGTTGCTATCATTATCCCTTGTGTTTGATCCTTTGTGAACAACAAGACCGGAGAGATTGACAACCTCTCTGAACTTCGTTGGGAACAAAGTTATTTGTGTCTGTGTGCAGGTCCGCGTCAGTTGCGCCGCTGACACCTACTTATCATCTCTGGAGTTCTACTGGAGACAAACCTTGGTATCTTTACTGAGGGAAATTTGCTGCTGTGCTACATCACGCCTTCCCCTTGGGGCTAACCAACGAAGGGCGAGAAATCACTATCATCACCTCGCACATCAGATGGGAGCAACCTTGATTGAGACAAATTATAACTCGGTGTGTATCTCATTGGGTTTTGGTTCCGAGCTAGATGTAACTCGGTATGTGTCATATCCGAGCTATGAACGACTAGGTTCTTCACTTCCGAGTTATAAATGTCTCGAGTTATATCTTCACTATTAGCCTCTAGGAATGGTACAATATACTGACTGGCATAACTAGTGAAAATATTATTCCTAACAAACAAATTACTCATTTCGCTCGGACTCTCCACATTAATTAAGATCAGGAATTTATATGTATAAAAAGTGTAGCTATAAGCAGATCGAAACATAAGTAAACTGTTGGTTAGGTATACCTCTTTGACGACGTTGGGCAAATGTAATGCTTGCATGGGAGAAATACCTTGCTCCTCCTCTGGATAACTCCCCAACGCATCATTTTCCTGTTTTCCCTAACTTGGAGAGCTCATCATGATTATTGCAGTACGTAATACACGAGTTGCCCGAGTGCTAGTGTGTTTCTTTCCGAGTCAATAACTCGGCATGCTCTTGTTTCAGTGCTGGAGCAACTCGGTTCTCTGTTTTTTCCAAGCTAGAGCAGCTCTGTGATATATCCTCCAAGTTATAACAACTCGGTTCTTCTTTTTCCGAGTTGTAACTACTCGATGCTGTGGATTCCGACTTGGAACAACTCGAAGCAGCTGCCCTTTTGATGACGCCGTTCCGCGTAAAGTTGAATGCGGCCAACATTATCGGCCTGTGCTCATCTATTTTATTTTGGCTTATTGAGGCAGCTTCACGGGGCTTTTCTACTAGCTCTTGGTAGATATTTTTCTGGATCTTAGCGATAATTTTTTCCTTCTGATCATCCCACCAATCCTTTGTTCTTGCAATAGGATGCCCCCCAAGGTTTTTGGTTTCTTTCGGCATTGACATGTTGCCGAAATTTTGTACTTGTACAGAGGATATACCATTGGCTGCAGGTACTGAAAAGTTAATAGCATAAGGTGCAGCATATGACGGTGGAGGGTTGTCCAAATAGCTAGTAGGAACGTGGCCAACTTCTCTATCCATCGGCATGTTTGGAGATGAAGCCAAATACGGCAAATAATGTGCCGATGGAGATGAAACACTTGATTGCATGTCTTTTAAATTGCTAAGATTGGGTGTTTCATATTGATTAAAGGAATTCACCATGTTTTCCATCGGCTTTTGCACATAGTAGGGACTAGGGTTAGCCGATGCATGAGAATTCAGATCTACATGTTGCAAGTTGCTATAAAAAGTTGAATCATATAGACTATTTTGCATCAGCCTTTTCCCATAGTAAGAACTAGGGTTAGCCGAAGCATGTAGATTATGTTGTACCGACTCTTGCACATAGTAAGAATTAGGGTTAGACGATACAGTACACATATCATTAGGTCTAGCAAAATTAACATAAGAGAGATTGGAATCTACGTAAGAAAATTGAGGATTCATGATACCGTGTAGATCGCAGCCTCTTGATGCGCTCCGGGGTGTAGGTTCTTGCTCCTCCAAGTTGGATGTAACTCGGCCTCGCCCTTGATCTTCTTGTCGCCGAGTAGATTGGAATTACTCGGCGTTCTCTTCCCCAGCGGAGTCGCCAATTTGTGTTGGCGTAGAAATTTGCACCACGCAACACAAGATTGCACCGCGCAATATATAGATTACGGAGTCGCCACTTCGTTTTTCGTTACGAAGAACGGATGATTTACAAGCAAATCAACAAAGATTTTCCTCGATAACGGAGAGGATTTACGACTACTTTTCAGCGCAAAGCAACAAAGATAATCCAAACCCTAGGGTTGCTAGAGCATGGCGAAAAGGAAAAGAAAGGTAAAAAGGGTACTGGTAAAAGATAGATGTGTATTGATGAATATCGATTGTGTGTTGTTTCAATCGGCCGTCACCTCATCTATTTATGAGGGGGTTGGACTTTCCGTGCAAGAAAAGGGCTCATATTCGCGTGAAAACTGCCAAAAACCCGATCAAACTCGGACCTGGATCGGGGGTTCGGACGTCCGGACTTTATCCCGGACGGTCCGGACCATAGGGTCGGACGGTCCGGCTTCTAGGTCGGACAGTCCGAGCTGAGGTCCAAAACCTTCTGTAATCTGCGTCCTCAAGTCGGACGGCCCGCCTTCAAAGTCGGACGGTCCGACCTTAGCTCGGACGGTCCGGTTTCCACCTCGGACGGTCCGACCTGGTTTTCCAGTGCTGCAATGTTTTGGCAATAACTTCTTCATACGAACCCCGATTTGGACGTTTCAAATATCAAAATCGACCGGTTCGACGAGACGAAGCCGGCCTATGTAGAACATTTTCCCATTTGAGGATGTCTTGAAGTCCTAATTGGCAGAATAGTACTCCGAATGTTAGGGTCTTATTGCTTCAAACATAGTTTCGGCTCTTGAGATGGAATCGGATGATCATGGCTCGAACTACAAAGTTTTTCACATCGAAAATACCCAACTTTTTCATGTAGATCACTTCCTCATTTGAGGTCATCTAATATAGGTTTATTTTCGTGCCAAAAATCGGTGTCAGCACTAGGCATCCTTTCTATTAATTTTTGTCAGATTGTGCAAAAAGATCCAAGCAAACCGTGGACAAAGCAAGCTCAAAAGTTCTTATAATTAAACTCAAGCCCATTAGGTGAGAGGCGTTGAAAAAACTAGATGATACCCAGCGCGTTGCTGCGGGAATTGTTAACAAATAATTTATTATTTTAAAATATAAATTTATGAAACTTAGTATAATTAAATTATTAAATATTTTTTAAATAAATATTGTTTAGAGTAAAAAACTAAGAAATTTAATGAAAAAATAAAAAATTAGTGTGATTTTTAATTAATTTATTATCTTGAGAATATAACGATGAGACGATATGAGACCAAACCAACGTTGAGTGGAGAGAATGGAGACATGAACCTTAGCTAAACCTAAAACAATGATAGTAACTACATATGTGCATTCATAAAAAAATCGCATAGAAAAATAAAATGCAAGCTAACTCATAATTTGATTTTTTATAATAAAAATTCACTTCTAAACCGTGATGCTTAGTGCATAAATAAAGTTAATATTTATTTCTGATTGGTTGCATGTGCATGCGGATTTAATGAAAGCAAGTGCATGAAAATTAGTGGAAAAGATGTGGACCTACTTGATGATGTGGATAGCTTGCATGTCAAGATAAATAGGTTAGTGGGGATGAACCATTTAGATATTATAGATTGTTAAATCAACAGCGACAACATCAATTAGTCATCCATAAAAGAAAAGAAAAACGGCTAGTCAACTACAATACAATTGAGAATGGAGCACAAGATGCACGAAGGCCATAATCTAGCGAGATGTCGCACTTATATGTGATATATAAAAATGTGCTATAAACTGATTCAAAAGAAAGACAAACAAACGAATAAGGGATTGACTATTTTTTGGGCTAAGATGGCGATGATGTCATACTTAAATGTGACATAACTATATCACATCTAAATGAACCCTAGACACACCCATAAAGATTTTACTTTCTGCTGTATCTCTTGGTTGGTTGTAATATAGTTTCTCTTTTGGTGATATTATGAACTTATGCTTGATTGTCTCGAGTCTATCTTTGATCTGAGTGTGCCGTGCATTAGATGTCTGGATTTTAGCTGTCTGTTGATTGTCGTTTAAGTTTTCGAATCTTTTTAGTAGTTTGTACTATCTCTCAATTTTTATAAGACGTTTTAGATCACTAAAATACTAATCTAAAGCATCTTATAACAGATTACGGTGGAAGTATCATGAAAGATCATGGCTTCTATAAATGAAACTGGAGAGGATGGCCTCTATTTTCTCAAAATAAAATAAAATGAGAGCAGTGGATTGGGAACGACGCATCCGTCTCACCCTCCCCAGCCCCATCCATCGATCGCCGTCGCCATTAACAAGGACCAACAAGTAGCAAGATACTCCTATCAATTCTCGCCTAAAGAAAATGCAATTTATCCATGGCGCTGGTGTCGCGTACGCAACTAAGCATGTTGCACGCCTGCACCCTCCCATCCCCAACCCAGCAACCCGTCCATCGCAGTCATCGTTACCAGCGAGAGCGAGACCAATGGCGCCCCACTTTCCTCGAGTTCTCGACAGTATAAAGCAGCAGCAGGTCCCAGCACAGAATGACCCACACCCAGACTTCTCCCGCCGGCTCACTCCTTCGTCCCCATTGCCGCCATGGGCCAAGAACGACGGGAGCCGCTCCTGCAGAGCGGCGGCGTCGGCAATGCCACCGGCGCGAAGGGCTCGCCGGCTGCGCTGCCGTCGCTGGCCAGGTCGGTGCTCAAGTTCCTCATGTGGGCGGTGTTCCTCACCTGGGCCACGGGGATCTTCTTCTACCCCACCGATCCCGTGCAGACGGCGCTCCGCGACTGGGCGGACATCACCAATACGGAGGGTTTGATCACCGGCATCACTGGTACGCGGAATTCCTGCTCCCTCTTCTATTTCTTACGTTCCGTTGAGGCAGGGGAAAGAGACGTATAATTGGGTTCTTGATTCCCGCAGGGACCGTTTTTCTTGTCTTCAGCGCGCCGATTTTGATCGTTGCAGCTCTGGCCTATGTGTACATCTTGGCCTTCCCGGGTGATCACGTCCAGTGAGTTTTTTCGTACCCCACAAGATGGTGTGAGAATATTTTGCAGTATATTTATATGATTTATTATGTTTGATTATTACCCGTATATAATTGTAAAATATTTATTAAACATAAAAATGTACGGAGTAATAATGAAACTTATGATGCGTATTTGAATGTTGACTTGAGCTTTTTCTAAATGCACATGGCATGCATGTTCACATGTTGAGATGAACTGTTTTTTCTTACTAGAGGATACCCCGCGCGTTGCTGCGGGAATCGATTGAAATATATTTTGGATGATTTGATTGTATGAAACATGAATAATTGAATTAATAATATATAAACTAAAAGTAAAAAATACATGTTATACTACATGTAATTTATTTTATTATTGTGAAGTTGGAAATATTTATTTAATATAATGAAAAACTTTCATGCATTTTGAGTGAGGTGACATGTGTCATGAAATGGATGTGTGCATGAAAAGAACTAATAATAAATAGTTTGTTCTCATGCATATTGTGGTGGGGCATTATAATATAATGAAAAACTTTTTCATGCATGTTGAGTGAGGTGGCATGTGTTATGAAATGAATGTGTGCATGAGAAGAACTAATAATAAATAGCTTGTTCTCATGCATATTGTGGTAGAATTTTGATGAGTGACATGTGTGCATGTTAAGAAAATAGAGGTAGTGGGGAACAACTTCTTAAGAATAGTAGATGCGTGGTTGCGTGTTGAAATAAGTCTTCATTTTTTACATGCATACTTGCATTTTATACAAGGTCTGTGTCCAAGCGTCAATTAGAATAGTGCATTATAAAAATAAAACATACATTATTGCAAAAGAAAATTTTATTGTAGTCAAATCAACGTCCGTGCGGGAAAGGAAAAATTTGATGAAGTGTCTCTACTGGCAAAGGAAAAACGCTATTTTTTTTTAATCTTTTTAAGTAGTAAGTACAATGTAAAGATAGGTTAATCTGGATTAGCCATTTCAAAATAAAGGATGTGAATTATGCGGCAATTTGACGGTCTACACACATTTATTTATTTATTATCGATCCACGAAACATACTTACGCCTCACTACGTTTATATAGAGAGCAACAACCCTATTACGCAATTGAATGAAACAAGATAGTAAAAGATGTTATAAAGCACATCACAAAATAATTAAACAACAAAAATCACATCGAAAAACTCCAAAGGAGAAAAATGACTACACTGCCAAAAATATATATGTCATACTGGTGTTTATGGAAATCACTATTTAGCAAGCACCCTCTCACGCGTCTTGTAGAAGTCACTTTAAGGCGCTCTGAAGTTGCTACGTGTGGTTACGCGCAAAAACTATGGCTATGGTTGTGGCACACGGGCTACGGCTCGGGCTATAGGGACTGTGACTGAGGTTATGGCTTCGCGGGACCTGTGCATGTGACTGTGGCTCGTGCTATGACAGGGACTATGACTAGACCTGTGTGCGTCCGAAATGCGCCACGTGTCAAACGGAGAAGAGCTAAAAACCCCTAAAACACACTAAATACATTAGAACGCGACATTTGACGCGCTCCGCGGAGGGTACAAGAGCAACTAGTTAGAGGGTACCTGTTGCAGAGGTCACTCGTGCCCGCTCCGAGTGCGCCAAGTGTCACGTTCTGACGCGCTTTGGTGTTTCTCTTTGGTCTCTTCGCCCATGACCACACGCGCAGCCACAGTCCGAGCCACAGCCACAGTCCTGCCACTATCAATTTTCAGCCACCACCCATATCACAGCCCAGTTTTTCGGTCACAACCATAGTTTTTTCAGCCACAGCCACAATCACATTTTTTTCAGCCACATCCATGATTTTTGCTCAGTTTTAATCACGGCTAAGTTTTTTCAGCCATAAGCACGGTTTTTTATCCGCAGCTCTATCAAAATCCAAGTCACAGGTCCGTGCGTAGTCACAAGTTCGTGCACAGCTACAGGAGAGTCTACGCGCAACTACAGTTATTATTTCGCACAAAAAACAGTTAAAATGTGACACATGGCCGATCCAAAGACGTGTCAAAAATGACTTTTGTAAGACCGCGTGGGAGGGTGTTCGCTAAACTAGTGATTGATTGAGGATACCCTCAAGTGTGAGCGCGTTCATGTCATTTAGCTGTGGCGTGACTGGACCTGGTTGCGCGGCCCGCAGAGCTCCCGCCGGCGCGCCGCCTCGCCCCCACGAGCAGCGCAATGCTACCGCCTGGCAGCGCCGCCCTGCGACGGCCGCCACCACGAGGAGAGGAGGGAGGACCCTGCCGATACTGCCCGGGCTTCGCTCGGCAGCGCCCTCCGGAGGAGGTGAAGGAGGAAGAGAAGGGGAGGTCCGACCGGCGGCGGCGGCTAAGGTTACCTCCCGGTCGCTCGCGGGAGCGACGCGAGAGGGTAAGTCTATTCCCCGCGCCAGTTGGTGAGAATTCTTCAAGGCGTTCGTCTCATTTAGGGTTGATTCAGATGAGTCATTTCTTTCCCTGAATTGAAATATTAACACTGAACATGGCGGTGGCGCGTGTTCAGAGTATATTCTTGCAAAATCTTGATAGCGCAGGTACTCTGCGGTGTTAATATATTACTGTAATTCAGAGTATAGTTTTTCATTCAAGAAACTGGATTCTCTGGATACATTAGCAAAATGTTGCAATTGCGATCCAATTCTCGTATAAGGTGTTATTGAAGGAGTTACACAGGCTTACTCGTTTTTGACATAAAATCCAGCACGAATGCACGATGAACTGAACCACCGTAGTAAATCGTAACAAAGTAGCATAGTTTTTTCTTACCCACGCCATAAAAATTTCAAACCACCATGAGAGTGGCCTGCCTCATGCCACCATCGTTAATTACTTACCTGCTCTTTACTACCAGAAAGAAGAAGTTGAGGTCACTGAGTTTCCGTCTCTGGACTTTTCCTGTTCTTGTCGATGGTCCATTCGGGGTTGTCTCCGCTGCTGAATTTATCGGGATCGTCTTGTTCATGGTCTATGTTGCCTTCTCGATCAGCTATTATGTTGTAGACAGTGTGACCTTCATCTCCAGTGTGCACTTGCCGCCAACTACTAGCAGGTATGTTTTATTATGAAGGGAACCTGTTAGTGAAAAATGTTCCACGCCAGTACTTATCAACAAATCCTCTTGTTATCTTTACAGTTACTGAGCATGAAAAACAATGATTATATTTCATTTAGTGATATACCATATCATTCCCATCATGAGGCTAAAGTAGACGATGGTATACATTTTGGTGTCAATACATGATAAAGCCTCAAGTATAATGTAGTTTTATTAGGGGTTAAGATTTATGTATTACCTCCGATCCATATTAATGGACTCAACTTTGTATAGATTCGTATGTATCTAGTTAAGTATTTAGACTAGATGCATGTGTATCTAGACAAACTTAAGTCCATTAATATGGATCGGAGGGAGTAATTGAAACTGAAGTTATGAAGTTCAGAAAAGATTGGTGATGGACCATGGATCATTGTATAATCATTTGTACAGTCGTCACTTACTTGACCTGGAAATTAAAATGAAAATACACATATCTAATTCCATAACCAAAATTAATGCTCTACATATTTCAAATCCATATTGATATGAATTGATGATACCTTGGTGGCCTGCAACTGATTCAGATGTTCAGTTGATAGGCTACTACTGAGACTGAAGATTTCTGAAATATACCCTGTGATAGTGTAAATTACTTGCCATCTCAATAGAGTTCTAAGACAGCATAAGTTTTGCCTTGCAGGGAATTGTTAGTGGCTCTCATAGGCCTCCGTTTTGGATCAGTTGGCTTGTTTTGCATGATCTTTCTGTTCCTGCCTGTCTCAAGGGGTTCAGTTCTTCTCCGGCTTATCGACATTCCATTTGAGCATGCTACTAAATACCATGTCTGGTTGGGGCATCTCACAATGGCTCTATTTACACTGCATGGCTTGTGCTATGTGGTCTCATGGTCCCTTGTGGGGCGCCTAATTGAAGAAGTAAGTTTGAAAAATACATAGAAGAATTTAGGGTGATCCATTTGCTATTGCCAATTTTGTTATGTGTAATTTTCATATTGTTACTGCAAGCAAGCAACCATAATGTGCTGAAAATAATAGGCATGCACAGGTGACTGAAAACTATTTTATGTCTGAAAGAAAGTGTGCAGATCTGTATTTGACGGTTACGTATGCAAATTTGGACTGAAGGTGTATTAGTATGTTTGTTATAAGCGTTCTACATATTACAACCTATTAATGGTACTTGGCCTTCCTGATAGCTGATCCAATGGAATGAAATCGGAATAGCGAACTTAGCCGGCGTGATCAGCTTGACGGCTGGACTGCTGATGTGGGTGACCTGGCTTCACCCGGTACGGAAGAGGTTCTTCGAGCTCTTCTTGTACACCCACCAGCTTTACGTAGTCTTTGTGGTGTTCTTGGTACTCCACGTCGGCGACTTGGTCTTCAGCATCTTGGCTGGCGCCATCTTCCTGTTCATGCTCGACCGCTTCCTGAGGTTCTGGCAATCCAGGGCCAAAGTCGACATCGTTTCTGCCGCCTGCCGACCATGCGGAACAGTGGAGCTAGTCTTCTCAAAGCCAGCAAGTATGTCAAGATCTCGATTGATCGAGATTCATTTCCTGCATTATGTTCACAAGTGTTTGGTTACTGTCACTACAAACTCACTGAGAGTACACAATTGTGTGTTGATTTCTGCAGGTCTTCGGTACAACGCTCTCAGTTTCATCTTTGTTCAAGTGCGTGAGCTGTCGTTCTTGCAGTGGCACCCGTTCAGTGTGTCCTCCAGCCCCATGGATGGGAGGTACCACATGTCGATCCTCATAAAAGTTCTTGGCGGATGGACTGATACGCTGAAGCGCATCATCACCGATGTCCAGGAGCAGAAGACCAGGAGTGACTCTGAATCTGATCAGTCGCAAACCGGTCGCATTACCGCATCCATCGAAGGGCCGTATGGGCACGAATCACCCTACCACCTGATGTAAGTATTCAGTTTGTCCAAACGGTGGCTAGTTAATCGGTTTGACACCATTGGGAAGTTTGAGTCAAGACTCAGGACTTTATTTGCGTTGTGTACGCTTTCAGGTATGAGAATCTCATCCTGGTGGCAGGAGGTATTGGTATTTCGCCGTTCTTGGCGATTTTGAGCGACATAATCCACAGGATCGAGCAAGGTATGCCATGTGCGCCCAAGAATGTACTGGTCATATGGTCAGTTAAGAAGACCTCGGAGCTTTCACTCCTGTTGGCCGTTGATGCTCAGCCCATCGGCTCATCCGTCTCTGACAAGTTGCATCTGGACATCCAAGCCTTTGTGACACAGGAATCTGAACCTCCACTGGTGAGAATATTTTCCTCTGTAGTTGTTATCTTCTTTTTATCTATGAAAAAGCAGTATGCTACGGTTGGCAATAAGTTTTGTTGGCTCACTTCAATGATTCCATGGCAATGCCAATATGGCTTTACAGGAAGATGGAATTGTTGGGGATGAACAGAAGGTCCCCGGCATATTCGTCAAGAACGGGGCGGCCATGTCCGGGCTGGTGGGCACTGGCGATAACTTCTGGGCGGCCATGTACTTCGCCGCTTCCGCCCTGGGCGCCATCCTGGGGTACGCGCTGGTGCAGTTGTACTACGTGAAACGCTTCAACGTGTACGCCTGCTGGCACCTGGGCCTCCTGCTGCTGCTGTGCATGGCAGCCGGCATTGCGCTCCCTGGCGGCCTCGTCATCCTCCTCTGGCACCTCTCGGAGAAGCGGAGGATGCAGGATGAGAGGTGGGACGTCGACGCTGGTGCTGGTACAGCTGCCACGTCTGTGCATCATGCCGAAGCCGAGCGGACAACGAACGCGGCTGGTGGTGACGGCGACTCTGCGACCAGCCTCACAGCCCTTCGGACGACGTGGTATGGGTGCCGGCCAAAGTTCCAAGGTAACCTACCTAGACTTAACTAGCTGCAGCATCTGTTGATGTACTTGATGAGTCATGTGGGTGATGGGTTCCCTTGTGTTGGATCATCGTCCCAGGGGAATTCACGGCGTTCGCGGAGCGAGCAGGGGGCGCGGCGGCGGACGTGGGCGTGCTGGTGTGTGGGCCGTCGGGGCTGCAGACCAGCGTGGCGAGGGAGTGCAGGTCGCAGAACCTTCGCCGCCAAAGCGCCGTGTTCCATTTCAACAGCCACAGCTTCGACTTGTAGCCGATTTAGCCAAGCCTATAGTCGATATAGGTACTGATGGGTGCATAGTGATAGTGCGCACCAGTTCTCTGCACAACTGTAATTATGCTACTGGTATATACACTAGCTAGTAAGAACATCTCCAACAGCATGTACATATCTTGATCCCTATATATCTATATCGACAAAGGTCTATAAAGATTCTCTCATACATGTCCAGTTTTACAGCGAAATGTCTATATAAAAATTATCATTTGAACAGTAATTCAGATGATTTATAATTGCAGTGGTCAATCCTAACGTCTACTTTTCAAACGGTTATATTTCCAACGGTTACTTTTTCAACGGCTTTATTTCAACTATATTTCAGGCCTATATATATACCACCCATCTCACCTATTTCAAAGATTTTAGCTTGTGCTTCTTTCATCTCACTCATCGAGCCCTCTGTCTCCTCTTCCACAACACAATGAGTGAAATTAGATTTATTTTGGATATGCTCATAAATTTGTCGTCGTCGACTTCATCGAATGAGGACGAAAACGTTCATTCAACATTTGCAAAGCATGAGGAGGTGAACGATTGACGTCATAGTAGTGGTTTCACGCTGAGACGTCATATGTACTCCCTTCGTAAACTAATATAAGATGTTTAGATAACTAGTTTAGTTTTAGAGGGCTTATGGCTACTAGTTTAAAGCTCACTGTCTTTGCTCGGTTTTTTTCCCCTCGAGGCGCTTTGGCGACTCGCTAGGGTTTCCTCTCCTCTCGCCTCTGGTGTAGAGATCAAACCCTGGAATTTCATCCCCCATCCACCGCATCGCTTCCCCTGGGTGTAGAGTCGTCTACGACCTCTCTTTCGTGGGGCTGCGGGGGTTTTGGGGGTGCTCGTGCTGCTGTGCCCTAGCGATCTAGCGTTTTAGGCACCTTGGTGGCTGTGAGCGATGGCAAGTTCTGGAGTTGATGGCGATGACCTGCAAGGCCTCATGGCGGAGCTAGGGATTCATGAAGAAGATCTGGATGATGTGGTCTACGAAGAAGTTCAAGCTCCGCCGGCGGCAGCCCCTAGATGGTTGGCGATAGGGCGGATTCACACTAGTAAACATTACGGTGACTACTGGTTTTATAGGAACACGAGGTCTGCATGGGATTTAGCGCAAACTGTGCAATTCCGCTCCTTGGGAGATAATCTCTATACCATGAAATTTTCTTGCTTGGGTGATTGGGATAAAGTGATGGAGGGGGGGTCCTTGGACTTTCAAAGGATACCCGGTTCTGATGGCCGAATATGATGGATTTTCGAAGCCTTCGACAATCAACCTCAACTGTCTCAAAATCTGGATTCAGATACACGATCTTCCGGATGGATTCAGTCCTTTGGTTAAAGCTCTCGCTGGTAAGGTGGGAAAACTATACACCGAAGAGATTCACTCGAATGATTTCTCTGGTAACTTTTATCGAGCAAGGGTCGTCATTGATGTGTGTAAGCCATTGAGGAACCATGTTTCTGTGATCAAAGGGAAGAAGAGGGAAATCTTCCGAGTGAAATATGAAAGGCTTCCGGAATGGTGCTCGGTGTGCGGCATGATTGGCCATCTCAGTACTAAACATGGCGATGGGGTTCATCCCCCAGAAGCACTTGTGTTTAAAGATCTGCGTGCATCGTGGAGAGCTAGAGGAAGTGGGAAAAGCAAAGATACAGATACGGTTGTGTCTGATTCAGTATCTGTGGATACTAATAATGGCAGAAATATGGAGGTTGATGACAATGATAAGACCGAGGCAGAGGAGAATAGGAAGAGAGAATTGGAAGTTGCTGCTGCTAATAAGGATGGAGATCAGACTATGGGCGTGAACATAACTGGGGCGGTGCCCATCGTTCCCCCATCGCCTCCGGTGAAGCATGACCCAAAGAGAACAAAGACGGGAAACCAAGGAAAGACAAAGAACAACTCAGGATCGGCGGGCTCCTTCGAGGAGCGCCGCCGGGAGCAATGAATCTCGTAAGTTGGAACTGCCGGGGTGGGGGGAATCCCCGGACAGTTCGTGAACTAGCGATGTTGGTACAGTCGCATTCCCCCGCTTTGTTTTTTCTCTGTGAGACTCGACAGAAGAAGGAAAGAATGAAACGGTTTAGAGGCCGTCTTGGTCTCAAAGGGTTTTGTTGTGTTGATAGTAATGGATTCAGTGGAGGCCTTGCTTTGTTTTGGCACGAAAATATACAAGTGGATATCTTGTCAGTTGATGATAGATACATTGATGCCAAGATTATAATGTCTTCTACTTCTGATGCATTTAGGATCACCTTCGTTTATGGTGAACCGAGAGTGGAAAACCGACAATTAATGTGGGATAAAATCAAAGCTCTTTCTCTAACATCGGATTTGCCTTGGCTTGTAATCGGAGATTTTAATGAGGCCTTGTGGGATTTTGAGCACTTGTCTCTGTCCCCCCATGGACTGCCTCAGATGAAAGCCTTTCGGGATGTCCTTGACGTGTGCAACCTTGTGGATCTTGGGTTCTCTGGAGTTCCTTACACTTATGACAATAGGAAAGCTGGGCAGGCAAATGTAAGAGTTCAGCTGGACCGGGCTGTAGCTACGAATGGTTGGAGAAACATATTTGCTCATGCTGAGGTCCAACATATAGTAACGCCGTGTTCTGACCACGTGTTGCTGTTGCTAAAGGGTGAACCTGACTCTGGTGCGATTAAGTCCAAAAACCGACAATATGAGATTTTGTGGGAGAGGGACGCAACCCTGCCGGAGGTTGTAGCGAAAGTTTGGGAAGATGTTGGTGCTGTAGAAAACCTGAAGCAACTCCATGAGGCGCTTAAAAGCACTATGCATGCTCTTATAGGTTGGAGTAGGACCAAGTTCGGCAACGTCAGAAAAGAGCTTGCAAAATCTAGAACAAGGCTAGAGGATCTCATGAATATGAATGCAGATCACGAAGACATCCGGGCTGTCATGGATAAAATGAATGAGCTGTTGTATCAAGAAGAGATGCTTTGGCTCCAACGCTCTCGAATTTCGTGGCTGAAACAAGGGGACCGCAACACCAAATTTTTCCAGAGCAAAGCCGTGTGGAGAGCAAGGAAAAACAAAATCCGAAAATTGTTGGATGATAATGGAGTTGAATATACCGATCATGCAGGCATGAGCAACCTTGCTAATGAGTATTTCCATAAGATGTTTACATCTGATCCCACCCTCAATGCGGCGCCTGTTCTTGAGCTGTTTGATTCAATTATAACAGAGGCCGAAAATCTGATGCTATGTGCTCCTTTCAGTGACAAGGAAATCTCGGACACAATCTTCCAAATTGGCCCTCTTAAGGCCCCGGGTCCGGATGGCTTCCCAGCCAGATTTTTTCAGAAAAACTGGCCGGTGGTTGAAGAAAGCATCTTGAATGCTGTGAGGGATTTTTTTCAGGACTGGGGTCATGCCATAAGGGATCAATCAAACTTCCATAGTGCTGATCCCTAAAGTGCATCATCCTACGAAGCTTTCTGATTTCAGACCTATAAGCTTGTGCAACGTCATTTATAAAGTCATCTCCAAGTGTATGGTGAATAGGCTTAGGCCTCTGTTGGACCAGATTATAACTCCCGAGCAAAGTGCGTTTATCCCCGGTAGAATGATCAAGACAATGCTCAGATCGCCTTTGAATGCATTCACTACATTAAACAATAAAAAGATCCTACAAAAAGTTTCTGTGCCTGCAAGCTTGATCTTTCAAAGGCTTATGACAGGGTGGACTGGGTCTTCTTGAAGCAGGTGATGCTAAAGATGGGGTTCTCTCTCCGATGGGTTGACTGGATTATGTCTTGTGTCACGTCGGTGAGATATTCAGTTAAACTAAATGGAACTCTATTGGATTCATTTGCACCTTCGAGAGGTTTAAGGCAAGGTGATACTTTGTCCCGTTTCTTGTTCTTGTTTGTTGCTGACGGTCTCTCTGCTATTTTGAATAAAAAGTTCTCTTCAAATAAGATTGTTCCCCTAAAAATATGCCGGCAAGCACCGGGCATATCCCATCTGTTATTTGCGGACGATACTATGTTGTTTTTTAAGGCTTCCCATGATCAAGCATTGCAAGTGAAAGAGGCTCTGGACCTGTATAGTGCGGCTACTTGACAACTCTTAAATCCCAACAAATGTTATATATTTTTTGGGGAGTCATGCTCGGCTGCTAACCAGGAAGATGTGAGACATATTCTGCAAATCTCTCAGATGGTCTTTGAGGAAAAATATCTGGGTCTCCCCACTCCTGACGGCCACATGACGAAAGGAAAATTTCAAAACCTCCAAGTCCGTTTATCCAAATGCCTAGTTCAATGGGGTGACGGTCATTTAGCACAGCCTGGGAGAGAAGTATTAATTAAATCAGTGGCACAAGCTTTGCCCACTTATGTCATGGGCGTCTTTAAGGTTCCATTCTCAGTTTGTGATGATCTAACCACGATGGTCCGGAATTTTTATTGGGGTGCTGAGAAAGGGAAGAGGAAGGTTCACTGTAATTTCTGGGACAACTTGATGGAGCCAAAAAATAGAGGAGGCGCGGGTTTCCGGGACTTCCGCCTGTTTAATCAAGCACTACTCGCGAGGCAAGCCTGGAGGTTGCTTGTCCGGCCGAACAGACTATGTGCAAGGGTTTTGAAGGCCAAGTACTACCCTAATGGAAGCCTTGAGGATACAGTGTTTTCTGGTAATGCCTCGCCCACTTGGCAGGCCATAAGCTATGGTCTTGAGCTTCTAAAAAAGGGTTTGATATGGAGGATAGGTAATGGCAACAATGTTCGAATATGGAGAGATAACTGGATTCCTAGGCAATACTCATATAAACCATACAACCCTCAAGGTAGGTGCAGACACAGATTGGTCTCTAGCTTGCTATCGGCACATGGTTCTTGGAACTCGGAGCTTGTAAAGTCAATATTCCTTCCTAGTGATGCCATTGAGATCCTAAAGATCAGTGCATGTCCTCGGCTTGGGGAGGATATTATTGCATGGGGTCCTGAAAAGAGTGGATTTTTCACGGTAAAGAGCGCTTATAACTTGGCCTTCGAAGCTGCACATATGATGGATCATTCTTCTTCGAGCTCAAGCCCGGATGGAGACAGACCTATATGGGATATCATCTGGAAATCACACGTTCCACCTTCTGTTAAGAACTGCGCATGGAGGCTGATCACTGACACTTTGCCAACCTGGCGCAATAAGCATAAGAGTACCCTTGAGAGCACTGATATATGTCCTATCTGTGGGATGGGAAGTGAGGATAATTTCCACCCCTTCATCCTTTGCCCGCGCGCTGTGTATTTGTGGATGACAATGGCAAAAATCTGGGACATACCTAAGCTGAGGTCAGTTCAGAACTGTGGAAAGGAGTGGTTGTTCCTGCTCCTTTTTCCCCTGAACGCTAGCCAGAGAAGCATGGTTCTACTGCTCATTTGGAGGATCTGGTTCATACGCAATGAAGTGGTGCACGATAAGCCGCCCCCCCTATGGAAGCGTCCCAGAAATTTTTGCTTAGCTACTTCCAGTCGCTGTTAGATCCTCTATCTCTAGCGTCTCCCCCGGACAATGCTAATCCTGTTCTCATACCGCATGCTCCACCCACTTCACCACATGCGATATGGACGCCCCCTCCAGTTGGTTGGTTCAAGCTCAACAGTGCTGGCTCACATTCAGTTAGCAACTCTGGTTCGGGTATGGTGCTGAGGGATCATGAGGGAGGTATTGTCTTCACAGCTTGTAGAAGTTTGGGAATTTGTAAGGATGAACTAGAATCTGAGTTACATGCAATAATGGAAAGATTGTCGATAGCACTACAGAGAGTGGAGCAACCCTTACTTTTGGAGGTGGAATCTTACTTAGCCTTTAAGATGATCAAGAGCTTGGACTGTGACAGATCTGCTTATGCCCCTCTGGTTAGAGAGATTAAGCTCAATCTGTCGTTTCGTGAAGCTTGTGTTACTCATGTCAAGTGTAATCAAAATAAAGTTAGTAGTTGTCTTGCTAGTTTTGGTAGGATAGAAGGTAGAACGTTGACCTGGATCGGCTCCGGGCCGCCTGCTGTTCTTGAACTAGCCTCTGCTGATTGTAATCCCGTGTTGACTTGAGTAATACAGGAGTTATACCCGCAAAAAAAAGTTTAGTTTTAGAGGAAGTATAACAGAAGAAATGTATTATTTGTTCTACCGTGGAACAACTACAAAGAAAAGCTCACCTTTTCTGAAAAATATTTTTGCCGAAGGTTAATATTAATAATTAGTACATTATTCTCTCTTTTCCTTTTTTTTCATCTTCATATCTTATACTAGATGATACCCCGTGTGTTGCTGCGGGAACTGTTAAGAAATCATTTGATGTTTGAAAACATGAGAAAAATATTAAACATAGCATAATTTGATTATAAATTATTTTTTGAGAGAAATATTGTTTAGAGTAAAAATCGAAGAAATTTTGATAAAAAATCTAGAAAATGAGTTTTTTTGTTAATTTATTTGCTTGACAATATATCGATGAGACGATAAGAGATGGAAACAACGTTGAGCAGATAGTGCAAACATCTCCACCCTTGGCTAAACCTAAGACAATGATAACAATTATAGATGTGCATAGAAAAATAAATTATGCGATAACTCATAATTTGATTTTTTAAATCCCTTATAAATCGTGAGGCTAGGTGCATTAAAAATATTATTTATTTAGGTTGCATGTGCATGCATAATTAATAAGAGCATGTGCATGAAGAGTTAGTGAAAATAAAATTTTACATGATGAACCTACTCGATGATGTGGATTGCTTGCATGTCAAGAGAAATAGATTAGTGGGAATGAACTATTTAGGTATTATAAATATATATTTATCCACACATTCTTCTGCGTGTTGTACTAGTCATAAATTCCATCCCAATAAGAATTTGATGATTGATCCATTCGTATCACAACACCCCAACTAGTGTGCAGCCATGCCGCCACCAACAAATCGTCCTCTTGACTAGACCAGTTCTTTTCTCTAGTGGATTTTTCTTTCAACTCTTGCACCCCAAGTGGACTATCCAACACTCGTGCTGAAACACCGAAGCTCGACATTTCAAGAAAACTATCTTCACCGCCCATCTGCAAAAATTGAACTATCCAACACTCGTGCTTCTTGATTTGGCAACATCGACAACTCTTGCTCCCCAAGTGGACTATCCAACACTCGTGCTGAAACACTGAAGCTCGACATTTCAAGAAAACTATCTTCACCGCCTGATGCTAGCGAGGAAGTAATAGCTCTCGCCCTTCGTTGGTTATCCCAAGTGGAAGGTTGAGATGTAGGGTAGCGTAAAATTTTCCTTGGCAAAGATACCAAGGTTTAAAGTCAATCCAGTAGGACTCCAAGATCGACAAGTAGGTGATAAAGTGAACAATGACGCCGTTCACAACCTCAGGGTTGCTTACTTTACCTGGACCTGCATTCGTACATGTTTCTTCAAGTTTTCATTCTTTTCCCTGATCAATTTACCATGGCATTCATACGTAACTTATCAGGCTTGTGATGCATACATTATTATGTTATGTACGCATAAGTTATCAGAGATATGTGTCAACAACCTTTTCCTCTGGGTTTGTACATCAGAGCATCTACAGTCGGGGTCCCCACATCCTCTTCAAATGTTTTGGTGGGCGACCCGATCACTGCCCGGATGTGAGAGAGAAGGGAAAAAAAGCACATAATCGAACCCCTCACTTTGTCCCTATAGTTCGGGTTGTTCGCAAATCCCTATAGTGGAGGAAAATATGGGAAGGATATGGGGAGGTTCGGATAGCCCTCCACGTAGGATGCGGTCCACCCCAAACCACAGTATACCTTTATTTATTCTTTCTTTTCTTTTGATATGATGACAATGTAAGGGACATGGTTGTATGAATGCATAATTAGAGGCTTCAAAAGGATATGCCCGGACACTGACCAAACGTGACCGTGGACGTTTGAGGAGGAAAAAATGGCCATTTTGGTTGTAGATGCTCTAATTTACTATGCATGAATATGTAAAATTACTATGTTATTTTGGTTGTAGATGCTCTCTGACGAGGGGGTGACCCCACGACTCCTACAGATAGGCCTACCCGGTGTCCCTGAAGATAGACGGCCCGTGAAGACCCGCATGGACCCGCCTTGGCCCGCTAATTGGCACCGACGTAGGAGTCTGCGACTCACAAGGAAAGTGCGAAGACCTGCCATACGGAGCAAGCTAGGGTTAGGAAAGCTTACCTGTAAACGTAGATGAACTCGCCGAGACCTAGCCCAATATATAAGGGCTAGGAGGGGCGACGCCAAAGGCATCCAATATCATTTGTAGCCCTAGCCTTCAGCGCTCCAGCCTTGGCATCCACTGTAGTCGCATCTCCCTCATCAATAATATCGAGCGGGAACGTGTCCTCCTGTTTGCCGACGAGCTATCGTCCAACCTGTGCCTCTCATGACTAACCCAGGGTCCCTGACCATGGGATTTTACGGGGTTGATCCCCGTCAATTGGCGCCGTCTATGGGAAGTTGGGATCACGATCTCGGCGGTCCAGTCTTCAGCAAGCCACAACTCAAGGGCAAGGACCAGATCTAGCCCACTCGAAGGATTCAAAATTACGGCGAACATCTCTGCCACCCCATCAAGATCGCTCGGGCTACAGCTGTGCCAGGACCGATACTACGGTAACGGCCAAGTGCAGCGTCAACAGCGAAGGAATCGACGACCCAGAAGAACGGCGAGAGGACTCTACGAAGGAATTCCACTCGACGAACCGCGACGCGCAGGGGAGGACTCACAAATCTTTCGACAACCCACCGCCGCTCGGGCACCCGCCGCACATCAAGACGATGACTACGAGATTGAAACCAGCGATCAGCATAACCATCGCCAAGGAAGAAGGAGCCGACGACCCAAAAGGCGCGCATGGGAGATCTACGACGAGGCCCCACTGAACGAGCCACGTCACGCAGCCGTGCAACCGACGGCCACTCGACGACACACCGTTGCACGAGCACCTGCCGCCAGCCAGGACAGCGACTCCGAGACACCGGTGGGCGAGTACTATGACCCAGATCGAAGGCCAGATGAATTCGCCAACCTCATCAAGAACCAAGACATGAGTTGAGGAATCGAAACCGACCCTCGCTTCCACGAACACCCGGAGGATCACGAGCAAATCTTCAGAATCTCAAGAAGGAAGAGGCACGCCGGATCTAGAAAACTCACGGTTAGAGAGCAGCTAGAAGGACCCTGCACGATCCACAACTTCGAGGATGACTGGGGACGCGTCAGGTCAGGTCACACTTTGGGAGACTGCCACCTGTTCAACGAGCTAGCCGACGACCTCAAGAAGGAGAAGCAGAAAGAAGACAAGCGCAACCGGCGACCCGAACAACCACCGCCCTCAAGCCCGGAAGGATGTCACAACCCACTGCAAGGACAGGTGCTCATGATCCAAGAGGGAAGGGTGCCGCAAGCACAACACGACGCCTACACCCTGCAAGCTAGAGAAGCCGAGAGCATAAATATAGTCGAAGTATACCAGCTACATGATGCGGAGACCAGCATCACGTTCTCACAGGACGACCATCGACCCGCAGTACCAAGACCGGGGCACGCGCCCCTGGTGCTCGATGCACAAATCGGAGGGTACGACATGGACAGGGTCTTCATGGACGGAGGCATCAGCATGAATATCATCTTCGCCAGCACCCTGCAAAAGATGTTGATCCCACGATCAGTATGGAAGAAATCGAGCACCGTGTTACACGGGGTAGTCCCAGGAGAAGCAGCCACACCCCTCGGAGTCGTCGAACTTGAAGTTGTCTTCGGCAACCGACGCAACTTCGCAAAGCACGTCCTCGAGTTCGAAGTACTCGACTGGCAATCGCAGTATCACGCCATATTGGGACGGCCAGCATTCGCGCAGTTCATGGCGGTTCCACACTACGCCTACCTCAAGCTCAAGATGCCAGGATCAACGGGAGTCCTCACGATCAACGGAAGCTCCATCAAATCAGATCAATGTGACCGTGACTTCCACAAAATCTCCGACACATTCGGAGCCGAACAAGAATTCAGAGAAATAGCCATGGTGACGGACAAGAGTACCTTCCCATTGGTGAGCCGAAGCGAATCTAAGGAGTACGGACGCGACTTCAGCATCGACAGCGACACAGTCACTCACCAAGTGCACCCGACGACCCGGACAAAAAAGTCCGCGTGTACGCCCACCTACCAGAGGAGCAGGCGACGGCTCTTGTCGCTTTCCTTCGAGATGAGTGGGAAATATTCGCCTGGTGCCCAGCTGACATGCCTGGAATACCACGCGAATTCGCGGAGCACGCCCTACACATCAAGCAAAACACGAAGCCGGTGAAGCAAGCTCTGAGACGATTCTCGGAGCCCAAGCGCAGAGCAATCGGAGAGGAAGTCAACCGGTTGCTCGACGCCCAGTTCATCTGAGAAACAAAGAAAGCCACCTGGATAGCCAACCCAGTGCTGGTGCCCAAGAAAGACACGAACGTGCTGCGCATGTGTGTCGACTACGGACCAGTCAACAAGCATTGCCCGAAGGACCACTTCCCCCTGCCTAGAATCGATCAGATAATCGACTCGACAGCAGGGTGCGATCTACTCTCGTTTCTTGATGCCTACTCAGGATACAACCAGATCAGGATGAAGGAAGAAGACGAAGAGCACACATCGTTCATCACCCCCTATGGCGTATTCTGCTACAGGACCATGCCCTTCGGGCTCAAGAACGCATGCACCACATACCAGCGAATGATGGAGGCCTGCCTGAAAGAGCAAATCGGAAGAAATGTGCAAGTCTATGTGGACGACATCGTCATTGATACGTCCAAAACGTATCGATAATTTCTGCTTGCTCCATGCATGTTTTGTGTGATATTGCTATGATCTAGATACACTTTCATACATTTTTGATCATATTTGGACTAACCTATTAACTCAGTGCACCCCAGTGTCAGTTCCTGTTTTCTGCCGTTTTTCTATTTCAGTTTTCCCCCGTATAAAAAGTGCCAGAAAAATTCGGGAAAATTCAGATAAAAAAATCAGCGTGACGGAAGCTTCGAGAAAAGCCCGGGAGGGGCTAGAGGGGGGCCAGGGGGGCCCAGGCGGTCACCCGGCGCGGCCCCACCCCTGGCCGCGCCAGGGGGCGCCTGGGGCCCCTGGTCCACCTCTGGCTGCCCCCCTTCGCCTATTTATCCCCCGTCACGGGAAAACTCCAGAAGAAGAACCCTATTCCGCGAACTCGCCTCTGTTCCGCCGCCGCCGCGCTTCCAAGATCGGGAGCACCAGAAGACCTCTTCCCGGCACCCTGCCGGAGGGAGGATTGACCTCCGGGAGTCTCCTCTCCACCATGAATGCTCCCCGGATGTCTCGTGGGTAGTTTTCCTTGGACCATGGGTCCGTGATCAGTAGCTATGTGATGTTCTCCTCCCCTCTTTGATCTTCATTGTTCAGACCTCGTGAGCTCCCTACATGATCGAGGCACCTTTGTAATATTTATGCTATTGCTATGTTGAGTTTGATCGGATCTGATGGATTATGAGATTATGTTCAGATTGTGATAGAGTAATATTTGGTTTTTATCTCTTATATTTTTGTTCCTAAGTAATTCTTGCATGCTCTCCGTTGCTGTTTATTGCTTTGGCCAAGTAGTAGGTAGCGACTCCAAGAGGGAGCGTTGTGCTAGATTGTGGGTTCATGCCTCCCCGATGACATGCTTGAGTGAAAGAAACATGAGTCTAGGGGATGTGCTGTTGCCACAAGGGGGAAAACAACGGTGCTTGTAACCGCGGTTACAAGGATTGTTTACTTTACGCAAAGTTCTTTTTAATGCAGTTGTCTGTTGCTTTGGGTTTACACTTTGGGTGGGGCTCGCAACTTAATACCAGCGAGATGTTCTGGATAGATATCTCAAGGTGGATGATTAGTAGTAGATGCAGATGGATTTCGGTCTACTTACTTTGGCGTACTTCCCATGCTTTTGAACCTCTTCCTTTCTTTTGTAGCATAGTTAGCATTGCGGTGCGTTCATAATCCTGTCAATTTCCTTTCTGTAATTTGTTTACCTCGCATAGCATTTTCATCGTCTTTTGGGAGAGAGACATCACTAGCGAACATCACGTATCCCGGTCCATATCCACATTATTGTTTCCAAGCTTTATTTACTTTTCTGCATTTACTTTCAAGTTGCTATCATTATCCCCTTGCGTTTTATCATTTGTGAACAACAAAACCGGAGAGATTGACAACCTCTCTGAACTTCGTTGGGAGCAAAGTTATCTGTGTCTGTGTGCAGGTCCGCGTCAGTTGCGCCGCTGACACCTACTTATCATCTCTGGAGTCCTACTGGAGACAAACCTTGGTATCTTTACTGAGGGAAAACTCGCTACTGTACCGCATCACGCCTTCCACTTGGGGCCTACCAACGAAGGGCGAGAAGCTATCATCAAGAGTAATTTCTGGCACCGTTGCCGGGGAATCTGAGTGCTAAGATAGGGGAGTTGCACACTACCCTTTACCTTTGTTTTTTTAGTCTTGTTAGTTTACCTTTCATTTTTTTTGTTTTGTCTTATATGAAAAACCAAAAAACTAGTTGCTACCTTTTGCCTTTGTCTTGATTTTCCTAGTTATGCTATCCTCACCATGGGTGTTGAACCACCCAAATATGGTAGGATGGACATATTTGACATGTTTTACTTGGATCGTCTTCGATCAATTTGTGCCCGCGCTAAAAACCCAACCGACTTGGTTGAGGGAAAATCATTGGATGAGCATGCTCATTATACGCGGCACCGCCTATCTCAGAAATGGAAACACTTATGGGATCAAATACATGTTCCTTATTTCCATGCTAAACTTTTGTGCCACATTTATGATTTTACTTGTTGTTCTCATATAGATCATAAACACCTCCCTTTCCAATGTGAGTTTAATGAAAATGAGATCTTATCTTCTTATGCTAAAGGTGTTTATGATTACTTTGATGTTGAAAAGATTGAAGAGTTTGTTGCTTTTAAAGGTGCCTATGAGATTGCTTCTTTGATTGAAAAGTATCACGATACTATTTTCGAGTCTGAAAACGTTGCTGTTCTTGCTTATTGCTTTGAGAATTATACTTCCAATGCTTTTATTGAGGATTTTAAAAATAAAATGCTTGCTGCCCAAGAAGAGGCTAATGATTGCTATGAAGAGGAATCTTATGATTCCGAGGACTCACTTGTTACCTCCCTTTCTGATGATTTTGATACTTGCGTTGTTGATGGCCATGATGCCACTATAGATGATGCTAACAAAAATGAACTCTCTATAGTTCCTTATGTTAAGCATGAAATTGTTGCTATTGCACCCACACTTGATTGTCCTATTATCCTTTTTAAACCTCCAACTCCGGAGAATTTTCCTCTTATCAAAGCTCAATGTGATGGGTTGCATTTATCTTATCATCCTAAAAACCGTGTTGAAAACAATACACGTGTGCTTGTAGGTCATGAACAACATGATTTATGTGATACTTATATTCTTGATGTTGTTCATGATGCTACTGAAAATTACTTTGAAAGAGGAAAGTTTGGTTGTAGAAACTTCCATGTTACAAAAACACCTCTCTTCATGTTCAAAGTTTTGATGATGTTCTTGTTCCACCTTCCTATGTTGGTTTCTTTGTGCTTCTTTGATTTATTTTAATACAAGATGCCTATTCATAGGAAGTGGGTTAGGCTTAAATGTGTTTCACATTTTCTTCTTGATGCTCTCTTTTGCTTCAATTCTTATTCTCTTGTGAGCATCTTTCATAATCTTTAAGCCTAGCTAATGGCTCTAAAGAAGCGCTTTCGGGAGGCAGCCCGCAACGAATTTAGGTTTTCTTTGTGCTTTTGTTGTTTCTTGATGATTGTTACTACTGTAGCAACATCATTGTATCTTTATTTTTCAGCTTTGTGCCAAGTTATAGCCTCTTACGGCAAGTGAAGTAAAAGTTGTGTCATGCTGTCCAGAAAACAGATTCTGTCCTCGTGACCAGAAAAATTCCAGAAAAATCCCAGTTCATATTTTTGAGCTGAATTTTTTACACAGTATGCTCTATACAATTACGAAACTTCCTTATGTTCTAAGTTTTTTGATTTGAGTTTCAGAATTTCCCCTAAAAAATTCTTTACTATCTGCTGTTCTGTTTTTCACAGATTCTGCCACGTTTTGCCTCTCCTTACTTTTGCAAACCTTAAGCTTGCTTTTTCTTTGCAAAAACTTTTTGGCACTCTTGAGAAACAGTAGCTCTTCAAGATTATCTTTATATCCAGTGGAGAAAAATTATTTATTAAGGGTACTAACCTCTCTAATCAGCTTATGATGAGTTATGTATGAAGGGAGTTTTCAAGTGTGCGTTGGAAGATGATGAAAGAAGATCCAGGAGTGTCGAGCGCTCAAGCTTGGGGATGCCCCCATGCATCCCCAATAAATATTCAAGGAGACTCAAGCGTCTAAGCTTGGGGATGCCCCCGTGCATCCCCTTCTCCATCAATAATCATCAGTTCGTCCTTCGTCTCACTATATTTTTATCACTTCATGTGTTATGTGCTATGCTTGGAGCGTCTCGCTCTTAGGTTTTGTTTTTAGTTTTCTTTAGCTTTGCTTGCTGTTCATAACAAGTTAGATCCTTTCTTACTTTGTGTGGGAGAGAAACACGCTCCAATTTCAAAATTTAGAACACATCATAGGATTTTTCCTGCCTATCTTTTTGATGTTGTGTGTTCTTTATCTTTTCATAGCTACTGCCATGTGTAGTTTTAGTATTAGTTTGTCTTTAGCAAGAGCTTTGGATTTTCTTTAGTTTGTTGCTGCAACTCTTTTTAGTTTTCATGTTTATCTTGTTAAGAGAGTTGGTTGTTGCACTGAGTTGTTTTGTCTTGAAAATAGGTAATTGAGGTTGCTATTTAATTTTAGTAGTAGCTTGCAATAGTTTTGAGGCATTGTTGTGAGTACTGTTTGGACTTTTGGTATCAAGAGCTCTTGCCTATTAGTGATAGGTGTCGTATTTTTGGCAATCTGTGTTTATTTTCAAAACCTACAAAACTAGTTGAGAACTCTAGCTACTAGATAGATCACTACTCTTCTGAGGAGTCGAATATCAGAGAACACTCACATACCATGAGTCGAGGATGCGCAAGGATAACCAAACCCCCATACACTCCTCCTCGGGGTACTTGTCTCTTTATGAACCTCCTCATTAGATTGAGAGTTACCGATAATAAGTGCATGAGTTCTTCGGACTAATGTAAGTATTGAGAGTTGACACTTCCACCTTCCCATATTTTTTTAGCCTTTCCCGTGTCGTGCATTGCCTTCTTCTCACTCCGAGAGTTGGTGTCCACCTTCGCCGGTACATCCAAACCCTTGGCATGATACGCTCTGTCATCATAAGCCTCCCTTTATCCTTCCTCAAAACAGCCACCATACCTACCTATCAAGGCATTTCCATAGCCTTTCCGAGTTACATTACCATGCAACTTCCACCTCTTCATGACTTGATCTTCATGTCATACATGTTCCTGCTACACTGGCAGCGACATACATTGCATACATCATGATAGTTACATCTTCTTTATGTTTTGAGTACCTTGTAAAGTGTGAAATATCTCCTTTACCTTCTTGTAAAATAGAGTGTTGCCCTTAAGTGAGGAAAAGATCCCAAAGTGGACACATTAAAAGATCCCAAAGAGGACAAATGAGAGTTAAATAGAAAGAGCCATTGAGGCCACAAAAAAATACAAAAAAATAGAAAAAAGAGAAAAAGAAATAAAAAGAGAGAAAGGGGCAACACTACTATTCCTTTTGAGAGATCCACACTAGTACTCCCTTTATATCCTTGTACTCCATAGAGATGATCTTTATGCATATAGTTTGGAGAGCTTCTTAGCTCGTATGTGCATCGGTTGCATGGCAATCCCTACTCCTCACATCATAACTATCATTTGGCATCTCTTGCCTATGATTGTCCTCATTGATGTGAGCCTTTCTCATCCTTTTTGTCTTCCTCCTCCACCATATTCTCTCTTTGCCATCCTAAGTGTCAACTCTCATGCTTACGCTCATCCATTGCATGAGTGCTCAAAATATCGAAAAGGAGTGGATCAAATTGACTTGTACCTGGGTAGTGGTCTGGGGACGAGTCAAGATAAGATTCCAAAGAGGACCAAGTGTGAAACTTTAGTAGATTGAGTTCTCAACAAAAATACTTCTTTCTCGTATTCCCTATCGTCCTTTCTTGCACACAAACACCATTTGGACACATTCGAGTCACGGACAGCAAGAGCTCTTGCACCTTTTGTTCTTTTGTTACTTGTTTCAATGCTAATATAGACTCTTGCCTGTTATGACTTGAATTGAATCTCTGACCTTGATTGCTTTACTTTTCAAAGTTCTTTTATGGTTGCTAGCATTTCACCACAGAAAATATGCTTGTTATCATTTACCTACTCGAGGACGAGCAGGAATTAAGCTTGGGGATGTTGATACGTCCAAAACGTATCGATAATTTCTGCTTCCTCCATGCATGTTTTGTGTGATATTGCTATGATCTAGATACACTTTCATACATTTTTATCATATTTGGACTAACCTATTAACTCAGTGCACCCCAGTGCCAGTTCCTGTTTTCTGCTGTTTTTCTATTTCAGTTTTCCCCCGTATAAAAAGTGCCAAAAAATTCGGGAAAATTCAGATAAAAAATCAGCGTGACGGAAGCTTCGAGAAAAGCCCGGGAGGGCCAGAGGGGGGCCAGGGGGCCCAGGCGGCCACCCGGCACGGCCCCACCCCTGGCCGCGCCAGGGGGGCGCCTGGGGCCCCTGGTCCACCTCTGGCTGCCCCCCTTCGCCTATTTATCCCCCGTCACGGGAAAACTCTAGAAGAAGAACCCTATTCCGCGAACTCGCCTCTGTTCCGCCGCCGCCGCGCTTCCAAGATCGGGAGCACCAGAAGACCTCTTCCCGGCACCCTGCCGGAGGGAGGATTGACCTCCGGGAGTGTCCTCTCCACCATGGATGCTCCCCGGATGTCTCGTGATTAGTTTTCCTTGGACCATGGGTCCGTGATCAGTAGCTATGTGATGTTCTCCTCCCCTCTTTGATCTTCATTGTTCAGACCTCGTGAGCTGCCCTACATGATCGAGGCACCTTTGTAATATTTCTGCTATTTCTATGTTGAGTTTGATCGGATCTGATGGATTATGAGATTATGTTCAGATTGTGATAGAGTAATATATTTGGTTTTTATCTCTTATATTTTTGTTCCTAAGTAATTCTTGCATGCTCTCCGTTGTTGTTTATTGCTTTGGCCAAGTAGTAGGTAGTGACTCCAAGAGGGAGCGTTGTGCTAGATTGTGGGTTCATGCCTCCCCGATGACATGCTTGAGTGACAGAAACATGAGTCTAGGGGATGTGTTATTGCCACAAGGGGGAAAACAATGGTTCTTGTAACCGCGGTTACAAGGATTGTTTACTTTACGCAAAGTTCTTTTTAATGCAGTTGTCTGTTGCTTTGGGTTTACACTTTGGGTGGGGCTCGCAACTTAATACCAACGAGATGTTCTGGATAGATATCTCAAGGTGGATGATTAGTAGTAGATGCAGATGGATTTCGGTCTATTTATTTTGGCGTACTGCCCATTGTTATGAGCCTCTTGATTTCTTTTGTAGCATAGTTAGCATTGCGGTGCGTTTATAATCCTATCAATTTCCCATCTGTAATTTTTTTACCTCGCATAGCAGTTTTATCGTCTTTTGGGAGAGAGACATCACTAGTGAACATCACGGGACCCCGGTCCATATTTTCATCATTGTTTCCAAGCTATTTCCTTTTCAGTATTTACTTTCAGTTGCTATCATTATCATTATCCCTTGTGTGTTTGACCCTTTGTAAACAACAAGACCGTTGAGATTGACAACCTCTCTGAGCTTCGTTGGGAGCAAAGTTAATTGTATTGTGAGCAGGTCCAGGTCAAGGAGACAACTTTTGTCTTATTCAGTGCCATTGTTTCCTTGCCACCTACTTATCATTGCCGGAGTCCTACGGAAAGAAACCCTATCCTCTACATAGGGGAAATTTGCTGCTATCCTACATCTCACCTTCCACTTGGGGTAACCAACGAAGGGCGAGAATCCATTACCACTTCCACGCCATCAAGCAAATTTCTGGCACCGTTGCCGGGGACTCCGAGTGATAAGATAGGGGAGTTTCCCACTATCCTTTACCTTTACTTTTTAATCTTGTTAGTTTAACTTTCTGTTTTTATCTTCGTGTCCTATATCAAAAACCACAAAAATAGTTGCTACCTTTTGCCTTTGTCTTGCTTTTCCTAGTGATGTTATCCTCACCATGTGTGTTGAACCACCCAAATATGGTAGGATGGACTTGTTTCACATGTTTCACTTGGATCGTTTTCGATCAATTTGTGCCCGAGCTTAAAACCCAACCGACTTGGTTGAGGGAAAATCATTGGATGAGCATGTTCATTATACGCGGCACCGCTTATCTCAGAAAAGGAAACACTTATGGGATCAAATACATGTTTCTTATTGCCATGCTAAACTTTTGTGCTACAATTATGATTTTCCTTGTTGTTCTAATATAGATCATAAACAGCTCCCTTTCCAATGTGAGTTCAATGAAAATGAGATCTTATCTTCTTATGCTAAAGGTGTTTATGATTACTTTGATGTTGAAAAGATTGAAGAGTTTGTTGCTTTTAAAGGTGCTTATGAGATTGCTTCTTTGATTGAAAGGCATCACGATACTATTCACCAGTCCGAAAACTTTGCAGTTCTTGCTTATTGCTTCGAGAATTATACTTCCAATACTTATATTGAGTATTTTAAAAATAAAATGTTTGCTGCCCAAGAAGAGGCTAATGATTGCTTTGATGAGGAATCCCATGATTCCGAGGACTCACTTGATACATCCCTTTCTGAAGAATTTGGTACTTTCTTTGTTGATGGCCATGATGCCAATATGGATTATGCTTGAGAATATGAACTTGCTATAGTTCCTTACGTCAAGCATGAAATTGTTGCTATTGCACCCACACTTTATTTCCCTATTATCCTTTTGAAATCTCCAACTCCGGAGAATTTTCTCTTATCAAAGCTCAATGTGATGGGTTGCATTTATCTTTTGATCCTAAAAATCGTGTTGAAAACAATACATGTGTGCTTGTAGGTCATGAAGAATATGATTTATGTGATATTTATATTCTTGATGTTGTTCATGATACTACTGAAAATTATTTTGAGAGAAGAAAGTTTGGTTATAGAAACTCCCATGTTACAAAAACTCCTCTTTTTATGTTGAAAGTTTTGAAATTGTTCTTGTCCCACCTTCCTATGCTTGTCTTTTTGTGCTCCTTTGATTTATTTTCTTACAAGATGCCAATGCATAGGAATTGGGTTAGTCTTAAATTCGTTTCATATTTGCTACTTGATCCTCTCTTTTGCTTCAAATCTTTATTCTTATGAGAGCATCTTTTCAAATCTTTATGCCTAGCTTAAAGGCGTAAAAGAAAGCGCTTGTTGGGAGGCAACCCAAGATGTTTTTACTTCTATTTTTAGTGTTCTTGATGATTATTACTACTGTAGAAACATCATTGTATCTTTATTTTCAAGCTTTGTGCCAAGTTATAGCCTCATATGACAAGGGAAGTGAAAGTTGTGACATGTTGTCCAGAAAACAGATTCTGTCCTCGTGACGGAAAAAATCAGAATAAATCACCAGTTCATCTTTTTGAGCTGAAATTTTTACACATCATGCTCTATAAAATCACGGAACTTTCGTATGTTCTGAGTTTGTTGATTCGAGTTGCATAAGTACCACTAGAAAATTCTTTACTACCTGCTGTTCTGTTTTTCACAGATTCTGCCACGTTTTGTCTCCTAACTTCTGCAAACCTTAAGCTTGATTTTTCTTTGCAAAAATCTCTTGGAAATTTTAAGAAACAGTAGCTATTCAAGAAGATATTTATATCCAGTGGGAAAAATTATTTATTAAGGGTACTAACCTCTCTAGTCATCTTATGATGAGTTGTGTATGAAGGGAATTTTCAAGTGTGCGATGGAAGATGATGAAAGAAGATTCGGGAGTGTCAAGCGCTCAAGCTTGGGGATGCCCCCATGCATCCCCAACAAATATTCAAGGAGACTCAAGCGTCTAAGCTTGGGGATGCCCCCGAGCATCCCCTTCTCCTTCAACAATCATCAGTTCGTCCTTCGTCTCACTATATTTTTATCACTTCATGTGTTATGTGCTATGCTTGGAGCGTCTCGCTCTTAGGTTTTATTTTTTTAGTTTTCTTTAGCTTTGCTTGCTGTTCATATCAAGTTAGATCCCGTCTTACTTTGTGTGGGAGAGAAACATGCTCCACTTTCAAAATCTAGAACACATCATAGGATTCTTCATGCCTATCTTTTTGTTGTTGTGTGTTCTTTATCTTTCGTAGCTACTGCCCTGTTTAGTTTTAGTTTTAGTTTGTCGTTAGCAAGAGCCTTGGATTTTGTTTAGTTTGTCGCTGGAACTCTCTTTAGTTTTCATGTTTATCTTGTTAAGAGAGTTGGTTGTTGCACTGAGTTATGTCTTGTTCTTGAGAAGTAGGTAATTGAGGTTTCTATTTAATTTCAGTAGTAACTTGCAATAGTTTTGAGGTATTGATGTGAGTAATGTTTGAACTTTTGGTGTCAAGAGTTGTAGCCTATTAGTGATAGGTGTCGTATTTTGGGAAATCCGTGTGTTATTTCAAAAACCTACAAAACTAGTTGAGAACTCTAGCTACTAGATGGATCACTACTCTTCTGAGGGGTCGTATATTAGAGAACACTCATGTACCATGAGTCGAGGATGCGCAAGGATAACCAAACCCCCATACACTCCTCCTCGGGGTTCTTGTATCTTTGTGAACCTCCTTATTAGATTGAGAGTTACCGATAATAAGTGCATGAGTTCTTCGGACTAATGTGAGTATTGAAAGTTGACACTTCCACCTCCTCATATTTGCTAGCCTCTCATGTGCCGTGCATTGCCTCCTTCTCACTCCGAGAGTTGGCGTCCACCTTCGCCGGCACATCCAAACCCTTGGCATGATACGCTCTATGATCATAAACCTCCTTATATATTTCCTCAAAACAGCCACCATACCTACCTATCAAGGCATTTCCATAGCCTTTCCGAGATATATTGCCATGCAACTTCCACCTCTTCATGACTTGATCTTCATGTCATACATGTTCCTGCTACACTGCCAGCGACATACATTGCATACGTCATGATAGCTACATCTTCTTTATGATTTGAGTACCTTGTAAAGTGTGAAAGATCTTCTATACCCTCTTGTAAATTAGAGTGTTGCCCTTAAGTGTGGAAAAGATCCCAAAGTGGACAAAATAAAAGATCCCAAAGAGGACAAATGAGAGTTAAATAGAAAGAGCCATTGAGGCCACAAAAAATACAAAAAATAGAAAAAAGAGAGAAAAAGAAAATAAAAAGAGAGAAAGGGGCAACACTACTATCCTTTTGAAAGATCCACACTAGTACTCCCTCTTATCCTTGTACTCCGTAGAGATGATCATGCATATAGCTATGTGGGGATCTTCACACTATAGAACTTGGCTTGCATATTCCAAGGATGAGCCTACTCAAAAGAGCTCTAGGTCTTCATGAGTGAGCAAGTTAGATGCACCCCCACTAGTTCCATTGGAGAGATTTTCAGCCCATATGTGCATCTGTTGCATGGCAATCCCTACTCCTCACATCATATCTATCATTTGGCCTTCTCGCCTATGGTTGTCCTCATTGATGTGAACCTTTCTCATCCTTTTTGTCTTCCTCCTCCACCATTGACGGGGATCAACCCCGGCAAATACCATGGTTAGGGACCCTGGGTTAGTCATAGAGATGGCACAGGTTGGACGATACTCGTCGGCTAACAGGAGAAGCACTTCCTGCTCGATATTATTACTTGAGGGGGCGATTATAGTGGAGGCCAAGGCGAGTTCTCGCAAGGCAAGGATGAGTAGATGCGTATTGAGTTGATCTGGACGTCTCCCCTCCCAGCCTTTATATACTAGGCTAGGTCTCGGGGAGTCCGTACTAGGTTACAGAAAAGGTTTCCTAGTTCTAGTCTTGCCTTGTACGCCAAGTTGCACCTTCCATATTAGTCGCGGACTCCTACGTCGGTGCCTGGTTGGGCCAATCGCGGGCTTGTCGCAGCTTCCCAGCGGGCCTTCTGTCTTTATACGCACCAGGTAGCCTTCCATGCAGGATTCGTGGGGTCACCCCCTCGTAAGTAGCCCCCGAATGCCCGGGGGACTCGAAGAGTCGCGCAGGGACTCGAATTCATTTGCGCTTTATTGTTTGTAAGTGTGGCATCTCCACGGGTCGTTGGCAGTTTTGAGCCATGACAATATCTGTTTCGAGGGATTGCTAAGCTGAAAGGGCCCAAGGAGTCGACTGGTCGAGCCTTGGTGAATTGTTCTAGTGACAAATACCACAGTAGCCCAATCAAGCCCACGTCCCTCGACATGAACTTGGAACACTGGTGTTGAAAGGATCGGAATGTCGACTAGAGGGGGGCTGAATAGGCGACTAACACTTTTTAAACTTTTCTTAACAATTTAGGCTCAACAAGGAATATAGGTTGTCTAGATATGCAACTATGTGAGCAACCTATATGCCAACAACTATGATATAACAAGCAAGCAATAACTAAGCAAGGAAAGTAACTTGCGCAAAGTAAAGGTAAAGGGGAACACGGGAGACAAGGATATGTTTCCGAAGTTCCTTCTCTTTCGAGAAGTACATCTCCGTTTGGAGAGGGTGAGGAGCACAATGCTCACACGAAGCCAACGAGGGCCACCCTAATTCTCCTCACGCTCTTACCGATGTAAGATGCCGTGATCCACTACGAGGCGGCCTTGAAGGTGGCAACCAAACCTTTACAAACAAGGTTGGGGCAAACTCCACAACTTAATTGGAGGCTCCCAACGAAACCACGAAGCTTCACCACAATGGAATGTGGCTTCGAGGTGACCTCTTCCGTCTAGGGCACCAACGCACCCAAGAGTAACAAGATCCACACGGGATTAGTGGGGGGAATCAAATATCCTTTGGTGGAAGTGTAGATCGGGGCCTCCTCTTCCAAACCCTAGAGAATCAACAAGTATTGATGGCTAGGGAGGGAGATCGGGCAAGAATGGAGCTTGGGCGTCAATGGAGGTGAGAGCAATAAATGAGGTGAGTCTCAATGGGGAAGAAGACCCCCTTTTATAGGTGCCCTTAAATGCAGCCGTTGGCTGTCCATCAACCATGGTAGTACCGCTTCAGAAGCGGTACTACCGCGCTGCGGTACTACCGCTCCACGGTACTACCGAGCCCCAGTGCCGCCTCCACTACCGCAGAGTCCAGTGGGAATCCGGTAGTGGATGCGGTACTAGTTCACGGTACTACCGCGCAGCGGTACTATCGAGCCCCAGTGCCGCCTCCACTACCGCAAAGTCTAGTGGGAATCCGGTAGTGGATGCGGTACTGGTTCACGGTACTAACGCGGAGCGGTACTACCGCTCTGGGAGCGGTACTACCGCTCCACGGTACTACCGAGCCCCAGTTCCGCCTCCACTACCGCAGAGTCCAGTGGGAATCCGGTAGTGGATGCGGTACTGGTCCACGGTACTACCGTGGAGCGGTACTACCGCCCTGGCAGAGCCAGGGAGACACATCCAAAAGTCCCCACACCTCCACGACGCAAAAGAAATATGTGGGTGCAGAAAGTGAGACCGTGTGATGATTCCACCCACCATTTCCAAAGCGGATCCCCTCTTCATAGTACGGTTTTCCTACGACTCAATTAACACAAAAGGAGATCGAAAGAAAAACTCTGTCTTCACGTTTCGTACACCGAGGGGGCAATAACCGTCTTGTGCCAATAATGTCGTTATCTGAAATGCTCATCGCACCCGGTTAGTCCGCAAATGTATTGTCATTAATCACTAAAACCAATCAAGGGAAAACATGCCCTATCAATCTCCCCCTTTTTGGTGTATTGATGACAACACAAGATTTGCACAATAAAAATAGGGAATTTTAAAACAACATGCGATTAGTTTATAAAATATAGACAGGCTCCCCCTTGATGTGTGCATCATTTTAGATATGCCTCTGGAATGCAAGACACACACATAAGGAGGACACTCCCCCTATATTTTATAAACTTAGCCATACTAAGCTAGACAAAACAAGTATGTGAGCATAAGGATAACATGTCATAACATAGCACCACATAACAAGACAATAAGAGTACGAACATAAGATAGCATATGTCTCACACCATATATCACAAAAGTCTCACAAGACGGACTAAAAACCAAAGCAAATAAACGGAGTTCACAAGCGGAGCAGATGAGACAAATAAAACACGCTTGTGACTCGCCCAACCCTGAGAAGATGCAAATCGGAATCCTAGACCTCTCTCCCCCTTTGGCATCGAGACGCCAAAAAGGCAGAGAATGACCTAGCGTCCCAAGGTGATGAACTACTCGTCGTCCTGGTCGTAGTCCTCGTCATCGTCAGACTCCTCGGACTCCACTGCTGCCTCTGTGTCATCAGTAGCTGGCTGTTGAGCAGTGGACGAAGGGCCAGGCATGTCATCAGTGAGGTCCCACGCGCTGAACTGGGAGATACACTTGTCCTCGGGAGTGATGCTCCGCTCGGACCCACTCGAGACGGGCATGCCCTGCTGTCTGTAGAAAGCCTTCTGCAGTATCATGTTCTTCTTCACCCTCTTGTGGGCCTCATACAGGCGGTGTTGAACGTCAGTCTGAAGGAAGAAGAGCTGCTTCACCTTCCTGGTGAGCTTGGCAGCCCATCCGGGCTGCTCTGGACCCTGTGCAGAAGACGAACCACCAGCACCAAAGCTCGCACTAGAGCGTGTGCGGGGAACACTGCCTACACCAGCCTCCTGCTCCTCCTGAATCTCCTCATCAGACCCGACAGAAGGAGGGGAACCATGCGCAGGACCATGACCGCCAGCCCAGTTTTCCTTGATGCGCAGCTGAACCTCCTCGTGAGCAGTCAGAGGCCCAACGGGAAGGCGCTCAACAGCAACGGTAGCTGCCCACGTGATCTCGAAGAGGACCTGAAGATAAGGGCCATAAATGGGAACCTTACGTTCCATCACAGCAGCATGAAGCTCCTCCCACATGATGTCACAAACATCCAAGGTCTGCGTGGTGCCCTTGCACTCCTCACAGAGGAGAAGCATGTCCACCAGATGCCCGTGAACCATGTCCAGATTGCCCACACGGGGAAACAGAGAAGTCCGGAAAATGCGATGCATGATGTCCAAGAACGGGCAGAGGACCACTATGTACTTCTGCTGTCCCTTGGCATCTATATATGGAATTGACTTCTGATAAGGCCCTAGCATGCTCTTGGGCTTGGCAGTTGCTGAAGCATATGGGCTGACACCAACGGGCGCCTCTTGCGTGGAGACGGGAATGTGTAGAGCTGTCATGAACTCTCCCCATGTGCATCTGACTTGCTCGTCCTTGCACATCCAAACGATGGTCCGATCATCGTTACTGGTGAAGTACACTGTAGCAAAGAACTGGGCAAGAAGCTCGACATCGAACCGCTTGTTGAAGGAGATGATGTCTAGAATCCCAAACTGCTCGCATAGAGCATATGCCTCTCCAAAGTAATCGGGGTAAGTCCGCATGTGCCTCAGCTGGACAGACTTCACGTGTGGAACAAACTTGTTCTTCCTGTGCATCATAACCTTGTGGAACACATCCCTCTGAGTCTTATTCCAGAACTGAGTGCCAACTAATTGCTCTTCACGGTAAGGATTGATACAACGTTAGGCCCTGTACTCGGGAAGAGAAAGCTCTGCCACCGGCTTGACCGGTTCCTTCTTCTTGTGAGCAACCTTCTTGAAGTTGCTTCCGGGTGGACCCGAGGCCTTGCGCTTGGGATTCCGATGAGATCCATCACCTGACCAACACCAACAGAGTGAAACGAAAAAACAAACCACATGAGATGCAAAATCCGGACACAAGTGAACAAGGCAGGTCTGTTGGGGAGGTTTTAGACTGTGGGACCCCGGTAGTACCGCTGTCCGTGCGGTAGTACGTGAAAGCGGTAGTACCGCAGCGGGACCAGCGGTAGTACCGCCCCTGGAGCAGAGGACACGGATCTGAGATCCGGTACTACCGGGGTTCCAAAAACTTAAACCACTCCAACACATCTACTCCATTCCTATCTAGCAGTATATCCATGTTCTCAAAGTGACTAGGCATAGCCAAAAACCTAGTGGATCTACAAGTATTTCCCTAGCAACAAAGTTCAACAAAACTGAACCAAAGGAGAAGAGAACGGGGGCAATACCGGTATCCATGGCACCCGGGGGGGGATAGGGAATGATCCCACCGGAGAAGAACAAGGAAGGATGGCACGGATGATGCACACCGGAAGGGGGCGCCGGGGTGGGCGCCGCTGCTGCAGAGGAGAGAAAGACGAAGCTGAAAGGGGGAATGGGGAGGAACTCCCCGTACCCCTTCAGTTATAAGATTCCTCGGGACCGCGGTAGTACCGTGACTGTTGCGGTAGTACCGCTGGCAGCAGAAACATCCACCAAGGACAACGAGGAGGGGGTCTATTGCATCGAATGTCTTAGGGGGAAGGGCTTGGGATGACTCGAAACACGGCAGCTGGATGGAAAACACTCCGAGACAAAACAACAACGAGAAAATGCAAGATCAAACTCGGAGTGATCAAGATGCAACAAAACAACCTGAACACAAGAAATAAGCACAAAAGCGAACCAATCCTCCCAACGAGAGGGGCGGTGGCCGAAGCCACCATGTTTGAGCTTATTTGGTATGAAACCACAAAGATGTATCTTGGGTTCATTACCAATGCTCTTCTTTTAAGCACCGTTGTCACCTTGGGTGACCATGACGGCCGTCGAACGTGACCATAGTGAAAGAATTTTGCTCTTTCCGCATAATAGGTGGAGTGGTTGCCTATGAATTAAGCAACACTGTACATGTCTACATCCAAGCTAGACCTCATGTTGAGATGAGAAGTGTGGGCAAGTCTTCAAACCGCATTACTTGAATCAATAATATTTAGCTCATGCCTTAACTCTCGAAATCTTGCTTCATCTAAAGGCTTGGTGAAGATATCCGCAAGTTGATCTCCGGTGCCCACATATCACCCCGCTTCACATGATCTCGAATAAAGTGATGACGAATCTCAATATGCTTCGTATTGCTATGTTGAACGGGGTTGTAAGCAATCTTGATAGCACTTTCATTGTCACATAAAAGAGGCACTTTGTCACAAATGACACCGTAATCCTTCAAAGTTTGCCTCATCCATAATAATTGTGCACAACAACTTGCGGCGGCAATGTACTCGGCTTCGGTGGTAGAGAGGGAAACACAATTTTTCTTCTTGGATGACCAACTCACCAAAGACCTACCAAGGAATTGGCATCCTCCGGAAGTGGACTTCCTCTCCACTTTGTCTCCCGCCCAATCCGAATCCATGTACCCGACGAGGTTGAAGCTTGAGCCTTTAGGATACCACAATCCAAAGTTTGGGGTATGAACCAAATATCGAAAGATTCTTTTGACAGCCACTACGTGACTCTCTTTTGGTGCGGATTGAAATCTTGCACACATGCCCACACTCAACATGATATCCGGCCTAGATGCACAAAGATACAACAATGAGCCAATCATAGAACGATACTCCCTTTGGTCTACCTCTTTACCGTTCGGGTCGAGGTCAAGTTGACACTTGAGTGGCATGGGGGTCTTGGCTCCTTTAAGACCATCATACTTGAACCTCTTGAGCATGTCTTGAGTATATTTGGCTTGATTGATGAAAGTTCCTCTTGACAATTGCTTGACTTCAAAACCGAGAAAGAACTCCAACTCTCCCATCATAGACATCTCAAACTTGTTGGTCATTAGCTTAGCAAACTCCTCATTAAAAGATTTGTTAATCGAGCCAAAGATAATATCATCAACATATAGTTGGCATATGAACAATTTCCCACCAACCCTCTTGGTAAAAAGAGTGGGATCGATTTGCCCAATTTCAAACCCATAATCAAATAAGAACTCGGTAAGGTGCTCATACCAAGCGTGTGGTGCTTGCTTAAGGCCATAGAGCGCCTTGTCGAGTTTATAGACATGATTGGGGAAATTGTGGTCCTCGAACCCGGGGGGTTGCTTGACATATACCAACTCATTAATGGGACCATTAAGAAAAGCACTCTTCACATCCATTTGATATAACTTGAAGTTGTGATGAGAGGCATAAGCAAGAGCAATACGAATGGACTCAAGACGAGCCACGGGGGCAAAAGTTTCACCAAAGTCAATACCTTCGACTTGGGAAAAACCTTGAGCCACCAACCGTGCCTTGTTCCGGATGACAATACCAAGTGCATCTTGCTTGTTCTTGAAAATCCACTTGGTCCCAATAACATTATGATCACCTTTGGGTCTCTCCACTAATGTCCACACCTTGTTGCGCTTGAAGTTATTGAGTTCATCATGCATGGACTCAAGCCAATCTGGATCTTCAAGCGCCTCACCTACCTTTTGGGGTTCAACACAAGAAACAAATGCATTATGGGCACAAAAGTTTCTCAATTGACTACGAGTTGTTACCCCCTTTTGGATGCTTCCGAGCACTTGATCCACCGAAAGATCTTGTGATTTTAACCGGGATGCAATCTTGAGTGCTCGACGAGCTCTCTATTCTTCCAAAGTTTCTTGAGGAGAAGCTAGAGGACCATCTTCGGAAGAAGGATCATCCTCAAGGACTTGCTCATCATCTTGAGCTTGCCCTTGAACGAGAACATGATCTTGGTCATCATTTGGGGCACCACCATCTTCAATGATTTGATCTTGAGCTTGATCTTGTACGGGCGAGAGAGGGCCTTCCTCTTGTTCTTGGTTTGCTTGTGAATCTTGAGGAGGTGATGGCTCCACGTGCGTAGAGCATTGTCCTTCTCCTTCCACCACAAGGGGTTCCTCAATGGGTAGGAAATGACCCACACCCATTCTTCTTATGGCTTGAGGAGGAATTTCATCACCTACAACATTAAGATCACTTTGCCCCACTTGGGAGCCATTATGTTCATCGAACTCCACGTTACTAGACTCTTCAACGAGTCCGGAAGACTTTTTGTAGACTCTATAGGCGTGAGAGTTTGAAGCATAACCAACAAATATGCCCTCATTTGTCTTAGCCTCAAACTTAGACAAACGAGCACCTTTCTTAACAATGAAACACTTACACCCGAAGACCCGAAAATACTTGATGTTGGGCTTCTTCCCGGTGATGATTTCATACAGAGTTTTGTTCAAGATCTTGCGGAGATAAAGACAGTTAGTTGCATGACAAGCAATGCTGATGGCTTTTGCCCAGAAGTTGTATGGACTCTTGAACTCCGCCATCATTATTCTTGCTGCAGCAATCAGAGTGCGATTCTTCCTCTCCGCAACACCATTTTGTTGAGGGGTATAATCAGCGGAATATTGATGTTTGATCCCCTCATCTCCAAGGAATTCATCCAGGGTGTAGTTCTTGAACTCGGTGCCGTTGTCACTCCTAATTGCCAAAATCTTTGAATTGTGTTGACGTTGAGCTTCATTGGCAAACTCGATGACGGTTTGTTGGGTCTCACTTTTCTTCTTGAAGAAATAAACCCATGTATATCTTTAATAATCATCAACAATAACCAAGCAATACTTCTTCCCGCCAAGACTATCATATGAGGGAGGCCCAAAAAGATCCACGTGAAGGAGCTCCAAAGGCCTCTTGGTGGAGATGATATTCTTGACGGGGTGTTTCTTCTCATGAAGTTTCCCTTCAATGCATGCCCTACAAGCACGATCTTTGGAAAAGCTAACATTTGTTAGTCCAATGACATGCTCACCCTTGAGAAGTGTTTGCAAAGACCTCATATTGACATGGGCTAGTCGGCGGTGCCAAAGCCATCCCACATCAACTTTAGCCATTAAACACATGGCGGTTTTGGTGGGGACTTTTGAGAAGTCCACCACGTACATACCGTCCTACACGTGTCCAACAAAGGCTACTTTAAGAGTTTTGCTCCACATTAGGGTGACCATGTCTTTATCAAAGAAGGTACAAAGGCCCATCATGGCAAGTTGACGAACGGAAAGTAAATTAAAGGCACAAGTCTCAACTAGCAATACTTTCTCAATGGACGAGTCCGGAGAAATTATTACTTTGCCAAGACCTAATACCTTTGACGTGTTTGCATCTCCAAATTGGACACGGGTGGTTCTAGATGGTCCGAAATCAATGTCCACCAACATGTCCTTGCTTCCGGTCATATGACTTGTAGCCCCTCTATCAAGTATCCATGAACCCCCACCGAAAGCCGCCACCTACATGAGATCAATGCTTGGATTTAGGTACCCATTCATGAATGGGTCCTCTCGCGTTAGTAACAAGGGTCTTAGGCACCGAAATGGACCATGCAATATACTCATCAAAGGAACCAACAAATTTGGCATAAACATGCCCATCATTAGTGCAACAAAGAACATAAGAGGGGTTAGTTGATCCGGCAAAGTCATTGGGAGTGGCATCACTCCTCTTGGTCATTCCACCCTCAATGGCCTTTGCCACTTTTTCTTGAGGCTTCTCCCCTTCCTTCACAAATGTTACTTCCTTTGAAGGAGGAGGTGCCTTGCCTTTCTTCTTTTTGTTCTTACCCTTCTTGTTCTTCCTCTTTGATGAACTTGTACCAAAACCAATGCCTTCCTTGACAATGACCTCCTTTTGGGAACTCAAGAGATCATTAAGGTTCTTTTCTCCTTGAATGCACGAGACAAGTCCCTTCTCAAGTTGTGCCTTCAACCTAGTGTTTTCCTCAACGAGAGGAGCATGCTCACAACAAGAGTTAGAGGAACTAGGTTTCTCTACCACAATAATAGGAGAAAAGGTAGTAATTTCTTTAGTGAGTTGCATACTTGTTTCATCATGAGCCTTCTTGAGAGCCATGAGTTCGTGTTTTAAGGACTTGTGGTCCTTTACGACTTTCTCATGATCCACAAGAAGTATTTCATGAGCCTCAACAAGTTCATCATTTTTAGTCTTGAGATCACAAGCAATAGCATTAGAATGTTTAAGGTCAAGTTTTAGGTTAGAGATATCAATAGCATACGTCTCATCAAGAGACAACTTAAGCTCACGCTCTTCTTCGAGAGAATTAGATAGCTCCCCTATCTCATCCGCATAGTCGCGACTATGAACTTGCAACTCGATGATAGTCTCATCAAGTTGCTCAATGTGAGCATGTGCTTCTCCTAGTTGTTCCAAGAGAGCCACAAAATGTCCCTTTGCAACACTTTTGAGCTTGGACATGAATAGTTTGAATTCATTCTCCTCATGTGCTTTGGGCTCCTCATTTTCCTCCACACAATCCAACAAAGAGGGGTTAGTGGGAGTAAATGGTTTAGAGTGAGGAGTTACCGAGGTAGTCTTGGCCATAAGACACTTGTAGATGATGTGAGGGTTCTCGTTGGGGGAGTTGAAGAGAGGCGTTGATGAGGGGGATTCAATAGCGATGGCAACGATGGCGGTTGCCACAATCTCACCACTTTCTTCATCCTCATCATCATCGGAATAGTATTCTTCTTGAGCCAGCAACACACGTTGTGGCTTCTTATTCACAAAGGTCTTGTTCAATGGTGGCTTGTTCTTGTCCTTACGGATGAGCTTTCCACCATGGTCTTCTCTCTTCTCATACGGACAATCCGCAACAAAGTGACTCACATTTCCACAATTGAAGCAAGTTCTTATTGTTTAGCCCTTTGGCTTGAAGCTACTTGAGTTGGACTTGAAGTTCTTCTTGTTTCCCCAAAATTGTCTTGAGGCTAGAGCCATGTGCTCATTGTAAGCATACTTGGTGTCTTCCGGACCCACATCCTCTTCATATTCATCTTCCTCAACTTGAACCTCCTTGGCCTTCAAGGCAAGAGATGGTATCTTGGAGCCGCTTTGGCGAGCCAATTTTAACTCGGCCGTGGAGTCCAAGATTTCCATGGCAACGAATTCATCCAAGACTTGGTTTGAACTCAACTCGCGAAAGTCGGGCCTTTGACGAATGACCATGGTGATATGCTTCTTATGTAGAAGCATAGCCGTGATGAACTTTCTCTTTATCCATCCATCATCGGTGTCCATGCTCCCATGGTTCGTCATGGAATTTGCGAGGGCCACCAACCTTTGATGAACATCCTCGGAAGACTCCCCTTCATTCCGGACAAAGTGATCGGCTTGATCTTGAATCTTGTCAAACTTTGAGCACCGTATGCTAGTGCTTCCCATGAGAGTCCTCTCGAGAATATCCCACATCTCTTTGGCCGTTTCACACTTTAGGACAAGATTGTATTGCTCTTCCTTCAACCCATTTCCTATCACGAGCATAGCATGACTGTTGATGGTGTTGTCCCGATATTCTCTTGGGGTCATGTTGTGGCGGTCACGAGGAGTAAATCCCTCCTGATGCGCCAAAGTTCCACGGAGGACCCTGATACGTCCAAAGCGTATCTATAATTTCTGCTTGCTCCATGCATGTTTTGTGTGATATTGCTATGATCTAGATACACTTTCATACACTTTTGATCATATTTGGACTAACCTATTAACTCAGTGCACCCCAGTGCCAGTTCCTGTTTTCTGCTGTTTTTCTATTTCAGTTTTTCCCCATATAAAAAGTGCCAGAAAAATTCGGGAAAATTCAGATAAAAACATCAGCGTGACGGAAGCTTCGAGAAGAGCCCGGGAGGGGCCAGAGGGGAGTCAGGGGGCCCAGGCGGCCACCCGGCGCGGCCCCACCCCTGGCCGCGCTAGGGGGGCGCCTGGGGCCCCTGGTCCACCTCTGGCTGCCCCCTTCTCCTATTTATTCTCCGTCACGGGGAAACTCCGAAGACAGAACCCTATTTCTCAAACTCGCCTCTGTTCCGCCGCCGCCGCGCCTCCGAGATCGTGAGCACCAGAAGACCTCTTCCCGGCACCCTGCCGGAGGGAGGATTGACCTCCGGGAGTCTCCTCTCCACCATGGATGCTCCCCGGATGTCTTGTGAGTAGTTTTCCTTGGACCATGGGTCCGTGACCAGTAGCTATGTGATGTTCTCCTCCCCTCTTTATTCTTCGTGGTTTAGACCTCGTGAGCTGCCCTACATGATCGAGGCACTTTTGTAATATTTTATGCTATTGCTATGTTGAGTTTGATAGGATCTGATGGATTATGAGATTATGTTCAGATTGTGATTGAGTAATATATTTGGTTCTTATCTCTTATATTTTTTGTTCTTAAGTAATTCTTGCATGTTCTCCGTTGCTGTTTATTGCTTTGGCCAAGTAGTAGATAGTGACTCCAAGAGGGAACGTTTTGCTCGATTGTGGGTTCATGCCCCCCGATGACATGCTTGAGTGACAAAAACATGAGTCTAGGGGATGTGCTATTGCCACAAGGGAGAAAACAACGGTGCTTGTAACCGCGGTTACAAGGATTGTTTACTTTACGCAAAGTTCTTTTTAATGAAGTTGTTTGTTGCTTTGGGTTTACACTTTGGGTGGGGCTCGCAACTTAATACCAGCGAGATGTTCTGGATAGATATCTCAAGGTGGATGATTAGTAGTAGATGCAGTTGGATTTCGGTCTACTTATTTTGGCGTACTGCCCATGCTTTTGAGCCTCGTCCTTTCTTTTGTAGCATAGTTAGCATTGCGGTGCGTTTATAATCCTGTCAATTGCCTTTCTGTAATTTGTTTACCTCGCATAGCAATTTTATCGTATTTTCGGAGAGAGACATCACTAGCGAACATCACGTATCCCGGTCCATATCCTCATCACTGTTTACACGCTCATTTACTTTTCTGCTTTTACTTTCAATTACTATCATTATCCCTTGTGTTTAATCCTTTGTGAACAACAAGACCGGAGAGATTGACAACCTCTCTGAACTTCGTTGGGAACAATGTTATCGTGTGTGTGTGCAGGTCCGCGTCAGTTGCACCGCTGACACCTACTTATCATCTCCGGAGTCCTACTGGAGACAAACCTTGGTATCTTCATCGAGGGAAATTTGCTGCTGTGCTACATCACGCCTTCCACTTGGGGCTCACCAACGAAGGGCGAGAAATCACTATCATTACCTCGCACATCAGACCCCTTCAAGTGTCTCTTCATGCGATGAGCCCAAACCGGATAAGCATCTTTGTTAAGGATGGGAATAGTTCCTGCATGTGCAAAATGGGGTTCAGGTAGAGGTAGAGAGTTATAAGTAACAGGAGGAGCCACCGCGGAATGGATACCCGATCCATTCCCCGTACGAGGAATGGATCGGATATCATTCCTACTATCATCATTAGATTGGGAGATGACATCTCCTCCACCCAATGTTGGAATGTTGGGATGATGGTGGGGTTGCTCTCCGAGGGCATCCTTGACACGAGACAACCAAGCATATCGGTAACTTTGTTCGTGTGAGCCTTAATGGCGGACATGCCTTCATTGTACTCATGTCAAGAGATAGATGATGAGTCATCCTTCGCGAGCGTATTCGCGAAGCCCTCGATACTTGGATTCCCTTCCAAAAGAGAAGGGTTCAGAGTAGCTCCTGGAAGCACAACCTCTACCGGTTTATCCTCTTGCGACATCCTCTTAAGGCGGTAAAGCCCTTAATAAGAGACGAGGCTCTGATACCAATTGAAAGGATCGGAATGTCGACTAGAGGGGGGGGGTGAATAGGCGGCTAACACTTTTTAAACTTTTCTTAACAATTTAGGCTCAACAAGGAATATAGGTTGTCTAGATATGCAACTATGTGAGCAACCTATATGCCAACAACTATGATATAACAAGCAAGAAATAACTAAGCAAGGAAAGTAACTTGCGCAAATTAAAGGTAAAGGGGAACACGGGAGACAAGGATATGTTTCCGAAGTTCCTTCTCTTTCGAGAAGTACGTCTCCGTTTGGAGAGGGTGAGGAGCACAATGCTCACACGAAGCCAACGAGGGCCACCCTAATTCTCCTCACGCTCTTACCGATGTAAGATGCCGTGATCCACTACGAGGCGGCCTTGAAGGTGGCAACCAAACCTTTACAAACAAGGTTGGGGCAAACTCCACAACTTAATTGGAGGCTCCCAACGAAACCACGAAGCTTCACCACAATGGAATGTGGCTTCGACGTGACCTCTTCCGTCTAGGGCACCAACGCACCCAAGAGTAACAAGATCCACACGGGATTAGTGGGGGGAATCAAATATCCTTTGGTGGAAGTGTAGATCGGGGCCTCCTCTTCCAAACCCTAGAGAATCAACAAGTTTTGATGGCTAGGGAGGGATATCGGGCAAGAATGGAGCTTGGCCGTCAATGGAGGTGAGAGCAATAAATGAGGTGAGTCTCAATGGGGAAGAAGACCCCATTTTATAGGTGCCCTTAAATGCAGCCGTTGGCTGTCCACCAACCACGGTAGTACCCCTTCAGAAGCGGTACTACCGCGCTGCGGTACTACCGTACCGAGAGCGGTACTACCGCTCCACGGTACTACCGAGCCCCAGTGCCGCCTCCACTACCACAGAGTCCAGTGGGAATCCGGTAGTGGATGCCGTACTGGTTCACGGTACTACCACTCTGCGAGCGGTACTACCGCTACACGGTACTACCGAGCCCCAGTGCCGCCTCCACTACCGCAAAGTCCAGTGGGAATCCGGTAGTGGATGCGGTACTGGTTCACGGTACTACCAAGGAGCGGTACTACTGCTCTAGGAGCGGTACTACCGCTCCACGGTACTACCGAGCCCCAGTGTCGCCTCCACTACCGCAGAGTCTAGTGGGAATCCGGTAGTGGATGCGGTACTGGTCCACGGTACTACCGTGGAGCGGTACTACCGCCCTGGCAGAGCCAGGGAGCCACATCCAAAAGTCCCCATACCTCCACGACGCAAAAGAAATATGTGGGTGCATAAAGTGAGACCGTGTGATGATTCCACCCACCATTTCCAAAGCGGATCCCCTCTTCATAGTACGGTTTTCCTACGACTCAATTAACACAAAAGGAGATCGAAAGAAAAACTCCGTCTTCACGTTTCGTACACCGAGGGGGCAATAACCGTCTTGTGCCAGTAATGTCGTTATCTGAAATGCTCATCGCACCCGGTTAGTCCGCAAATGTATTGTCATCAATCACTAAAACCAATCAAGGGAAAACATGCCCTATCAGGTGTCAAGCAAACTCATGCCGCTGCAGGTCTTATAGGATCAATTGCTGCCAGTCTAAGAACATAGCCTGAGTGCGTCCGCTCGGCTCTTTCTATCATGCGAGCGCATGGAAAAGGTCGGGAGTGAAATCGCTCCGCGGCAAGTCCCGGCCCGGTCGTTCTGCGTAGCGGGGTCTTACCTACACGCTAAGCTTGCGTGGCATCTGGGTACAGTGTGTCGTAGCCCAGGCATAATTGTTTTTATAGAGGCGCGGAGCCTGGTTAGCGATGCACCCACTTGGAATAAACGATCAAGTGAGTTTTTTAGTCGTCACTCGCGGAGTTTGTGGTGGACTCAGGCGAGGAAAGAAAGCACCCACTCGGAAAGTCATCGAGTGCGCGAGTAAGTCATGTTTTGTTTGGATTGATGGGCCTTTTTTTGCGAGTAATCACTCGAATGCTTTACTGCTTCCGGGGTGAGGGAGCACCCGAACTCTGAGAGTATGTTTTTTCTGCCGGTGCGAGTGATCACTCGAGCACATCTTGCCGTCTGGGTGAGGGAGCACCCGAACTCGAATAAAGGTACTCCCGATGGGAGTAAGAATTTTGTAGAGTCAGAAAATTTGGACGTAAGGCTGGATTTTGGAATCTTTTGGTTTTTGGCCAACTGTTTGTGTCTTGATCCGTCCCTCTTTAGATGCCGTGCTGACATGCATTGTCCTACTGCTTAATGACGTATGATGATGATTGATTTTTTTTCGATCCACCACGTCTTCTGGACCGTCATGATGATGGTTTGGACGTCGTGCACCCTGTTGCCTGTTGGGTTTCCGAGACTTGTATGGGAAACATGCGAGATTTGACGCTTCCTGTAAGTAATGCTGACCGTGTGAATGCATCTTTGCCTTGAAATTCGTAACGCCCGGGCCGGCGGTCGTTGATGCAATGATGACGCCGCCTGAGCTTCCGTGTGATTTTTCTGTTTTGCCCTTGGATTGCGCTATAAATACTTCCTGTGGTTGCCCATCCTTGGCATACATTCTTCGGATCTTTCTCTTCTTCTCCTTCTTCATATGGCGCCCAAGCGTGGTAGAGGTGTGGCTGGGCGAGGCCGTGGCCGCCGTGGTCGTGGTGGCCGCACGCCTCGTTCTTCACGAGGTGGACGCCATGGTACCACGTTGTTGCCTTCTTCCTCTTCCTCCATGGAGGAGGGTTTTTGGCGCTATGACTTTCTTTTGCGTGTTCTTAGTCGGGATGCTGCCCGGATTCCTCTTCCCTTCTCGTTTTCCTCCATTGCTTCTGAGCGTAACTTGAGGGGTTTCTGGTTCCGTCTTCTCGGGAGCTCTTGTTCTTCTTCTTGGGTGGAGCTGGAAATTGATAGTTCATCCTTGATCTTTCTTGGTTCTGGCTGGAGGGAGTTTTCTCGTCGGCTGAATCTGCGTGGCGGAGACAGTCTTTGTTGTCGCTTTGACGGCGAAGATACTATTATTATCCGTGCGTTTGATATTGGTGGTAACCAGCTAGATCCATACTGTGAGGAAACAAGCAGCAGCGATTCTGATGGCTCGAGTGGTGGTTCACCTGCTTCTCCCGTGTCTTCATCTTCGGCTGATCCCTCGGGCGATGGTGTTTGCTCTTCTAGTTCTAAGGAGGAACTGGACATCAAGCGACAGCGTCAGTAGGCGAGGCACCTTGTAGAACTGGAGGACAGCGAGCTTCTTCTTCACCAGCTGGGCTGCTACTTTGTCTGTGATGATGCCCGCCGGGTTGTGGTACGAAAGTGCCAATTATCTCAGCGTGAGCACACATGCAGAAGTTGAATGTAACCCGTCTTGTAGTTCCACATGTCCTTTAGCAGTGACAAATTGTTGTTTCGACTTCTTTGTAATGAGAAAGTCTTCGACTCCTTTGTAATGAGAATGTCTTCGACTCCTTTTATAATGAGAATGTCCTCGACTCCTTTTGTAATGAGAATATCTTCGACTCCTTTTTAATGAGAATGTCTTTGACTCCTTTTGTAATAAGAATATATTCTCGGGTGCATGTCAGCGCTCTCGATGGGAGTAGCCCCCGAGGCTGCGTTTGATTTGCAGAATCAAGCGCAGACTTTACAAATTTTTGTCTCACTGGTTTGTAGTTGTCTTTGAATTTTTCCAAGTTTGGATCGGGTGCGCGTCAGCGCTCCCGATGGGAGTAGCCCCCGAGTCTTTAGGCGATCGCTTGCGATCGGGTGAAGACTAAAGAATCCTGCGTTTTTTATGCAACTTTCTTTTGCCTGAGCTTTGTTGTTGGCGAGGGTCTTCGTTTTTGGCCTCCCGATAGTTGTAGGCAAGGTCACTTTTCCAGCAAGGATAGCGTCTCTCGGGGGAGTTTTAGGCTCGAACCCCCGAGTGCTTTTATGTAGAGGTCGCTTTTGTGAAGATAGCGTCTCTCGGGGGGAGTTCTAGGCTCGAGCCCCCGAGTGCTTTTAGGTAAAAGTTGCGTTTGCGAAGACAGCGTCTCTCGGGGGGAGTTCTAGGCTCGAGCCCCTGCTTATTGGCTTCTCGCCCTTCGTTGGTTACCCCAAGTGAAGGTTTGAGATGCAGTGCAGCAGCAGTTTTCCCTCTGTGAAGATACCAAGGTTTGTCTGCAGTAGGACTCCAGAGATGATAAGTAGGTGTCAGCGGCGCAACTTACGCGGACCTGCACACAGACACAGATAACTTTGTTCCCAACGAAGTTCAGAGAGGTTGTCAATCTCTCCAGTCTTGTTGTTCACAAATGATAAAACGCAAGGGATAATGATAGCAACTTGAAAGTGAATGCAGAAAAGTAAATATAGCTTGGAAACAGTAATGAGGATATGGACCGGGATACGTGATGTTCACTAGTGATGTCTCTCTCCCAAAAGACGATAAAACTGCTATGCGAGGTAAACAAATTACGGAAGGGCAATTGAAAGGATTATGCATGCACCGCAATGCTAACTATGCTACAAAAGAAAGGAAGAGGTTCAAAAGCACGAGCAGTACGCCAAAATAAGTAGACCGAAATCCATCTGCATCTACTACTAATCATCCACCTTGAGATATCTATCCAGAACATCTCGCTGGTATTAAGTTGCGAGCCCCACCCAAAGTGTAAACCCAAAGCAACAGACAACTGCATTAAAAAGAACTTTGCATAAAGTAAACAATCCTTGTAACCGCGGTTACAAGCACCGTTTTTTCCCCCTTGTGGCAACAGCACATCCCCTAGAATCATGTTTCTGTCACTCAAGCGTGTCATCGCGGGGCATGAACCCACAATCTAGCACAACGCTCCCTGTTGGAGTCACTACCTACTACTTGGCCAAAGCAATAAACAGCAACGGAGAACATGCAAGAATTACTTAGGAACAAAAATATAAGAGATAAAAACCAAATATAATACTCTATCACAATCTGAACATAATCTCATAATCCATCAGATCCCTCCAAACTCAGCATAGCAACAGCAGAAATATTACAAAGGTGCCTCGATCATGTAGGGCAGCTCATGAGGTCTAGACAATGAAGATCAAAGAGGGGAGGAGAACATCACATAGCTATTGGCACGGACCCATGGTCCAAGGAAAACTACTCACGAGACATCCGAGAAGCATCCATGGTGGAGAGGAGACTCCCGGAGGTCAATCCTCCCTCCGGCAGGGTGCTGGGAAGAGGTCTTCTGGTGCTCCCGATCTTGGAAGCGCGGCGGCGGCGGAACAGAGGCGAGTTCGCGGAATAGGGTTCTTCTTCTGGAGTTTTCCCGTGACGTAGATTAAATAAGCAAAGGGGGGCAGCCAGAGGTGGACCAGGGGCCCCAGGCGCCCCCCTGGTGCGTCCAAGGGTGGGGCCGCGCCGGGTGGCCGCCTGGGCCCCCCTGGCTCCCCACTGGCCCCTCCCGGGCTCTTCTCGAAGCTTCCGTCACGCTGATTTTTTATCTGAATTTTCCCGAATTTTTCTGGCACTTTTTATATGGGGGAAAACTGAAATAGAAAAACAACAGAAAAAAAGGAACTGGCACTGGGGTGCACTGAGTTAATAGGTTAGTCCAAATATGATCAAAAGTGTATGAAAGTGTATCTAGATCATAGCAATATCACACAAAACATGCATGGAGCAAGAAGAAATTATAGATACGTTTTGGACGTATCAACATCCCCAAGCTTAATTCCTGCTCGTCCTCGAGTAGGTAAATGATAACAAGCATAATTTCTGTGGTGACATGCTAGAAACCATAAAAGAACTTTGAAAAGTAAAGCAATCAAGGTTACAGATTCAATCCAATTCATAACATGCAAGAGTCTATATTAGCATTGAAACAAGTAACAAAAGAACAAAAGGTGCAAGAGCTCTCGCTGTCCGTGACTTGAATGTCTCCAAATGGTGTTTGCGTGCAAGAAAGGGGATAGGGAATACGAGAGGAAAAAGTATTTTTGTTGAGAACTCAATCTACTAAAGTTTCACACTTGGTCCTCTTTGGAATCTTATCTTGACTCGTCCCCAGACCACTAGCCAGGTACAAGTCAATTTGATCCACTCCATTTCGATATTTCGAGCACTCATGCAATGGATGAGAGTAAGCACGAGAGTTCACACTTAGGATGGCAAAGAGAGAAATATGGTAGAGGAGGAAGAAAAAAAGGATGAGAAAGGCTCACATCAATGAGGACAATCATAGGCAAGAGATGCCAAATGATAGATATGATGTGAGGAGTAGGGATTGCCATGAAACGGATGCACATACGAGCTAAGAAGATCTCCAATGGAACTAGTGGGGGTGCATCTAACTTGCTCGCTCATGAAGACCTAGGGCTCGTTTGAGGAGGCTCATCCTTGGAATATGCAAGCCAAGTTCTAAAGTGTGAAGGTCCCCACATAGCTATCATGATGTATGCAAGGTATGTTTGAGGAGGCTCGTTCTAGGGCTCGTTTGAGGAGGCTCATGAAGACCTATCATGATGTATGCAAGGTATGTCGCTGCCAGTGTAGCAGGAACATGTATGACATGAAGATCAAGTCATGAAGAGGTGGATGTTGCATGGCAATATAACTCGGAAAGGCTATGGAAATGCCTTGATAGGTAGGTATGGTGGCTGTTTTTAGGAAAGATAAAGGGAGGCTTATGATGACAGAGCGTATCATGCCAAGGGTTTGGATGTACCGGCGAAGGTGGACACCAACTCTCGGAGTGAGAAGAAGGCAATGCACGGCACGGGAAAGGCTAGCAAAATATGGGAAGGTGGAAGTGTCAACTCTCAATACTTACATTAGTCCGAAGAACTCATGCACTTATTATCGGTAACTCTCAATCTAATAAGGAGGTTCACAAAGAGACAAGTACCCCGAGGAGGAGTGTATGGGGGTTTGGTTATCCTTGCGCATCCTCGACTCATGGTACGTGAGTGTACTCTAATATTCGACTCCTCAGAAGAGTAGTGATCCATCTAGTAGCTAGAGTTCTCAACTAGTTTTGTAGGTTTTGAAAATAAACACGGATTGCCCAAAATACGACACCTATCACTAATAGGAAAGAGCTCTTGACACCAAAAGTCCAAACATTACTCACAACAATGCCTCAAAACTATTGCAAGCTACTACTAAAATTAAATAGCAACCTCAATTACCTACTTTCAAGACAAGACACAACTCAGTGCAACAACCAACTCTCTTTAACAAGATAAACATGAAAACTAAAAAGAGTTCCAGCAACAAACTAAACAAAAGCCAAGGCTCTTGCTAAAGACAAACTAAGACTAAAACTAAACAAGGCAGTAGCTATGAAAAGATAAAGAACACACAACAGCAAAAAGATAGGCAAGAAAAATCCTATGATGTGTTCTAGATTTTGAAAGTGGAGCGTGTTTCTCTTCCACACAAAGTAAGACGGGATCTAACTTGTTATGAACAGCAAGCAAAGCTAAAGAAAACTAAAAACAAAACCTAAGAGCGAGACGCTCCAAGCATAGCACATAACGCATGAAGTGATAAAAATATAGTGAGACGAAGGACGAACTGATGATTTGTTGATGGATAAGGGGATGCACGGGGGCATCCCCAAGCTTAGACGCTTGAGTCTCCTTGAATATTTATTAGGGATGCATGGGGGCATCCCCAAGCTTGAGCGCTTGACACTTTTGGATCTTCTTTCATCATCTTCTATCGCACACTTGAAAACTCCCTTCATACATAACTCATCATAAGCTGATTAGAGAGGTTAGTACCCTTAATAAATAAATTTTTTACCCACTGTATATAAACATATTATTGAAGAGATACTGTTTCTCAAGAGTGCCAAAAAGATTTTTGCAAAGAAAAATCAAGCTTAAGGTTTGCAAAAGTAAGGAGAGACAAAACGTGGCAGAATCTGTGAAAAACAGAACAGAGGATAGTAAAGAATTTTTTAGGGGCACTTCTGCAACTCAAATACAAAAACTCAGAACATACGGAAGTTTTGTAATTGTATAGAGCATACTGTGTAAAAAATTCATCTCAAAAAGATTAACTCAGATTTTTTTGGAATTTTTCTGGTCACGAGGACAGAATCTGTTTTCTGGACAGCATGTCACAACTTTTACTTCCCTTGCCGTAAGAGGCTATAACTTGGCACAAAGCTGAAAAATAAAGATACAATGATGTTGCTACATAAGTAACAACCATCAAGACACAACAAAAGCAAAAAGAAACACCTAAATTCGTTGCGGGCTGCCTCCCGAAAGCGCTTCTTTAAAGCCATTAGCTAGGCATGATGCAAAAGAAGAATCAAGTTTTATCAAGAGAAAGAGAATAACTAGCCCATGTAACGGCCTCAAAAGGTAACTTGATTTTATTTCTAGGGAAGTGTTCCATCCCCTTTTTGAATGGGAATTGGAATTTTATATTCCCCTCTTTCATGTCAATAACCGCACCAACGGTGCGAAGAAAAGGACGTCCCAAAATAATTGGACACAAAGGTTCACACTCTATATCCATAACAATAAAATCAACGGGAACATAGTTGTCATTGAAAATGATAAGAACATCGTCGATCTTCCCCAAAGGTTTCTTTATGGAAGAATCAACAAGACGAACACCAAAAGAACAAGGCTCAAAAGGCTTCAATTCAAAAATATCAAATATTCTTTTGGGCATAACAGAGGTACTAGCTCCAACATCACATAAAGCATAGCAAGAGAAGTTATTTAATTTAATTTTGATCATAGGGTCCCAACCATCATCTAGCTTCCTAGGTATGGAGGCTTCTACTCTAAGCTTCTCCTCCCTAGCTTTGATAAGAGCATTTGTGATATGCTCCGTGAAGGCAAGATTAAGTGTGCTAGTGTGGGGGTCTCTAGACATTTTGTGTAACAAGCTAATAACTTCTGAGAGGGTGCAACTATCAAAATCAATATCACTACTATCAAAGGTGGTAGTAGTGTCATCTAGGCTCACTTGTTTGAAATCCTCTATGTTCATAGGAGTTTCTTTTTCTACGGTTGAGGTATTAGCATCACCATTAATAGGTCCAACGGGACTAGGAGTGCATTGGGTGCTAATAGTATGGGTGTCCTCAACAATTTGGATAGTGGCAACTGTGTGGTGTGTAGGAAGGCTCTTAATTCTATCCTCTTCCTCTTTTTCTCTAGCCCATCTTTCTTTAAGTTTAGCCATCATCCTAATATTTTCATTGATTTGTAACTGGATAGCATTAATAGGAGTGGCCTTATTCTCCTCAAGGGGGGAGGTTCTAATTTTAAGCATCTCAATATCAAGGGATAAGCTTTCTACCTTCAAAGAGAGATTATCTATTTTAGCTAATTTCTACTCTACATTTTTGTTGAAGGCTTTTTGGGTAGTGATAAAGTCTCTAAGCATGCTTTCTAATTCAGAAGAGGGGTTCTTGCTGCTAGGGTAAGTGTTGTTGTTCCCATAATTGGATGGAAACGGTCTAGGATTGCTAGCAAAATTTCCCCTATAAGCATTGTTGTTGAAGTTGTTTCTAGCAATAAAGTTCACATCTACTTGTTCTTCAGCAACCAAAGAATTTAAAGGAACATCATGAGGATCAATAGAGTGTTGCTTAGTAAGTAGAGACATAATTAAGTCAACTTTTTCATTGAGGGAGGTAATTTCCTCGACAGAGTTTACCTTCCTACCTATTGGAGCGCGTTCGGTGTGCCATTGGGAATAATTGGTCATCATTTCATCGAGAAGCTTCGTGGAAGCACCAAGTGTAGTTGACATTAAGGTTCCTCCCGCGGCCGAATCTAACAGGTTCCGCGAGGTAAAGTTCAAGCCTGCATAAAAAGTCTGGATAACCATCCAGGTAGTCAAACCATGTGTAGGGCATTTCTTAACAAGAGATTTCATTCGTTCCCAAGCTTGGGCAACGTGTTCATTATCCAATTGCTTAAAATTCATAATATTACTCCTCAATTGGATAATCTTAGCAGGAGGGTAGTACTTCCCTATAAAAGCATCTTTGCACTTATCCCAAGAATCTATGCTATTTCTAGGCAAAGATTGAAACCAGATTTTAGCATCTCCCCTTAAAGAAAAAGGAAAGAGCTTGAGCTTAACAACATCACCTTCTACTTATTTATACTTTTGCATATCACATAATTCAACAAAATTATTCAAGTGTAAAGCGGCATCATCTCCAGCACCAGAGAATTGATCTCTCATAACAAGGTTTAGCAAAGCAGGTTTAATTTCATAAGAGGTAGCTGAAGTGGCAGGTGTGGCAATGGGAGTGCAGATAAAGTCCTGGTTGTTGTGACTAGTGAAGTCACGCAACTTGGTATTTTCAGTGGAACCCATAGTAGCAACAAGTGTGGCAGATTTTTTTGTAAATTCTGATAAAAGACACAAAGATAAAAACTGAAAGGTAAACTAACAAGACTAAAAAAAAAGGTAAAGGGTAGTGTGCAACTCCCCTATCTTAGCACTCGGAGTCCCCGGCAATGACGCCAGAAATACTCTTGCTTATTGGCTTCTCGCCCTTAGTTGGTTACCCCAAGTGAAGGTTTGAGATGCAGTGCAGCAACAGTTTTCCCTCGGTGAAGATACCAAGGTTTGTCTCCAGTAGGACTCTAGAGATGATAAGTAGGTGTCAGCGGCGCAACTGACGCGGACCTGCACATAGACACAGATAACTTTGTTCCCAACGAAGTTCAGAGAGGTTGTCAATCTCTCCGGTCTTGTTGTTCACAAATGATAAAACGCAAGGGATAATGATAGCAACTTGAAAGTGAATGCAGAAAAGTAAATATAGCTTGGAAACAGTAATGAGGATATGGATCGGGATACGTGATGTTCACTAGTGATGTCTCTCTCCCAAAAGACGATAAAACTGCTATGCGAGGTAAACAAATTACAGAAGGGCAATTGACAGGATTATGAATGCACCGCAATGCTAACTATGCTACAAAAGAAAGGAAGAGGTTCAATAGCACGGGCAGTACGCCAAAATAAGTAGACCGAAATCCATCTGCATCTACTACTAATCATACACCTTGAGATATCTATCCAGAACATCTCGCTGGTATTAAGTTGCGAGCCCCACCCAAAGTGTAAACCCAAAACAACAGACAACTGCATTAAAAAGAACTTTGCGTAAAGTAAACAATCCTTGTAACCATGGTTACAAGCACCGTTGTTTTCCCCCTTGTGGCAACAGCACATCCCCTAGACTCATGTTTCTGTCACTCAAGCGTGTCATCGGGGGGCATGAACCCACAATCTAGCACAACGCTCCCTCTTGGAGTCACTACCTACTACTTGGCCAAATAAATAAACAACAACGGAGAACATGCAAGAATTACTTAGGAACAAAAATATAAGAGATAAAAACCAAATATATTACTCTATCACAATCTGAACATAACCTCATAATCCATCAGATCCCTCCAAACTCAGCATAGCAACAGCAGAAATATTACAAAGGTGCCTCGATCATGTAGGGCAGCTCACGAGGTCTAAACAATGAAGATCAAAGAGGGGAGGAGAACATCACATAGCTACTGGTCACGGACCCATGGTCCAAGGAAAACTACTCACGAGACATCCGGGGAGCATCCATGGTGGAGAGGAGACTCCCGGAGGTCAATCCTCCCTCCGGCAGGGTGCCGGGAAGAGGTCTTCTGGTGCTCCCGATCTTGGAAGCGCGGCGGCGGCGGAACAGAGGCGAGTTCGCGGAATAGGGTTCTTCTTCTGGAGTTTTCCCGTGACGTAGATTAAATAGGCGAAGGGGGGCAGCCAGAGGTGGACCAGGGGCCCCAGGCGCCCCCTGGCGCGGCCAGGGGTGGGGCCGCGCCGGGTGGCCGCCTGGGCCCTCTGGCTCCCCTCTGGACCCTCCCGGGCTCTTCTCGAAGCTTCCGTCACGCTGATTTTTTATCTGAATTTTCCCGAATTTTTCTGGCACTTTTTATATGGGGGAAAACTGAAATAGAAAAACAGCAGAAAACAGGAACTGTCACTGGGGTGCAGTGAGTTAATAGGTTAGTCCAAATATGATCAAAAGTGTATGAAAGTGTATCTAGATCATAGCAATATCACACAAAACATGCATGGAGCAAGCAGAAATTATAGATACGTTTTGGACGTATCAGCCCCCGAGTGCTTTTAGGTAAAAGTCGCGTTTGCGAAGACTTCCTAGTATATAAAGGCTGGGTCTCAGGGAGTCCGTACTAGGTTAAAGAGAAGGTTTCCTAGTTCTAGTCTTGCCTTGTGCGCCAAGTTGCACCTTCCATATTAGTCGCGGACTCCTACCTCGGTGCCTGGTTGGGCCAATCGCGGGCTTGTCGCAGCTTCCCAGCGGGCCTTCTGTCTTTATACACACCAGGTAGCCTTCCATGCAGGAGTCGTGGAGTCACCCCCTCGTCAACCATATTCTCTCTTTGCCATCCTAAGTGTCAACTCTCGTGCTTATGCTCATCCATTGCATGAGTGCTCAAAATATCGAAAAGGAGTGGATCAAATTGACTTGTACCTGGCTAGTGGTCTGGGGACGAGTCAAGATAAGGTTCCAAAAGAAGACCAAGTGTGAAACTTTAGTATATTGAGTTCTCAACACAAAAATACCTTTTTTTCTCGTATTCCCTATCCCCCTGCTTGCACGCAAACACCATCTGGAGACATTCGAGTCACGGACAGCGAGAGCTCTTGCACCTAATGTTCTTTCGTTGCTTGTTTCAATGCTAATATAGACTCTTGCATGTTATGACTTGAATTGAATTACATACCTTGATTTCTTTACTTTTCAAAGTCCTTATATGGTTGCTAGCATGTCACCATAGAAATTATGCCTGTTATCATTTACCTACTCGAGGACAAGCAGGAATTAAGCTTGGGGATGTTGATACGTCTCAAACGTATCGATAATTTCTGCTCGCTCCATGCATGTTTTGTGTGATATTGCTATGATCTAGATACACTTTCATATACTTTTGATCATATTTAGACTAACCTACTAACTCAGTGCACCCCAGTGCCAGTTCCTGTTTTCTGCCATTTTTCTATTCCAGGTTTCCCCCATATTAAAAGTGCTCCAAAAATTCAGGAAAAATCGGATAAAAATCAGCGTAACGGAGTCTTCCAGAAGCACCCAAGTGGGGTCAGAGGGCCACCACCAGGGGCCCAGGCGGCCACCTGGCGTGGCCAGGGGCCTGGCCGCGCCAAGGGGGCGCCTGGACCCCTAGTGGCCCCCCTGGCTGCCCCCCCCCTTCGCCTATTTATTCTCCGTGACGGGGAAACTCCAAAGACAGAACCTTATTTCGCAATCTCGCATCTGTTCCGCCGCCGCCTCGCTTCCAAGATCAGGAGCACCGTCAGGACCCTTCCCGGCACCCTGTCGGAGGGAGGGTCAACCTCCGGGAGCTTCTCCTCCACCATGGACGCTTCCCGGATGTGCCGTGAGTAGTCTACCTTGGACCATGGGTCTGTGATCAGTAGCTATGTGATGTTCTCCTCCCCTCTTTGTTCTTCATGGTTTAGACCTCGTGAGCTGCCCTACATGATCGAGGCACATATGTAATTCTTCTGATGTTGCTATGTTGAGTTTGATGGGATCCGATGGATTATGAGATTATGTTCAGACCGTGATAGAGTAATATATTTGGTTTTGATCTCTTATATTTTTGTTCCTAAGTAATTCTTGCATGTTCTCCGTTGGTGTTTATTGCTTTGGCCAAGTGGTGGATAGTAACTCCAAGAGGGAACGTTACGCTGGTACATGCCCCTTGATGACACGCTTGAGTGACAGAGACATGAGTCTAGGGGATGTGCTGTGGCCACAAGGGGGAAAACAATGGTGCTTATAACCGCGTTTGCAAGGATTGTTTACTTTACGCAAAGTTCTTTTAATGCAGTTGTCTGTTGCTTTGGGTTTACACTTTGGGTGAGACTCGCAACTTAATACCAGCGAGATGTTCTGGATAGATATCTCAATGTGGATGATTAGTAGTAGATGTAGATGGATTTCGGTCTACTTATTTTGGCGTACTGCCCATGCTTATGAGTCTATTCCTTTCTTTTGTAGCATAGTTAGCATTGCGGTGCGTTTATAATCCTGTCATTTGCCCATCTGTAATTTGTTTACCTCGCATAACAGTTTTATCGTCTTTTGAGAAAGAGACGTCACTAGTGAACATCACGGGACCCCGGTCCATATTTTCATCATTGTTTGCAAGCTATTTCCTTTTCAGTATTTACTTTCAGTTGCTATCATTATCATTATCCCTTGTGTGTTTGACCCTTCGTAAACAACAAGACCGGAGAGATTGACAACCTCTCTGAACTTCGTTGGGAGCAAAGTTAATTGTATTGTGTGCAGGTCCAAGTCAAGGAGACAACTTTTATCTTATTCGGTGCCATTGTTTCCTTGCCACCTACTTATCATTGCCGGAGTCCTATGGAGACAAACTCTATCCTCTACATAAGGGAAATTTGCTGCTATCCTACATCTCACCTTCCACTTGGGGTAACCAACGAAAGGCGAGAAGCCATTACCACTTCCACGTCATTAGATGCCGATGCGAGAATGTCCGCACATGGGAGGTTGCACGCGAACCGCATATCAAGGAGCATCTGGCGCCACCGACCCTATCGGTGTCGGTGTTTTAGACATTGTAGGAGGATTAACATTACAATCTCGACCTCCTCGCGCGTCATTGGTTGGTAGTGGTACATATGATCAACGAGCAGGCGATAGTGACCATTGCCGTCAAGGATTTGGGCATCATCGATCAACCGCGGGGTGCTCTTTGATTTCACGTGCAGCGCTTGCGCCGCCCGACGAGCGAGGTGGTTGCACGTACAAGCGAAAGGGATGGCGGTCGATGGAGCTAACGTTGGCAGTTGCGCCTCACGCCGTTGTCCTCGCCTCGCAACGAAGGAAAGGCTGGTCCGTTCGACTCGGCCGTCGACTTCCCGTCCACTGACAATGTTGCAATTTTGGTACCGGATCGACATCCATTTAGAGCTATTTCCCCCTTTCATAACCACCGTCGAGCGACCACACGACGACCATGCGGCGAACGACAACGAAGAGTAGGATGTAGGAGATAGACCTCCACACCCGACGAAGCATAGAGTAGCTGGGTTTACTTTTGAAATTTTAAAACCCACATATTAATGAAAAATGACTGATTACAATGAATTTTATTTTTTATTTTTGTTTGTGCTTCGCCAGGAATTATATGATGGATACAGTTGGATGGTGCTTTGCGTATATGTGTTCGTCCGGAGTTCGATTTGCAGTATGGTGTTGAAGATGCCTTTATTGGGCAATGCATCTCCAATCGGTAGTTACTTTTTGCATAAAATAGTACTTCATTCAGTAATTTTTTTACTTTGTATACAAGATTTTTCAGAAATCAAATTTCTAGAATTTAATCAACTGTATAGAAAATATATTAATTAACATCTACAATCGAAAATCAATTTCATTAGATGCAGTATGATATTGGTTTTCACACTGTATAGTTTTAGTACTTCCTCCGACCCATATTAATGGGCACACACTTAGTACAACTCAGATCGGAGGTAGTACTATAAATGTTGGTTTGATTTTGATACATTGTGATCTTTAACATTGATGAAGATCAAAAAGAGAGGGATTCAGACTCTCGGTTAACATGATCAAACGAGTTTCCCTAAAAAAAGAACAAGTTTTATATGTGAAGAAAAAAAGATCAGAATATCGTATAATGATATATGTCGATACTTATTCCATGCAAAATAAATTAATTTATGTTGATACTCGGCCTTTTTTTTATGAACAGTATGTTGATACTCGACCTCATATTGCAGTCCTTCTGTTTCGGTTAGAAAGAAACTTGGGTAGCCTCCGGCTTCACACGCAGGAGGACTCATGAGCTTCGCCCGGCCCCACTGGGCCAGCCTTCAAAATCTCAAATTGCAGCTTTCTCGCGAAGCCACGAAAGTAATCAGACGGGTTTCCGATTGCTCGCTCAAGTAGAATCCCCTCCTCCACCACCAAAACCCTATTTCCGGCACCGGGACCAACCTCTCCCTATTCCCGGCGGGCCGCGTGCTGGGTGGCGGCGATGGCCGACGGCGTCCACTCGCCTGCCATCCACCCGAACTTGCACTCCCCGGATTTCGTCTTCCGGCAGTACCGCGGCCGCCGCGCCGGCATCGTGAAGGCCCTCACCGACGGTCTCTCTCTCTCTCTTTGGTGTGGATTTTGGTGCGTTTTTTTTTTCGCGCTGATGGTTGGTTTTATTTGTTTGTTTGGTCCGCAGATGCAGAGGAGTTCTACGAGCAGTGCGATCCCGGTGAGTTTCCTTAGCTGATTTTGGGGAAGATAGCAATTTGGGTTCAGAAAGGTGTTTCCTTGGTAGCTGCTGTAATTCCCTGACGACTTATTTTCGGCAACCGGTGGTTGTGGATCTCATCTATTAGCAGGTAGAAATATGCACAGAGGCAATCCGAAGGTTAACAGAAACACATAGTTTTCCTGTTGTCGTTATTTGATTGATGGGGAACGATATGCAGCTCGGCCGGAGCAATATGCATGTCAGTGCGGCGGCTCAATAGATTCATTATACGTCAATCCATTCATTATATGTGTTAGCTTTTTCAAAATTATTTTTTCTAAAAGATTTATCTCGTAAACTGTTAACCCGATTGATGATCCGTTTTCACCATTAGATTTGTCACGCTGAGATCTTCGAAACAAGATCCCATATTGATATGTTTCGATGAAATTTTTTCGTCATTGTCAGTTGCCACATTAGGTCACCATAGTTGTCATTTTTATCGTGAACTGTTGCCACAAATTTTTGTACATAGTTGCCGAAGGAATATTTTTGTATATTTAGGCTTATGATATAACCCGATGAAATAAAATGGTAACTCAAACTGATAAAACTGGCAAGAACAATAAATCAGCATGTCAATTAGATTTAAAGAATACGGCAACCGGACATAAGTAACCGGTAATCAATCGTTCAAGCACAACAAGTCATTATGACATTTGATATAAATAACTTGAAAAATATGAGTATTTTTTTAGGTGATTCTAAAGGGAAACACATACAAATACCATAAAACAAGTTTTTCATTTATGTATGTTAGTGTACAATGTTTTAACAACCAAATTGATATAATCTGACAACTGTATGAATAATTATCAAGTAAGTAAAACAATAATGTGGCAAGTAACTAATTAAAAAAAGTTTTAACAACCAAGTTGGTATAATCTGGCAACTATATGAATAATTATCAGGTAAGTAGAACAGTAATGTGGCAAGTACTGATGAAAAAAGTATTAACAATCAAGTTACTATAATCTGGCAACTGTATAAATAATTATCAGGTAAGTAGAACAATAATGTGACAAGTACTAATGAAAAAAAAAGTTTTTCAAAACATATTGACATGGGATCTAGTTTCGAAGATCTCGTCGCGAGAAAGCTAACGATGAAAACGGATCATCAATCAGGTTAACGGTTTGAGAGATAAAACATTTTAAAAATTCAAAAACATAAAAGCTAGCACATTTTGCTCTATTAGTACTAGTACGTGGAGTACTAGTTAGCCGCTGCACGGGCAATGGGCCAAATGCGGCGCCGCTACGGAGTCGGGTCCTTGATTGATTTCGTGATGCTCGATCTGTTTTCTACTACTGGTGCTAATTTGGTAAATGTTGGTAGTTTCACTGCGTGCTCAGTGAAATGATTGATGAACCAATTCCTTTTGTCTCGGATGGAATGAATTTGCTAGACGAGTAATGACTAATGAGTCAAATCTAAAGGTCGACGAGTCAAATCAAGGTGGAATCGCTGAGTTTTGGTGATAATACAGTGCAGCGGAAATTCTCTATGCCTTATAGTATCTTATTGATCTACCAGAGCATTTAGCCAGCATATCTGCTTATATTCAGCTGTAAATTTTGAAACTAAGGTGAGTAGTAACAGTGTGGGTAAATTGGAATGGTGTGTTGAGCTTTGAGTAGCCAAAGGATTGAGGTGCAGAATTGGAAGTACCGAACTCCTAACCTCTGTCAGTAGTTGGGTGTCACTGCAAAATGTGTAGTGTTGCTGTACTCTGTGTCGGCATCAGCTTGTATGTGCTTTGTGGGTTTTCATTAAATTAATGACACCACAAGTACTATCATGTTCATTTTGTTTTAAGACGTCGTGTTTTGGGTTACTTGTATAATGATCAGGTTGTCATCTTCCTAGGCACAACTCTGACTTATGATGACCCTTATTATATTGCCAGATAAGAAGCCCTTGTGTCTCTTTGGACTGCCTGATGGGACCTGGGAAGTGAATCCACTACCTGAGGAGGTTCCTGCTCAACTTCCTGAGCCAGTATGTGGGATAAACTTTGCTCGTGAAATTACGCCCAAGAAAGTTTGGCTATCTCTGGTAGCTGTTCATAGTGATGCATGGTTAATGTCCATGGCATTTTACCATGCGGGTCGTGTTGCATTTGACAGAAATGGCAGGTATGCTGCTTTTGTTCCTGCAGACGCTACATTTCGTCTTTTCTTCTACAATCAGCTTCTTTTTCAAGGACATTTCCATGTGTTCAATGTATTGTGTGATACAGTCCATACTTTGCTTGCTGTAACTTACTCTACACAAGGATATTCAGCAGTGTGTCAAACATTTCATTATATTTCCATTTTAAAACATCTCAATGAAAACTTGTATTATGTATATCTGTGATTCTTAAGTCCTTGTACTAAGATTTTTCATCAATCACTCAGATAATGGACCTTCTTATTTCTCATAGGACCCATAATTAGTTGTAAACATTCCTACATCTCTCTACACTTCGTATAACCAAACAGGTGCAGAGTGTTCTGATAAATATTTGAATATTTCTAGTTGAATATAAACCTCTATTAATTGAATGATGTATGAAGGGAGAAAAAACTGATCAGAATGACAAGTGGGGCAGTACTGAGAATCTTTTTCTGGTGGAAAGTATCAGTACTGATAATCTTATCTAGCTTGCTGTATGAATCATCAGTATTTAAGCATTTGTTACTGTCTATAATGCTGTTCTGATTTCAATCAACGAATGCTTCACTGTTTACATTGTCAATTGTATTTCTCAGTTATCACCTAAATTATCTTCTACTCCAATGGTGCATAGTTGCAGTATTGTCATTATCATTTTGAGCCATTCATTTGTCTTCGGCAAAAATGGGATATATGTTATGTGTTTTTAAACTTGGCATTCTTTGGCTAAGTTGGGCAACATTCCTACTGCTTGTTCTTGTCTAAGAACTAAACTTGGAGGACCAATTTTCTTTTCACTTCAACTCATGCTGACAGATTTTTGCAACTTCTTGAGACAAACTATCATACCCTACTTTATCTATCAAATGCTGCTACCTTCTAAAGTGCAAATGATAGTTCTGCGTTCTGAGCCTATTTGGCATGGTCTCCTTACGTTCTTGCTTCTGAACAGAACTTGCTTTTGTGATGCATGTCATTTCTATGCCAGCCTAGATTGGTGCATCCGGAGCACAGTGTTTATTTTGGTATGAACTGTGAAGTACTGATAGTATCATGGAGTTTGATAATGGTGTTGAAGTGACACTTGTATTTTGGTCGCAGGGAACAGCTCTTCAGATTGATCAATCGTCTTCCCACTGTCTATGAAGCTGTGAGAGCAAGCTATAAGAAGCAAGCACAGACCCCCAACGTCAGCAGGAAAAACAAGTCCAGCTCCCAGGTAAACATATGCTGACCACGTGGCATTCCTTATTTGTTGTCCATATCAATACGGGCTTTATCACTCATTCTGCGTCGCATTCCAGCCACCAAACCAATTCACTTCTAACTGCAAGTCGGCGACATCGTCCCGACTGATGATCAAGGAAGAGTACTGTGCCAATTTTAACAGCTGGCCTGGAACGGAGGACTGGCCGATGCTTGAGGAGGATGATGATGGCAAAGCAGGTGGAGGTGGTGAGGATCAAGGTATTACCAAGTGTGCTGGTTGCGAGGAGACCTACAGTGCTAACGACGGGCACCTATGGATTGCCTGCGACCACTGTCAGAGGTGGTTCCACGGCAAGTGTGTTAGGATCACTCCTGAGACGGCGGAGCGAATCGATCACTACATGTGCCCTAGTTGCAGCTACAAAGCCAGGATGAATCCTTCTGATGTACGGTAGTGGTGACGATGAAAGCTTCTGACTCGTGATAGTGGTGACTGGTGATTCTTAAACCAGAGGAATCTCTCATTTCCCTACGCTGCTGCTTGCTCCGCCGTCGAATTAGCTTCGTGACATGTTAGGATGCCGACTGGTGTTGGGGACATGAGGTGGATTTTTGGAATGCACAGGCTGGGTTCAAATCCCTGTGGTCATCCGAATGTGGTGCTCCTTTATGACACCGTTTTAAAACAAAATCATGTCTGAGTGACTGAGTGGACATAGCATAGGTGGTGGTATGTTGGTAGTATGAGCAGGCCATCTGCTGCGTTCCTAGTGTTGATGGATTGTTGAGCGAGGAAACCTGCCTCTACAATAATGAAATGATTGATAAGTGAATTGAAACAAGTTGTTCGGTCTTTGCGTCGTTACCTTGTTATACACCTCCATTGAGTATCCGGTCTTTTAGGATGAAAATCTAGGTCTGACCTGAGTTGATGATGATGTTTTTGCGTCCTTACCTTGTTAAAGGCATTGAGCATTCGGTCTTCCGGGTGAAAACTTAGGTTTGACCTGAGTTGATTATACCTCGCAATGATGATGTTTCATTGTCGTTCCCTTATTGCAGGCGTGTTGTTGGAGAACTTTGTTGTTTGTTTGCTGTCATGAAATGCATGATTGGTGTGAATATAAGTCATTATTGTAGCTTGATCAATTGATGTTTTGATTTTTCCTCCTTTTTTTGTCGCTTAGGCAAAGCTTTGGTATTGACTTTGCTATTTGTTGACGCTTTTTTTGTGTGTGTGTTCGTTGAAGTTGATTGTGTGCATTCTAGATATGCAAACGTTGGCTGTATATTCATTGTTTTTTATCCTCGTGATGCTTCATTTGAGCCAATAAAATTCATCTTTTGGGAAAAAACTCTCACTGGATACACATCATTGCGATGGTATAGAGGGAGCGAATCCATGATAGATAGATAGAGACCAGTGGATGGTTTCTGTGGTGGAGCGGCGTTTCATTTCACGCATCGATGACGTGGAGACTCGGCGGCGTGGCACAGCAAGGTCTTGGTGACAGTGCGTGATGATGGACGCGCGAAGGGAGGTGGCGTTGTCTCACGCTATGGTGGTGTCGATGGCAGGCCTAACAAGATTGATGCGTCAATTCTGCTCTGAAGATGGACCGGTGGTGGACGGCAGAGACGGCCTTTGCAGCGTGCGCATGCGGTTCTCGCTATGAGTGTGCCGGACCGTTGTGTCACCCAGATCCGGTAGTGGCCTGGTTGGGGCTTCCGGCTTTTAATGTAGGACTTGGGTGTGAGGTCTGGGTATGCGGCCCGAACTATTTCCACTCCATCATGAGGATAAGGGTAAGGACGTTTGTTGTCGACATGGTGGCATCAGACTCATTGATGTATTACTTTGCAAGGTTTTGATAAATATTAATAAAATAACCGCATGCATCGTCCTGATGCAGAGGCTCGGTTCTTCCTCCTTTTCCAAAAAAGATAGGTGCTCTCATTGCCCTTGGAAAGAACTCACCCTGTGCAAAACCGAATCGAAACCGAAAACCGAATCCAAAAAACCCGAATTGAAACCAAAATTTAGGTTTTTCAGTTTTAGGTTTCAGTTTCAGTTTTCAAAATAGCAAACCGTATTGAAATCGGTTTTTTAGGTTTTAAACCGAAATAAACCGGTTAACCGAATAAAACAAAAAACAACCCAAGTTTTTGTTTTTTTAGGGGTGAAAGGCTCAAAGCCTGCCCAAGCGCCCAACCACCAGGCAGGCAGCCAACCCAACTTCAAGTCACGCACACGACATGTGAGTCGCAACCCTAGCCAGACGCCGTACTCGGGAACACAGCGGGAGGGAGAGCCAGGCAGCCACCGGGAGGGAGAGCCAGCGGCCGCGCATCTTGCGGCGTCTCGGAGTCCTCAGCGTCGTTGGCCTCGGCGTGGCGTCGTCGGCCTCCTCGCCGACTGTCGCTCCCGTCGCGCCCGTCTCGCCGGCCGTCGCGCCTGTCCCGCCGGACCATAAAAGGAAGCAGATTTTAAAAACAGTTCAAATAAGAAATTTTCTCAAAAATGTATTGCTTGAAACTTCAAAATCACGTCAACTTTGGTTATTTTGGTTATTACCGAAACCGAACCGATAACAAGTGGTTATTACCGAAACCGAACCGTATTTATGTATAAAATTGTATAAACCAAAATATAAAAACAATATAAACTGAAAATCATATAAACCGAACCGAATTGAACCGAAAAAACCGAATGCACAGGCTGAGAAAGAACATTGCATTGCCAAATAGTTCCTACCCTAGCCTACATCTACATGAATGATTGATAAACCTAATCACTGATCAGCAGTAGCTCTAGCCTGCTCCAGGATGATTGATGAACCTAATCACTGATCAACAGTAGCTCTAGCGTGCTCCAGGATCCTCACCAGCGGCTTGCAGCCGCACCGTCGCGCTTCGTCGAGCGGCGTGTTCCCCCACCTGTCGGTGGCCACAAGGTCAGCCCCGAACTCCACCAGCATCCCGGCGACGAGGTGCAGGCCCTCGCTGGCGGCGACATGGAGCGGCGTCCTTCGGTCGTAGTTCCTGCAGTTGGGGTCTATCCCGAACCTGAGCAGCCTCCTCAGCAGCTCGATCTTGCCTTCGGCTACCACCCTGCACAGGTAGCCTCCTGCGTCCTCCAGGTTCAGGGCCGCGCCGTGCGCCACCAGCAGCGAGATGATCCTCTCGTGCCCTGATTTCACCGCTTGCAGCAATGGCGACTTCCCAGACTTATCTGCATCATTTTCAGATGCCTGTGTGTGTTAGTGCTTCATACTGTTGAGTTGAACTGCTTCTTTCTGTAAAAAAAAGGGAAAAAAGGCAGTACCTATGCTGTTGACGTTTGCTCCTCGTTTGATAAGGAACCTGACGATATCTTCGTATCCTCTTGATGCAGCCACATGCTGCAAAGCAAATGTGGGAAAAGTTTGATAAGTTTTAGTCCTTAGTGTGTCAAACTTGTGTAATATTTTTTTTAAAGGAGGATAACCCCGGCCTCTGCATCAGAATGATGCATACGGCCAACTTGTGTAATAATTTTCCTGGTGATTAATCTGCAAGAATTCACGTACCAGCGAGGTCCTACAGTCGTAATCCGGCTTACTCGGATCAGCTCCTGCACTGATCAAGCCTTTCAGCCGAAACAAGTCTCCATGGTAGGCGGCATTGTTGACTCCAAGGACCAGATCAGCTTCTTGCTTTGCTATCAGGTATGTGATGTCTGATTCCAGTTGCTTCCCCTTTGACTCGGTTCGTTTCCCCTGCAGAAAAATGTTTAATTACCACTAATTATGTATCGGATCATGAACATGTACTATGATTCTACTGTTAGAAAATAGGTTGTACCTCGAGTAGGTTGCTCAGTATCCGACGGCTATCCTTGAGGTACATTTGCAAGATGCTAGTCAGGGACTGCTTGTCAATCCTCAAGAGGCTGCAGAGTTCACAGACTCTGACTGTGTAAGGCTGTCGAGTGTTGCAGATCACGGCGACGTCGCCAACTATGTCGTAAGGCAGCAGTTCTGAGACGATCTCTTCTGATCCACCTTCTCCGGTGCCGATCTCTTCCTGTAAGATCACATGGGATATCATATGATACGTGAAGGTCAGTAAGTAATACAGTAGAGTTGTACTTTCTATTGGTTTATTATGGAGACCGTTAAATTCAGTGACAAGTAGTAGTACCAGACATCCATGTGCCACAATGTATATCTGATCCACCACAGTGCCTTGCTCCAAAATAACTTCCCCAGGGAGGAAGAACTCTTCCTGTAGTTTAACCACCTGAAAACATCAATTGAAGAGTTAGATGAAATGTCTACCTGAGATATAAACTGTAATGAGACAAGCATGAATCTACTCAAGTTCTTACAATCTGACTCAGGAAGTCTTCTGAACATCCTTTGAACAGGTGCGCTTTTGAGATCGTGTCCTGGTACAGTGTCTGGCAGATGTGCAAAACAAAATGCTCAAGCTAATGAAAATTGCTCCAAAAAGAAAAAAAGAATCTCTTCTGCATTATTTGGTCAGAGAAAAATAACCTGAAGCATACCTTGGATCGGACCGCTGCCGGTATGTCGTCGACGATCCTGTCTCTCTTGTAGCTGCTCTCGTACTGCAGCAGCAGGTGCGCCTTCACCTGGGACCTCATCTCGCTGCCCAGCCGGTTCCTGTTCATGTACCTGATGAGTTCCGTCATCTTGTCCCGGAACCGCTCGGTCCTGGATCCCTTGACGATGAGCGCCGTCATGTTCCCGATGAGGTACGCGCCGAGCAGCATGCTGAAGGAGACGTACACCACGATGAACACCATCTCCCTCGCGTTCACCGCATGGACATCACCATAGCCTGCACGTTTTTTTTCCATGTCAGACACATACCAAGCAAGAAGTGAAACCATCCTGAAGAATGCTTAGCTTACCGACTGTTGCCATGGTGACGATGGCGAGGTAGAGGGAGGTGATGTAGCGGGTGAGCAGGTCGACCTTCCTGAAGTTGATGTAGCTTTGGTCTCCCATGGCGAGGCTCCCGATCCAGGTGCCGCCCTCTCGCGCCGGAGGTAGCGTGGTGGCGAGGTAGTAGAAGACGCAGGCGGCGGTGTGCGTGCAGTAGAGCTCCACGGTGGCCAGCTTGGCGATCCGCGTGAAGAGGTAGCTGATGCGGATGTCCTTCTCCATCTTCTTGAAGAAGCCCTGGATCTTCCTCGCCCTGTACAGCCGCAGCCACACCAGGTACCTCACCATCTCCATCCTCCCCGTAAACTGATCACACAAGAGACATCAGCAATGGTGTCTGTCATGGTGTGTCTGTGTCTGAATTTCCTTTTCATCTTGAGATTGTGATGTTAGTTAGTTAGTTAGTTACCTTGTAGATGGCGTCCCAGGGGAAGCATCCGAGCATGTCGAGAGCGAAGCTGCCTTTGATGTAGCTGAAAAAGAAGAAGAAAAGAACAGTTTCAGAAATTCAGAAACATTATCTTCAGCACCACCCTGTGAGAAACATGGAAATTCAGAAACATTGATTGTGAGAAGTGAGGTCTTACCGTAGGGCGATCCTATGCTGGTCGTAGACCACCCTGTGGGTGTGAGGATCCCGGTAGGCGAGGAAGAAGTGGACGGCGACGTCGGCGAGGAAGATGAGCTGCACGCACTCGAGGTCCAGCAGATGCTCGGGGATGCCCCGGAAGAAGCAGAAGGCGAAGGGAGTGTAGAAGACGGAGTAGATGGACCAGAGGAACATCATGTTCGACCACACCCTGTACCATCTGCAGCAGAGAAGAGCAGCATCATGCTTCCATCACATATCAAAAGTTCTCTGATTGGCAACTCGTTAACAGGCAGAGCTCGATGTTACGCACCTTCCATTAGGGTCTATGACAAAGCTGCCGCCATAGCAGTTGCTTGGGAGCGTCAAGGCGCTGCTGCTGTGCCAGCTACCGCCTCTCCACTTGAACAGGGAGAGCATGCTCCCGGAAGCAGAGCCATGCAATGTGCCATCCATCTCATTCAGCTCATACTCTTCGCCAATCTCCGTCTCCATGGCTTCTCCCGATCTCTCTATCTCTCTCTCTCGAATTTGCTCTGAGCAATCCAATGCAGGCGCAGGACGCTACGCATGTGTGTGTGATGCATATATATGGTGGAACATGTGGCCGTGTGCAGATGCCACTAGCTTTTGGCTGCACAAGAGGGGGTAATTGGGCACCGCACGAACGGAACGGAAGCACTAGCAGCAGTTCGGTCGAGGCAGGCAGGTGGTTGTTGAGGGCGATGGAGCTCAGTTCAGTTCTCGTTACACATGGTGTCACCACCTCACCTCCTATATCTCCTTTTTAATGCTTAAGGAAGGAAGGAAACCACTTGCAATGGAAAGCTGCTGCTGTTCCATGGCATGGTTGGTGGTAACCAGCAGCATGGTGCAAGCACTAGCTACGTAGTACTGTACCTAAACAAACTGATCTGCCCACCGATCTGTTACGCCTTTTTCCCTCTTCATTCATGTGGTTTTAGTTTGTTTCGCATATAAAACTTTTTTGTCCAGCACCTGGGTGTAATTGATATCTTTCGTGATATTATTATTATTATATTTTTTTTAAATCAAACTTTTTTGATTGCCCATAGTAAAAATTATTGCCTTATGCATAAGTGGTGTAGCAATCATGTAGCAGAGTGATACTGGCTGTCATCGCGGAAAAATTTGTTGTTTTAACCTTTTTTTGAAAGTTTAAACCTATCCGATCCCTAAACCAAAGTATTTCAGAATCTGACCCTTTTCAAGACACCATCCTCCTCGGCGTTTCGAACACAACAGGGACGCCGCCCTCCCCGGCGTTTTCTTACCCAAGACGCCGCCCTCCTCGGCGTTTCGATCCTAACCCACAAATCACTAATGACGCCCCGTGGCATGTCTAGACGCCGAGGACCCCGGCGTTTTGCCTATGTCCGGACGCCGAGGACCCCGGCGTTTTGCTCTGCGGGTAGATCGAACTGGCCATGGCGGCGGTATGGAATGGAAGGTGCATGGGCTGGTTCCTTCTCCTTCCACCTCGGGGTCGGGGGAGGGGGGGGGGGCGTGGAAGCGCGGCGCTGCGGCACAACAGTGTCTGTACGACCGACGCACTAGTTGTTGATGCTCCAACGTTTTGACAGAGGACGCTGCTAAGCACCGATGAGGCAACGAGCTGGGACTGGTGAGGCTTGGTGTTGCAACCGATGCAACGATAAGTCGCGGTACTGCCACGATGCCACCGGCGGCAATAGGTCTACCATGGTTGCTACGTTGATGAAAAGAAAAGTTGTTACCCGTGGATTTGTTTTGCTACGACTGAAGACTAAGAAGTTGTGATCGGCTTCTAAAAAAGCTTCAACACGAAGACGAAGAGCTGCTAATGGTGTGCCGCGTGGCGTTGGCGACTGGCTACCCTTTGCTATGAGCAGCGAGCAGGCCGGCGATGAGGACGACACCGGTGAGCGAAGCTAGGAATCATGGGGCAGCGGAGCTGCATACCGCCTACGGTGCTGATGATAGATTGTTAGTACCCGGCAAGGCGGAGCTGCATCCAGCCTAGGTGTCGTAGCAACTAGAGGTGAAACGGCGACGAACGGTGATCCATGGTGGCCGGTGATTCATGGCCGTAGGGATGGAGCTACAAGGAGAGGCGTCATCAAATGCTAACCATGCAGGACTCATGTGGTGTGGCACCGAGCCAAATTCAGCGAACCATGCAGGACTCATGTGGTGTGGCACCGAGCCAAATTCAGCGAACCATGCAGGACGGGCAGGACCACGCTTAACCTTCTTACGTCCATTTGGGTATGTTGATACTTAATTGCCTAGCTACAAGGCAGCTCATTGCTAGCTACTCTAAATGCTAACGAAGAAAGGGATAATATATAGTTCCAAACCGAACCCCGCCGACCCCCGAACCGAAACGCCGGGGTCCTAGGCGTCCGGACATAGGCAAAACGCCAGGGTCTTCGGCGTCTAGACATGCCACAGGGTGTCATTAGTGATTTGTGGACCCAGGTTCAAAACGCTTGAGAGGGCGGCGTCTTCGGTTAGTAAACGCCGAAAAGAACGGCGTCTCTATTGTATTCGAAACGCCACGGAGAATAACATCTTGAAAAGGGTCAGATTTCGAAATACTTTGGTTCGAGGGTCAGATCGGTCTAAACTTTCAAAAAAGGGTCAAAACAGCAAATTTTTCCGTCATTGCAGTGTAGTCATCTTTAGCTTCGAGTGCTAGTCAATCACTTGTCCCGGTCAAAGATCCTGCTGCTGGGATCGGCTGGACATGGCTAGCTCATGTTGCCACCGCCAGGCAATGGGAATCCTGTCTGATCAGGTTCGGATCCCATGCTGTTCATGGCAACTTCATGAGTGTTTCTCCGGGTGCTCTCCGAACTGTTTGATCAAATTGAAGTCGAATTATATGACGCAAATTGTCAGGAAATCGACACGCAAATAATAACGAAGAAGAACGAAAAGCAACACAGGGGACACGCAGATTTAACGTGAAAAACGCTTTCGCAAACAAGGAAAAAACCACGGGCGCCAGCCAGCGAACTATTCCTTATTGTGAAGGAGTTACAAACGCCAAGAGATTTACAACTGATTCAACTAACCCGTGCGGCGGCTTACAAGGTATATTTATAGGCGGTAGAAGAGACCTAGGTCAACACTGATCCGTATCAGCGACGGGTCTTCGCTTCGCTTCGTCAGAAGTTTTCTTTAACCTTCATACATGAATTTGGATCAACTTCAACATAAATTATACGCGAACGAAGATTACAACAATGAGTGGGCAGGTGAATGTGCAATTCTAGGTCCATATGCTGTTCTTTGAATTTGGGGACGTTCATTCATTTATCTTCCGCACCACTATGAAAGGTATGGGTTCATATTTTTGTTAGGATGTTAGCATGTCCAGATTTTGGAAGTCGGCCAAATTCAATGTTAGACAGCAAACAACCCGGCAAAATCCAGCCAATCAAATTTTGGGCTAGAGGTTTGTTAGAAAATCGACACGCAAATAACAATGAAGAAGAACAAAAAGCAACACAGGGGACACACAGATTTAACGTGGAAAACCTTTCGTGAAGAAGGGAAAAACCACGGGCACCAGCCAGCGAACTATTCCTTATTTTGAAGGTGTTATAAACGTCAGGGATTTACAACTTGATGATCTATCCCGTGCGACGGTTAACAAGGTATTATATAGGTGGTAGAAGAGCCCTAGACCAACACTAATGCGTACCGACGACGGATCTCCACCCCGCTCCGTCAAAAATTTTCTCTTAACATCATACATGAATTTGGATCAACTACAGTCTCAAGTCGATGGCTGAAAAGTGAGGCGAACGGTACGCTGTACAAAACCGGCCACAAAAAAGAAAGAAAAAAGCTGAGCAAAGGCAAAGCTGAAGACTGCCCGAGCAGGTCTGCGGAGTTCGATATCCGTAGTGCGTACGTGCGTGTCCTCTTCACATCTCTGGCCACAGAAAATTAAACAGGACAGTCAAACTTGATGGTGATTTGCGACCTTAAAATGTGCCAATTAGCCCCCGTTTGGTTCCTCGTTTTGCACCAAATACCTCCGTAGATATAATACAGGCCTCGGGTGGTCAGTTCTATTCCCGACTGAAATTTGTACTACACCCCATAAATTACACCTGTGCATTATACAGGCCCGTATTAATTACGGGTCATCCAAGCGCGGCCTTAAGATAATCCTTTCGCCTTGTCTATCTTTTACGTTGACATGATTATAAAACCAGGTGCTGACTGGGACTCGTTCCATTTTGGACGGATGCAAAAAAGAATTGGATAAGATAATAAACACCAAGTCCTTTTTTAATCACCGTCCCTCTGCTCTGCTCTGCTGTTTTTGAGTGGTTGCCCTGGCTTGGATAAACTACATGACTATCCGCACTCCACTCACCAACCACAGCAAAGTTGGTAGAAATGTGGATTGTATTTTCTTCTTCAGTTTTTCATGTAAACCGATGGCACATAAACAGATTGAACATATTATGTGGCTATAGAAACGGAGAATTTGCATGAGTGTAAAACATCCAACCATTTGCATGGTTAAATATACTACGAATCTTAACCCTAAAAATATACTATCGATCTAAAGAAAGCCCCAACAAATTGGCCTGACTAAACATATCAACAGTGCTAAATCCAGTTGGTGAGCATTTTCCATCTGAAGCAAAGTAGCTCCCCTTAAAAGGATACATGGATTAGATTGTTCATCAAGAAAATGGGTTTTTCTGTTGCCCCATAACAAAGGGCGCACAAAGCTTTTGATCAAGGCATGCTCTGACCGAATTAAGATCTCACAAACACAAACTATATATTCTAGTGCAATTTGGAGTTCTTTTGAAGCCCATCTCATCTGCTAGCTTAAACTAGCTGCATTATGCTGAAGAGCCGGACAAATTAAAGGAAGAACACCGCGAAAAAAAATTAAGGTAGTGGAGGGAGACGGATGGCCATGTGCGATTGTTCCACTAACCAGTGCCAATCGGATCAGATTTAGATAATACATGGACCTGCGCGAGCCATGCATTGGGAGGTTTGGCTGCTAATTAAGTTTGTGGTTTGTGTACGTGCGGATTAGGATGCATGGACGACGGTGTAGTGGTTCTAACACTCACGTCAACCTGCTTTGCTCTCTTTCCTTTTAGGTTCAACAAGTATATGTATAAACGAGCATGATAATGATAATGTTTTGCTAGCACTAACACGAACTAGCGCATGATGCTAAAGGTAAAAAATGAGAGGATTATCCTTGATGGAAAAATTGGAGGATGTCCATCCTACATTAATTTGGATGATCACTGTGCGGGAAACCACAGAATTCATGTGTTGCAATGTACAAATGGTTAACACTTGTTCGGTAAAGGAACTTTTCAACGCGGACGTTCATTTCTCCTCTAATACATCTGGACCTTTCGGTCCAAATATGAGACATATTTAACTCTCCAACGTGGACGCTTAAATTGGGCGTAACCGTGTCGATCGTTCGAAACTCTAGTCCAACCTCAAACCGAGAGGGGGAGGGGTGCTACGAGATCCCCATCGTCCGCCGCATCGGTCTTCGGTAGTATGGACCCACACAAACCCCACTCGAGTCCGCGGTTTCCACAAATTTAGAAAATTCACCCTCCTCCTTTGCCCTCTATCTTTCGCTACAGAGCCCAACACTACCACCTCAACTCTTCGGACATCGATCGTTTAGGCCTTGTTGGACCTCCGTCGCTCCATCTAGTCGATGTCATCGCTGCACTATGCAGACCCGCCTGCCTCCTAGGTACCCTTTGCCCCTGTCAATCCCGTTTGTGGCAGGACCACACATGTCGGGTACTCATATGTTCTCGGGGTGAGGACGACTCATCTAGGGTCTATCAAGTTCTACTCAATAACTGGGTAGTTATGAAGGTATCTTTTAGATGAGCGTGACAGGTGTCGTGAGACATGGTTGGCTAAGATGCGACTTGCTCCTCAAATCTAGAGAGATATTATCTGGGTTATCTCGAGTGATTAGATTCTGAAAGTATTGATAACCAACAAGTGTAGGAGATTAGTAGTAGCTTTTTTTATAAGTAAGAGTGATTGAGACCAACGAGGAACTAAAGGTACGATCGTCTCTTCTATAGTTATATCAACAACTAATACAACCATAAGCACACCAAATGCTTGCTTCACCTAGAAACAAGAAATAAAACTACTTTGAAGGTATTGTTGGATAGCTTTGCAAGAAAATAAGTTGTAAATAAAGTTTCCTTATTGTAAAGTAAATTTATAATAAAGTTCAAGGTTCGCAAGTGTGGAGTAGTTGTGAATGGTGCTGCAGAATTTTTCCTAGGCAATTGGTAACTAAATAATCATCATCATTGTAGTTTTATGTGTGGGAGAGGCCAATGCTAACATATTTATCCTTACATGGAAATTATGCGTAGTTATGATTGAAACCCTTAGCAAGCATCCACAAATACTGAGAATTCATTAAGGTATACACTTATTGTCGTGGGAATGACCCCCGGGTAGGGTCACCCAGGAGAAATAACACTTCAAGACGAAGATCGCTGATCTAAATGAGGCCAAGCTGAGTTGGGTCGACATGAAGACCAACATTCGGAGGAAGGCCGATCTAGTCAAGGACGACCTGAAGATCACCGGTCTGAGGATCACCGATCTAGAAGAAGACCAAACAAGCACAAGATCGATCTCCAGAGGGCCGAGCTGATTAGGTCGGAGGCCGATTGCCCCAGGAGGGTGCAATCGGTCTCACCTAAGTTCATTCGGCCCAAGATGACATAGTTCCATTCGAACTAACACCGACAGTTGACTTTGGCCCAGGTCGGACACCTGGTACAAGGTCATAAATGCGCAATCCTGGAGGATCTGGATGGCAGAGAAGCTAAGTATATTCGCCGACCTGTCAGGGACGTGATGTCCCCTCCCGCGCAATTTACGCGGACCTGCCGACAAGACCAAGCTTCTAGCTGCACTGTGCAATACGCGAGACCTACGAGCTAGCGGCATGGAGATCCACAAGCCTACTCCGGGTCAGCCGGAGAGCATACGTTATGGGGCCCCACCCAGTTGCCTGAGGCTTACAGCTGGGTCCCCCTCTACTGTGTAATTATCTTAGCACCCCCGGCTCGGCCTATAAGAGCCCCGGGAACCCTTCCTGCTTGGGGGGACGGCCGCATTTACTACACTTCACCCACCAGAGAGAGAGCAAGGAGAGAGTTGTGCATAGAGCCCTCTTTTCCTTCCTCTGAAATAGCTCACGGAGCATTCATTGTAGCCAGAGTTATTGCTTATAGCTATCTCGGCAGGACTAGGGGTGTTATCTCTACGGAGAGCCCCGAACCTGGGTACATCGCGGTGCCTCACTGTGTTTGTCCCCATTCTCGATTCCGGCACCATCGACACTCACCTCGGTTTGTCCCCCTCTTTATCCATCCCCATGACATATGCCGTTACATATCGACGACAATTGGCGCCCACCGTGGGGCAGGGCGAGGCGTCAATCCGGACGAGACCATCATCTGCATCGATCGCACGCTTCGCGTTCGACCTGGTTCTCAAGTACGGATCATGGGACTACGTTATCGACACCGCCTCGCGGTTTGGGACAGGAATGCCCCTGCCGTGTGGCGTCATTGTGCCATTCGTCAGCCACCGCGTTTTCGTCGCGACCCTTCCATAGGTATATCCCAGGGAGATTCGGGTGTTCTCCGGTCTCACAGATACGCTGCCATTCGGCGAGGGTGTTGTGGAATCGGAGGGCGCAACTTCGCACATCCGTGCAGAGGTTATGATGGCGGGAGCATCGAGTCGCCACAGCTCCACCAGAACTGCAGCCCTAGCTACGAAAGAGGCAGCCAACGCTGCTACAGGCCCGAGCAATCCACAGGATGTGCTCCGCACTCCCGTGGGCCTTAAGGTAGATCCAACGGTAGCTCATGACGAGCTAGAGAAAGCTCACCAAGCTTTGGCCGAGCAGCCAGATCGGATGGACGTTGAAAACGTCGTCTGGAAGCCACAGTTCGGGAGTACAATGATGTGCATGGCATTGGGCCACGCGTCATCCCACCCTCAGTGTTAGAGGAGCTGCGAGTCGCCGGCCGAGAGGTCAACAGAGAGCTGGAAAGAGCCCAGCAACCGGCAGCATCCACCATCGTTCCACAACTCGCATATAGCTCTCATGTGAAGAACATGAGAGCTGCCGAGCAGATTGCCCAAGAGCTAGAGCACTTGGAGGGAGAGGAGCTGTGAGAGAGGACACGCCGAATGCGCGATCTTCTAGAAGCAGCAAGTCAACAGCAGAAGGCGGCCACCAAGCAACCACAAGGGGCCATGGCGTCAAGATTAGTTCGGGTGACTGCGGGTGTAAACCAGCCGAATGCACCACCTCGGCAGCAGAGGCATGCATCTTTGCCGCATGGAAGTCAACACCGCAGTCGGAGGAATCAAGAGGCTGGAAACATCCGAAGGGACGAACCAACAGTGAACAGCCGACAGCAAGAGCAACCGACAGCGCCAGTTTGTCCTGCAATGGGTCAGCGCTTGGGGCCCCGAGCAATCACAAGCAATGATGCAAGGCATCGCATTGAGCAGTTGCAGCAAGATCAGCAGCTAGAGGATGATGCACCAGCGGGTCCGGCCTGTTTTGGACCGCGCATTCGACAAGAGCAGTTCCCCACAGGTTTCACATTGCCCAGGGATACCCCCAAGTACAATGGACCAGTCAAGCCAGAGGATTGACTGGTCGATTATATGACCACAATCGGCATCTTGGGAGGCAGTTGATGGCGGTGAAGTTGATAGGTTTAGTCGGGATGCTTTCCCTGTCAACCGCGCCAATAAACGATTCTTGATGACCACAAGTCTAGGGGATCAATTGTAGCTTTTCGATAAATAAGGATGTCGATCCCGACGAGGAGCAGAAGTTATTGACAAGTGAACCTGGATAAGGAAAGGTCTGCAAACACTAAAGATAAATATTTAGGGATTTTTGGTTTAAGCAACAGAAAGGTAAAATCGAGCAAAGTAAAGATCACTGAGGAGTAGCAAGTGGCCCGATCCTTTTGAGCAATGGATAGGCCTAGCAACTGAACTTATAAAGGCCAAAGCGTTCTTGAGAACACACGAAAGAGATAGTCATGTGCTTTCGCCACATTTCGTATCGGCACTATGTGTTGTGTTGATAAGTGTTGAGTCCGTGGATTTATGCTAGTGCACCCTCTAGACTAAGATAAGTGCACTCTTATGATTACACACCTTGCAAGCATCCGCAAATACAAGGTAGTAATTAAGGCATAAGCCTAACCACAGCATTACGATCGAGGATCCATAACTCCCTTGTGCAAAAGTGTGCGAACTGGGGTTCAGGTTTCTATCACTCCGGCAACCCACCATAAGCATCCTTTGTACACAATGTATTCCTCTAGGTCCTTAATAAGGCGAAGTGTTGGGTGTTCGACTCACACAACACCACTAGGAAAATAACAACACAACTTAAATATCAAACAACACTCAACATCATATGACTACTAACAACTAGACTTCTCCCATGTCCTGAAGAACTAAAGTAACTACTCACAAGACATAAAAGAGATCATGATCAGAGGTGATAGATGGGTGGCAAACAATCTGGACACAATGATATTTCTCCAACAAAACTCAATAGCATTCACCACAAAGTAGTAATCAACACCAATAGAGTAGAGAGGATAGATAGTACGGATTACAACACAAGTTGCAATTGTGAGATGAGATGGGATGGTGATGGAGATGGTGCTGATGTTGGGGATGATGTTGATGATGATCTCGATGATGCCCGTGACGATGATGATGACGATGATGATGATCTCCCCTTTCGGGAGGTGATCTCCCCGGCGGAATCTGCCCGCTGGAGATGGCTTTTTCTTCTCTGTATGTTTCCGCTACGAGGCGGCGGCGAAACTCCGAAACTCCTCCCTTTTTAGGGGTTTTACCCCAGGGGGTAATATAGGCCAGAGGGGGCACCGAGGAGGGCCACCAGGCATCCAGGAGGGTGCCTGGCGCGCCCTAAGGGGGCCGCCAGGGACCCTTCTAGAGCCCTGGTGGTTCCCCTCTGGTCAATTTTGGTCTCCTCCAGTGAATCTCCAAAATAATGATCCACATCAAATTTCATCAAATTTGGAGTTGATCTGATTCAGCAACTTGATGTCCAGTTTTCACCGCTGAATTCTGCTTCTGCTGCTTCGGCACCGGAAAGTTGCAAACTGTGTAAAACAAGCCAAAACAACATAAGAACAATACTTTAAAGTGGAATATATCAATGAATAGGGTTAAATTACAATATAAAATAGTGATGCATTTTGGACGTATCAACTCCCCCAAGCTTAGACCTCGCTTGTCCCCAAGCGATTACTGAGCTCGGCAAACCTGTCCACAACTTTAGAGAGGGAAGTGTCGATAAAATAATACTGACAAGAAGCATCAAGATTTCTCACCAAACTGAAGCATCCTCAACATCAAACTCAACTCATAAGGCCCTTATGAGAAAGTAGTAACAATTATAACAAAGTAGGGACAATAGTTGGTTGGTGATGCGGTATGCCTCGGAGATGGTGGAAAGCGTGCGTTGATCTTCAAGTGAAGTGGAGGGCCCTGAAAGGTTAAGAGAAAGATCATATTGAGGTTGGACAGATCCCACCATGATGGGATTGCTTGGACCTCCTTGTTGTTGGGCAGTGATAGTCTTGACTTCCTCTCTCACGAAGCGCTCCATCTCCGCTTGTCTTGCAGCAATTTCTTTTTCGGTATCCCAATCAACGTGCTTCCCTTGATTAAGATCCTTCTGGACTTGACGTAGACGCCATCCCAAGAAGTCCTCTCCGCTCGAGCCACAAGAAGACATCTCTACTAACTAACTTTTAGTCCTGGCAGAAACAACTCGAGAAGAAAACACGCGAAATCGAGAGATACGGTGCCGGGACTACCCGGGCAAATATATAGCAAAAATTTCTGCAACAGAAGGAAGGTTTCAAGCGAAAGTGGAGTCGGAGTCGGAGTCCGGGGCACCCAGGAGGGTGCCTGGCGCGGCAGGAGGGGGAGCGCGCCGGGAGGCCTCCTGGGCCCCCTGGAGCTCCTCTCCACCTCCACTTGGGCTTGGAATTTTCCTAATTTTTCAAAAACCTTGAAAAGTAAACTTTTATTGACGTTCACGATGTTTCCTTACCGTAATACATACCTTTTATTATTCTTCTCCTGTCGGTGTCTGAAACTGAGCTGCAACATGTTCTTCATGAGTTGTTGTGTATATCATATTCACATCCACATTGATAGGATCACCCTCCATGTAATGTTTGAGTCTTTGTCCATTCACAACTTGAGGTTTGGTGCCTTCAAAATTATTAATCTTGATTGCACCGGACCGATATACTTCTTTAATATGAAAAGGTCCTTCCCATCTGGAAAGTAGTTAACCTGGAGAAAACCCGAAACGAGATCTAAACAACAAAACTTTATCACCAACATTAAATTCACGTTTCGGAATCCTTTTATCATGCCACTTCTTTACCTTTTCCTTGAACATTTTAGCGCTCTCGTAAGCTTCACTTCTCCAACCATCTAGAGAAGTCAAGTTCATGAGACGCCTTTCACCAGCTAACTTTGGGTCAGCATTCAGCTCTCTGACAGCCCAGAAAGCTTTGTGCTCTAATTCTAATGGAAAATGGCAAGCTTTTCCATAGACCATCTTATACGGAGACATGCCCATGGGGTTCTTGTAAGCAGTTCTATACGCCCACAAAACATCTCCTAACTTCTTTGACCAGTCCTTTCTAGAACTGTTCACTGTTTTCTTTAAGATCAGCTTGATCTCTCTATTGGTGAGCTCAACTTTCCCACTAGTTTGAGGGTGGTACGGTGATGCAATTCTATGATTGACATCGTACTTGGCTAGAGCTTTCCTGAAAGCTCCATGCGTGAAGTGTGACCCTCCATCTGTCATGAGGTACCTTGGTACACCAAACCTGGGAAAAATTACATCCTTGAGCATTTTCAAAGATGTCTTGTGATCAGCACTCTCAGTGGGGATTGCTTGAACCCACTTGGTTACATAATCAACTGCAACTAAGATGTGTGTGTACTTGTGTGAAGGAGGAAAAAGACCCATAAAATCAAAACCCCAGCAATCGAAAGGTTCGATTACTAGTGAGTAATTCATAGGTATCTCATTTCTCCTACTAATGTTACCAACTCTCTGACACTTATCACAAGATAGAACATACCTTCTTGCGTCCTTAAAAAGAGTAGGCCAATAAAAACCTGATTGTAGAACTTTATGTGTGGTCCTCTCACCGGCATGATGTCCTCCATAGGGGCTATCGTAACATTGTCGAAGAATGTCCTTCTGCTCGTGCTCCGGTATACACCTTCTTACGATCCCGTCCGCACCTTCTTTATAAAGATGCGGGTCATCCCAAAATTAATGCCTCAAATCCGTGAAGAATTTCTTCCTTTGCTGAAATGTAAGACCTGGAGGCAAAAACTTTGCAACGATAAAATTAGCATAATATGCAAACCAAGGGCCGGAATGAGATTGTACTTTTACAACAGCAAGCTGTTCATCTGGAAAACCGTCGTTGACTGGAATAGGATCGTGCGGAATATCTTCAATCCTTGAAAGGTTGTCCGCTAATGGATTGTCTTCTCCTTTTCTATCGACAATCTGTAAATCAAATTCTTGAAGGAGTACCCATCTTATGAGCCTTGGTTTGGCATCGTTCTTCTGCATAAGATACTTAATGGCAGCATGGTCAGTATGAATAATAACCTTAGAATCAACAATATATGCCTAATCTTATCACAAGCAAACACCACTTCCAAGAATTCCTTCTCAGTAGTAGCATAATTCTTTTGAGCACTATCAAGGGTTTTGCTAGCATAGTGTATGACATTCAAATTCTTATCAACCCTTTGTCCTAAAACAGCTCCAACAGCAAAATCACTAGCATCACACATAATTTCGAAGGGAAAATTCTAGTCAGGAGGTTGTACTATAGGAGCGGTTATCAAGGCTTTCTTAAGAACTTCGAAGGCTTCCTTACAATCTTCATCAAATACAAAAGGAACATCCTTTTGGAGAAGATTGGTGAGGGTTCTCGAGGTCTTAGAAAAGTCTTTGATAAATCTTCTATAGAAACCAGCATGACCAAGAAAACTACGAATACCTTTGTTGTCCCTTGGATAGGGCATCCTTTCAATAGCTTCAATCTTTGCCTTGTCCACTTCAATTCCCCTTTCGGAAATCTTGTGACCAAGAACTATCCCTTCGTTAACTATGAAATGACACTTCTCCCAATTGAGCACCAAATTTGTTTCTTCACATCTCTGCAAAACTTTATTAAGATTGTGGAGACAGTGGTCAAAGGAGGTTCCATAGAAGAAAAAGTCATCCATAAAGACCTCCACAATCTCCTCACAGAAACCATGAAATATAGCAGACATATGTTGGGGATCGACGCAGAAAACAAATTTTTTCCTACCTACGAGTCACGAACCCAAGATCTATGCTATGCTGATGTATGTAACGAAAGAGGGAAACGTTCCTCGAACGTGGTTGGCATAGACTCTGATCCTACGACCTCCCCGTCGTGTTGAAGAACCTCCGACGATGAAGTAGCACCACACGTGTAGTGCCTCGCGGGATTACACACGTACGATGCAACCGACGTCCCTCCGGGCTCCGAACCAGAAGAGCAGCGAAAAGAAGATTTATCCGGATCCCGATTCCGGCAGCGCGACGGCGTCCGGATGATGGTGAAACCCCCAACCAGGTGCAAACTCCAAACCAGGGGAGTCCGCTCTAGGTCGGAGAAAGAGAGAGAGAAACTCAATGTTATGTAGAAAAAGGCACCCACCCCTCCTTATATAGGCCAAGGAGGGGCTCCACCCCCTCCCCTTCCCCCATGTGGGACTAAACCCCTAAGGGGGGGGAGTGGTGCAGCTAGGAGGGGGGATGGGCCCCTCCCTTGGCGCCAAGCCCAAGGGGGGAGGCTCCCCCTTCCCCTCATGGGCCTTTTAAGGCCCAAATACCTTTTCATCTTTTTAATTAATTATTTAAATCATTTTTAGTATTTAATTCTGTCAATTAAATAATAAAACATATTTAAACATTAATATATATTATTTTGAACCTTTCAAAATATCCGAAACAGCTTCCGGCACCTCCCGGTACATTTCCGGTGTTTTCTCTCTTTTCACCGATGATCCCGAATCAATCCTTAATGCATCGATTGCCCTTAAGTGTGACACCCTATGGTCCGGGAAACAGTAGACATGATCGAGCCACTCTCTGATCAATGACCATCATGTGAGATCTGGTTACAATCCTTGATGTGCCCCTACGCTTCCATCGAATAAACTTCATCGCTGTTGAACCGTTAACAATATGACTTGATCCCTTTGTGCTTCGATACTATGTTTGTCCGAGGTATGATCGTCGTTATCCAATACCTAGTTCTTCCTCGTCTCCGACATAACATGTTTACTCGTCTGTGAATATTACCTCTCTTGTGACCTAGTCACTTGCTTGCAAGCTATTGATGCAACACCATCGAGTGGGCCCAGACTACCTATCCGTCACTCGGATTGACAAATCCCGCTCTGATCTATTTCATACTCCTCAACATATCTACTTCGGAATACCCAAGATACACATTTTCAATTACCATGTTTCAGTGTAACGGTTAATGCACTCAAAGCATCCTAATAGATAGCAATTATGTATGATCATCACGGTCTAAGGATTCAGTCACTATGTTATTAAGTCATCGCAATGCTGAAGTTATGTGACTTGATCACACTGCAATGCTTAAGGTGGGTGTGTGTCCATCACATCATTCTCCTAATGATATGACCTCATTGTCAATAGACTATTATGTTCTCATGATCAGGAAACCTTGAGCATCAATTGCCCAATGAGCTAGTATGCCTGAGTTTAACTAGGGACCAGGTTATTATATATCACACGTGTATTAATGTTTCCACTTAATACAGTTCTAGCACAATATATAACGTATTATGAACAAACAGATATGTGACAAATATCTTTATTAATTTGCCTCTAGGGCACATATCCAACAGTCTCCCACTTGCACTAGAGTACAAATTACACTAGTTTACATCAGGTATGTATCTAACACCAATAGTCTCTCGGTGTTGTTCAAACTTGGCTTGTGGAAGAGGTTTAGTCATTGGGTCTGACGGATTCAGATCCGTATGTATTTTGCAAATCCTAGTATGACCATCCTTGACGTAGTCCCGCGTCACATGGAAACGCCGGAGAATATGCTTGGCTGTAGAGTGAGTCCTCGGCTCCCTTGCGTTAGCAATGGCACCCGTATTGTTGCAATAAATGCTAACAGGGTCAGTGCAACTAGGGAATACGCCAAGCTCGATGACGAACTTCTTCAGCCAATGTGCTTCATTTGACGCTTCGCAAGCGGCAATATACTCCGACTCCATCGTAGATTGGGCGACGACTGACTGCTTGCCGCTCCTCCAGCTAATCGCACCACCATTAAACATAAACACGTATCCCGTCTGGGATTTTGAGTCATCGGGATCAGTACCAAGAGACCCTGGATAAGGAAAGGTCTGCAAACACTAAAAGATAAATATTTAGGGATTTTTGGTTTAAGCAACAGAAAGGTAAAAGCGAGCAAAGTAAAGAGCACTGAGGAGTAACAAGTGGCCCGATACTTTTGAGCAAAGGATAGGCCTAGCAACTGAACTTATAAAGGCTAAAGCGTTCTTGAGGACACACGGGAGAGATAGTCATGTGCTTTCGCCATATTCCGTATCGGCACTATGTGTTGTGTTGAGTGGGTGGATTTATGCTAGTGCACCCTCTAGACTAAGATAAGTGCACTCTTATGATTACACACCTTGCAAGCATCCGAAAATACAAGGTAGTAATTAAGGCATAAGCCTAACCACAACATTACGATCGAGGATCCATAACTCCCTTGTGAAAAAGTGTGCGAACTGGGGTTCAGGTTTCTGTCACTCCGGCAACCCACCATATGCATCCTTTGTACACAATGTATTCCCCTATGTCCTTAATAAGGCGAAGTGTTGGGTGTTCGATTCACACAACACCACTAGGAAAATAACAACACAACTTAAATATCAAACAACACTCAACATCATATGACTACTAACAACTAGAATTCTCCCATGCCCTCAAGAACTAAAGTAACTACTCACAAGACATAAAAGAGATCATGATCAGAGGTGATAGATGGGTGGCAAACAATATGGACATGATGATATTTCTCCAACAAAACTCAATAGCATTCACCACAAAGTAGTAATCAACACCAACAGAGTAGAGATGATAGATAGTACGGATTACAACACAAGTTGCAATTGTATGATGAGATGGGATGGAGATGGAGATGGTGCTGATGTGGGGGATGATGTTGATGATGATCTGGACGATGCCAGCGACGATGATGATGACGATGGCGATGATCTCCCCTTCCAGGAGGTGATATCCCTGTCGGAATCTGTCCGCCGGAGATGGCTTTTTCTTCTCTGTAGGTTTCCGCCACGAGGCGGCGGTGAAACTCCGAAACTCCTCCCTTTTTAGGGTTTTTACCCCAGGGGGTAATATAGGCAAGAGGGGGCACCGAGGAGGGCCACCAGGCATCCAGGAGGGTGCCTGGCGCGCCCTAGAGGGGGCGCCAGGGACCCTTCTGGAGCCCTGGTGGGCCCCCTCCGGTCAATCTTTGGTCTCCTCTAGTGAATCTCCAAAATAATGATCCACGTCAAATTTCATCAAATTTGGAGTTGATCTGATTCAACAACTTGACGTCCACTTTTCACCGCTGAATTCTGCTTCTGCTGCTTCGGCACCGGAAAGTTGCAAACTGTGTAAAACAAGCCAAAACAACATAAGAAAAATACTTTAAAGTGGAATATATCAATGAATAGGGTTAAATTACAATATAAAATAGTGATGCATTTTGGACGTATCAGGAGTCGACACGTGGCAGTTCGATATGCGCCACTCATGCTCCAAGGTTCAGCTCGGTCCTGGTTTAACAACTTACCCAACAACAACATCAACTGTTGGAAGGATTTTTATGACGCATTCGTGTGCAACTTCACTGGCACGTATGAGCGACCAGGTTTGCCACGACACCTGGCGTTCTGTGTACAAGGAAAGGACGAGCCCCTTCTCGATTACCTTCAGCGGTGGATCAAGATCAGAAACACTTGTGAGGGAGTTCATGAAATCCAAGCCATCCAGTACTTCACTGACAGCTGTTTGGATGGGTCAATGCTGAAGTACAAGCTCCTGCGCAAGGAGGTCACATCTTTGGCCGATCTGATGAAGATAGCCAATTCATTCGCCGCTTCCGATTCTGCAATGTGCCCGATTCAGTTGAGTGCCAACGGCCTCATTCAGGGGCATTCCTCTGGGCGGCAGCAGCAATCGGCGGAGGAAGGAGGCACCGGTCCCAATCGGCGTGAGAGGCGCGAGATGCAGCGCAACAACAACTTCAACAACACCACCCCAACTTCAACAACAACAACAACAACAACACTGGCTTCAACAAGAGGAAGGATGAGCAACCGAATGTGCAATATGGCAATCGGCAGGTAGTTGTAGTCCAGCAGCAGGATGCACCAGGGGCTGCGGGAGGCAGCCGGAGGCAGAAACATGCAGAAAGACTGCGAGGGCCAATTCGGCCCCCATACACCTTCGAGGGCATGATGAACCAGCCATGCAAGATGCATAGTGGAGTCGGCAAGCCCACATCACATACCACTCGGCAATGCATCTGGGTCAAGCGTCTGTCAGAAGGAGGAGCAGAAAACCTCGCACCACCCCCAAGACCACCCCCAGGTCCACCACCACCGAATGCGCGTGTTCAGTTCCCGCGCCAAGATGCATCCTACATGATCTTCACCAGCGAGTCTGATGACAAGGGCAGTCGGAGAGCCCGAGAGCAGGTAGTCAATGCCACCATGCCAGCAATCCCCCAGTACATGGACTGGTCGGACAGTATCATCACATGGAGCAGGGAGGACCACCCAGGCTTGATGTCGAATTCGGGCAGTTATGCAATAGTGGTAGATGCAATTCTGGAAGCACCAAAGTATTCATGTCGATTCACCAGAACCCTGATTGACGGGGGCAGCTCAATCAACATTCTGTACCGCGACACCATGATCAAGCTCGGCATCAGCGAGAGTGAGTTGCAGCCCATTCGGACCAACTTCCATGGCATTGTACCCGTCCTTTCATGCACTCCATTGGTCCACATTCGGTTGGATGTCGTGTTCGGTTTGGAGGAGAATTTCCGTCGCGAGCCAATCTGGTTCGAGGTGGCCGACCTGAGCAGTCCGTAGTACCTTCTGCTCGGAGTACATGCAATCATCGAGTTCATGTTGAATGTCTTGTAGCCATATTTGAAGATGAAGCTCCCAGGGCCGAATGGTCCCATCACTGTTTGCGTTGACTACAAGAAGTCCCTCGAGTGTTCATCCGTCGATTCCAAACTGGCCGATTCCCGGGTCAGCGATGCAGAGCGGCGCCAGCTCTACAAGGTCGTGGCAATGACTCAGGCTCAGATGAAAGCACCCCTGCCGAGTTTGTAGACCAAGAGATCGTACGATGAGACAACATTTAAAGGAGCCAAGGACAGCAAGAGGGTCACTTTGGACGCCTACGACCCAAGAAAGTGTGTAATCATTGGAGCTGGACTGAGCAGCAAATAAGAAGGCGAGCTCGTTGAGTTCCTCCGTGAGAACCGGGACATCTTCGCATGGTCTCCACAAGATATGCCTGGAGTACCAAGGGAACTTGCCACTCAAGCCGATCAAGCAGCCACTCCGACATTTTTCAGAGGACAAGAGAAGAGAAATCGGCGAGGAGATCGCCAAGTTGCTCGCAGCTGGTTTTATAATGGAAGTGTTCTATCCGGACTGGTTAGCAAACCAAATTCTGGTTATGAAGAAGAATGGAACTTGGCGCATGTGTATCGATTACACTTGCCTGAATAAGGCCTTCCCCAAGGATCCTTTTTTCTTTGACCCGTATTGATCAAGTAATTGATTCTACGGTTGGCTGTCAGCTTTTATGTTTTCTGGATGCCATAGCTGGCTATCACCAGATCAAACTTGTTGTAGAAGATCAAATAAAAACTGCATTTATCACCCCCTTTGGGGCGTACTGCTATATCACCATGCCCTTTGGCCTGAAAAATGGCGGCGCGACTTATCAACCTACTATGCAGTGATGTGTCCGACCTTAGCTCAGATGGAACATTTAGGCATATGTAGATGACCTTGTGGTCAAGTCAGTCCAAGGGTCAACCTTGCTGGAAGATCTCCGAGAAACATTCGCAAATTTGCGCACTTACAAGATCAAGCTCAATCCAGAGAAGTGTGTGTTTGGCTTTCCAGCCGGCAAATTTCTTGGATTCTTGGTATCTGAGAGAGGAATTGAATGAAAACCCGATAAGATTGCAACAATCGAGCGGATGAACAAGCCCAGAAATCTCAAGGACGTCCAAAAGTTTACCGGATGCTTGGCATCGCTCAGCCGATTCCTCTGTCGGCTGGGATAGAAAGCAATCCCTCTGTACCAACTGATGAAGAAGACGGTCAAGTTCACTTGGACCTCACAAGCGTACGAAACATTCAAAGAGCTCAAGCGGATGCTATCCACTGCTCCAGTGCTAGCAGCTCTGATTGAGAAAGAGCCAATGATGTTATACATCACAACCACCACTCGGGTGATCAGTATTGTCATGGTGGTTGAACATCCTGAAAAGGATAGAGCACAACCGGCCCAGAGGCCAGTATACTATGTCAGTGAAGTGCTCTCAACCTCCAAGAAAAACTATCCCCGCTAACAGAAGATGTGCTACGGTGTGTACATGGCGGCAAAGAGACTGAAGTCTTATTTCCAGGCGCATCCGATTACAGTTGTCATCTCGGCACCTCTGGCAGAAATCATAGGAAATCGGGATGCATCTGGCCAAGTGGCAAAATGGGCCATTGAGATTGAAAACCATGGCATCAAGTATGAGTCACACACTTCAATCAAATCCCAAGCCCTGGTAGATTTCCTTGTTGATTGGGCAGAAACTCAGTATGAGCCCCCCTTTCTGGACTCCAATTTCTGGCAAATGCACTCTGATGGCTCCAAGATGAAGACCGGACTACGGGATGGCATTGTTCTCACTTCTCCAAAGGGTGATCAGCTCAGATATGTGTTGCAGATCCATTTGCAGCATCAAACAACTTGGCGGAGTACGATGCACTGGTCCACGATATTCGATTGGTCAAAGAGTTCGGCATTCGGCAGATTCTATGTTATGGAGATTCCGATTTGGTGGTGCAGCAATGCACTGACAGTTGGGACACAAAGGATGAAAACATGGCAAGATATAGATTCCTTGTGCATCAACTTTGTGGTTTCTCTGAGGGATGTGAGTTCCATCATGTTCCCTGAGCTGAAAATGAAGCAGCAGATGCGTTGTCCAAGTTGGGGTCCACCAGAAAAGAAATTCCAGAAGACATCTCTTTGGAAAACATTCAGAAGCCATCTATCAAGCCTTCCCAAGAATCAGAGTCCATCTTTATTCCAGCCGACCTGAAGATGGCAGAGATTGAAGCAGAAAAATCAGCCAAGAAGCAAAAGGTGGCGGAGCATTCGGCCGTACCAGGGGCTGCGGATTGCGCACCAGGGGCTGCTATCGTCAGCTCGGGGACTGATGTGGTCATGCAAGAGGCAGTCGGCTCCATCTCCTCCGAGCTACCATCAGTTGATGCCGAGGCACTGGCACCAGTGGCAATTGCTGTAATGGGGATAGTCACTGCACCTTCATGGGCAGAGCCTTTCCGTGATTTCTTGGTCGATGGCATTTTACCCGAAGATGAAGTGGAAGCTCGGAAAATCCAACGCCGATCTGGAGCATATACCATCATCAACAATGAACTAGTGCATCGCAGTGTGACTGGAGTTCTCCAGCGCTGCGTTGAAGAGGATAAGGGGCTGGAACTGCTACGAGATATCCATCAAGGGGAATGTGGTCATCACGCATCAGCCATAGCAATAGTTGCCAAGGCTTTTCTCCATGGTTTCTACTGGATGACTGCGAAAGCAGCGGAAGAGGAGCTAGTAAAACATTGCAATGGTTGCTAAAGATTCAAATCCAAGAGCCACCTGCCAGCTTTAGCACTCAAAACAATTCCGATCACATGGCCGTTTGCAGTTTGGGAACTAGATATGGTCGGGACATTCAAAATAGCCAGAGGTGGCATGACACATTTGCTGGTGGCGGTGGACAAGTTTACCAAGTGGATCGAGGCAAGGCCGATCAAAAAGCTAGATGGGCCGACTGCGGCCAGGTTCATAGCAGATATCGCAACCAGATATGGACTGCCACACATCATCATCACTAACAATGGCACAAACTTCACAAAAGGGGCATTAGCTCGGTATGCATCCCAGCAAGGCATTCGGCTGGATGTGGCATCCGTAGCTCACCCGCAATCAAATGGACAAGCAGAGCGAGCAAATAGCCTCATTTTATCTGGGATCAAGCCAAGATTGGTCGAGCCACTTGAGAGAGCACCCGGAGCATGGATTGACGAGCTGCCAGCTGTGCTTTGGAGTTTGCGCACCACACCGAACCGGTCAACTGGATCCACTCCCTTCTTCCTCGTATATGGCGTGGAGGCAATCATTCCCTCTGATATTGAGTTTGACTCACCTCGTACACGGAGGAAGAAGCCAAGGAAGCTCGAGAGGACGACGTCGATCTAAGAGAAGAAGCATGTCTCCTGGCCTTGTCCAGGTCGGCAATATACCAGCAAAAGCTGCGCCACTACCACAGCAAGAAGATTCATCCCCTAGCTTTTCGCGAGGGTGACTTAGTGCTCCGCCGAATCCAAAAATTGGCGGGCCAGCACAAGTTATCCTCCCCTTCGGAAGGTCCATTCATCGTCAGTCGAGTGCTCAAGAACAATGCATACTATCTCATCGAATACAGAAAGCCGACCCAATATGTGTACACTTCAGGAACAGAAATGGAGCGTCCATGGAATGCCGACCTGTTATGTCCGTTTTACAGTTGAGGGGTATTGTTGTATCCTTACCTTGCAATATTATCAATGAGAATCACCGTGCGTCCATGAGACTGCATTCGGTGGGAGTTAAAAGATAAGATATGTGCATTCATTCCCTGTCCTAAGGTCGGCAAATGCGAACCCGGGGACTGGTCGGTTGCCCCGAAATGGGTATACTTAAGAAAGGAACAAGACAAGTGATGGGTTTGTTTGTATGCCAGTTCGAATCGAATGCAGACCACAGGTCGGTTGTAATGTCGGGGGAGCGTGGCCGATCAGAACCATCAATCAGAAAATTTCTATTCCAGAGTATACTTAGTTTGGGACTAGCCGATAGCAGACGCAGCCGACTGCGACAAGACCACAGTCAGCAAGTTGCAATCGACGCGTCCGCAAACCCTTACCTTTACACCTAGATCTCAAAGCCTAGAAGTACTTGTCCAAATCCTTCGAGGTATGTTCTCTGATCCAACTGCAGACCACAGGTCGGCTGTATGGTTGGCAGGAATATTGACTAAGAAAGAAAAAAGGCAAAGAAAAAGGCAATCAGCTTGAAAACGCAAAGGCAAGAGAATATTCATAAACAAGCAAGCACCATGTTCACAAGAAAACCTGGCCGATTGGTCGAATGTTGATTATTACATGAAAGTGGCCCTCAGCGGGCGCACTTGGAGTTTAACCAAAGTGTTCAAAGTAAAGCAGGCGGTAATACAGGTGCGACTCAAGCAGTCGGGGCGTCTGGAGCAGTCGACGCGCTGGAGGAAGGGACAGTTGCCTTTGATGCAGGGGTAGCTGAAGCATCTGGAGTAGTCGGGGTGGCGCTAGCGGCGTCTCTTGGAGTCAAAGTAACGATGGCTTCGGGCTGAGGAACAATCGGAGAATCTTGGGCAGCACTCTCCGATTGCTCGTCGGACGAGCCCTCACTCTCAGAAGTGCGAGCATACTGTGAAGAAGTTGATGCAAAAGACCGCCGACGAGGAGGCGGAGCCTGAGTACCATCTTCACTGCTGGTGTAGAGGAGCTCACTCAGCGAAATCGCAGGGATCGGCACACCATCATCATCAAGATAAGGAGTGTGTTGCATGGGATTGTTGGCATACACGAGCTCTTCAACACGCTGGCAGATTCGTGGCCAGACCGCGCCAACACTGTTCTCCGACCCAGCCCTTAGAGGACCCAGCAAATTTAGATCCACAGTAGGGTACCATCTCATCACAATTGAAAGGGCAGCATGTATGCCAGATCGGACGACAGAATCGAGCATCACTCCAACTTGCCGAGGCGCGACCTTCAAGTTCGGAGCTACATCTTCATTGGTTTCACCAACAATCGGCCTCGCACGCGTCGACCAGAGAGTCTCATTGAGCTTCTGGACACCATTCTTGAAGGCGCAAAGAGCAACCTTGACCAGAGGCACTCGGGCGTCCAGAGCAACAACCAGATCCTCTGGGCCCCAAGCTGCAGCAACATCAGCAGCCTCCACACCTTTTGTTCACCTGAATTCGGCTACGGCTTCAGCGGCAGTGGTCTGGGAGTTGGGTCAGGCGTCTAGAACGAGAAAGTGGAAAAGAAGTTAGATCGGAGCACAATAGAGTAAGATCGGAGAACAAGAGAATCAGATTGGAGGATAAGAGATCCGCAAAAAAGAAGGTGCCAGCAAGGGCAATGTCAACTTTTGCAGGCAAGTCAGAGCCAGCTCGGCCTGTCCTTGGGCAGCTTGGAGTTCTCTCTGATGGTGTGCGGCCGCTTCCTCGGCGTGTTTCACCGCAGCGTCTCTTTCCTTCTGCAGCTGGCCCTCTGTCTCGGTCCGAGCATCCAGCAACCTTTGCAAGTCACTGGCGTGGGCAACCTTCAAATTGGTGAGGTCGCCTGCCAGCCTCTGGGTCTTCGCCTGCAACTCGGTTTCAACGGCAACCAATCGGCCGCGCTCTTTCTCAGCATTACCGAGATGGACGTTTTTCTCACCGAGCTGGCTCTCCAGCTCAGCCACCTTCTTCTGGGCTTCCTACAACTCGGTCATATGTGCAGCAGCGGATAAGGGTAGAAGGCAACAGAGTCAGAAAATAGTAGCGCTCGGAAGCAAGAAAATAAAGCACAAGAAGATAAAGCAATCGGTGGAATTTCACCTGTCACCTCTTGAATCTGAGCAGCTTGGACATCAGATTTCTTCTTCAAAGAGACAAGAGTTTTCTGCCCGCTGAATAAGCGGCCATCAGCTCGTCAAAAACTTGTTGGCGCCTTTGGCAGACGGCCTAAAAAATGGCGCAGTTAGATCCAAAGGGCAGAGAGTAAAAAAGTTTAGATCCGAGCCGATTGCAAGCAATCGGCCCAAATCTCGGGGACCAGACCCAGTGGGTGCGCTGGCGCGCCCCCACAGGATTATAAACTTACCACAGTGGAATGCTCAGTGGCGAGGACCTGGGAAAGAGCTCCCGTAGCAAAATCTTTGATCTGGGTGGAAAGGCCACCCAATCGGCGTTGAATGTGGGTAGGAACTTGATCCTGGGACCCAGCAGGCGGAGGAATCTCGGAGTCGGAGGCAGGCGGAGTCGGTGCAGCATCAACGTTCCCGGTATATGCTAACCGAAACTGATCGGCCCGCGAGAGCTTGCGGACAGTGGCAGTCGGCTTAGGCACGATAACACTAGAGGACCGAGGAACATCGGCACTGACCTAAGCAGTGGGGAAGGAGTCAATCGGGTATGTCACCTGCGGTCCTACAGGAGCAGCAACAATCGGCTCGGTGGGGGCAGCAGCAGTCCTCTCCGATCTGGCGGCAGGAGGTACATCTTGAGTAGTAGTGGCCCGTACTGGAGAAGTCCTGGGCGAATCAGTACCTGCACCAGTCAAGTCCACGACCGGAACGTCGGAGTGCACGATCCCGGACTGATCAATCAGAATCGTGGTAGTGGTAGGGGCGGCCGCAGCAGGAGCAGCCGATTGCGAGCCAGCAGTCGGACCTGTAGAGGCCGTAGAGCTCAGAGGGGGAGAAGTTTTCTTTGCTTGATTCGCAGCAGCAGCTTTCTGTTTCTTCACACGCTCGACCTTGCTGGTCTCAGCGGTGACAACTCTTTTCCGCGAAGCAACATGCTTGGAGGAGGTAGCTGAGGCAGCAGGGCGAGCAGTCGGAGGAGCTTCGGGCACTGCGGCATTGATGTCACAAGGAGCCCTGCGATTCAAAAAGAGTACAAGTTAATAGAGAAATCGGACGGAACAAGAAGAGTAAGAAGGAGCATGAATAAGTTACCCGGCAGCTCGGGGGAAGATTGGCAGCGAAGCTTGGAGAAGGCCAGAGGACGAATGTTCAGAGGCACCTCATTCAGCACATGGCCAGTCGACCCAGGAGCAGTCGGCGGCGGAGCTTGGACCCTTGGACCATGAGAGCCTTTCTTCTTGGTGATCTTGGAAGGGCCAGGAGCGGGATCCGCTTGGGGACGCTTCCCCTCCGCTACCGTCTGCGCAGTCGGGTGGGACTCTGCGTCGTAGTCACCAAGAGCATCATCAGCATCGCTATCACCCCAATCTTCCATGAAGCGTTTGATGGAGGAATCAGACGTATCCGACTGGTTGAGGTCAAGTCCCAAGCTGGCGGTGCGAGCCTCAGGCTCAGGCTCTGTCTCCACCACAAGCTCCAAGTCCTCGGCGTCCTCAGTATCGCGGTCGGGATGGTAGGTGGAAAGAGCATGTCCATCTTGCATCACGTTGGAGCCAAGGAAGTGTTGCGGAAGCAGCCGATCAGAATCAACAGAAAGAGAAAAGTCAGAAGAAAAATAGATCGGAAATAAAATCATAGCGTGGGAGGAGGATTAGCCTGGTTGTAGGTTTTCAACCCAAATCTGAAGGGATTGAGAAGGAGAGGAGCATCAGTCTGCATGCGTATCCGCCGAATCAGTTCGACTTCTTCCATGCGTAGGGTGCTGATCCGAGTCGGATCCCGCCGATTACTCATGTCACAAATCATGTGGCACCGACGCTGCAGCGGGAGCACTCGGCAACAGATACAGGTCGCGACTAGATCGGTGGGGCGCAATCCTTCTTCCAACAGCTCAGTAACCCGAGCAACCTGGGCGTGCATGTCAGTGTCGCTGTGCCCAGGCTTTTCAACCCACTGGTGTTTGTTCGGCGGCGGCAGAGAGAATTCGGGAAAGTTCAAGCAATCGGCTTTGCCTTTTGGCGTCGAACATAAAAGAAGCCCATTTGACAGTCCTTGATTGACTGCGGTGGCTGAGGGTTGGGATAGGTGATGGACCGGTTGGTGTAAATGATGGCGGCGCCGCACTCGTCCGTCACCTTGACCTCTTTGGTAGCACTAGGTTCACCCTCTGGATCTGGACGAACACTCCAGTGCCGAATCGGAAGGAGTGCAGGTGGAAGAACCTTCTCCACAATCCTATGCTCGGCCGCATGCCGAGGTAGCCCTCACACAGAGTGACGAAGGCGGAGAGTAGCATCATGTCGTTTCAGCCGAGGTGGTGCGGTTGCAAGCCGAAAATATCAAGAAAATCGCGGAAAATTTTGCTCACAGTGAATCCAAATCCGCGCTCAAAGTGCGCGAGGAAAATGACGCCCTCGCCGGCGGCGGGCACCGGCACAAGCTTGGGCCCGGGGACGAGGAAATAGATGTTCGCCGGGAGCTTGCGTGTGTGGCGAAGGAGAAGAATATCCATCTTCCGGACATTGGAGCCCTGATACGTCCCAAACGTATCTATAATTTCTGATTGCTCCATGCATTTTTGTATGATATTGCTATGCTTTTGATACACTTTCATATCTTATAATAACATATTTTGGAACTAACCTATTAATGGTTGCAAGAGTGCACAAGTTATTGTTTTTTTACTTTATGTGTAGAATTACTTGGATAAAGGAAAAATCACAAAAAGGAGCCTTGTAGGAGTTGGACTCTAACTCTCCCGAAATCTGTCCCCACCAGACAGGTTTTAAAGATCGCCTTGTAAACGCTATAAGACGGCCTCAAAAAGAAGAACTTAAAACTACAACGTTGTACGGAATTTTTTTCTGGTGGATCTAAACATAAATTTCGGCCCAATCGGAGTTCGGATGCTCCCTCTGGCCCCGAAATACCGAAGACGTAATCTGGATGACGAGAATCCGAAAGTCTATAAAGAGAGGAAACCTAGGTCAAAGGGCACCACGAAAATTCCTCCCCCTTGGCAGCTGTCTTGAGGGGTAGATTCATTTACAAACCAGCACCATCTCCAAGGATGAAGAATGGGCCAAGGGCCGCTGCCCCCAATGGTCGTGGCCGCCGCCGGCGTGGCCGTGGCCGCCGCCGTCTCCTTCACCTCCTCCGGGCTGCACCTCTCCATCAACAACTCTCTCTCTCACCATGTCCATGTGTGAGTAGTTCCTCCTCGGGGCTAAGGTTTATACCGTAGCTATGTGGTCAATTCTCACTCCCATGATGTGATCTTCATTGTGATCATAGGCTATGTTAATCTAGGATGATCCCATGATGTTTCCCCTTCTTCTATGTATTGGATTTGATGTACTCACTTGATCTTATCTAGTATAATCCCCAAGACCATGGTGATAGTGGTCTATTGGAAATGGGTTAGAAGAATATTATCTTGAGTGATTTCCTTTTTTGTGTGTGAATTGAAGATTGAGAGTCTCTTGGTGCTTGTCTTTGACTATCCTTGAGATATGTTGTGGTGATTGTGGTACTCTCTTTGGATGGCCGCGGTGACATTGGAAAATCCATAGATTGAGAACTACGAACTTTGAGGTGTGCTTTTGTAGCCCTACATAATTCTCATCCTTTCTTGACCACAAAGGAATGTCCTCCGAGTGCGTCTCCATTGCATGTTTTATGGGAAATATCATATGATTAGACTATGTTAAGTTGTTGGGAGTTGCCACTATTGAAAGTATGAAGCCTAGGCCTTGTTTCCACCATTGTTACACCGTTTGTGCTCACTTTTGTCACATGTTTGCTTGCTGCACTTTTTATTACAGATTTATATTACTTTGTTTTGCCACACCTATCATGCGTATTTTACCATCTCTTCGCCGAATTAGTGCACCTATACAACTCCTAGTTGTATTAGGTGTGTTGGGCACACAAGAGACTTCTTGTATCTTAATTGCAGGGTTGCTTGAGAGAGACCATCTTCAACCTCTACTTCCATGAGTTCGATAAACCTTAGGTCATCCACTTGAGGGAAATTGCTGCTGTCCTACAAACCTCTGCCCTTGCAGGCCCAACATAGTCTACAAGAATAGAAGCGTGCGTAGACATCAAGCCCTTCGAGGCACCACGCGTGGCGGAGGCGGGGCGGTCTTGGTCTCCCATGGAGTCATCGTAATTCGTGGCGGAAAGTGGCAGCGATGGTGCTCGAGAGCCGCGTCCACCAATGGCGACGGCGGCGGTGAGAGGCAAGAAGCAGAGCAGAAGCGTTGGGGGCAAATCCGGCTCTCGGCGGCAGCAGCGTCGGTGGCGAGGTGTGCGTCGTTATGGCGAGCCACATCCCCACCCCCTCGGTTATTTATTGGGCCAAGGGGTGGTGGTGGGATCCGGTGCGACATCTTTGTGGCCGGTGTAGCCTCGTGTATCGCCAGAGAAGCACAAGATGAAGGCACATAAGATCCCGTGGATGGGAAGGGACATGCGCGCGTGGCCCGAGGCGGCCATTATGTCACACCAATCATGGCACGTCGCCTCGTATTCCGCAGAGAATTCGAAACGATAAGGTTTGGTCAACTTTACAGTCAAAGCAACCGTTGAGCAGATCGGCTGAGCGGAAGAAGCAATTGGCAGAAGTGATAAGAGCAATCGGCCGAGGATGGTTTGCAATCGGTTGGTTGACAAGCGATCAACCTAAACAAGAGAAATCGGTCAGAAAAGCAAAGTAGATCCAGCAAGACTCAAGAGAAGTATGGGAGGAACCTGTGCAAGCCCTGCTGTCATTTATTTCGGTGGGACCTCCGCAGCTTCAGGGGCTACTTTCATGATAATGAACCCCAGGTAGGGTCATGTAACAGCCCAGATTTCACAAAACTTAATTTTTTTTTTGGTGTGAATTGTTTGATTGTCTGATTTGTTTGCGGTGTTTGCATCCCCGATTTATCGATCGGCGATTATTTTCCCCCTCTTATCTCGTATCGTACGGAGACCGACCCTTTCCACCCTGACACTCGACCTTTGCGACACCGGGTTTCATCCGATCACCGTCGCGAAACCCACACAAGACCAGCCGCAGCCAACGAAACGAAAAACCCCGTTTAATAAGTAAACGGGTTATTTTTATAACGCGTGGAAAGTGTTCTCGGAACGGTTCCAGCGCGAGGTGAACGCCGCCGGCTCGACACGCTGATCGCGCAGTTCGAAGTTTTACCCGAATCGGAGGTCCTGCGGACCCTCGGCGGTCAGAAACGTAAACACCGCGCGCGCGAGAGAAAAACCGGGGATGTTTTTGCAGCCACCTGGGATATATAAACACCACCACTCTCCCACCCCTTTCTAGGGTTTCCCCTAAGCCAAAATTGCAGCCACCCCCTCAGATCTGCCTCCAAATTTTCCCAACAAACCCCAATTTTCGCAACCCTAGAAATCCTCAGATCTGGAACGTCGGATCGGCCGATCCAACGGCCCAGATCGGCCCAACCCCTCCACCTACCTCTCTCTCCTCTGCCTGTGAAGATCTCCACCGTGCCGCCGCCGCCTCCGGCCACCGGCCCGCCGCCGGCAGCCATGAGCCGCCCCGGCCTCCTCCTATCCTCCCGCGGCCTCTCCTTCCCTCTCCTCCCTCCTTCCTCTTCTTCCCCTGACCTCCTCTCTCACCCGTCCTCCCTCTCCTCGCAGGGGGCTGCACCAGCGGCGCCGCACCATGGGTGGTCGGCCACGAGCTCGAGGTCGCCCTCGATGGCCTCCCCGACGCGCCGCCTGGCCAACCTTGGCGCCGCCACCACGGGATGCACGGCGAGCGCGCGCCACCGTCGCTGTCCCGGCCTCCCCTGGCTCGCCTTCTCCCTTGCCGGAGGCCGGCCGGAGCCGCCGTCGCCGGCCACGTCGAGATCGGGCGCCTCCGCTGTCCTTCGGCCAGGCCGGGATCGAGCGAGCTCCCGCTCGCGTTGACCCTAGCTGGGCCCAGCTCGCCCCCTGGCCCAACACAGCATGCGGCCCAAGCCGCCAGCCCAGCCAGATGGGCCGGGCCATGGGTGAGGTTCTTTTTTTTTCCTTTGTTTTTATTTTTTTCCCTCTGCTGATTTTTTCTAATTCTGGAATTATTTTGCTGCTGATTCAATTTTGCGTTGTAGTTTGCGAGTAAACCGTAGCTCGGATGACGTTGCGCCCAAAAGGAAAATTGTTTAGTTTTGTGTGTACTTCAGTTCATATTTTGCGAGCATTTTTATTTGAGGCCATCTTGATGTTGTTAATCTCTGTTGAAGTGGGCACCAGACTGTTAACTGCTATTAATTTCTGTTAGTGTGCTGCTGCTGTTATTTTATTGCAAGTTTGATTGATGATTGTGACACATCCATGAGGCCTATGCTATTAATTCTTTTTGCATACTGTTAATCATCATGTCTACTTCCATTATATGTAGTTCATTGTCATGGTTACATTCCTGGTCCCAGATATGTTTAGCTCCAAAGTTGTTATGCCACTGTTTTTGACAGCCACCTCTGTTTTTCTCTAAGTCTGTAACTTTCCGATGCTATGTTGCATGCTTAATATCTTTTGATCTGTGATGCCTATGACCTTGATTCTTGTTTGTACCTGATCATCATCATGCCTACTCCATGCTCATATATTGCTATGTCATGTTGCTGCACTTTTGCATATAGTTTTACTCCTGTTTGTACAGCATAAAAATAACAGTTTCTGCCCTGTTTTCCTGATTTTCACTAAGTCCTAGACCAGTAATGTTGTATAGCTTTTTGTGTTGCTTATAACTAGTGATCCTTGATGCCTTTTTGCATGATTCATTTTTCCGTGCCTTCCCTGCCATGTCTACTTTAGTTGCATATCATTTGTGAGCATGATTGCATTCATTACACTGTTTATGCATTGCTCTAAAGTGTGCTACCTGATGTTGGCAGATTGTGTGCATAACTTGTTTTGCTTGTATATTTTTAACCGTAACTCCGTTTGGGGTGTTCTTTACATGTAACTTGATTAGTTTTTCATGTACTTTGTGTTTATGCTATTGTTTGTTGTTGTTAACCAACCTAAAATATGGTTTAGGGGAGAACAATACCAATTACTTAAATTGCCGTGGGGTACTTAGTGGATGCCATGTTTAGGTTGTGCCTCACTTAAATTGACTAGCATAGATAGTTTACCTTATGCTTCACCTCTTGACATGTTTGTGTGCTATGCCATGCTTGAGTGATATGCCATGTTAACAACCTTGCTCACCTCGAGTAGCTAAACAACTTGAACCAATATAAACGTGCGGTATCGTCGTGTGTGACGAGTACTCCACTTAATCTGTTATTAACCGCTCTCGACGTCTCATATTGCCTTCTTGTTGATGCTTGCTCGTGTTTGCTTCGTACTAATAGATGCTTTCTCGTTGATTGCTTCCAGTGTTTACCCTCTTGTGTGCTTCCGCGGGTACCTCTCGGAGACGATGCGAGCTTGCGATCAACTACACCTTCGGAACCCGACTTATCAATAGGCAAGGATTATACATTACTTATGATCCATTCTATTTCAACCAGCGGTTTGCATGCTAGTCTAGGTTAGGTTCGATGTTTGATCCTACCACATGTTTACAGCCTCTTTCAAACCGATACAGCCATGTCCCCTCCCAGCAAACCTTGTACTGCTATGTTACTATTGCTCGTTTCTCAGCTCCTGCTTAGTATGCATGCTTAGGATGCTACGATGTTACCCTGTTACTCCTTGGTTTGGGCTATCACATTATTATATTGTTGTTGATGATATGATTATTATAATGTTGACTATATTCGACGAAGGGTGGAAGGCCTAGGCTATCCCACCCCGACGCTTCGTTCCATTCGAGTCACCTAGTGTCGTCGATCTAGTGACGGCAGATGGCATGGGATGGCTAAGGTGGGGGAACAATGTGCAGACGCCGGCGCTCCGGAACGGGTCTAGATACAAGCACAGTGGTGAACACAGCGAAGTACCCAGGTTCGGGGCTCTCCGTAGAGATAAAACCCCTACTCCTGCGTGTCTGGACTATAGACATATATCTGTACAGAGGCGCTCCTCGAGCTGTATGCACGCCTGGACGAGTTGACTAGTGTGTGAGCTAGTTAATGTTGGATGGATGAAAATGGAGTGAGCTCATCCTCCCTCCACCGTGGGCATCCTTTCCCCTTATATAGGTGGTGGCAAGGTGCTCATGAGGGTGGAGACACTAGGTAGAAGACAAAAGTGAGTACACTTGATGTGATCGAGTGATGTTATGTAATGTGACACCTCTCCTTTACACTATTCATGATGTCATGACGTGACTAAAGGTGGCATGGCTCGTCTTGTCGATGGGATGCCTCTGTTGGCCTCCGGGCAACCGGGCTGCGGGCAACCGGCAACCAGCAGATGAGCAGTCGGCCGGGTGCGCAGGCAGTCGGCGCGGAGCCATCGGGAGTCGGCCGAGCTGGGCTGCAATCGGCGCGGATACGCCAGCAGTCGGTCGAACTGACCGAGGGCACAGTCGGCGAAGGCACGCAGTAGGCGTTGCATCGAATCGGCGACTTTGGTATACCCGGGGGTATTTCCCCCGACAGTAGCCTCCGAGCCTTCGGGTGACTTGGTGAGTCATCCGAAGAGTTTCTTCTTTGTCGGTGTAGACGGACGTCGATTTCACTTGGTGCAGCTTCTTTCCAGTGGGAGCGCGCAAGCGCACCCACTGGGTGTAGCCTCCGGGTGACTCAGAGAGTCATCCGGAGGCTTCCTTGATTTTGTGGGTGTCGATGGCGTCGAGGGTCTCAGTAGTTTTCCCCCGGAAACGATCATGCATAAGACAAAAGTTAGTTAGCTCGGATACATCGAATACTTCTTATTTTTCTAAAAATGTAGATTTGTGCAATCGGGTGGCCGACTCGGCTTTGCCTTCGCCCCGCAGTCGTTTTTCTGTTCATTCCACCCTCTGGCTCTTGCTCTCGCCAGCATTACAGCCGGCTTGCGGTCTGCAGCTGGATCGAACAGTCGACCGCAAGATGAAGTGTACAGTACTTAGACTTTGGGGAGCAAACTCAACCGAGAAAACTTCCAAAAGGAAACGATCGGGTCGTCCAAATTGTTTTCTCTTTGGACGTTGTTCATGTGTGGTGACCTCCAGCTTTTGCTCTTTACCAGTGTTGCAGCCGGCATGCGGTCTACAGATGGAACAAACTGCAGGCTTTCGGCACCGTACACTCTACTAATTCGTTTGTCGGAAATAACTATTTGGGTTACCCGGTCTGCCCGGAGGCAGCCGGTCCCGGGCCGAACATGCAGCCAACTGGAAATAACACGGAGATAACCCCCGAAGACTACTCAGGTTCATCCGTCAAGCTTGCTATGGTAAAAAGTATTGAGTGAGAACTCACATTGAATTTTTGGCGCAGTCGGAACACCCACTGGGTGAAGGTGTAGCCTCCGGGTGACTCAGTGAGTCATCCGGAAGGGTTTCTGTTGATGTAGCAGACGGGGCACTCGGCAGGCTCGTCCTCCGAGCCGCTGAGTGACTCGTCGGGTCATTCGGGCAAGTGATCTCTTGTGGTCGCTCTGACGGATGGCCTGTCATCCGGGTCACAACCACACTCCTTTTTCGCAATCAGCTGACCGGTCAGCGCAATCGGATTGACACCGGCTGACCTAACTTTTTTTTGCAGTCTTTCGGCCGATTTGCGCATTCGGCAGGCCGATCTGACACAACCGATCCAGAATGCCGCGCAGTAAAGTGTTTGCCACCGAGCAAACAATTGCATTGCAATCAACCCAACACATAGGCAGCTCGGGCACCATTTTTTTTTTGCAAAGCCGAGCTGGCTCTTCTTTTAATTTTTCTAACCACTTCTCTGAATTTTGAAACTTCTCGGCCACACGCGGGCGTGGACGGAGGCCAAAGCAGCCGGCGTGGACGACTTGGGCATGGCGCAGCCGACCTGTCCAGGACGAGCTGGAGCGCGGAGGCGGAAAGCTGGAGCACGGGCGCAGCCGACCTGACCATTCGGGGCGCGGGTGCAGCGCAGCCGGGCAGTAGCGCACGAGGGGGCGGCCGAACTGGACCGGCGCAGCCGGCGCGGCCTGCTAGACGGGCGTAATCGGCGGGGCGGCTGGGAGCCAGGGAGCTCGGCGCGGCGAGCTGGGACGCGGCCCGAGCGGGCGGCGGCGGAGCGCAACCGGCCGCCCCGACTAGAGGCGAGCGGCGGGGCGCAGTCGGAGGACGTTCATCTCTTGCTCTTTTTTTTACGATAAAAACTTCTCTGCATCCCGACGCAGCTGGCGACCGAGCTGAGGTGGAGAGCAGTCGGCACCGGGGCAGGGCGCGCCAGCTCGGCGGAAGAGAAAGCCGCAGCCGGACGGCGGGGGCCGAGGCCGGGCTGAGCAGGCTGGAAGGAACGCACTCGGTAGGGCCACAGCTGGTGGCAGCGGAGCGACCGGACCGGGCCGAGCTGGAGCCGCAGCCAGCAACGGATGAGCCAGCGCGATGGTAGGCCACGCAATCGGCGGCGTAGCGGCACGCAGCCGGACGCGGCGTGGCCATGGGGGAAGAGCTCGGTGGCCGGACGCCCAGCTTGGTGCGGGGGAGAAATCGGATGGATCACAGCCAGACTGATTGGCCGTCTAGTACATGACGTAGCACATGGCTAATGCATGGGCTGCAAACGGGGAATATATTGCTTGTGTATGAGTAGTATACGGGTTGCATCCGGCTATTTTCTGGGAGGTGCATGGCCATTATACGGTGTATGGGGTGTGTACGGACACTGTACGGGAATCTTTGGGTTGCATCTAGCAATTGCACAGAGAGCCGCGGCCAAGCAATTGGTCCGGGCCTGCGCACAGCTGCCGGGCGGTGGAGAGCACGGCCGCGGGACGGAGGAGGAGAACGGCCAGAGGATGGGAGTCCACGACGCTGCTGGCGACCTCGACCGGCGGAGGAGGAACAGCAGGCAGCTGGGCGCGCGGCACGCAGCCGCGGGCAAAACTGGCCTCTTGGACGCAGGGAAGCAGCAGACGACGGGGGCGAAGAAGCCGCCGCCAGCGGGCGAGAGCTCGATGAAGAAGCGTGCGATTCGGGGCGGTTTCAGGGAAAACGGGCCGACGCCGCCGGCCACGGCCGGGGATGCGCGGGCGCGGCGCTCGCTGGAGCCACTCGCAGGAGGAGGAACTGCACGGAGAGGAGCGGCTCAGCGTGCGGCCACCGGACCTGCATCCGCGGCGCGCTAGCGGGGCGAGCTGGACGCAGACGAAGACGACGAAGCGCAGCCTCCGGGCGCACTGGCGTGGACGAAGGCGAACGCCGATGAAGATAATGAAGAAGAAAGGTCCCCTCCGGAACTGGACTCCGCCTTAATTTGCCCCATGGTGGGCGCCAACTGCCAACTGTCGTCGATCTCGTGACAGCAGATGTCATGGGATGACTAAGGTGGGGGAACAATGCGCAGACGTCGGCCCTCCGAAACGGGTCTAGCTACAAGCACAATGGTGAACACAGTGAAGTACTCAGGTTCGGGGTTCTCCGTAGAGATAAAACCCCTACTCCTGCGTGTCTGGACTATAGACATATATCTGTACAGAGGCGCTCCTCGAGCCGTATGCACGACTGGCCGAGATGACCAGTGTGTGATCTAGTTAATGTTGGATGGATGAAAATGGAGTGAGCTCATCCTCCCTCCACCGTGGGCATCCTTGCTCCTTATATAGGTGGTGGCAAGATGCTTATGAGGGTGGAGACACTAGGTAAAAGACAAAAGTGAGTATACTTGATGTGATCGAGTGATGTGATGTAATATGACATCTCCCCTTTACACTATTTACGATGTCATGACGTGATTAAAGGTGGCATGGCTCGTCTTGTTGATGTGATGCATCTGTTGACCTCCGGGCAACCGGGCTGCGGGCAATCGGCAACCAGCAGATGAGCAGTCGGCCGGGTGCGCAGGCAGTCGACGCGGAGCCATCGAGAGTCGGCCGAGCTGGGCTGCAATTGGCGCGGATACGCCAGCAATCGGCCGAACTGACCGAGGGCACAGTCGGCGAAGGCGCGCAGTCGGCGTTGCGTCTAATCGGCGACTTTGGTATACCCGGGGGTATTTCCCCCGACACCTAGGATCCGAGTTCCGGGTATTGGTTTTAAGACTGAGCGTGCCTAACCGCGTGTGGGATACTATTGGGTCCCCTTTTCTTACCTATCTAGCTTCAAACATTTCTAGAGGTGGACCAAGCTGATTTTATCATTTGAAACCATGCATATATGTTTGTCGGGTTGCTCCTAGCAGATATCCTTTAAAACAACCCGGGCCAGCGAAGACATAGTTTCTCTGTTGGTCCACACCTGGTGAGCTAGAAGCCTGCCCACATGTGAGGGAATCAGTTACCTCGACCTTGGCCCGACGGAAGAGTACGATCCGAGAGCGTGGCCATCTTTTGGATTGGGTGTCGACTCCCCCGGGGCCACCCGGATTTGTTCGTTGTTAGCTAGAGGGACCTGTCGTTTCGGGTCTCTTGGAACTAAATCATAAAATGGTTACCTCTGATGGGTAGAAACTAAGAGAGATGGGCGTGCGTGCGGAGCCTTGTAATGACCAGTTGGTACACCCCTACAGGGTTAAATCAATTCGAGAAGCCGTGTCCACGGTTATGGACGACTTGAGACCTACACCTTGTTCATAGACAACAACAACTGAGATAATCTTAATATAACTTGATCAACGTGTGTGTGCCTTGTCTGCTTCTTCTTCGTCGGGATGCGAAGAGGAGGACAAGGATAGGATAGGTGTTATGCTTGCATAAGTAGGTGGATAGCAGACTTGTTGGAGGCGATTACTCATTGAATGCTTGGCTTCTTATCTTTTTCTCTAGATTGTTAGCCACTTCATAAATGCTAGTGCGGCAGCAACCTCACCACTTACCCCATCCTTACTGTAAACTACTAGTTGTCCTAGAATGACGAGTGATGAAGTCCTTGTTGGGTCATATGACCACTACAGTTGGATGCTGAGTACTTCTGTACTCATGATACTACCCCCAAACTCTTTTCAGGGTTCTTGGTCGACAACAGGTATGGTGATCGACGTTCCGCGTGGAGACTCGGTGACGACTAGTTAGGCGGATCCCGACGGAGGGCCTGGACCCCTGTGGTTATGGGGATCGATGATTTTCTCTTTGCCACTAGGCATTTGATTGTAGTCTGTACCCAGACATGTATCTTCCGCTGTTGTATTGTATTAAGGAAGTTGTATGCCGATTGTATGAAATTTTGTAGCCTTGTAGCTGTAATGTTGTGATATCATGTTGGAAATCCGGGGCATATGCCATTGTCATATGTCGCAGTGGGACCGATATGTGCCTCGTCCCCGGATCTGGATGGAAGCATCTAGATCTGGAATAGTACCGCATGTCGGGCCTTACAACTTGGTATCAGAGCCTTACCGACCGTAGGATCCCTTCTCTGGCCGAAGTCGAGTCTAGACAAAAACTATTTTGTATTTACTAAGTTAGTTATCGGAGTGTAGGATTATTTTTCTCCTTACCCATGCTATGGCCAGGACAAGTGTCGTAAGTGTTTTATTCTCGTCTTATCCCATTCAAACTTTAGGATCTCGAGTGTGTTGAGTTTCGGAATAGTTACAATGCCTTGCTTGCAGCGTATTGTCTCAATTCCGATCTTAGGTTTGGGAATTCCTGTAGTACCTTTAGCTCCTTCGACTCTGGGTAAACATCTTGGTCGTTCGTTGACCCCATTCCTCTTGCCTAGTATCCTCACTATTTGAGTGAGAATTCTTTCCTTGATCCTCGCTCTCAACTATTGTTATTCCTCTTGATCTTTCGATGGTTTCATTTTCCGACGTTGTCGTCTCTCTGCGGAAATTTATCTCGACAGAAGTTCGACGTTGACATGGAGCAGAGTCCCTTGTTGGTGGTGTTGAAGATCGTCGTCTCTCTTCCCCCCTCTCCCCCGGATCGTCCTGGATCTCGGGACGAGATCCCTTGTTGGTGGTGTTGTATTGTAACAGCCCAGATTTCACAAAAATAAATTTTTTTGTTTTTGGTGTGAATTGTTTGATTGTCTCATTTGTTTGCGGTGTTTGCATCCCCGATTTATCGATCGGCGATTATTTCCCCCCTCTTATCTCGTACCGGACGGAGACCGACCCTTGCCACCCTGACACTCGACCTTTGCGACATCGGGTTTCATTTGATCACCGTCGCGAAACCCGCACAAGACCAGCCGCAACCAACAGAACAAAAAACCCCGTTTAATAAGTAAATGAGTTATTTTTATAACGCGCCAGAAAGTGTTCTCGGAACGGTTCCAGCGCGAGGTGAACGCCGCCGGGTCGACGCGCTGATCGCGCAGTTCAAAGTTTTACCCGAATCGGAGGTCGTGCGGACCCTCGGTGGTCAGAAACGTAAACACCACACGCGCGAGAGAAAAACCGGGGATGTTTTTGCAAAGTGCCAGCCACCTGGGCTATATAAAGACCACCACTCTCCCACCCCTTTCTAGGGTTTCCCTAAGCCAAAATTGCAGCCAGCCCCTCAGATCTGCCTCCAAATTTTCCCAATAGACCCCAATTTTTGCAACCCTACAAATCCTCAGATCTGGACCGTCGGATCGGCCGATCCAACGGCCAGATCGGCCCAACCCCTCCACCTACCTCTCTCTCCTGTGCCCGTGAAGATATCCACCGTGCCGCCGCTGGCAGCCACGAGCCGCCCTGACCTCCTCCTCTCCTCCCGCGGCCTCTCCTTCCCTCTCCTCCCACCTTCCTCTTCTTCCCCCGACCTCCTCTCTCACTCGTCCTCCCTCTCCTCGCAGGGGGCTGCACCAGCGCCACCGCGCCATGGGTGGTCGGCCACCAGCTCGAGGTCGCCCTCGATGGCCTCCCCGACGCGCCGCCTGGCCAACCTTGGCGCCGCCACCTCGGGATCCACGGCGAGCGCCCGCCACCATCGCCGTCCCGTCCTCCCCTAGCTCGCCTGCTCCCTTGTCGGTGGCCGGCCGGAGCCGCCATCTCCGGCCACGTCGAGATCGGGCGCCGCCGCTGTCGTTCGGCCAGGCCCGGATCGAGCGAGCTCCCACTCGCGTTGACCCTAGCTGGGCCCAACTCGCCCCCTGGCCCAGCACAGCATGCGGCCCAAGCCGCCAGCCCAGCCAAATGGGCCGGCCCATGGGTCAGGTTCTTTTTTTCCCGTTGTTTTTATTTTTTCCCTCTGCTGATGTTTTCTAATTCTGGAATTATTGTGTTGCTGATTCACTTTTGCGTTGTAGTTTGCGAGTAAACCGTAGCTCGGATGACGTTGCGTCCAAAAGGAAAATTGTTTAGTTTTGTGTGTACTTTAGTTCATCTTTTGTGAGCATTTTGATTTGAGGCCATCTTGATGTTGTTAATCTCTGTTGAAGTGGGCATCGGACTGTTAACTGCTATTAATTTCTGTTAGTGTGTTGCTGCTGTTATTTTATTGCAAGTTTGATTGATGATTGTGACACATCCATGAGGCCTATGCTATTAATTCTTTTTGCATACTGTGAAGCATCATGTCTACTTCTATTACATGCATTGCATTGTCATGTTTACATTCTTGGTCCTAGATATGTTTAACTCCAAAGTTTCTATGCCACTGTTTTTGACAGCCACCTCTGTTTTTCTCTAAGTATGTAACTTTCCGATGCTATGTTGCATGCTTAATATCTTTTGATCTGTGATGCCTATGACCTTGATTCTTGTTTGTACCTGATCATCATCATGCCTACTCCATGCTCATATATTGCTGTCATGTTGCTGCACTTTTGCATATAGTTTACTCCTGTTTGTACAGCATAAAAATAACAGTTTCTGCCCTGTTTTCCTGATTTTCACTAAGTCCTAGACCAGTAATGTTGTATAGCTTTTTGTGTTGCTTATAACTAGTGATCCTTGATGCCTTTTTGCATGATTCCTTTTTCCATGCCTTCCCTGCCATGTCTACTTTAGTTGCATATCATTTGTGAGCATGTTTGCATTCATTACACTGTTGATGCATTGCTCTAAAGTGTGCTACCTGATGTTGGCAGATTGTGTGCATAACTTGTTTTTCTTGTATCTTTTTAATCGTAACTCCGTTTGGGGTGTTCTTTACATGTAACTTGATTAGTTTTTCATGTACTTTGTGTTTATGCTATTGTTTTCTGTTGTTAACCAACCTAAATATGGTTTAGGGGAGAACAGTATCAATTACTTAAATTGTCGTGGGGGTACTTAGTGGATGTGATGTTTAGGTTTTGCCTCACTTAAATTGACTAGCATAGATAGTTTACCTTATCCTTCACCTCTAGACATGTTTTTGTGCCATGCCATGCTTGAGTGAGATGCCATGTTAACACCTTGCTCACCTTGAGTAGCTAAACAACTTGAACCAATATAAATGTGCGGTATCGTCGTGTGTGACGAGTACTCCACTTAATCTGTGAGTAACCGCTCTCGACGGTAGGTGCGATGTCTCATATTGCCTTCTTGTGGATGCTTGCTCGTGTTTGCTTCGTAGTAATAGATGCTTGCTCGTTGATTTCTTCCAGTGTTTACCCTCTTGTGTGCTTCCGCGGGTACCTCTCGGAGACGATGCGAGCTTGCGATCAACTACACCTTCGGAACCCGACTTATCAACAGGCAAGGACTATACATTACTTATGATCCATTATATTTCAACCAGCGGTTTGCATGCTAGTCTAGGTTAGGTTCGATGTTTGATCCTACCACATGTTTACAGCCTCTTTCAAACCGATACAGCCATGTCCCCTCCCAGCAAACCTTGTACTGCTATGTTACTATTGCTCGTTGCTCAGCCCCTGCTTAGTATGCATGCTTAGGATGATACGATGTTACCCTGTTACTCCTTGGTTTGGGCTATCACATTATTATATTGTTGTTGATGATATGATTATTATAATGTTGACTATATTCGACAAAGGATGGAAGGTCTAGGCTATCCCGCCCCGACGCTTTGTTCCATTCGAGTCACCTAGGATCCGAGTTCTGGGTATTGGTTTTAAGACTGAGCGTGCCTAACCGCGTGTGGGATACTATGGGGTCCCCTTTTCTTACCTATCTAGCTTCAAACACTTCTAGAGGTGGCCCAAGCTGATTTTACCATTTGAAACCACGCATATATGTCTGTCGGGTCGCTCCTAGCAGATATCCTTTAAAACAAACCGGGCCAGCGGAGACATAGTTTCTCTGTTGGTCCACACCTGATGAGCTAGAGGCTTGCCCACATGTGAGGGCATCAGTTACCTCGACCTTGGCTAGACGGAAGATTCCGATCCGAGAGCGTGGCCAGATTTTGGATTGGGTGTCGACTCCCCGGGGGACGCCCGGATTTGTTCGTTGTTAGCTAGAGGGACCTATCATTTCGGATCTCTTGGAACTAAATCATAAAATGGTTGCTTGTGATGGGTAGCAACTGAGAGATATGGGCGTGCGTGCGGATCCTTGTAATGGGCAGTTGGTACACCCCTGCAGGGTTAAATCTTTTCGAGAAGCCGTGTCCACGTTTATGGACGACTTGATACCTACTCCTTGTTCATAGACAACAACAATTGAGATAATCTTAATATAACTTGATCAACGTGTGTGTGCCTTGACTGCTTCTTCTTCGTCGGTATGCGAAGAGGAGGACAAGGATATGATAGGTGTTATGCTTGCGTAAGTAGGTGGATAGCAGACTTGTTGTAGGCGATTACTCATCGAATGCTTGGCTTCTTATCTTATTCTCTAGACCGTTAGCCACTTCATAATTGCTAGTGCGGCAGCAACCTCACCACTTTCCCCATCCTTACCGTAAACTACTAGTTGTCCTAGAATGACGAGTGATGAAGTCCTTGCTGGGTCAGATGACCACTATAGTTGGATGCTGAGTACTTCTGTACTCATGATACTACCCCCAAACTCTTTTCAGGGTTCTTGGTCAACAACAGGTATGGTGATCGACGTTCCACGTGGAGACTCGACGACGACTAGTTAGGCGGATCCCGGCGGAGGGCCTGGACCCGTGTGGTTATGGGGATCGATGATTTTCTCTTTACCACTAGGCATTTGATTGTAGTCTGTACCCAGACATGTATCTTCCGCTGTTGTATTGTATTAAGGCAGTTGTATGCCGATTGTATGAAATGTTGTATCCTTGTAGCGGTAATGTTGTGATATCATGTTGGAAATCCGGGGCATATGACATTGTCATATGTCGCGGAGGACCGATATGTGCTTCGTCCCCGGATCTGGATGGAAACATCTAGATATGGAACAGTACCACATATCGGGCCTTACAGGTCACCCAGGAGAAATGACACTTCAAGATGAAGATCGCCGATCTAATGATCGCCAATCTAAGTGAGGCCGAGCTGAGTTGGGCTGACCTGAAGACCGTCATTCGGAGGAAAGCCGATCTAGTCAAGTCCGACCTGAAGATCACCGATCTGAGGATCACCGATCTAGAAGAAGACCAAGCAAGCACAAGATCGATCTCCAGAGGGCCGAGCTGATTAGGTCGGAGGCCGGTTTCCCCAGGAGAGTGCAATCGGTCTCACCTAAGTTCATTCGGCCCAAGAAGACGTAGTTCCATCCGAGCTAACACCGAAGTTGACTTTGGCCCAGGTCAGACACCTGGTACAAGGTCATAAATGCGTAATCCCGGAGGATATGGATGGCAGAGAATCTAAGTCTATTCGCCGACCTGTCAGGGACGTGGTGTCCCCTCTCGCATAGTTTACGCGGACAGGCCGACAAGACCAAGCTTCTAGCTGCACTATGCAATACGCGAGACCTACGAGATAGCAGCATGGAGAGCCGCAAGCCTACCCCGGGTCAGCCGGAGATCATACGTCATGGGGCCCCAGCCAGTTGCCTGAGGCTTACATTTGGGTCCCCCTCTACTATGTAATTACCTTAGCACCCCGGGCTCGGCCTATAAGAGCCCCGGGAACCCTTCCTGCGTTGGGGGACACCCGCATTTACTACACTTCACCCACCAGAGAGAGAGCAAGGAGAGAGTTGTGCCTAGAGCCCTCTTCTCCTTCCTCTCAAACAGCTCACGGAGCATTCATTGTAGCTAGAGTTATTTCTTATAGCTAGCTAGAGTTATTGCTTATAGCTAGATCTATGGAGAGCCCCGAACCTGGGTACATCGCGGTGTCTCACCGTGTTTGTCCCCATTCTCGATTCCGGCACCATCGACACTCACATCGGTTTGTCCCCCTCTTTAGCCATCCCCATGGCATCTACCGTTACATATCGACGAAACTTATACATAGCATTAAGATCTATGGTTTTCTCATGATTCCATATGTAACTATTCACGAAATTGTACATTGCAATATCTATCCCTCCGACCATCCGTCCTAAGTGAAATTTTCACATACAAAAACACCCCAAAGTATGATCCACATACATGCACACTCATATGAGGGATTCCAAAGGAAAACAACAAATAAGCATGACACTCAAATTGTCACGATTCATCAACCAATATGACAAAAGCAATCTACTCAGACATAACAAAGATCCAATAGATCGTTGGTAAATAATTTATAATATGAAACACCATGTTCAAGAGAGGGATTGTAGTGATTGAGGGATATTACACCGTTGTATAGATATGGAGGAAGGTGATGGTGATGAATAAAAATCCCGTGGAATAGACCAGAAGAGAGGGGAGAGAGGTCCCCCTCCTTCTTATTCTTCTTCCTTGGCCTCCCCTTGGCGGGGGAAGGTTTCCCCCGCTGGACCTTGGCAGCTACAACTCCTGCAAGGGACGGAGCCCATCTGATATTGGATCTCCTTTCTCTTTGTTTTCTTGGTTTTATGTGTGTTTCCGAGTCATGTAACCGTTTCTTAAATATCCGAAGATGTATAACCCCGATGGCGGTGAAATTTTAGGATGTTCTGGAAATACCAGGGAAGAAACTTGAAGCTAAGGAAAGGTCCAACCGAATTAAAGTGGCCCCACTCCCCCCCAGCCAAGGCTGATGCATGGGGGGCGCGTGGGAAGTTGACAAATCTCTTATCACGAAGTAGATTTGGATAATTCCATTGGTTCTGTAAGACAAACTAAGCATCTAAATTTTCCTCACAACCCTCAAGGTTTGTGTAAGTCCTTTATAACCTTACCCAACAAACTAAAAAAAATTCATGATATTTTTGAGTTGCATCACTCTTCTCCATCCAAAATATATACACACCTTCCCTTGGTAGGATAGGTATATTCCTTACAAGCCCTTAGCATCATTCGATTATGTCCTTGACAACATTAGTTAACTACATTGGAGGAGGTTCACTAATGTTGTAGTAACTCCTTCGATGTAGTGTCTTCTTTTATTTGGGGATTTAACTTTTACTCATCATATGTGCTTCCCAATTGTCAAGCATAGCTCGAATTTCCTTCGGTTCACACTCTACCTCAATTTATTCATCGATACATTCTTTACGCTTCCTCGTCCACCATGCATACAAGTGCATGGTGGTTCCTCCTCCTTGGTTGATTCTACTTCCTTCTTATACTATTTTGTTCCCTCCTTTTCAAGACTTGCATTAGCTTGTTGTTCTAGTTTATCACATACAAATCCATTTTTCCATGTCTTATTCCTAGGTTTCTTCACGACGGATAAAACTTCGTTTGTTGCCTCTTACTATTGTGTTGTACTACCTTTTGCAACTTGTGGTAGAGTTTACACCAAGCATGGTAATGACCAGTTACTTCACATAAGAAATATGTTACTTCAGTCACACGACCTTCCTTTCAGAGGTGGCATTATTTACAACAAGGACATTAATCTGGATTCTCCTTATTTCACTTCATTTTATACAATCTATGGATAGGTATGTCTCCCTGGTCCTTACTAAGACATAATTTGCTCCAACTTTAGACCTTGTTTTCTTTCCTTTCGTATGATTAAGTATGGTTTCTGAATTTCTTTCTTGCTCCCGCCATGTGAGGCTTTATTTCGGTTTCCTATCAACCAGGTATGCTCTCCAACAAGAAGTGGAACTTCTAATTGGGTATTCTAGGGCATACTAACCTTTTCATTCTTCTATATTGTCATCCTTCATCTAATTTTCCATAGTATGGATCCATCTCTTCATGTGGTGCACCCAACACCACAATATTTTGCACATTGGACACTTTCCTATCGAAATGTTTATATTCTCCCCCCTTGTTTTCCATTCTTTTTGGTATTTTCCTTTTAAAAAAAATATTTTGGTTTATTCATGTCTTTAGTGTTTTCTCAATTTTTTCTCTTAAATTTTTTAGTTCACCTGATTTTTCCATGACAACAAATGATGCATGTCCTGCACTATTTGTTCCCATCAAAAGATATTTAAAATAACTTTCGAAACTGATACCCTTTGGCTCCTGATTTTGCTTACTTAACAAGTGATTTTACCAGTCTCGTTTTTGTTTGAGCCCAATACAAACCGTTGTAAGCCTATAACTCATTCCATCGGCTCGGCCCATTCTTGAGCCTCAATCACACCGTAGCCATGCTCATGGTCAATCACTAGTTGAGGGGTACCCCTTGCAGAGGTCATTCGCGCGCGCCAAGTGTCACGTTCTGGTGCGTTTTGGAGTTTCTCCTTTGCCCTTCCGCGTTTGACACGTGACGCCTTCCGGACGCACAACCGCAGCCATAGCCACACGCGCAACCACAGTTCGAGCCACAACCACAGTTTTCAGACACAATCCGTGCCACAACCACAATTTTCAGCCACAACCCGTGCCACAACCACAATTTTCAGCTACAGTCTGAGCCACAAGCATAATTTCCAGCCACAACCACAGTTTTTAGCCACATCCCGTGCCACAACCATAATTTTTAGCCACAATCTGACACACAACCATAGTTTTTATCCACAGCTCGAGCCACAGTCCATGCCATAGCGATAGTCCGAGCCACAGTCCAAGACACAGACACACCCACAACCACAGGTACGTGCGCAGCCACATGAACAGCCACAGGTACAACCACAGTCTCGTGCGCAGCCATTTTTTACTTCACACAGGACGCAATCAAAGCGTGACATGTGGTGACTCCAGAGCGCGCAAAAAGTAATCTCAGCAGAGCCGCACGGGAGGGTACCTGCTAACTAGTTGCTCTCATGCTCATGTATGACGCCCATGGGTGTCAAACAAGAAAGCCTCCGCTAAAGGCCAACACAAATGGGTCGGTCTACTCTTCACGCGAGTGATTTCTTTTCTTTTCATTTTTTACGAAATCACTAATTACCTAGTACTTTCTTCAACGAACCAGTCAATCGCCTTCGCGTTTGACAAGTGGCATTTTGTACGGGTGCCACATGTCGTGATGTGAAGGTTCCCTTTTTCCTTATTAGAGGCACGCGACATGTCTTTCGCGAAAGTATATTTGTGTCTCTACACGAAGCACGTTTGTGCCTTTTTGAGAGGCACGTGACGTGCCTCTTTTTTTAAAGACATAAGATGTGGCGCGATTATCGCGGAAGCATATCTATGTCTTCACGTGAAGCATGTTTATGCTTTTTTCAGGCATGGGGCGTTCTTCTTTTTTAAGACACACGACATGCCTTTTTTTAGAGGCACGCAAAAATATATCTGTGCCTCCAGGGGAAGCATGGTCGTGCATTTTTTTAGGTATAGGCCATACATTTTTTTAGAGGCACACGAAGTGCCTCTTTTTAGAGGCATGCAGTGTGCCTCTCGTGAAAGAAGATTTGTGTCTCCATTAGATGCTCGCTCATGCCTCTTTATTAAAAACAATTATATTTTTTTGCACCAAATTATAAGAAAAAACCACTGGAAAAATCAGAAACCCAAAAAATACATCTAACACCGAACATGCATACACAAAATAAAAAAAATAAAATTCCTATGGAACGCTTAGCACGCAACATGTGGCGTATTGTCAGCCCACCAAAGTAATCGATGTGCGGACCTTTTAAAGAGCGCTCCTTAATTAGTTGTCCTTCAACTTTAGTCATTTTTTCTAACAAAAATTATTTTTATTTTTATGATCTAAATATTTAAATTACAATTAAAATACTCCATTTTACAAAAATGTACAGCATGATTTTTATAAAATAAATCAAAATATATTATAACTGATCTGTATGTATGGAAAAAATATTCATAATATGTTAAAAAATGTTCAATGTATGCAACAAATTTTGTTGTCGTATATCATTATAAAATCCGTGTACATATTAAAAATTCATCATCTACTACAAAGTTAAAAAATGTTAATCATATATTTGAGAAACGTTCACCATATATTTCAAGACCTAGGGTGGCGCAAACAAAAATCAAGACCTAGGAAATAAATAAATAAATAAATAGACAAATCAAAAACGGAAAACAGAAAAAAAAGACTGAAATAGAAGAAAAATGTTTGAAAAAAGAAGAAGAGAAAAGACCGAAACAGCAGGACACTTGTGTCCGCCCACCCAAACTGCGTCTGCGGGCGTGGGCCTCAGGCGGCGGCAAATAGGGGATTGGATTTGCCCGTACCACCAATAAGCCCAGACTTCCTATCTGTGTGTAGAGGTTTCGTGAACTCTCCCCCGCCATCGCCAACCTCTGAAGTCTGAACACCCTCGAACCCTCCCGAGATGGACCTCCTTGTCTGACGAACCTTCTCGCTCGCTCGCCACCTCTCCACCTTCCACCGCTTCCCAGCTCCCCCAGCCCTTATAAATGGAAGACACCCTCGCCGTCCGTCGTCATCAAGTCTCTTCCCAACATCGTCACATTCCACAACGCAACAAATCACGACCAACAAAATCCAAGAACACACGCGCCGACACAGAGCGCTTGCGCACACACGACGATCAGCCCAGCGGTAGCATCTCAGGGAGGAACCGGGTCCTCGAGTTCCATGGCAATGTCGACACGATGCTTCTTGGCGCTTGGCTGCATTGCGGCGGCGGTGATGTCGCTAGCCGTGGCACCGGCCGACGGCGCGATCCTCCCGTGGTTCGGGAGCGGCGGCGGGGGTCGCGATGACGCGGTTGCGTCGCCGCTGCAGGACGTGGCTCTCCTCGCCGACCCGTTCCGGATCCTGGAGCACGTCCCCTTCGGCTTCGACCGTGACGACCTGGCCATGGTGTCCATGGCCCGCGTCGACTGGCGCGAGACCTCGGACGCCCACGAGATCGTCGTCGACGTTCCGGGGATGAGGAAGGAGGACTTGAAGGTGGAGATCGAGGAGAACCGGGTGCTGCGCATCAGCGGCGAGCGGCGGAGGGAGGTGGAAGAACGCAAGGGCGACCACTGGCACCGCGAGGAGCGCTCCTACGGCAAGTTCTGGCGGCAGATGCGCCTCCCCGACAACGCCGACCTCGATTCCATCGCCGCTAGCCTTGATGCCGGCCTCCTCACCGTGCGCTTCCGGAAGCTGGCGCCCGAGCAGATCAAGGGCCCGCGCGTGGTTGGCATTGCTGGGGGCGACGGCGGCGCCGATGCCAAGAAGACCATCGGCGGCGCCGGTGCCGCTGGAGGCGAAGAGCGCCAGGCCAAGAAAGTTGAGCTCTGAGTTCTGAACTTTGCTGCGTGGAGTGCCAACGTTCTTGCCACTTGCCAGTACGCTTGTCAGTTTCGCTTCTCAGTACAGTGTGTGTAGAAAAATGTGATGTACCCTTTTTGAACGGTGTGATGTACTCAATTCACTGTCGCGTGTAAGAGAAGTTCACCGAGGAAATAAGAAACAAGCATCGTTTGAGAACATTTACGTTTACATATGTCGACTAATTTTTGTCTCATCGATACATGTTGAGAGGTTGAGGTTGAAAGTACTAAGCGAAAAGGTGTGAAAGCTTCTGAGACATCAAACATGATTAAATATTTGGGCTTTCTTTGGTTCGGAAGATAGAAAAAGTGTAGAAATAAGAATTTTATAGGATTGAAGTGGCATGTCTAATGGAATCCTATGGAAAGAAAAAGTTCGCTTGATTGGGTGAACGAATTTTTTTACGAGGCTAGACCTCATGTTATTTTTCTATGAAGTTTGCACTACAAGATTCCTATGGAAATTTTTCCTATAGGATATGATCCTATGAATCAAACGGCAGCTGAAGGAAAAGTTCCTATAAGATTTCAATCCTACCAAATCCTCTGAAAATCCTATGAACCAAAAGAGCCCTTAATGTTTTTGTAAAATTTCGCTCACAAAAATTATTCGAGGAGCCCTCACAAAAAAAAATCTTAGGGACCAAAACAAGGAACGAGGCTCATGGGCTCGCTTCATCTTGGTTTGTATCACTAAGGGACCGAATCAAAGAGAACAAATGATGAGCCAATATACTCCTTGATTTGTATCCATGGCCAAACAAAAGCTGAACTTTTGTTTAATTAAATTAGACATGCACCTTAGTTAGTACTGCGATTGCCAAACTAAGGGCTAACGTTTTTAGGAGAGGAGGAAGAAGAAAGCTCCCTGGCCTGTACCGCAATGGCCAAACCAGAGGCTAGAGGAGAGCCATGGATCTCACCTTCAAACCTTAGCAAGCAAGTAGCCTGCGTCCTCCTTCTTTTCTGTACTCTTATGTATTGTGTGTGTGTGTGATTTCAGCAGCGGGAGGAAACGAATGAATGGCCCGGCAGCAGCTAAGTTAGCTAGCAAGCAACATTTTAAGGTTAGCTAGCAATCATTAATTCCCATATGTATTGTAAATATTTCTTTTGATGAAATATTTGTGTATATTTTCCATTTATATAATATAATTTGACCGTGTTTTATAGGGGTGTGGGATGATGTCGATATTTTTCATCCCTCGGTCGAATATTTAATATCACTCATGACTTTGTAAATTTTGGTCAATATTAGACCATCGATGTTGTTGGTGATACAATGTCCCAACAAGTATCTTTTTTTATTTTAAGGAAGAAATCCTTGTTTTAAGATTTATTTAATTACTTTACCACATTTTATATTTATTGGTCCTTTTTTGTATGACATTAGATAAAATTGATGTCAACAGATGCCCCTCGAGGTCTGGATGCAAATATTATTATGGTTCGGATCCGGAGCTCAAAATTAAAATATGTGTTTTATTTTTGCTAGATATATGTTTTTATATATAGAACTTTTAGATTATTATCTAGATATATACGCACAGGATTAATATCTACCCGTCACTTCAAACTTTGGTTTTTTTTAACAAGAAAGGGTCTCAGGGACCCAACTGCATTAATCCCCAGCGAAGATTACAAACAGACCCCTCTGAAAGATACAAATAACACAAGGGGGCAGAAAGATTACAAGAAGAACCCTAGAACTAAACTGGAAAACGCGATCGGGTCCTCTTTCTTCTCCGCTGTGAGCGCGTCGCTTGCAACTTCCGTGGGGATAAGGCCGGGTTTTGAAAACCAGTTAGCTATAGCTAACCACTACTGTCGATATTCTAGCAATGTGCTGCCGCACCTCTTCCTTCCTTTTCTTCTTATATCCCCTTGGCTCATCCTTCTCCTTTACTGCGGCTCATTGGCGATCACGATCCAGCTTCGCTCTCAAGCAGGTTCCATTCTTTTTCCGAATATGTATGTATAGCTATTGGCAACTGATCTTGTGTTTATACCATCTTATCTTCTTTTTTTTGCTTTCTTGTTTCCATTTGTCAGGCCTAAAGCCAGTAACTCTTGCGGAGGTGTAGATCATGATTTATTTTCCGAAAAGGTGTGAAAAGTCTCGGGGTCCCCGGTCACCATTATCTCTCACCGTACAAGCGCATATGGATTCCAACCAGGCACTGTAGCCAGCAGAGAAGGGTGTACTTAATTCCGCCGGGTTAGTAGCGATTAGCAGTGTTGCATGTAGTAGGGCCACAGCTAGGAGTAGGGTTATAGACATGGGCCCAGAAGTGACAGCAGAGTGGACATGACTACACACCAGTGTCTTTTTATGCATGCGTTTTGACTTGCAGCAACTCGGAATTTTTTACAAATTTAACCCTTATTTGCATTTTAAACATAAAATGAACCCAAAATTTAAATTTTCACAAACTAACCCTTTTTTATGGCGCCCGCCCGTATGGCGCCATGCTAGACACCATGGCGCCCTGATAAAAGACGCCATACAACTCGCCACGTCGGACCTGCCAGTGGGCCTGCCAGGACCATGGCGCCTTTACCAATGGCGTCATGCTCTCTACCATGGCGCCTTTACTAATGGCGCCATGCTCTCTACCATGGCTCCCTGGGCAAAGGAGTCATGGTACGTAAGTTTAATTTTGATGCTTCGTACTATAAACGGCTGCCGATTCTTCATACGAACTCCGATTTTGATGTTCTTGGACTCGTTGAACTCGTATTGACGAGAGCCTCATGTTGATATCATTGGATATTTATTTAGAGCATTTTAAAAAAAATACCATTTTGGTACTTCCCAAATGGCTAAGTCTCGCACCGTAGGTGTCGGGACCCGGGGTTAGCGTATGCAAGTACAGCTAAGACATAGTCATATGGAGAGCCGAGAACCATACCCACTTGTCTAAGCAGACAAGGCCAAGCACAGAACGTTCTCGGAAAGCATCGTACGTGAGGGGCATCCCATCCAGGCCGGATGATCAACTGAGATGGGTCCTCATCGTCCGCACACAAGTCTAATGATATGGGTGGTGAACTCCCATATTCACAGACAAGTCGCCTCAACCATACTATCGACTATCTCATAACTCTTACATAGACTTACTCCAGCCCGATCACTTAGTCGGGGTCTAGGGCAGGCTCGATCATACCACAAAGTGTGCACGAGACGGAGTCTCGAACAATCGCATCGCGATGCCCCAAGCTGCGCACATCTAAGGGCCACTTGGTGTATGAAAGACCGCCAGCCAGAACACAACTAAGGTCTCGAAAACCCATACAAAGACATGCATGTTATAAACATACACGCAGCACACATGCCTTGTATGAACAGCAGGTACCATTGCAATTCTATACAAAGTGTACATTTTTATTGATAACTCTTATAGAGTGCAAACAGAGATCACAAACATGTGATCCAACATTACAACACAAACGGAAGCAAATTATGTCTGAGTACAGACAAGTTTAACAAATGGCTTAAGAAGCCTTATTTAAACACAAGCCATCCACGAGGGAACCAGTCGTCTGACTGGGACTAGACTAGTTGGTCTTCAGTAGTCCAGCTCGATGAAGAAGCCACCTTCGGGGTCAGTGGCATCATCTAAAACATAGATTAAGCAAACGTGAGTACAAAGTCGTACTCAGCAAGACTTACATAGGAGCTATACTACTCATGCATATGTATCAAGGTAAAGGGAGGTGGGGTTCACTTGCAGAAGCGCCATCTTTGACTTGGCTAATCCTGAACTACGAGTACCAGACTTTGAGGTAAGAAGCGTACACGAGTCCACTACATTCTCCAACCAATTACACCACTATGGTGCCTTCCTCGACTTCCCCACGAGAAAGCACGCCATAGCACTCACACTTATCTTGGTGTGTTTTAGAAGTATCCAGTTCAAGTTGTCTAATAATCAAGCTAAGCTTTCCAAGCAGTCCATAACCGCAGACGCGACTATTCGAATAGTTTTGTTAACCCTGCAGGGGTGTACCGCTACACACACATGATCATCATTTACCGCCTTTGATCTCGACACCATTCAAGGGGTGCCAGCGAGGATGCTCATCACAACTGTTACCTCATAGCCGATCTAGTCCGAGAAAGCCGCCTACTTGGGTTGGTTACCACAATCGTGAACCCGGCCGGTTTACCGAAGTGGACCCAAGTGATGTGTGCGTGGTGCATAAGCCGGTCTCGGATGAGCCGTTCTCTCACTTAGCAACCAGGCCACAGACCTACCAGAACTCCGAACTATTGCGACATCTGGACATCGAAAGGGATGAGTTAGTAAGTTGAGAGGGGTCAGTGAGCCCAATGTGTGGTTGTACTCTTCATCTTGGATCACCACACAAGAACTCGTACTAGGGCGGTGTTCAACGAGACAACCCACCGTGTACTCCTACACAGCCTCTCATCGTTCACCTTGTATTAGGGTCGATTCACCAACACTTTTCTACCAACATCAACATGATCATTCCCATCCCGACTCACATCACAGTAACAACATGGTATCATACTAAGCATGCAATAAGCAGTAACATTGTAGGGGCCACATGATATCAAACAACTCCTACATTTGCTAGGATTGTGGTTTGCTTACTACTGTGACAAAATGATAGGTCATGCAAAGGAATGGGTTCATCTATGCGGTAGAAACAAATCATGGTGATCATCCTAAACAATGCATAAGCGAGACATGAGAGGGAAGTGGGATTTTATCGACATGATCAATGGGGGTTTGCTTGCCTTGCTGACGAGGTTCGGGTTCTGGGTCTTCAACGAAGGGGGCAGCCTCTTGCTCCGGTTCCACCTCTACTCGACAAACAACAAGCAAAGTAGCAAAGTAAATACGATGCACAAACACATGATGGAAGTTTGAATCTTGATGTATATGCTTTGATGTGTAAGGCAATTCCATTTAAATGGAGTATATTGCAAATTGAATTGCAAATTCAAACTCCACATTTGAATTCAAATTAACCAAGTTGCATGTGACATTGTTTGATCATTTTGAACCTTTTGGAAATGTGTATGATATGCCTCTGAAGTGTGGTTGAATTGTAGCATAATTCCATGGTTCAAGTTGTAAAATCATTTGATTTGAATTTGAATTAATTTCAAATAAACCAAATGACATATGCTACTGGTCCCATTTTAAAATCAACTCAAACAGAGTTGAAAGTTGCATATTTGGAAAGATAATTTTCTCCTGATCATTTTTCATATATTATTTGTCCAAATTGGAGTTAATATGAATTTTCTATGAATTTCAAAAGTTTGGGGTATTTTCTGGATTTTCTGGAATTTCTTTAAATCAAATAATCTCTGGAAATTCATTTAAATGATTTAATGCGCCAGGCTGACGTCAGGGGGGGGGGCTGACAAGGGGGTCCCACCTGTCAGTGGCTGATTGAAGTAAACCGTGGGGTTAAGTTAATCCAGTGGCTTAATTAAGCCACTGGGCCCACTGGTCAGTGACCCAGGGGGTCATTAGTTGGGTGATTAAGGGGGGGGGGGGGTTGGCTGACACGCCGGCGGCTAAACTCCGACGACTGGAGCCGCGGCGGCGCTGCACGGGGAGGTCGATTCCGTCGACGAAATGGAGCGCGGAGGCCACCATCTTGAAGCCCTCACTTGTGCGCATCGAAAGGGACTGATCTCAAGTGCTGGGGTGTACTGTACGCTCGCCGGCGTCAAGTTCTGCGGCGACCTAGCTACGGCCGTGATCGGGATTTCGCTACAAGGCACGGATTGATGCGGGGCTAGGCTGGTTCGACGAGGAGGAGCACGTGGAACGTAATGGACAACATGGCGAGCTCGATGGCGTAACGGTTGGTCGTCGCCATGGATCCCGGCGGCGAGGAGCTTCGGCTCCCATGGCGGCTATTAGGGGTTTCGGCCGTGAGCTCACCAGGAACTCAGCAGAGGTGGTGGCGATGGCTGGGGTGGTCCAACGGCGACGGAATTGACGAAGTTCTTCACGGTGGCAGGCGTGAACTCGAGGAAGAATCCGGCGTCTACGCGGGCTCCGGGCTCGATTCCTTGCACTGCTCGACGAAGACGACGGCGGTGAAGACGATGGACATGCTCCGGGGGCTTCTCGGCGTCGATGGCTACGCGGGGGCTCAACGGCGCTCCGGCGTGCTTCTCGGGCGGCGATGAATCGGGCGAGAGAGGAAGGGGAAGACGACGAGGAGGGGGGAATGAACTGGGGCGGCTGCGAGACGTCTCCAGGACGCGAGAAGAGGGCACGGGGCGGCCTGGAAGGTCTTCGACGACGACGTGTCGTCCCCGGCTGGCTCGGTGGCAATCCACCGAGCAGCTTCGAGGCGCGGGACGGGGAAGAAGACCCCGCTGCCCCTGTGGGCCGGCTGGGCTGGGTGGGCCGGCTCCGCCTAGGCGCCAGGTAAGGATTCTGCTTCCTTTTCTATTTTTCTTTTCTGACATTTGTTCTGTTTAGCTAAATAAAATAGCTAAACATTTTATTAAATGCTGAAAAAATTTATATGGCTTCATAATAATATAAACTAGCCACTTATAAAGTTTCAACATTTTTAAAATTCAACTGATTTAAAATTCAACTGATTTGAATTTTAAAACAAATAGGGGTATTTCATTAATTCCAAGGCACTGTTTGATTATTTGAAAAATCTATGAGCATGGGGTGGGTCCCACATCACTTGATATGTGATCACACTCATTTATAAGACTTTTCAAAAATCTAACATGAATTTTTTGAAAAGATTTTTATCTGGCCTTTTGAATTAATTCATCTGGGGGGGGTTCCTTCTCCCATTTTGATTTTGAAGTTGATTTCAAAGATTTCTTTTGAAAATGCAAAGTGAAATTGATCCTAGCACTTTACCTAACAGAGGGTTCTGACAACTCGCCCCCACTCAACAGAATCTCGTCCCGAGATTCAGAAGTCTGCGGGAGGAAGGTGGGGTACTCGGCACTGAGACGGTCTTCTCTTTCCCACGTAGCTTCTCTTTCAGAGTGGTGTGACCATTGCACTTTCAGAAACCTAATCTTCTGACGACGAGTGACACGCTCTGCGGAATCAAGAATATGAACGGGGTATTCTCGATAAGAAAGGTCATCTTGTAGATCAAGCGTTTCATGGTCGACTTCGCGGATAGGGTCCTTGAAGCAACGCCTGAGTTGGGACACATGGAATACATCGTGTACTCGGGAGAGGTGCGGAGGTAGTTCAAGTTGGTAGGCAACTTCTCCACGTTTAGAAATAATGCGGAAAGGTCCGATGTAACGTGGGGCCAACTTGCCTTTGATACCGAAACGTTGGGTTCCCTTCAGAGGAGTAACCCGAAGGTAAGCCTTCTCATCCAGATTGTAGCTCTCTTGCCTATGATGACGATCATAGTAGCTCTTCTGACGAGACTGGGCTGCTTTCAATTGATCACGAACAATGCGAACTTGCTCTTCTGCTTCCTAGACCATGTCCGGTCCAAAGAATTGTCTTTCACCGGTTTCTGACCAGTTTAAAGGTGTTCGACATCGTCGTCCATATAGGAGTTCAAAAGGAGCCATGTTCAGACTAGATTGAAAACTATTGTTATAAGCAAATTCGGCAAATGGAAGAGACTTCTCCCAATTCTTTCCGAATGAGATAACACAAGCTCTGAGCATGTCTTCAAGAATTTGGTTAACCCTTTCGACTTGACCACTAGACTGAGGATGGAAAGCTGTACTAAAGGAGAGATGAGTTCCCATAGCATTCTGAAAGCTCCCCCAAAATCTAGAGGTGAAAAGGCTACCGCGATCAGAATTGATTTCCAAAGGAACACCATGAAGGGATACAATTCTAGAGATGTACAAGTCCGCTAACTGGCTAGCAGTTATAGACTCGCGAACGGGAAGGAAGTGAGCAACTTTGGAAAGCCTATCTATGACAACGAAGATGGCATTGTTTCCTTTCTGGGTTCTTGGAAAGCCGGTGATGAAATCCATACCGACTTTGTCCCATTTCCACTCGGGAATAGACAAAGGTTGAAGTGTACCAGCATGTCCTTGATGTTCTGCCTTAATGCGACGACAAACATCACATTCGGCAACAAATTGAGCAATGTCTCTGTTCATCCTAGTCCACCAAAATCTCTGGCGTAGATCTCGGTACATTTTTGTGCTACCGGGATGAATCAAGAGGGGTGTGTCATGGGCTTCTTTGAGGATGAGTTGCCTTAGTTCCCTATTCTTAGGTACTACCAAACGATTTTCAAAGAATACCGTTCCCTTGCTATCTGTGGAGAAACATTTAGCAACTCCGCTAGCAATGTTCTCCTTGATCCGGCGAACACCTCGTGCACGCCTTTGGGCAACTATGATTTGATCCTCAAGAGTTGGTTTCGCCACCAAGGTAGAAAGATAGCCATGAGGAACAATCTCAAGATTGAGTTTGCGAAAGTCCTCATGAAGAAGTGGTTGATACTGTTGTAACATGAGGTTGTTACAATACGACTTACGACTTAGTGCATCAGCCATGACGTTGGCCTTGCCTGGGGTGTAAGAAATTACTACGTCGTAATCTTTTATCAACTCAATCCAGCGTCTTTGCCTGAGATTAAGATCTGGCTGGGTGAAAATATATTTGAGGCTTTGGTGGTCGGAATAGATCTCGCAACGATTACCAAGGAGGTAATGTCGCCAAGTTGTTAGGGCATGAACTACGGCAGCGAGTTCAAGGTCATGGGTAGGATAGTTCTCTTCATGTGGCCGCAATTGGCGTGAAGCATAAGCTACCACATGTCGATCTTGCAGAAGTATGCATCCTAACCCTTGCCGTGATGCGTCACAATAGATCTCGAAATCCTTTTTGGTGTCTGGAGGTGCAAGTACGGGTGCAGAAGTCAATCTTCTTTTTAGCTCTTGAAAGCTTTCCTCGCACTTGGGAGTCCATAGGAATTTCTTATCTTTCTTGAGGAGTTCAGTTAGAGGCTTTGCAACTTTAGAAAAGTTCTCGACGAAGCGACGGAAATAGCTGGCTAGGCCAAGAAAACTCCTAACTTGCTTAACCGATTCAGGTGGAGTCCAGTCAAGGACGGCCTGAACTCTCTCGGGATTCACAGCAATGCCTTTTGAAGAAATCACGTGTCCTAAGTAGGTCACTTCTGGTAGCCAGAATTCACACTTGGAGAATTTAGCATACAGGCGATGCTCTCTAAGTTTCATCAATACCAGCCTTAGGTGTTTGGCATGATCTTCTTCGTTCTTCGAGTATATAAGGATGTCATCGAGGTAAACCACGACGAACTGGTCCAAATACTCCATGAAGATCGAGTTCATCATGCGTGAGAAAGTGGCGGGGGCATTGGTTAAACCAAAGGACGTGACGGTGTACTCATAAAGACCATAACGAGTAGTAAAAGCCGTTTTGGGAATGTCCTCGTTTCGGATCTTGATTTGATGATAACCTAATCTCAAATCCATCTTGGAAAAGACAGAGGATCCTGCAAGTTGATCATAAAGATCATTGATCCTGGGCAGTGGGTACTTGTTCTTTATCGTCGCTAAATTTAGCGGGCGATAGTCTACGCACATCCTTTCTGTTCCATCTTTCTTTGTTACGAACAGAACGGGGCAACCCCATGGCGATGAGCTAGGGAGGATGAAGCCTTTCTCCAACAAAGCTTCCAGTTGGGTTTTAAGCTCAGCTAACTCACGTGGGGCCATTTTGTATGGGCGTCTAGAAATTGGTGCGGTTCCTGGGGCAAGATCTACAATGAACTCTACACATCTATCGGGTGGCATGCCCGGCAGCTCTTCAGGAAATACATCCAGGAAGTCACGAACCACCGGAATATCTTCAAGTTCGGGAAGGGGAAGTACATTCAAGGAATGCACTGGGGTTCTTGTTCTGGGTGAGGTATAGTTGACGGTTTTGCCTGAAGGGTGGGTGAGTTTCACGGATTTGCCTTTGCAATCCAGGTAGGCATTCTGTCTTGATAGCCAATCCATGCCAAGGATGACATCAATGTCTGAAGACTTGAGGGCTATGAGTGAAGCAAGGAATACTAAACCCTCAATTGCAATTTGATTATCATGGCTTACTCTATTAGTTTGCCATCTTGACCCTGGAGTTTGAATAATCATTGGGGTGGACAATTCAACAAAAGATAACTCATGACGAAGTGCATAACTTTCCGACATGAATGAATGAGATGCTCCTGGGTCGAAAAGAACGGAAGTAGGAACATAATTGACTGGGAGCGTACCAAGAATGACGTCAGTGGTGTCGTCAGTCTCTTCGGCGGCGATCTGGTTCACACGTCCACGAGTGGCGGGATGAGCGGGTTTGGCGGTGTAGACCTTCTGGGGTGGCTTGCCACGACCACTGTTGTTGTTGTTGCCTCCGGCACGGGGTGGAGCATTCTGATGCTGGATCTGGTTCTGGGGACACTCACGAGAATAGTGGCCCGCCTGACCACACTTGTAACAGGTTCCGAAAACAGTGCGTGGAGCTGGGTTGTTTGGTGGAGCTGGGTGGAACTGGGTTGGTGGACGAGGCGCCACATAGGATGGCCTCGGTGGGTTGTTCTGGCGGAACATACTGTTTGGGATCCAGATCTTGCGCTTCTGAGAGCCGGAACTGGATGAACTGTCATCTCTAGGGTGTTTGCGAAAGTCGTTGGGGGTGTTCATGTCCTCTGCCTTGATGGCCTTGTTGACAAGGACCTGGAAGGTGGAAAAGTCCTGAAGATTGAGCTCACGACGAAGTCCAGTGTTGAGGCCACGATGGAACCTCTCTTGTTTCTTGGAGTCGGTGGAGACTTCTTCGGTAGCATAACGAGCAAGTCGGTTGAACTCACGACTGAACTCGTCAACGGTCCTTCTGCCTTGGGTGAGGTTACAGAACTCCTCACGCTTGCGGTCCATAAGACCTTTGGGAATGTGGTGCTTGCGGAAGGACGTGCAGAATTCCTCCCAAGATTCAGGTGGTCCAACGGGATGCATATTCAGAAAGTTCTCCCACCAAGAGCTAGCTGCACCTTCGAGGTGATAGGTGGCATAGCTGACCTTGTCACCAGTTGCAACACGGCCTGCTTGGAGCTTCCTCTCGATGCTGCGAAGCCAGTCATCAGCGTCAAGGGGCTCGGTGGAGTAACTAAAAACCGGGGGATGAAGTCGGATGAAGTCGTTCAGGGACACCAACTCATTGCGCTGCTGAGTGGTGTTGCGAGCAATGACTTCCAGCAGATGGTGAGAGTCTCGGCGGTTCCTCTCGACCTCCATCAGAACCTGAGCCATCGTGGGTGGGGGTGGAAGGTTTCCTTCCTCCTGGTCATTCCCACGACCTTGGTTCCGACCAACCTGGCCACGGGTTCCTTGAGACATCCTGAAGGTAAAAACCAAAGTCAAACAAAGTTGATTGGGAGAGTTTAAACAAGGTATTGAAGTACTGGAAGGATTACAGAGCAAAGGAAGTAATCATCTTGACAACATGGTGATAAAAGCATACAAGCCATATATTCACAAGCTGTCATACAAACCATACATCGTTTTAGTACAAGCACCAAGCTAATACAAACGTGATGAAGATGATACATCCTTCAGAGGCACTCTGACTTCCTATACATTATTTATCTAAGCCTCTGGAATCTTAGACACCTTGCATACAATATACTAAGATACTACTACATCATCACTAAGTAAGACCACAGGCAGTCTCACTCATCTCCATCTCCATAGTAGTCCTCGTAAAAGTTACCCGCGTATCCCAGTAGCTGGAGGTGACCATCGGAAAACACGGAGGCTTGTGGACCCTGATATACATTTGGGCAAGGATCGGGCCTAGGTCCAGCGTAGGGTGGAAGCAAAGGACCACGGGGTGGAAAAATGCCTCCAATCTCGGGCCAAGCAACTCGAGAAGGCATCTGAGTCCTCACTGGGTAGATAGCATCATGCTCAACTGATCCCACGCTCACAAAGGGGGCCAAAAGTGTCAGTGCTCGATACAGACGAACACGGGTGGCGTGGAGCTCGAAATGGAGAGCGCGTGCATCACGATCTCTGTCACTAGCAAACCTAGCAGTCATCTGAAGTGCGGGATCCTCTGCAGAGTGATCTGAGTAGATTCCGGTGTAATATCCCTCTTCTCCTGGAAGTGCAGCAGGAATATAGAGGAAAGAGGTCTCTCTCAGCAAAGTGTGCTCCTCTCTCAGTAGTGTCATACATGAGTATGCAGCATCCTGCACAGCCATGTTCTCGGTAATGCCAATGCCATGTCCAAAGTGGATAGGCTGAGTGACTCCAACGTGGTGCGGGTAGATCCGAACAATGCAGTGGAACTGCGTCTGGTTGAAATCGTGAAACTGCTCCTCGACGGTGTACTCAGGGTACCACCGATTTCCCACATAGGACATCATCTCGATCAACGTGGCGGGATGGCCACGCACACCGAGGCACCTGGTCAAACGAACAATCTGCCGAGGGGGAAGATCTGCCATCTGAAACAGAAAGGAGTTTGCAAATGCATCAGATTATGAGATAAACCTGGAATGACTCGGACAGCATAACGGCTGTAATTGCAAGAAAAAGACAATTTCTTACAACATGGAAACAACACTTACATACGATGTAATAAAACAGGGAGCATAACCACTCTAACAAACAGATCACAACTTTCCTACGGCTACAAGGAAGCAAACAACGAGATGTTCTAATCAGACAGAGGAGAGCCTAGTCCTATCTTCCCGTAGAATAAGATGAGGGTGACTCAGAACTCAGAACGAAGGGGGTAAGGAGAAAAAAGAAGCCTTACGTTGTTCCCTTATATACCCAGAGTAACTATATAACTATAGAAGGCTAGACTCGACTTCGGCCAAGGCTATAGTCCTACAGTCAGTCCTGCTCTGATACCAAGTCTGTCGGGACCCGGGGTTAGCGTATGCAAGTACAGCTAAGACATAGTCATATGGAGAGCCGAGAACCGTACCCACTTGTCTAAGCAGACAAGGCCAAGCACAGAACGTTCTCGGAAAGCATCGTACGTGAGGGGCATCCCATCCAGGCCGGATGATCAACTGAGATGGATCCTCATCGTCCGCACACAAGTCTAATGATATGGGTGGTGAACTCCCATATTCACAGACAAGTCGCCTCAACCATACTATCGACTATCTCATAACTCTTACATAGACTTACTCCAGCCCGATCACTTAGTCGGGGTCTAGGGCGGGCTCGATCATACCACAAAGTGTGCACGAGACGGAGTCTCGAACAATCGCATCGCGATGCCCCAAGCTGCGCACATCTAAGGGCCACTTGGTGTATGAAAGACCGCTAGCCAGAACACAACTAAGGTCTCGAAAACCCATACAAAGACATGCATGTTATAAACATACACACAGCACACATGCCTTGTATGAACAGCAGGTACCATTGCAATTCTCTACAAAGTGTACATTTTTATTGATAACTCTTATAGAGTGCAAACAGAGATCACAAACATGTGATCCAACATTACAACACAAACGGAAGCAAATTATGTCTGAGTACAGACAAGTTTAACAAATGGCTTAAGAAGCCTTATTTAAACACAAGCCCTCCACGAGGGAACCAGTCGTCTAACTGGGACTAGACTAGTTGGTCTTCAGTAGTCCAGCTCGATGAAGAAGCCACCTTCGGGGTCAGTGGCATCATCTAAAACATAGATTAAGAAAACGTGAGTACAAAGTCGTACTCAGCAAGACTTACATAGGAGCTATACTACTCATGCATATGTATCAAGGTAAAGGGAGGTGGGGTTCACTTGCAGAAGCACCAGCTTTGACTTGGCTAATCCTGAACTACGAGTACCAGACTTTGAGGTAAGAAGCGTACACGAGTCCACTACATTCTCCAACCAATTACACCACTATGGTGCCTTCCTCGACTTCCCCACGAGAAAGCACGCCATAGCACTCACACTTATCTTGGTGTGTTTTAGAAGTATCCAGTTCAAGTTGTCTAATAATCAAGCTAAGCTTTCCAAGCAGTCCATAACCGCGGACGCGGCTATTCGAATAGTTTTTTTAACCCTGCAGGGGTGTACCGCTACACACACATGATCATCATTTACCGCCTTTGATCTCGACACCATTCAAGGGGTGCCAGCGAGGATGCTCATCACAACTGTTACCTCATAGCCGATCTAGTCCGAGAAAGACGCCTACTTGGGTTGGTTACCACAATCGTGAACCCGGCCGGTTTACCGAAGTGGACCCAAGTGATGTGTGCGTGGTGCATAAGCCGGTCTCGGATGAGCCGTTCTCTCACTTAGCAACCAGGCCACAGACCTACCAGAACTCCGAACTATTGCGACATCTGGACATTGAAAGGGATGAGTTAGTAAGTTGAGAGGGGTCAGTGAGCCCAATGTATGGTTGTACTCTTCATCTTGGATCACCACACAAGAACTCGTACTAGGGCGGTGTTCAACGAGACAACCCACCGTGTACTCCTACACAGCCTCTCATCGTTCACCTTGTATTAGGGTCGATTCACCAACACTTTTCTACCAACATCAACATGATCATTCCCATCCCGACTCACATCACAGTAACAACATGGTATCATACTAAGCATGCAATAAGCAGTAACATTGTAGGGGCCACATGATATCAAACAACTCCTACATTTGCTAGGATTGTGGTTTGCTTACTACTGTGACAAAATGATAGGTCATGCAAATGAATGGATTCATCTATGCGGTAGAAACAAATCATGGTGATCATCCTAAACAATGCATAAGCGAGACATGAGAGGGAAGTGGGATTTTATCGACATGATCAATGGGGGTTTGCTTGCCTTGCTGACGAGGTTCGGGTTCTGGGTCTTCAACGAAGGGGGCAGCCTCCTGCTCCGGTTCCACCTCTACTCGACAAACAACAAGCAAAGTAGCAAAGTAAATACGATGCACAAACACATGATGGAAGTTTGAATCTTGATGTATATTCTTTGATGTGTAAGGCAATTCCATTTAAATGGAGTATATTGCAAATTGAATTGCAAATTCAAACTCCACATTTGAATTCAAATTAACCAAGTTGCATGTGACATTGTTTGATCATTTTGAACCTTTTGGAAATGTGTATGATATGCCTCTGAAGTGTGGTTGAATTGTAGCATAATTCCATGGTTCAAGTTGTAAAATCATTTGATTTGAATTTGAATTAATTTCAAATAAACCAAATGACATATGCTACTGGTCCCATTTTAAAATCAACTCAAACAGAGTTGAAAGTTGCATATTTGGAAAGATAATTTTCTCCTGATCATTTTTCATATATTATTTGTCCAAATTGGAGTTAATATGAATTTTCTATGAATTTCAAAAGTTTGGGGTATTTTCTGGATTTTCTGGAATTTCTTTAAATCAAATAATCTCTGGAAATTCATTTAAATGATTTAATGCGCCAGGCTGACGTCAGGGGGGGGGGCTGACAAGGGGGTCCCACCTGTCAGTGGCTGATTGAAGTAAACCGTGGGGTTAAGTTAATCCAGTGGCTTAATTAAGCCACTGGGCCCACTGGTCAGTGACCCAGGGGGTCATTAGTTGGGTGATTAAGGGGGGGGGGTTGGCTGACACGCCGGCGGCTAAACTCCGACGACTGGAGCCGCGGCGGCGCTGCACGGGGAGGTCGATTCCGTCGACGAAATGGAGCGCGGAGGCCACCATCTTGAAGCCCTCACTTGTGCGCATCGAAAGGGACTGATCTCAAGTGCTGGGGTGTACTGTACGCTCGCCCGCGTCAAGTTCTGCGGCGACCTAGCTACGGCCGTGATCGGGATTTCGCTACAAGGCACGGATTGATGCGGGGCTAGGCTGGTTCGACGAGGAGGAGCACGTGGAACGTAATGGACAACATGGCGAGCTCGATGGCGTAACGGTTGGTCGTCGCCATGGATCCCGGCGGCGAGGAGCTTCGGCTCCCATGGCGGCCATGGCTAGAGGAAGCAATCGAAGGGGGGAAATTAGGGGTTTCGGCCGTGAGCTCACCAGGAACTCAGCAGAGGTGGTGGCGATGGCTGGGGTGGTCCAACGGCGACGGAATTGACGAAGTTCTTCACGGTGGCCGGCGTGAACTCGAGGAAGAATCCGGCGTCTACGCGGGCTCCGGGCTCGATTCCTTGCACTGCTCGACGAAGACGACGGCGGTGAAGACGATGGACAGGCTCCGGGGGCTTCTCGGCGTCGATGTCTACGCGGGGGCTCGACGACGCTCCGGCGTGCTTCTCGGGCGGCGATGAATCGGGCGAGAGAGGAAGGGGAAGACGACGAGGAGGGGGGGAATGAACTGGGGCGGCTGCGAGACGTCTCTAGGACGCGAGAAGAGGGCACGGGGCGGCCTGGAAGGTCTTCGACGACGACGTGTCGTCCCCGGCTGGCTCGGTGGCAATCCACCGAGCAGCTTGGAGGCGCGGGAAGGGGAAGAAGACCCCGCTGCCCCTGTGGGCCGACTGGGCTGGGTGGGCCGGCTCCGCCTAGGCGCCAGGTAAGGATTCTGCTTCCTTTTCTATTTTTCTTTTCTGACATTTGTTCTGTTTAGCTAAATAAAATAGCTAAACATTTTATTAAATGCTGAAATATTTTATATGGCTTCATAATAATATAAACTAGCCACTTATAAAGTTTCAACATTTTTAAAATTCAACTGATTTGAATTTTAAAACAAATAGGGGATTTCATTAATTCCAAGGCACTGTTTGATTATTTGAAAAATCTATGAGCATGGGGTGGGTCCCACATCACTTGATATGTAATCACACTCATTTATAAGACTTTTCAAAAATCTAACATTAATTTTTGGAAAAGATTTTTATCTGGCCTTTTGAATTAATTCATCTGGGGGGGTTCCTTCTCCCATTTTGATTTTGAAGTTGATTTCAAAGATTTCTTTTGAAAATGCAAAGTGAAATTGATCCTAGCACTTTACCTAACAGAGGGTTCTGACAGTAGGTCCTCCGGTTTGACTTCAATTTAATCTCTTTAAACAAGTCATTGCCAAGACCATGCACATGCCAACAAACCTAAAAAATACCATAAAGCAAAGAAAAAAATAAAAAATAAAGCTATGCAATAAAATTATAAAACTTAAAATATGAGAAACTATGCACTATTGATAAGGAAAACTGGTTGCATATGATATGAGGTATTTTGGCACCAAAATATGCTATGAAAATTGCGCATAAAATTCACTCATCATGCATCAGGCGCTGAGAACTCAGGATATGAGGTTATTTGGGCACCACTTGAAACGCACGCCTGCCCGGGCATTCCAAAAACAAAATCTTAACCTATCCAAAATTTTAAGGGAAGCTTCCATATATCTTATTTTCTTCGACATAAGAGATATGAAAACTTCCCTATAATTGAAGAACATGAGAGATATGAAATCTTCCTATAATTGAAGAACATGAGAGATATGAAAGCTCCCCTATGATTGAAGAACATGAGAGATACAGAAACTCCCCTGCAATTATGTATAGTTTAAGATTTTACTTTTAGAAAATAAATATATAATTAAATAGATATAGAAAACTCTTCCATGTCACATGGATCTTGGTATAGTGCATCAGAGCAAACATATGAATTAAAGAAGACATGTAGCATATGATTCTTACTTGAGAAAAATATTTACAACAAAATGAAATCATGATGTTAATGAGTGAGATGCATGACGAGTAAATTTTATGTGCAATTTTCATTGCATGACGAGTGAGATACATTATTGAAGACCAACGACGCTATTTTGCTCTCCAATCGTTTTCATCTTCAACACATCAGAGATGATACATCTCCCTCCCTTCGCTAGTCGACCCATTCAACCGTTCCTTATTTGATTTGCTTGTAAATAGTCGCGATCCCTAACTCTGTTATTTTCTTCTTAGGTTTGTTCTTTAAGCCTTCGTTGGATTTGAATCTAACAGCGTTCTCAGCGCCTGAGCGGATTAGGAGCATACCCTGAGTGAGATTCCTCTTCTCCCCTCAAGCCGGGCATCTCACTCAGGGTATCTTCCATAAAAAATAAGGCTGGCTTGAATACCCTGAGCGGATTAGAAGCACACCCTGAGTGAGATGCGTGATGAGTGAATTTTATGCGCAATTTTCATAGCATATTTTTGTGCCAAAATACCTCATATCATATGCAACCAATTTTCCTTATCGATAATGCACAGTTTCTCATATTTTAAGTTTTATAATTTTATTGCATAGCTTTATTTTTTATTTTTTTTTCTTTGTTTTATGGTATTTTTAGGTTTGTTGGCATGTGCATGGTCTTGGCAATGACATGTTCAAAAGGATTAAATTTAAGTCAAACCGGAGGACCTACGGTGCAAGACTTAGCCATTTGGGAAATATCAAAATGATTTTTTTAAATGCTCTAAATAAATATCCAATGATATCAACATGAGGCCCTCGTCAATACGAGTTCAACGAGTCCAAGAACATCAAAATCGGAGTTCGTATGAAGAATGGGCGGCCGTTTATAGTACGAAGCATCAAAATTAAACTTAAGTACCATGACTTCTTTGTCCAGGGAGCCATGGTAGAGAGCATGGCGCCATTAGTAAAGGCGCCATGGTAGAGAGCATGGCGCCATTGGTAAAGGCGCCATGGTCCTGGCAGGCCCACTGGCAGATCCGACGTGGCGAGTTGTATGTCGCCTTTTATCAGGGCGCCATGGTGTTTAGCATGACGCCATATGGGCGGGCGCCATGAATAAGGGTTACTTTATGAAAAATTTAAATTTTGGGTTCATTTTGTGTTTAAAATGCAAATAAGGGTTAAATTTGTAAAAATTTCCCATCAACTCCCCCTGGCACAAGCTTGAGCATGCATGGATGCTATTCTCAATTGAGCCTGTGCGCCGTGTTGGTTGTCCAATCGTACAAAAAGTGGAGATGAGCACATGTTTGTCAGGGATGCCTTTTCTCCTATTGAGACATGCGTCCACGCATGCACAGACAAAATCGCATGCATGAGCTTCTGAAGGAGCCTCTATGTGTACAAGAAATCACACGGTCAATCAATGCTAGTGCACTCGGTGTAGCCAACGAATTTGTGCTATGCCCTTTTATATAAGGGCTTGTTTGATTCATAGGGTATGAAAATCATAGGAATAGGAAAATCATAGGATTGCAATAGCATGCCCATTCCAATCCAATAGAATTTTGCTTGCATCAAAGTTTGTTTGATTCCATCAAAGAAATTGTAGAAAGAGGTTGGAGTGAATGTTAGAATTCCTATAGGAAGTAGTACAAAAATTTCTATGGAAAAAATTCCTATAGGAACAATTCCTATGAATCAAATGAGTAAGATAGGAAAAAATTATATGGGATAAAATCCTAAAAAAATCCTATGGAATTCCTATGAATCAAACAAGCCCTAAGATAGAATTTCTTGACACATCTATGTTATGCACGTATTGGTACATTCTTGGCCGAAGCGGTGGTGCTAACTGCTAAGAGCATCTCCAGCCGCGCCCCCAAGAGGCCCCCAAGACGGCGAAAATAGCGCCGAACGGACGTATTTCGCCCAGCCGCGCCCCAAGACCCCAATTAGCGCCGGATCGGGCCGATTTTGAGTCCGGCGAACCCAACCCGAACCCAGCGCGCTGGGGGGCGCTTGGGGGCGCCGGACGAAACGAAAACGCGTGCGTGTCCCACTGTCAGGCCAAACCGACCCAAAAAGAACACCTCTCCACCACCACCCTTGCCGCCGCCGGCTGCCGCGCCGCCGCTAGATAGCTGTTTCCACCGCCCAAAAGCTTCTTTGTGTCGGCCCCTCTTCCAACGCCGACTACCCCCGCCTAGTTCACCGACGCTTGGCCGTCGTGGTCCGCCAAGCCGAGCCCACCGGTGCAAAGCCGCACCCACCTCGCGCCGCACCTGTTCGGCGAATTGCCTCCCCCGAGATGGACTCCGACGATGAGGAACTCTTCGCCGCATTGCTGGAGGAAGAGGCGATCGCCGGCGCCCAGGACGACGAGCATCTCATGATGCTCGCCGGCTTGGCCGACCTCTTCGGCGCCAACAAGGCGCCGCAGCGAGGAGGTTCCAAGATGGGTCGCCGGAAGGGAAAGGAGAGGGGCCGTTCGGAGGGCTACTGTTTGCTCTACTCCGACTACTTTGCCGATGTTCCCCTGCACGGCGACAAGGTATTCCGGCGCTGGTATCGCATGAACCGAAAGCTCTTTCTTCGCATTGTCAATTCACTCCGAGAGTACGACAACTACTTCGTTTGCAAGAAAGATTGCACCGGCACAGTTGGGTTCTCCTCGCTTCAGAAGTGCACAACGTCCATGAGGATGCTTGCATACGGAACTCCTGGTGATGAACAGGACGACTATGCACGCATGGCCGAGTCCATCGCCCTTGATTGTTTATACAGATTTTGCAGGGCAATAGTTGGCTGCTTTGAAAAGCAGTACCTGCGACCAGGAGCCTCTTGCAGTTGTTGATCACCAGATACCATCAGATTGGATAGCATATCTCAACATGCGCCAGGAGATCCGAGACCCGCATGTGCATCGTCAACTGCAAGAAGATCTAGTGGATCATCTATGGATGCGCAAAGGCAATGCCTAGTTTGATCAGTTTTTTGTATTTGTGCCGAACTATGTGTTTGTAGTATCATGTTGTATGACGAAATTGCGCCGAACCGACACGAAATTGCTCCGAATTGAGACGAAATTCGCGTGCTTTGTGCTGAAACTGTGCAAAAAAAATCAAATCGGCGCCGTTTTTGGGTCGAATTTGGGCCGCTCCTTGGTCGGCCCGTCAGTCTCGGGGGGCGCCTTGGGGGCGCGGCTGGGTAGACGGCCCCCCAGGAACTATCGCCGCGTCCAGCGCCCCCAAGCGGCGCTAAAAATAGCGCCGCAAAACGTCCTGGGGGGGCGAACGGCTGAAGATGCTCTAAGCGCATGTGTTTTGTATGATCGTAGCCGTAGCAAATATGTGTTTTGTACAGTTAATATTGTGAACGTGATATATATAATATATTGTGACGTACCAAAAACGTGCCGTGTACACGTACGCATGCCAACGTATATGTAGCCACATTACACATACACATTTTCATATGACTACGCGAGTGTGCACGGCACAATTGCTAAAAATCTACAATCAGCAGACGAGTGACGGAATCGAAAAATATGCATGTGTATATATCAAACAGCATCGGCTTTTGCATGACATATGTCCATGTGTATTTGTACTCTGGTAGCACCGCAGATCCACTAAGGATTTTACTATTTACCTCCACCGTAAATTCGATAAGGCTTTTACTATCTACCTCTTCGTCAGTCGTTTTACCATGCACATTTGAAATGTGCTTGCGCCTGCGCATGACAATGCAGTCTCGATCATTTTCTGCGCGGTTCGGAGACCTAAAGACCAAGTACGGAGTACTCCCAAAGATCAGACGTTGCACATCTTGGGGGCGCGGGCAACTTTTTATGCGATTGGGCGCAGCTGGGCGGCGCACAGGCACGCTGCGTTACTGAATCTTTGACTACCGTGCTCAGTGATCGTAAATGCAATGCCATCAAATGCCATAATTTCAAATGCCAACGTCCTCACTGTAAAAACTGGGAGTAAAATGACTTACAGGCGCGCGCTGATACAAACATCGTGTCGCCCGCGCTAGGTAAAATCAAACGTATTTCCTCCTTCCTTTGAAAAGTGTACTTCCAACTTTTTTGAAGATTTAAACTATTTTAAACTTTGACCAAGTTTATACAAAAATATAACAATACTAATTTTATAATAAAAATATACTTCATAACAAATCTAATGATACTAATTTGATCGTATAAGTGTTGATGTATTTTTATATAATCGTGGTCAAAGTTTTAAAAGTTTGACTTTCCAACAAAGTTGAAAGTAAACTCTTTCAAGGACAGAGGGAGTATTGGAAAACCGCGGGGCTACGAGACGACACAAGACATCTGTGAGTAGACACATGAGTGCATTGGGGGATGATGTATATTAAAAATATATTGCAATGTACAGATGTTGTGCCGTGCCATGTACATTTATAAGTTTCAAAATCTCAAGTTCTATATATCGTCCAGGACGGCTGTGCAATGCACATATGTACATGGCCCAGTTTTGCCAACACGTTATAATTTATCATTAGAGTTAGGAGCAATACATTGACAAAGGAATATGACATAAACATTGTTTTACTCAGATCATACAATAATGATTGAACATTTTCGTGAGTCACCCATAATGATCGAAATACAATGCACATACGCGTAAGAATGAAAATTAACAATCTTACAAATAATTTTGTTTCTATATGCACGGGTACATCGTACATACGTATACACCAATACTAGCATTTTTTTCTTTTGCGTCGCTTGTGAAAATGGCAATCGTGAATGACATTAGTAAGAAAGAGGGCATAGCACATATGTGTTGGATATTTCGACTGTACAAGTACATTGACTGGTTTGTGGCACCTCTTTTACACTGATGGAATCGGTCAGCAGGCCATGCCTGCGTTGTTTTATTTTGTCTTCATATGCTTGGACACACATGTCCCATCAGAGCACAACACAACATTGATTTTGTAGAAGGATAAAGAGAAACAGAATTGGCGTAATATGTTCGATGTGTTATTGAGCCTCATGGGTAGTATATATAGGTATACAAAAGGTCATTTTGGATTGCAAGACAAGACACGAGAGTTCTATCTTTATCCTAGACTATCCGTTTATACGTACACGAAATAGATATTCGACCCCCTAGGGTGTACGCCTATATATACTCGCCCATGAGGCTCAATAACACATCCAACATATTACGCCAATTCCTCTCCTCTCTACCCTTCTACATGGTATCAACCTAATTCAATCATAAAAGAGTCGCCGCCGTCTACACCCTAGCGCCGTCGTCGCCTCTCCAAAACCCAAGCGTTGTCGTTCCCATGTCGCCCCGCTAGCCTTTATAGCGCTTTCGCCGCGCCGCCCCCGGAGAGGTCGATCTCCATGATCTCCGCCGGGGGCAGCGCAACCTGTACACAGGGTCCGTCCGCCGATCCGTGATCGGCTGCCATGTACGTATTTTCTCCGGTCTCTTGATTGGGTTTTTTGCTTACCGATTTTAGATCGGATTGAGTCGTCCATCGCCGTCGTCATCACCGCGCCTCTACTCCGACCATCGGCATCGACGATCTACACCGCGTCTGTGCGTCTGCCACCACCGCCGTCGTGTCTGCCTCGTTAGGCCGTTGCATCCTCACGGGAGGCTGCTGCGCACCGCGGCCGGTTGTTGTGCCTTCCTCGGGAGGCTGTCACGGCCATCCCCCTCGGATCGTCTTCGTCGTCATCGCCCGGGAATTCACCGACCAGACCGCCATCGCCACCGATCTACGCGTTATCGGTCTCGACAACGTCTTCTATGACATCGATCTCTCTACGACCGCCTCGACTACGTCACCGCCGAGTTCTTCTTTGCGTACTCGGTTCTGGAAAAACCGGAGTATACTTTCGTCCCTGACGTGCGCCTAGTTCTGGCAAAACTATGGCCGCACCTCGTCCTCGATGGCTCGGAATGCATCGGCTCAAGCGTCGGTCCCTTCATCTACACCTGCCTTAACGCGTCTACATCATCATCCTCGCGCACTATGCACATGCGGCTTCATGTGCGGCTTCCTCGACACCGGACACGGCATCGACCACGGCGACCCCTCGCACGGTTACCCCGACCTCGGCACCGCCCCACGCTCTCGGCTCCCTCGACATCGGCACAAGGGCTACCACCTCGACCGAGCATTCATCAGCTTCCACTACAGTCTAAGCATCCACACCGCGACGCCGTTCACTTCGATTTATCTCCAGTTTGACCGTCCGCGATTTTCCTGTTGCTGACGACGCTACCGCTACGACTGCGGGGGAGTGTTAGAGATATATTCCGTGTACGTATAAACGGATAATCTAGGATAAAGATAGGACTCTCTGAAAGATTGTAGAAATATTGATTGTATTGATTTGAGCCTCAAGGGGCAGTTTATATAATGGTACAAGACTTGGACTCCAAGAAGCCTAATAGAGATAGACTAAGATACAATTTAAACTACCTAATCTAACTTGCCGTGATATACTCTAACATCCCCCCGCAGTCTAATCGGCAGTAACGCGAACGGTCAGACTGGAACATAATCCGAAGTAGACCGGAGAGGAAGCCAGTAGATGCCGATGCCGATGTCGATGTAGCTGAGAGTGAGGGCGCTGAAGTTGTGGTGGATGTTTCCTTGGAGTGTCGCTTAAGTTGAGGTTGATGTTGTCGTTGTCGATGTCGTCAATGTTGCCTTGGAAAATTTTGTCGAAGTAGACGCAGCTGGAGTAGTGGTAGTCGAGGTAGGCGACATACTACACAGAGTTTGCCAGACTCGAGAGCATGTCGGGGACGAAGACACGCGTCAGTGTTGCCAGTACTAGACGTGCGAAGACAGGGACCTCCACGAACCTTGTGAGCCAGAGCCGGATTGGGTAGCAGAGAAGATCTCCTTTTGCGGTAGATTTGTAGTTTTCCACCGCTGGTGTTGGAGTAGACGAAGTAGTTGCAAGAAGAAAATAATGCAAATAAAAATTAGACTGCGACTCTGGCGGTGAGGTTGTGGTGGACGAAGAAGTTGTTGATGATGATTGAATTGTTGCGGTCGTTGATGCCCGGAATTAAATCCGGAATTTTCCGCTTGTTGAAGAGAATTTTGTTGGCGTTGACGACGATCGAGAGTGGTCGTGGCAGAGACGAAGCGGCGACGTTGTTGGTGTAGATGGTTGTCGACGATGATGACGACGAGGCGGTTGGCTTGGAGTAGATCAACTTGGTGCAGATTAGTTCCCAGCTGGAAGCACTCGGTTCCGAGTTGAAGCACTCGGTTCCGAGTTGGAGGCACTTGGAGTCGCCGAGTTGGAAGCTGTCGGCGTCGCCGAGTTGGAAGCACTCGGCCGATTCATGCGAGCGCCCAATGTCGCCCGGTCCCATGATCCGAGTTTTGGAGATTATTGCACCGGTGAGACATGGCTAAGAAGATTTTGGTGGCTAGAAAAAAAATCTAATAGGGAAAAAAAACCTTTCCATCAAAAAAATGCGTCACAATAGGCCAAAGGTCAAAGACGCAGGGTGAGTGTTGAAGTAAATTGCCTAACCCTTTCCATCAATTCGGACTTTTGGTTGAGTTGGCTAGTGCATGCAATTCAATACTCTCGTGTCTTGTCTTGCTCTCCAAAATGACCCCATGTACGCCTATATATACTCACCCATAAGGCTCAATAACACATCCAACATATTATGCCAATTCCTCTCCTCTTTATCCTTCTACAGATTTTGTTGTGTGATGCGTGCACTTTTTTTTACAATTGGACAACCACGGCGGCGCCCGGTAAGACATGGGTAGAGAATCTTCGAATATCATGCAACAGGTCCCACGACCCTCCAAGCACATACATTGCATTTACGTCATAGTTTAGGTCGACGCATCTTTTTGTACGCATACATAATACATAGATACTGCTGAAAGAAAGCATCACCACAGTGCTCCTCCGCAGGAAGCATCCCTCACATCACAACCCTGCGGTGGGTCTGCTAATATGTCAAATCAACGGAGGAATCAAGGCACACGCAAGCAGACTGCTGTCCTCAACGGTCCATCACGTGATCTCCCAAGGAATCAAGTTTTTTTATCACTCCGTTATGCTTCATTGTCACATTTTGGTGTGATCTAGCATGGATTTTTTGATTGTAGTATCTATGAGACATTTGCACTATACTGTACCAGTCACCGGTAAGATGTCATGGAACGTTGTATTCGTCTAAGAGACACCAATTATTAATGAAAATCGATAACAGATAATAGATAATTCCGTTATTGTTGTTGGTAAAATTCAATTCAAATCACGTATTATCTCTGATCCATATTAATGGACTCAACTTTGTCAAGATTTGTATGTATCTAGTTAAGTATTTAGACAAGATGCATGTGTATCTAGACAAACTTAATTCCATTAATATGAATCGGAGAGAGTATTATATTGAGAAACATTTGCAAAACACGCACGCATATGACCAAAATGCCTTGGTCACACCAAAAAAACGTATTATGGTGTGTTCATAACCAAAATGCCTTGGACCATTCCCTTATCTTGATAGTAACGACATCAACACAATTTGTTAATCATGTACGTAGTATGGTGTGTTCATGTCAATAAGTCAATTCATCCTATTAGATCATTACGTCACGGTGGACCGCCATAATATATTATTTGAACAGAAATCAATTCAAAGCAATTAGTACATTGAGGAACAATTACACCAATCACACACGCAGATGACGTTTGAAGAACAAAAATGTCGGCCCATTTATCGATTACGTTGCGCATTTTATAAAAAAATACATTAAAAATACATTTTATAAAAAATGTCGGCTCATGTTAATAATCACTATACCCATTTAGTTGATATTACAATGTGTGGAGCATAATTTCATGGGGCGTGCAATAAATACTCATTATGACAATTTCATTTATAACAAACTCCTATAGTGAAGAAAAAAAAATATCGACCACATTAATAACGTGTTATAGACTGGTATGCGATGCGGATATTTAATGCACCCGTGCTATCATCAACGTTCTAGCTATAGTGACTTCATCATTCTTGTTTTTGCGCATACATCCGGCGTTAACACAAGTATGTTGTGATAAACATATCAGTTACTCGACACATTTTGAATACGATCGTTAAATGAGGGTCAGCGGGTACGAGATAGGGTGCAACCCTGAACCCATATAACATAAATAGGACAATTCAACGTGGTTCAGTAATTATGCAAAGGGGCATTGATGTTGGTATCGCAAGCGTGTACACAAAAAAAGATGGTGATATGTATATTGCGAAGCGCAAGACGACAGCATAAAACAGATGATGATTCATAGAAACACATAAGTTCAAGGTGGCGGTGTGTACATACCAATATTACACATCAAATTAATATCGCATGATGCAATATTCGATGCATATTTTTTTCTTGCGCTACATGCAAAAAGATGATCCTTTCATCAACGCCCGAAGACGACCTTCATGGTCATGCATTTAGATGAGTGAACTTGTACATGTTTTCCTGTTGTGACCGAAGTGTCTGCAATTACTTCATCTAATCCGCTTCACCAACGGCGGAGAAGCGTCGCTTGCCACCATTACGGTGACATTGCCGACGTTGCGTTCTACAACTGGCTGGTTGTTTTCATTGCCATACAAGCTTGAAACTGTTTTGTTCTTCTGTTTGAATATGTTGATATATTCTGCCTTCGACTTCATCCTCAATGTAGGAGGCCTACCTTTAGGCTTGACACGTGTCGGTGGTACGATGTTCATACGTTGTTGTTCTGTCAGGATCGGTGTCACAATGTTGATATTTTGATGTCCATTTTCTTCAGATTGGACGATACTGCTACGGATGGCAACAGCTTCTGACTTCAGCTCACGGAAAACTTTCAATGTTTTCTCCATCATACCATCACAATGACATATCTCTTTAATTGCGTCAATCGCAGCAATGTATAGAATGCTTTGCCGTGCACCAGAATCTTCTGTCTCTGTAACATCATGACAAGCATCTATGATGTCACTATCAAATTCTTTAGCTTTTTTTGTCCACCGTTTAACAACATTTTTTGATGGTATAGTGAAAATGTCGTTCCGCACAAGCACCTACAGCAACGTTGGTACAACACAAAGGTATTAATGACATGTCATCATGTATAAATATGTATGAATAATTTTCACATTTTCTTACTTTTAAGCATATTTTGTATACTTGCGTACGCAACTATATTTTAAGTGAATATCCCGGGGGCACTAATGATCGGTACCTTGATGCAATGAAGGCAAAGCATTCCGACATGTTCGAAATATCCACAATTGCAGCTTATCATATCACCGTCTTGAGATAGCTTCACAGTATACGATCTTGTCTCGTAGTCAGGTAGGAAATCAGGTTTTCCATGTTTGACTTCATATTCATTTTCACTTATGCATCTAGAAGTCACCAAGGTCATGGAGTCGTAGAATTCAGCTTCAAACTTACTCTATACAGCGCTTGTATATATTTCAGCAGCATGAACCTCTAGCGGATGGCCATTGTTGTACTTACTCCTTTTCTGAAAAAAGATAAAGGAATTATTGTTACTAAATTTATAATCTTGCAAGATGATAAGGGACGTTTAAACATCATATGTTGCAAACTAGCACAATAATCTAACCATATTAGTATTGTGATGTTCCTTCCCTTCATCATTCTTCCTTGACCTGAGCAGATTGTTGTATTGCTTGACAAAAAGATGCATCGGTGAAGATCTTGGGATATACTGCTTGAGCAGATGGTTCGCACTTTCACTACGTTGAGTACTTGTCATGCCGGCACAAAAGATATTAGAAAAATACGGCTTCGCCCATTTATGCCGGTTGGAATACAGGGTTGTCAAATATTTATTTTGTTTCAGCTTATATTTCTCCAATAGTTTAGCCCAACATTCTTCAAACTCCTCGACACATATTATCTCGTTAATTGTCTTGTGGAATTCATCTTTGAAAGTGTTGTTCTTGGTATAGATACCCCCGAGGTTCTCCTTCGCGCACTTGAGCACATGCCATTTGCACCAACGATGCCTGCTATTTGGTAACGTTGTCTTAATAGCACCTTCCATTGCTTTGCATTGATCTACATGGGCAACATAGCGCATATACATAAATTAAATTGGAATCACCTATTAATAATTGTCATATTTACTATTACCAAAACACTTAAACACGGTTGCAGAAAAGAAAACGTGTCATACCTGTAAGGATCGTTATTGGATATTTTCCCTTCATGACTTCCACAAATTTACCAAAGGCCCACTCGAAAGATATTATAGTCTCTTGTCAAAGAAGCACACCTCCGAAAATGGTTGATTGGAAATGATTATTAACACCAACAAATATCCCGAACGGCATGTTATAAAGATTGGTTCGGTATGTTGTATCAAATGTTATGACATCTCCAAAATATAGATAATCCTGTTTGTTCTTCCCTGTACACCACAATATGGATCTTGGCGAACCAGAATCATCAAAATCAATGCAAACTAATAAGTTTGGATCGGTGTTCTTCATTTCATCTAGGAGCTTTATTGTTTTCTCCATATCATCACTTATTGAATCCTGAGATATTCTAGAACACAGGTATCGCAGATTCTGCTTACGGAATGGTGTCACTGTACCTTCAGAATGTGTCGCGTTCAGAATATTATACACTTTACTCAGGCTGACGTTGTTCTCCCTTAGATTTTTAACAAAATCCGTTAGTACAGGATCTATTTCACTATGTGAATTCCACTGCCTAGTTTAATCACGATTTGCTGATAGCGGATGGTTGTGGTCATTGCTAAAAATGCTCACGCACCATCCGTGATCATCTGTCCGTAGCAGACGCATTCTAGCTTTGCAATCTGTTTTGCACGAAACATAGTTCTCTTTATCTGGTTTACCCTACACACGCAAATTAGTATATTCATGTTCCACACTGATTATCATATTGCTGGTACAGAGTATGTGTCAGATTTATATAAAATTGGATACATTGGTTCAATGTATAGATAAATTCAAAAAGATCAATAACTGTTAAATATGATAATTGTGATTATGAATGCAGAATGGGTTTTGATAATGGCAAGATTACACTAACCTGACATTGGAAAACAATCTCGTGCATTTGTTGGTATCCTGAATCACTCCACCTCGACTTGCCATGCCTGATTCCAAAACCGTTCTCCCATGAATAAAGGTTATAATGCTCGTACGCTTCCATGCAGGAATCGAACGTCATCCCCACAGATGGGGAGAAGGTGCTGGATCCGTGTTTCCCCGCAGAGTTTACCAGGCATCGCTCCATGGATGTCAAACTACTGGGGATTCGCCGGGCGGGAGGACAAGCGGAAGCCCGGTTGCTGCATGTTGCAAATCATATGGATTGTTATAACTAATGTATATGTGTTTGACATCTAGAATTGCAACGAGAACTCACCGTCTCTTCCACCCGCAAACCATTGGTTGATGAGCTTCATAAGAACATCCATTTTCAAATCCTAGATGTTGTTTAACCGCAGATCCAGATGCGATGGAAGAAACGGGTGTACGTTCCGCGTTTTCAGGTCTGATTCAAAGAAAACCAAAAGAAGGCTCGGTGAGGATCAAACCCATCATCGGAGACCAAGATAGCGCGATTTGAAAGAGATAAAAGAAAACCAAACCTCCGGTTATGGTCGTGATCGTAGTTGGGGATGGCCAACGGCATCAGATCGAATCGCCGCATAGTTGAGTGTTCATCATCACGCCCTTCAGGTCTCGGATGGGTGATCTCCTCACCATTCCGTCCTCCTTCATACGCAGAGGCGCGTGATCCATCCTGTATATCCATGGAAACGACATGCATCATGGTCGTGCCGCTCTAGATACATATAGCCATGGATGAAGAAGAGTGAGCTGATGGTTGCGTGAAGACCCGATGACAAACATATGAAGACAAAATCCAGCCGCTGTACTGTGTTGTGCACTATTCAGCGGACGTAGCAGACACGATAACACACGTGTCGACACTCGACAGAGACATGCCATCACATAAAGTTGTACCTAGGTACTCTATTTTTGTTATGTCAATTCAGACAGGCTAATTACTTTCCATTTCACTGTTACACCTGCAGGTCCAAACGTAGCTGCACATATCTAGAAGCAACTCATGTCGGGGCCGATGGTCAGGATTGTTGGGCACCGGGACCCCCGGGTGCTTTTCGGCCACACTCCTTTATTTTCAGCTACCGGTCAGTGCATGACTGCTTCTGAGAACATCCATCCGAACATGTGATTCATGTTAGGATCCGACCTCCTACCTCTTTGATTTTTTCTTTAGGTGAGCTGGTCAGAATCTAGTAGAACGGCGTTCACTTTCCGGCCAGGTACCCTAACTTCGAAGCATATATTTCTCTTTCATGTCTTCGTCTGAAGTAGGATATATGGTAGACATGTATAACAACGCACATCATTACCGTATGCAATTTTCCCTTTATATATATGAGGATGGCGTCTTCTTTAAACATACGTATGATGCAGTAACATTTTGGTTTTACGGTTGGCATGCCGGCAAATTTGTATGAACTTGGTCTGTTGTACAACTGTACAACCGTAAAGGCTGATATACATGATATATGTAGACATGCATGCCATCATACAACTTTACAACATGAATCTCATTTGAAACGTATACTCTCTGAACGTATGTGTAATCCAGAAATCTCTGGCTTCACGGTTGGCGTGCCGTCAAATTTTATAAGAACTTGGTCCATCGTACAACTAGCATTAACGGCTAGCTCATATTGGCGTTCCGGGAAGCCTATATGCGGGATTGTTCTGTCGTTCAACATGAGCACAAATGTGCATGCTGGATACTATAATTTATGTAATAATGTTATCACTACTAGGAAAATATTCATAGTGTGACCACAACTTTACATATAAATTCTCTCACAGTTGGCATGCCGACAAGTTTTCATATGAACTTGGTCCGTCGTACGACTTTGGAGATAAATATTCTTAACCATTTCGTTTACTTTGAAATACGTCTTCTTCTAAACTGAGATTTTTTTGTAGTGGGGCTCGTGGATTCTTCTGCCGTACTGTTTTAGGTAATGTCCTATACCGCTTCCACTTGTCAGTTGCATCCGCTTTTCAGACTTGTACCAATTCATGTATATTTTGTTTATATAGATGGAGGAGTATACAGTACCACCATCGTCTAAGAATTTGCACAGATTTTCTCTTTTACAACTAGCCAAAAATCAAAATACATATGTTTAAGCTGGTCACCAATGAGCTAGCTAATCCCGTGATCAAGCCCTTAGATGTTCCGCATGGCAACCCTGAACATGGAGAACGTGGATGGACATCAGGCCCCTCTTTTTCAGGCCATTGCTATCATCCAATTGAGCCTTGACCCAGGCTTGATCACGCTTTTGTTGGATATATGCTCTAGAGGCAAATAATATATGATTATTCCAATATATCTAAGCAAGTTCATAACCAGTTTCATGCCGTGCTAAAACTGTATCAGTGAAACAATGAAACAAGTGTGGTATAGAAACCCCAGTGTTCCTAGTTAGCCTCTATTTCAATAACTAGTTCATGGTCAACATGATGGTCGTAGTTTTGCGATCATGGACAATTAAGTCTCTTGACTGAGGTCACCTCACTTGATGAGTGACGTGATGAACATTACCCAAAGTAAGCATTACAGCATGATCAAACTTATGAAGGTTCAGTGTTGTAATTACAGAACGTAGTAGACCGTTCCTTTGACCGTGAGTACGTGCATAATTGCTATCTACTCGGATGCTTTGACTTACATCCCTCCACCTGACTGAAATATGCGGGTCATAACGGTTGTATCTTGGGTATTCCGTGGAGATATGTTGAGAAGTATTGTTACAAGAGCGGGATTTGTCAATCCATGTGATGGATAGATACTAACGGCCCACTCAGTGAGATTCCATCCATAAATCCGCGCAGCGTGTGACTAGGTCACGGGGATGAATATCACGGAACGAGTGAATAAGGATTTGTCATAAAAAGGTTGAACTAGACATAGAATGGCATTGATTGAATCTCGGACTAATGTATCGCTGACAAAGGGAATGCTATACAACGCAAGATCCAATCGGTATTGATATCCGGAATGCACAGGGGTCATTATGGGCATCCAGGTCCCGCTGATGATCATTGACCGTAGCCTCATCTCGGTCATGACTGGAGTGTTCTCGGACCGTAGGGTAACACACTTAAGGGCTCGATGAAATCGGAGACCTTTTCGGAACTATCGGAGTTACCGGAGAATAAAGGAAGCAGCATCGGAAAAGTTCCGTGTTGACCCGAAGGAGTTTCGGAGTGAGCCGGAAGGTGTTCCGGAGCACCGGAAGAAGGAACAATTTGTTTTAGTTATTAATTAATTGAATTAATAATTAAAAAAATATTTATAATTAAAAAGTGCTATGGGCCTTATTTATGAAAGAGGCCCATTAGGGGAAATAAAGGGAAAAAGAAAAAGAGAGAGAGAGGGAGGCGCCATGGGCCCAAGGGCCCATGAGGGGTGCACCCCCCTCCTCCTCCCTTGGCCGGCCACCTCCCCCTAGTAATGGACTTTAGTCCCACCTTGCTAGGGGAGAGGGGTTGACTCCCTCCCCTCTGCCTATATATAGATGGGCCGGGTGCACATATTTAATAGACAGAAATTCATGAGAAAATAAATATTACTCCGAATTAAGATCGGTTTTCTCCGGTCTTCTCCCCTTCCTCGTATCTTCCACGGTGGGCTCCCTAGTGTGAGCTTGTAGTGGAATTGAGGCATCTCTGTTAGAATCGGAGGCCATCGTGCTGCCGAAGCTTCGTCCGGAGGTCTGCTTCCGCCACCTTCGCTGGATCGGAGATCGAAGGTCGTCATCGAGTCTCGTACGTGTGCGAGTACTACGAGGTGCTAAACATGTGGCACTACACCCATCCGGGTGCTCAACACAGCCAGGGGGCTGTGAAACTTGTTTGACTACACCAGCCACGTTTGCGGGAACGTTTCCCGCGCAATGGACTACACCCCGAGGTATGTTATTCCGCACTCCTTTCCGTTACGGTAATACGGCTAGCTAGATCTTGGGTTATGGGAAAATCTAGTTAGGAAAATTTTATGTTTTCCGCTGCGCACCCCAACAGTGGTATCATGAGCTAGGTCTATGCTTAGTATTACTGTACGGATAGAACACATCGGGGATGTGGACGTTGATTGTATGATTATTACCCTCCCACGTGTACTTGTTCACATCTGCGGCATCGTTTTATGAAGCTGCCCCCGACCGACCTTACGCGTACTCTTATGCGAGACTGGTTCTACTCTTGACATGCGGCTTGTACCGTATAAAGTGGCTTTGGGGGTGTCTGTCTCTCTACTTTAGCGGATGTGGCATTTGAAACGGAGGGCCCCGTGCGGGGTGTAATAGAGACAATCGTATGGTTGACGTTGTGGTTGACTCGTAGGTTAAAACATTTTTAACTATGAAGTCCCTAGCAGCCACGTAAAACTTGCAATATACAACTAGATCGTCTAAACTTTGTATTGCTAAGTGGGGGCTATCGTTTTTTTGATTGTGATGTAGTGATAGCCTTGCTATGTGTTACTAGTACGTAGTAAACTTCATCATGATAAAACAAACTCAAATGGAGACACTGTAGACTTAGTGTTGCCCTAGTCCAACATCTTAAAACTTGCTAGTATAGGATACACGACGGTAGCATGTGATAAGATGATCCCTTAACAAAGCCAAACACAAGTATTCTACCAAAGTGTGCACCACCTGGAAGGATCTCCCATAGGGCCGACATTCCGTACATATCGGGTGTCATACATATTAAACGGCGTTCGCATGAGGTTGGGTTCGGCAAGCCTAGCATATGAAGATATGGCCTTGCTGAGCAGCATATAACATGGAGGTTAATTTGGCGAGCCTAGCATATGCAAATATGGCCTCGAAATACTAGAGATCGAAAGATCGAGCATGAGTCACAATATACATATAATGTGATTGCACAAGTTGTTGTCTACCTTTGAAACTGACCCATCGGCCGTGTGATATTCGAGGGCGGGCAGTGAATCTGGATCATGTAAACACTAAAACTTCTTAGGGATGATTGTTTTAGTGCGAGCTCATTTATAATGTGATTATATGAACTCATTGTTGTGAACTAGTCTTAATTGTGTTCCTTGCGATTATGTTTGTAGAAAATGGATAATACCCAGTACCTTGAAATGGTTTCTTTCTTACGTGGTGAAAGACTTGAAGAAAATGGGTCAAACTTCATTAGTTGGTACTTACGCCTTAGAGTCATGCTCAAGAGAGCGAACCTTTCATTCTTAACTAAAGAGCATGTGGGAAACCCTCCAGCAAACGACATGGATGCACGAGTAGCGACTGATTATCAGAATCGTCGGAGGACATACGCCATATCTAAAGGTGTCATAGAAACCCGCATTCTGCAAGCCTTGCGTGAGGAATATGCTGAGTTGGATACATATGACATGATAGATGAGATGAAGTCATTATACACGCATCGGTTTAGAGTTGCCAGATTTGAGTTAGAAAAAGAGTTTCTCTCTACAAAGATGGAAGAAGGCTCTTGCCTGAAGGCACACTTGGCCAAGATGCATGATATACATCTAATCATCGCAGATGACTTCGACTATTGGACCACAGATGAGTCTGCGATATACACGGTGTTGCACTCGCTTCCACCGAGCTATATAGACCATGTCCCTGGCTATGTCAGCAGAGGTGAAAGCCTCGATTTCCCTGACTTCATGGATAGACTTCAGTATCTGGAGGTCGACCCCATTGAAGGAGAAATTGTTGATGGAGAAGGTATATACTTGATATACTTTATAAATGTTTGTTCCCTTATATAACACTTGCAGTTAATGAGTATCTGATACTTATTCTGTTTTATGAAAATAGGACCTGTCGTTGCATGGACGGGAAGAGGTGAAATCAAGGATTGATGGATATCAAGTCAGTTGATGACCATCATGGATTCCGCCGAGACATCTATCATAGGAGATACTTAGAGTATTAGATAAATCTTATGTAATCATTATAGTATGAACACTTAGTTGTGTGTCTTGCATCTCGTGAGACAAAGTTATTCATGTAATGAGACAAGTCAGTTGTTCCATCTTTATGAATAAAAGTGTGCTTATACTTTGATTACGTCTTGATTTATGTTATGATAGAAAGCATTTATAATATTGCTATTATTGTCAAGTAATATTCAATGTTTAAATGATAAAGTTGTCTTGATTACAACAAGTCAAAGATTTGATTGCACAAAGTGATTTCATAACTGATGAATTCATTAAATGTATGATATATTAACTTGTGTATTCATTACCGAATGAAAGTCATAACTTGATTGCATGAGATGGATTAGATACACGATCTATGAACCTCTGCAATAAATATGACCAAGACAAGGTTCTAGAAAGTAGAACTTGTGCCAATCATTATACATAAATGATGTACTAAATGGGCACATGAGTTATCATTAAAGACTTCATATGATTAATTGAAAGCTTGTATTCAATTGAGATCATTAAACTGAGATTCAGGAATCATAGTGTGAAGTAAGAATATAAGGATACAAATCACTAAGCTATGATCTGAGTGATAAGTATTAAAGTTGACATAATGGGAGACTTGTGGAAATTTTACCACAAATTACGATGGACGTTGAAAGTGCTAGACTACTTAAACCATTCGTAGTCATACTGAACTGTAGTATGGTCTAAACGTTATTTCCCCTTGCACTAAAATTATTAACGAACAAGGTTGTTTAATTCATTAAGTTAAAAAACCCACTTCATGAATAGGAAACCATCCTGAATCTAGTGAGACAAGATAGCTGCATAATTGATGGTGTTATAAGGTTTCTTAAAGAAATAATTACTTTGTGATAAAGCTACAAGCAATTGAAATTACATATTCTCCCCGAATAGAAAAATTTGTGTTGCTTGATTGGTAGTGCGTGAAGAAGTCTCTCGACACGGATCCAATGGGAGATAATGGAAACTTTGACCAAGGTATTGGACCTTGCCTTCAGAATATCAGAGTATTTCAACAGAAGCGTGTTCCGCTGTAATGACGCTATATGCCAAAGGAAGGATATGCCAAAGACGATTGGTCTTGGTATATGAGTTGAAGCCTTAGTTGAATTTAGAAGGTTGTCATGAATACGTTCTGTACATAACAATAATCATGAGTCTTCTTAATAAAACAAAAGGAATAACATTGCTTGAAATGCAAAGGTGGATGATTCGTAGTAGATGCAGTTGGATTTAGGTCTACTTACCTTGGCGTACTGCCCATTGCTTTTGATCCCTTCCTTTCTTTGCAGCATAGTTAGCATTGCGGTGCCTTCATAATCCTGTCAATTGCCCATCTGTGATTTGTTTACCTCGCTAGCACTTTTATCGTCTTTTGGGAGAGAGACATCACTAGTGAAAATCACGTGACCCCGGTCCATCTTCACATTATTGTTTAAACCCTCAATTTACTTTCAGTTTTTACTTTCAGTTGCCACCATTATTATCTCTTGCGTTGATCCTTTGTAAACAGCAAGGCCGGAGGAATTGACAACTCCTCTGTACTCGTTGGGAGCAAAGTTATTTGTTTCTGTGTGCAGGTCCACGTCAACTACCGTCAACCGCCTAATTTCTGGCGCCGTTGTCACCTTCTTGTATCTCTTGGAGTCCTACTGGTTCGATAACCTTGGTATCTTCACCGAGGGAAGTTTGCTGCTACGCTACATCTCACCTTCCACTTGGGGTAACCAACGAAAAGTGAGAGAACTACCCTCACCGTATCAGGTGCACATATTTAATAGACAGAAATTTGTGAGAAAATAAATATTACTCCGAATTGAGATCGGTTTTCTCCGGTATTCTCCCCTTCCTCGTCTCTTCCACGGTGGGCTCCCTAGTGTGAGCTTGTAGTGGAATTGAGGCATCTCTGCTAGAATCGGAGGCCGTCGAGCTGCCGAAGCTCCGTCCGGTGGTCTGCTTCCGCCACCTTCGCTGGATCGGAGATCGGAGGTCGTCATCGAGTCTCGTATGTGTGCGAGTACTACGAGGTGCTACACGTTTGGCACTACACCCATCCGGGTGCTCAACACAGCCAGGGGGCTGTGAAACTTGTTCGACTACACCAGCCACGTTTGCGGGGAAGTTTCCCGGGCAACGAACTACGCCCCGAGGTATGCTATTCCGCACTCCTTTCCGTTACGGTAATACGGCTAGCTAGAGCTTGGGTTATGGGAAACGCTAGTTAGGAAAAATTTATGTTTTCCGCTGCGCACCCCAACAACTTTGACCCTGGGGACCATCATAGTGGGAGAAGGTTTGGGTTGGGAAAACCATGATGTGAAATATGTTCCGATGCCCCTTGGATATGTTGAATGGGGAACTTGCATTATGAAGAGATATCATACGCATTTGAAGGGGAGTGAAGAGGGTGTTGATTATATTTATGGAGCTATTTACTGCTCTCTAGGTGATTATTCTGTCTCTCCTCCACTACTAAGGTCTCCTCTAGAGAAATGGGATCCCAGCTGACGGTGATGTACCCCGGCAAATCCCATGGTCAGGGACCCTGGGTTAGTCATGAGAGGCACAGGTTCGACGATAGCTCGTCGGCTAACAGGAGGATACGTTCCTGCTCGATGTTATTGATTGAAGATGGCGATTACAGGGGAGCCAAGGCTAGTGCGCACAAGGCTAGGGTTACAGATTGTGTATTGCTTGTCCCTTGACGTCTCCCCTCTTAGCCTTTATATACTAGGCTAGGTCTCGGGGAGTCCGTCCTGGATTACAGATGAGGTTTCCTAACCCTGATCTTGTTCCGTACGGCAAGTTTGCACCTTCCTTATGAGTCGCGGACTCCTACGTCGGTGCCACTAGTGGGCCAAGGCTGGGCCCAGGCGGCATCTTTGTGGGCCTCCTGTCTTTGGGTACACCGGGTAGGCTCATCCATAGGAGTCGTGGGGTCACCCCCTTGTCAGTAGCCCCCGAGTGCCTGGGGGACTCGAAGAGGCGCGCAGGGACTCGAGTCCATTCTTGTGTCGTTTTGATGTATGCACGCTTCAACCGCGGGTCGCTAGTAGTCTAGGGCCATGACAAAACCTGTTTCGAGGGATGCTAAGCTGAAAGGGCCCAAGGAGTCGACTGGTCGAGCCTTGGTGAATTGCACTAGTGGCAAAAACTGCAGTAGCCCAATTAAACTCATGTCCCTCGACATGAGCTTGGAACACTAGTGTCTAGCAAAAGTCATGTCGCTGCAGGTCTTACAGTGATCAGTTGCCGCCAGTAAAGTTCATAGCCTAGGCGCGTCCGCCCGGATTTTTCTATCATGCAAGCGCATGGGAAAGGTGGGGAGTGAAATCACTCTGCGGCAAGTCCCAGCCCGGCCGATCTGCGCAGCGGGGTCTTACATACACGCTAAGCTTGCGTGGCATCTGGGCACAGTGTGTCGTGTTCCAGGAATATGTATTTTTTATTGAGGCGTGGAGCCTAGTTGATAATGCACCCACTTGGAATAAACAACCAAGTGAGCTGTTTTAGCAGTCACTCGTGGAGCTTGGTCGAGCGCTCGGGCGAGGAGTAATGTTAGAGGAGTATTTGCTCGGGAGGTCGTCGAGTGTTCGAGTACGTAGAGTTTGCGAGTAATCACTAGAGTGTCGCTTTTGCTCTCGGGGTGAGGGAGCACCCGATACTCCGGGACCGCTCGATCTGGCAAGTGCAGGTCTGCCCATCTTGTGTCATGGTGAGGGAGCACCCGAAACTCTCATGGGTGCGAGTAATCACTCGAGCACGTTTTTACTTCTAGGTGAGGGAGCCCCCGAAACTCTCATGGGTGCGAGTAATCACTCGAGCACGTTTTTACTTCTAGGTGAGGGAGCACCCGAAACTCTCGTGGAGATGCTCCCGATGACAGTAAAATGTTTTGCCCATCGGAAAAAGATTTAAAAGGTTGAAATTCTGAGGCTGGGAAACGTACTCAATACGCCTTGTGGGGATGTGACGCTGGCTTGGTTTTTCTGGTATCTTTGACCATTGTAGTCTGTCAAAGGAAATGACTTCGCGATGTCCCGCCAAAATTTTCTCTTCGTGTGATGATGGTCCTCTTTTTGCGCGCGTAGTGGGCTGTGTTTTTACTGCGCCGATTGGTTTTTCCATGTTTTTTTGCCTGCCGTGGGATCGTGCCACGTTTAGTGGATGCTGAGATTGAACGGTGCCCCTGCTCGCTTGGCTGGTGGTTAAATACCGAGCGGCTGAGTAAATTTTAGGTTTTACCCAACCATTGCCTTCTCCTCTCGCTTCTAGATTTCCCCTGTTCTTAAGCCTTCTCCTTCCTCTTTTTGCTGCTTGCTGCGGGATTGATGACAACGCGCTCCCGTGCTGCTCCGAAATCGGCCAAGATGTCTGGCAAGTGGGAGCGCTCAACTTTTGGGGCTGCAGATCTCGGCTCGCTGATTGCTGATGGCTTGGTGGCTGGAGACGCCGTGCGGATTCCGGGGGATGAACCTGTTCCCGCTCCGACGGCAGATGAGCGGGTGTGCTTTCATGCTTTCTTCCCACGCGGGTTTTCCCTTCCGATTCACGCTTTTGTTCGTGGTTTGTTGTATACCTATCGGCTTCAGCTACATAATTTGACTCCTAATGGAATTTTGCACATTGCTTGCTTTATTACCCTTTGTGAGGCTTTCTTGGGGATCTATCCCCATTGGGGGCTCTGGAAGCACATCTTTTGTATAAAGAGGACGAACTCTGAGTATGCTGTGGGGCAGGTGGGTATATCCATTAGGGACTCCAAATCTTACTTTGATTTGGAGATGCTTGACTCCGTCAGTGCTTGGCGGAAAAGTTGGTTCTATCTGAAGGATCAACACGTTGCTGGGCTGCGATTTGGTCTTGCTCCCTTTAATTCTGAAGCATGAGTAGTCAAGCAGACTTCATGGTCCCATTCTTTGTATGTGAAAGAGTCATCTGAAGTGGCTCCATTCTTGGAGAGGGTTGCTCTAGTGAAGGACAACTTGACCGGTGGGCAGCTCATCTCTGTTTTTATTGGGAGGCGCGTTCAACCATTGCAGTCTCGAGCCCGTCCCATGTGGAAATATGAGGGACTCGAGGACTAGACGAGATGCTCCCGCGGGGAGCTTGATGCCGATGGCCTCTTGGCCCGGATCCAGTACGTGACCAAGTGCTTGAGCGTCTCCGAGATGGGTTTTGTCCTTCCTTATTCTTCTGATCACGCGCTTCCGCAGTTTCGCGTTTTGAATTTCTCGTGTGATTTGAGATGCTTGTTTGACTGCTTACTGATGATGCTATTTGCTTTTGTAGGATCATGTTCCTGTGTTGTGGAACCCTCCGCAGCCGGAGGATGCTGATATTCACGAGGAGCCGGATGCTTCCGCTGCTGACGATGCTGCGCCGAGTGCTGGTGCCAGCGTGCTCGCGGGTGCCGCTGGTGCTGACGAGTCCACGGGGGTCGAGCTGCCGGGGACCGGAGATAGTGAGGAATTGGCGCCCTTTCATGTCAAGCGGTCGCGGCCTTCAGGCGCCGAGGATCTTGACGCGACGAGTGGTGCTGTTCCGCTGTCTGTACCGTCTGCTGAGCCGTCTCCTTCTGTTGCTGAGTGCAAAAGGCCCAGGTTTGGGAGGTTATTGCGTGCTCGCTCTGCGTGTGGCGGGTAAGCATATGCTTGTCTTTGCTGGGGCTGTTTTTCCTCTGTTCTTTTGTTTGATGTCTTTTATCTTGTAGCAATGCGACTGCTCCGGCTGCTTCCTCCACCAGTGCGGCTGCTGTCGACCTGCAGTCGACTGACTCTGGAGCAGCTACCAAGCATACTGGGGATTCATCGGCTGCTGTTGGTCAGCCCGTACCGTCGGTGACTCCTGCTGTCCCGGCTGCGGGTGTGATTCCTGCTGCTACTCCGCCTGTGGCATCTGGTATTGTTGCTCCTGATGCCGAGCCTGCTGCTCCAGATCGTCCTTACTTGGGCCTTTTTGATCTTGGTGTTGAAGATAATGTCCTCTTTTTCGAACGCATAGCTGGGCTGGTGAGTTTGTTTCCTGTTTGCTTGTGTAGTTTTTGTCATCGGGGGCACGGCAGTGCTGGGATTAGCCCCTGAGGCTGCAAGAAAGTGCTTGTGGTTTCTTGCAGTCTTGCCTTGGCTCTGTTTTTCCTTTGTGTCGTCATTGGGAGCACGGCCAGTGCTCCCGATGGGAGTAGCCCCTGAGGCTGCAAGCAAGCGATTGCGATTGGTTGTAGTCTTTCTTTGGTTCTGACTTTAATATTTGATTTCTTCGAGTAGCCGGTGTTCCAGCACTGTGAGCGTCTGGTGGTCGAGGCTGAGCGTTGGCAGCAGGCCCACAATTCTGCCCAGGATGCCTTGTCTGCCATGAGTAGTGAGTATTTCTTCCTGTGCTGCCGTGCTTGAACTGATGGGTCTTCCGTTCGGAGTGTTGTTTTGTTTTTCATACCGTCGTCAAACTGCCGAGAAGCAGGCCGAGAAGGCGGAAAGAACGGTTTCCAACCTTAAGGCTGCTTTGGCTTCCAAGGAGAAGGAGCTGCACGATCAGCACGAGGAACTGGTGCGCCTGCGTCGGGCTGAGGATGCGCTTGTGCAGGCGGAGGCGGTCGAGTGATTTTTGTTGCCTGGTGCAGCCTCTAAGGGTGCGAGTGCGACGGAAGTGGTTGCATCGGAGTCTGGAGTTCTCCGAGGGGCCGTGGATGCCATGTCGGCCGCTTTTGATGTTTCCAAGGGGGTATGTGCCCGGGCTTCCACTCTTGTGGGTCTTGTTAATGAGCACCTCATGCCGGAGGGCATGAAGGTACCTCCTGGTCTGGACGCCCGCGTTGCTGCATTTGGTAATGGCGGGGATCTCTTGGAGGAGCTAGTTGAGGAGAGCGTGGTGAGTGGTCTTTCCACGTCCCTTGTTGTTCTTATCGGGCACGGAGTTGCCATTGACGACTCTTTGGTTGAGACTGTCCCTGCTTATACTGACGAGCAGAGCGCGCGAGCCACTGTTCTGGCTCGTCGCCTGCAGGAAGTTGTGGATGCTCAGTATCCCTCCTCTGCAGGCAAGGGGGGGTCGTAGCCATGTCGTGTCGTCTGAAACTTTCTGGTTGTAATATGCCTCCTTTGTGGTGGTAAATCTGTGCTACCTTGATTGGAATAACTGCTTGGCCGTTCCTGCTGTTGTGCTTGATTGTCCTTTCTTTTTGTTCGTTTTGCAGTAGGCCGCCCCGGGCGTGCTTCGGTCTTGGAATTCTTTGAAGGAGGACGCTCGCGAGGGCGCGTATGAGTCTGTGTGCTTGAGGCTGAGAGACGCTGATCGGGAGGTTGTTCGCTTGAAGGGGGCTGCAACAGTCCATCGTTCCAAACGCGAGCGTGCTGAGGCCGTGCTGGATAGTCTTGCTTCGTGGGTGGTGAAGTTGTCTGACCTCCTGCGAGGTGAGTCTTGCTGCTGCTCGATTGCTCGACTGTATTTAGTAGCTTTCCTGTCGTTACCTTGATTTTGATTCTGTTTTTCGAAGTGCTGGCGGGGCGGTCCCGGGATGAAGAGAAGGCCATCCAGTCGGAGCTGTCTCGGTTGGATGATCATGATGTTCAGGTGAGCAATCCTTTCTGGGCACATGGGGCTCGTGCTCGAGCATTTGCTGTGCTTCGCCTTCGAGTTGAGCGGGTGCCGACTGCTCTGCGTACTGTCAACAGGTGCTGGGCGGGATCCACGCTGAGTTTTATCCGCTGCAGGTGGTGCCATCGTCCTTTGAGACGCTTTGCCGCGTATTTTCTCAGCCTGCAGAGCTGCATCGCGTGATGAATCACCAGATTCATGCTGGAGCTCGCGCTGCCTTGGGCTTGGTCCATAGTCATTGGCCGGGGGCTGATATTGCTCAAGTGGTGGGGGTCCTCCAGGTGGTAGGGATTACCCTATGGATGAGCATTACTCGGCGGTCGATGAGCCTGCGCGCCGAGTAGTGGAGCGGGTTTGTGAAGAGAACGATCGTTATCTGGGTGCCCTTATTAAGGCGAAGATGGAGCCTGGGGGTTAGATGCTTCCTTTCTTTGTATATGCTTCTTCTTGGTGTACTGTATTCCTTTGCAGTAAAGGGTTTTGCTGCTGTGGCGAGCCCTTGTGTGTCGCAATTGCGAAGAACGCCTCGGGGGGTGACTGCTGCAGCGAGCCCCCGAGTGCCAGTTTTGTTTAAGGTCGCGATTGCGAAGAACGCCTCGGGGGGTGGCTGCTGCAGCGAGCCCCCGAGTGCCAATTTTGTTTCAGGTCGCGATTGCGAAGAACGCCTCGGGGGTGGCTGTTGCGGCGAGCCCCCGAGTTCCAATTTTGTTAGGTCGCGATTGCGAAGAACGCCTCGGGGGGTGGCTGCTGCGGCGAGCCCCGAGTGCCAATTTTTTTAGGTCGCGATTGCGAAGAACGCCTCGGGGGTGGCTGTTGCGGCGAGCCCCCGAGTGCCAATTTTTTTAGGTCGCGATTGCGAAGAACGCCTCGGGGGGTGGCTGCTGCGGCGAGCCCCCGAGTGCCAATTTTGTTAGGTCGCGATTGCGAAGAACGCCTCGGGGGGTGGCTGTTGCGGCGAGCCCACGAGTGCCAATTTTGTTTATGTCGCGATTGCAAAGAACGCCTCGGGGGGCGGATGCTGCGGCGAGCCCCCGAGTGCCAGTGAATCAATTTTTGGAAAAACATTTTTTAATATTCTTCCTGGTGTTTCTTACATTTAGTAAGAATGGGGGGGTCTGATGAGGACAGTCCCCTTTATTAAAAACGGCGGCATGGTAGCCTTAAGGGCTAGATGCCTTCTTCTCCGAGTGCTCGGGTCCTCCGGATGATGGCTTCTTCTACGGGAGCGCTTCTTCTGCGGGTACCGTGGTCTCGCTGGCTTGGTGGGCTCCAAAGGCCTCTGATATCTTGTGGAATTCCTTGTCGCAGCGGTCGGACCTGACGAAACTGCCGCTGATTGTGATGACCCCATGAGGGCCTGGCATCTTTAGCTTAAGGTAGGCGTGGTGAGGCACTGCCATGAAGCGGGTGAAGGCTGGTCGTCCGAGGATTGCGTGGTACTGCGACTTCCAGTCGACCACTTCGAAGTCTAGGATCTCCTTGCGGAAGTTGGTTGCATCACCAAAGACCACTTCCAGGCTTATTTTTACCAGAGGGTAGAATGCTTTTCCTGGCACAATCCCGTGGAATGTTGTGCTTAAGGATTTCAGCGCGGAGCTCTGGATTAGCATTTCTTTGAGTGTCCTTGTGAAGATGATGTTGATCCCGCTGCCTCCGTCCATGAACACTCGTGACATGTCGTAGTTCCAAATTCTGGCCTCGAGCACTAGCGCGGCATGTCCTGGCCGAGGGATGGCAGGCGGGTGGTCCTCCCGAGAGAAGGTAATATCTGTCTCGGACCTGCGCAAGTACTCCGGGACAGCGGGGTGCGGGGAGGCTGCGAGGAAGACTTGTCTTGTGACCTGCTTCTGCTGCATATTTGAAGGACTGCCTTCTTGTATCAAGTAAATCCTGCCGTGGGCTTCTGGGTACTGCTCCTCTGCATCCGGTGTCCTGCGCCGTTGCTGGATTGCGGCCACTTCCCTTGTTGGTAGGGGAGGGGCTGGTGGTGCGTCGTGCGCGATGGGCCCGACTGCTATGCTCGCGAGTGGCTGGGCCGCTGTTGTCGCAGATCGACTTTTTTCCTCAGCCAACTCGTTGAAGCTTCTGCAGTTCCTGAGGGTGTGTCCTGATCTGAGCTCCCCTCGTTCGTTTATGAATCCGTGTATCGAGCACGGTCCGTCGAGTTGTTCTTTGGCCGAGCGGTATGTTCTAATGCTGTCGCGCGACTGCCTCGTCCTCCAGTCTCGTTTTTGAGCTTGGGGCGCATCTTCGAGGTTGTCTCTTCGCTGTATTCTGCTATCGTCATGATGCATGCCGTCTCTGTAGTCTGGGAAGCCAGCGGCGACCATGTCGGGTCCTCTGTCGTCGTAGAAACTGCGCCTGGGTCGCTTCCTTCGACGGTCGAGTCCTCTTTCTCCGTTGTGGTAGCCGTAGTCGTGTTCTGAACGTGCGATGTGGATTTCTGTTTCGTTGTGAACGGAATCCTCGCCGTCCGCCGAGCTATTGGATTTCTCCAGCATCCGTGCGAGTGTTCGTACTTTCATCTGCCCAAGATGTTCCTTGAATTCGATGTGCTGCAGGCCTCGCCTGAACGCGTCGATTGCGCTTTCGTCTGATATGTCTTCTGCTGAATTCTTGAGTATGGTCCACCGCTGGATGTAGGCTCGCAGGGTTTCCCTGGTTCCTTGCTTGCATGCTCGCAGCTCCTCGAGCGATGCCAGTCGCTTGTATGTGGATTTGAAGTTTTCTATGAAGGATTCACGGAACTGCCTCCATGAGCTGATGGATCCTCGCGGGAGATTCTTCAACCAGTGTCGTGACGAGCTCTCGAGCATGAGCTGCACATACTGCATTGCCGTGACATTGGTTCCTCGCTGGAACTTGACTGTTGTTAAGTAGTCGTGGAGCCATGCCTCTGGCTCCTCGAGTCCATTGTATTTTAGCGTTGTGGAGTTCAATTTGAACTCGCTCGGCATTCGCGTCTCGCGTATGGAACGCGTGAAGCATAGTGCTCCGCATGGCTCAATTTCTTCGTCGAAGGCTTCTTCGTCCGAGTACTCTTCACGTGCTGCGCGTCTTCGTCTGCTGCGGTTGACTTTGTTCTGTGTGATGTCATCGCGCGCGTCTCGTCGACTGCTGCGGCGCCTGCTGTCGTTGTCGTCGCTGTCGTGCTTCCTGTTTTTGCCAGATTGTTTGCGCCAGTCGTCGCTGCTGTCGTCATCGGGTGAGCTAGGGTCCTTGTCTGGTGTCCTCTGCGGGTCAGTCGCCTTGCACTTGACTTTTTGGGTGCTGAGGCGGCGATGACGTCTTTCATTATCTGCAAGGCTATTGATGTGTTGCGGTCTGGTTTGTTCTGCCTATTTTTTTGGGCGCGAGACAGGTAGTCTCAGGCGCTTATAAGAGCTTCTGCTGATGTGAGGGGTTCCTCTTCGTCGTCCTCCTCTTCTAGCTTGAAGTCGTCGTCGAGCTTCCAAACCACTCTCTTCTTGTCTGTTCGTTGCAGTTTGCTGAATTTTGATTTATTGTGGAGAGGGGAGCCGTGATCCAGGGAGTCGTCTCTTGGAGGTTGCTTGCGATTGCTTTTCTGCTCGGCGGCCACCCTTTCTTGCTTCTCTAGCTCTAGGCGCTATTGTCTTTCTTGCTGGGTTAGCTCGCTTGCCAGTTTGTTGTATGCCCTGAGCTCGTCCCTTGTTGCGCTTGCCGATAGTAACTTCCCATGTTCGACTACGTCCTTTACTCTGGCCATTGATTCTTTGGATAGGTAGATTCGATCTTTGGGTGGGTCGTCCGCCGCCGCACTAGGGGTTTGTTGCTTACTGCTTGATGGCTTGTCGCTTTTGTGATTGCTCTGTTCTTGTCCCTGTGGTACTTCCGTTGGTATGATTCCCACTTCTCCGAGCTTCACGACGATCTTACTGGCGGTTCCGGGCGCTTTTGTGTTGCCGTTGGCTTGGCGAGTGTTCGAGTCGTCGTCTTGGCCCTCGCCATTTGCTGGTGGTGCGTCGACTTCTACCATGAACACCTGGGATGGTGCCCTAGCTGCCTTATTTCTCGTGCGTGTGATGCTGCTTTTCCAGGCCGAGGGTCCAGCCGAGCGATCGCGGGCGATGTGGAGCCTTGGTTTGGGTGGGCAGTCGCGGCTGGCTCGAAGGGTGGCCGCGCGGGTGGCGACTGCGTCGATTGCTACTGTAGATGTCGTCGCGGGTGCTCGGGCGTCATCCGTGAGGTGGAGGGCGCCCCAGTGGTTGATGTAGATCTGATATGCTCCGAAGATAAGGTTGATGCCGGAGCATAGGTCGGCGAAGACTGGTCGGAGAGTCGAAAGGTGGGCCGTGAAACCGTAGGACCCAAACAGATCGGATTCCGTCTGGGTCGTCGGATCGAAGAGCGCTGGTGAAGTCGTCGCGCCGGTGGGTGTTGAAGATGCTGATGAGGCCGCCGAGATCGCGTTCCCAACCTGTGCGGTTCCCACAGACGGCGCCAATTGACGGGGATGTACCCCGGCAAATCCCATGGTCAGGGACACTGGGTTATTCATGAGAGGCACAGGTTGGATGATAGCTCGTCGGCTAACAGGAGGATACGTTCCTGCTCGATGTTATTGATTGAAGATGGCGATTACAGGGGAGCCAACGCTAGTGCGCACAAGGCTAGGGTTACAGATTGTGTATTGCTTGTCCCTCGACGTCTCCCCTCTTAACCTTTATATACTAGGCTAGGTCTCGGGGAGTCCGTCCTGGATTAAAAATGAGGTTTCCTAACCCTGATCTTGTTCCGTACGACAAGTTTGCACCTTTCTTATGAGTCGCGGACTCCTACGTCGGTGCCACTAGTGGGCCAAGGCTGGGCCCAGGCAGCATCTTTGTGGGCCTCATGTCTTCGGGTACACTGGGTAGGCTCATCCATAGGAGTCGTGGGGTCACCCCCTCGTCACCAGCCCACTACCAACGCATTCTTGCTTTCTGGTGGTGAACGTACCATTACCCTCATTGACATGCATCAAATGGAGGGTTTGCCATTTGATGGTGAACCTTATGAAGAATTTGTTCCACCGCCTCATGAGCTAGAAGGCTCATTGTTTGTACATCCCAAGTTTCTAGCTCGGCTCCTAGAAATTTGGACTGAGCTTGCCATAGGCAATCAAGTTGGTTTCCAAGCTTGGTGTGATTTCTTTCATAATCGAGAATCTGATTAGTTTGCTATGAAAACTCTCGAAGATGAGCATATATATACCACTGCTTTTATTGTTGTATGGCTATGTCGCTTTGTCGTTGTCGGTGGAGGGCCTTATGTTTGTCCAGAAGTATTGGTGATGGCATCATTTTTTTGGAGAACACGCAGGAGATCTGCGTGTTAATATATTAAGGGAAAAAAAGAGGGGGTGTTTGCAAGCAGGAGTTTGAGCAGAGCGCCACAAGTCGTCTGCCGTGCTCGCAGAGGGGACTCCTGATCACCACCTACAACCTCACGGGACTACTCTCTTTAGACAACCATTACCCACCGTTCTCCACTCGATACAAAGATCCTTGATCAGGCAGGCAAGGTCAGTAGGGCTGAGAGATTTGTTCTTGAAGACCCGCCGATTGCGCTCCATCCATAGGCTGCGCAGTGAGCAAAGGATGATGGAGCAAATCCCAAGCCGGTATTTCGGCTAGGCGTTCTGTTGGATGCTCCACCACCACGGGAGTAGCCCGCTGTCCGGCGCTGGTGATGTGTTAAGGCCGATCCAGGAAAGGATGAGGTGCCACACCTCCCGCGCGAAGACACATTGGAGGAGCAGGTGCTCAATGGTCTCGTCGTGTTGGCAGTAAAGGGGACATGTCTGCTGGTGTGGGAGTCCTCGCTTGGCCATGCGATGAGAAGTCCAGGCCCGATTGTGTAACGCCAGCAAAGCAAAAAACTTGTATTTCATCGGCGCCCATGGCATCCAGATGAGGTGAACCCAACCGCAATCGATCCGAGGAGCAAAGAGGGCCTCATACACAGACTTGGTGGAGTGCTCGCCCGATGCACTCCACTTCCAGGTCCATTCGTTTGGGGCGCCGGATTTCTTTGGGTCCACCAGCTCTTTTTTCACTTTATTACTCCCTTCGACATATTAGTACACATCCAATTGGACCTTCTTACACTCAAAGAATTTGGCCAGTTCACTTCATTGCTGGATGGATGGGTGTATACCTTAAGAAACCTTTTGGAAATAGGGTGAAAATACCACACTTCCTGAGCTCTAAGATTTTGATAGTGAGGCCTGCTATGGTAGATACTATGTTCAAAACACCAAAATCATTTAATCCTCAGAAAGCTTACAACTATCTTGAGAATCGTCATAATATCTATTGGAGCCCCCTTACACTTTGATGACTAAGGATGGTGCTTTCCGACCAAAGATAGATTATTATTTTTCTCTATCCGCCGAGGTATGCTTCCTTGGAGGCGTGGATCCTTGAAAAATGATGCATGTATAGCTGAACCATATCATCCAGACCGAGTAGCTCGACAGTTTCGCTTTGATCATGTTGTACCTTTTGCTCCCCTAAGAAGCTTGTATACGACGGATGAGATTGGAATTGCTCGTGCATTTTGGATACATTTAACATTTACTCAAATTAGACACGGAGTTCCAATATTTTCCAAGTGTTACTCGGGCCACTGATTCTTCTGTGGCGTGGTCCAATTGGTGGCAAAATTTTGTGGAGCCTTTTGCTCGTGTTTCAAACTTTCTTTGTGATGGTACCATGCTTGGGAAGATTTCCTATGATGAGAGGAACAAAACAAGTATGCATTACAGAACACACATTAGGGCTCGTCCACTCTCTGACAAGGACTTCATGGTGGTAAAGAGGGTGTCTAAAAAGCATCAAGCACAATATATTGTAGTCCTTGAGAAGGCAGAGACTAGATAAAAAAGTCGGTGGATGCCCATACTCCAAGATTATCTACATGACGTTATTGCTGCTCCTCCTGTGCATTCAATGAGGTGAGATAATGATGTATATTTGCTAAAAAATATATCTTATTTCATCTTCACATACTAATTTCAATGTCTATTTCTTTTGCAGACACAACAAGGGAATTTCTTTGAGGATTTGGGTAGTGATCTTGGTTCTGATTCATCAGTATTACAATAACCTAATGAAATGATGTTAGATGCCGATTTTGGGACTTTATCTACAGGCGAAGACCTTGACCATGCTCGCGCGTGAGAAGGATCATGGCCTGGATGATTTTTTAAGCATAAGCTCGAAGGATTACCACTTTACCAGCCGAATGTGCCTAACATGTCTTGCTCGCCTGTCACATTATCCGGGGTAGAAAATATGCCTTCGAACCCCCGTGCTCTTGATTTTTCATCAACTTTACACGATAGTTTACACGTATATAGATTTGGCAGACTAACCATGCTTATTAACCATCATTATTATGAATATCACTTCTTATGATGATTTTTTATTGATATATTTCAGATAGCCAGCGGGACGGATGCAATTTGGCAAGCTCCGCGCTGACGGTCGTCGTTTCTGGAAAGTGCTCAGAAATGGAACGTAATTCCATAAAGGACATATTTTTGGATGCTACTGACCAGGAGGTGTGGAAAGCCCTCGACGGTCTGAATCCAGCCACACTCGGTGATCCTGAACGACGTGCTTTTCTTCTGGATGTTTCTAAAATGCTACGAGTGCATATCCCCGAGGTCGTTATGGCTCAGGAAATTTTAGTCGGTCTTGTTACTCTTTCCAGCAAGTTAGAAGACAAACTGAAGGAGTTTCAGAAGGAGACTGAAAAGGAGAAATGTCTTATGACAGAAGTGAAACTAGGAATTCAGTCCCATGAAGCTGCCATCAAAACTGCCGCTGAAGAGTTATCCTTGGTTGGAAATCGTCGTGTCGAACATGCAGTATTGGTAGATACTCTTAAGGCGCAGCTTGAGGAGGCTTCTTCTGTTTTACTCAAGCTATCAGGGAAGGAAGAGAAGCTGCAGAAAGGACACTCAACTCACAAGTCAGAACACTGAAGGAACAAAAAGATAAGCTTTAAAATGTTGATGTTGGTCAGAAGCAAAAGCTCACTGAATTCAAGCAGCAGTCTAAAACTTTGAAGCTTGAAGCCAATCAGCTTGCTGATAAGCTATAGAAGTGGCGCACCCTGTGAAGGACTCAGATCATTTCACCATTTTTATTTATCATTTCATCTTTGAATAATCATACTTGGTTCTAGTTTTACCAAGGAAAAAAATTTCTGAACTAGTACTCCAGCCTTGGCTGCTAGCAAACTTTCTTATGCTATTCATGTAATAATTAAACTTTCGCCCATAATTTTCTTAGAATATGTATGCCTTTAAGTTCTGGATACTTATTTGGATATACAGCAACTCAATCGAGCTTGGTTTGGATATTTACACCAATTATTTATTTACATCTTGATGCCTGACGAACTTATTGTGACTCATATATACAATGAATTTATTAGTTATGTGCCCCAGTTTATACTCTTGAGGGTATGAAGTATATTTCTACTTATTGCGCTCCAGTTTATACTCGTGTAGGAGTGAATTGCAAAAAATCACGATTTGTGGAATAGGATTGAAGAAACCACACATTTTTTTGCGAAAACCACTAACCATAAGACTAATCTTTTGCAGAAAGCACAGATCGCTAGATTTTCTTCGTTTAAGTATGATTATGATATGTGGGACCCGCTTGTGAGGATGGCGTGGAGCCAATCACAGTTTTATTTTATAAAAAATAAAACATAAGCAATTGGGTCCTCCCTTGAGCTTCTTCATCCTCCAACTTCCTGGTGGTGGACTCCCGCGGCCTCCCGCTTCGCCCGCCCATGCGCCGCCCAGACCGAGTCGCCCGCCCGTGCTCCACCCACGCCACGCGCTGCAGCCGTGCGCCCGTGCTCCACCCGCGCTCTACATCACAGTCGTGCGCCGCCCGCCCGCACCGCTCCCATGCGCCGCCCGGATGTTGTGCTAGCCTCCGCCTCCCTTCCGCCACACGATGCAGTGGCGGCCTCCGGCGAACGTGCCACCGCCGGCTGCCTGCCTCCTCTTCTCAGGCGCAAGGGGATGACCTCATGGGTGTGGCTGGGGATTTCCGAGTATTCAGTTTCTTTAAAAAAAATATTAGGGGTGTTTCTGCAAATCAACATCCTTAGAGCATCTCCAGCCGCGACACCAACATCCCCCCCAGAGCGGCGATATTATCGCCAGACACGAATTTTTCACCCAGTCGCGCCCCAAGAAGCTCATAAATCGTCAGATTAGACCGAAATTGGATCCGGCGAACCCAAGCCAAACCCAACGCGCTGGGGGTCGCCTGCGGGCGCCGAACGAAGCAAAAGCTCGCGTGGATCCGCACTGTCGGCGAGTCAGGCCGCTTCTCTCGTCTTTTTTTGTTTTCCCTCTCTTTTCCTCCCCCTAACTCCTTTCGCCCGCCGCAGCTCCCTCAATTACCCCCCAGATCCGCCCGCCATGCCGCCGAAGAAGACGAAATACGTTCCCCCTCACCAGGCCATTGATCCACCTCTACCCAAGGCGAGGAAGCCAAGAGCGAAGATGGCAAGGCCTCACAACATGACGAACTTCGAGTGGAAGGTCGACGTTGATCGTCGGGATGCGACGACCATCGACCAGCGGAACAGGCTCAACGCCCAGAAGGCACGAGACGCGGATGCTTGATACGTCCAAAACGTATCTATAATTTCTGCTTGCTCCATGCTTCTTTCGTGTGATATTGCTATGATATTGATGAACTTCCATACACTTTTGATCATATTTGGACTAACTTATTAACTCAGTGCACCCCAGTGTCAGTTCCTGTTTTCTGTTGTTTTTCTATTTCAGGTTTCCCCCATATTAAAAGTTCTCCAAAAATTCGGGAAAATCCAATAAAAAATCAGCGCTTCGGAAGCTTCGGGAATCACCGAGGGGGGGGGGGCAGAGGGGACCCACCAGGGCCCCAGGCGCCCTCCCAGCGGGCCCTAGGGTGGGGCCGCGCCAGGGGGCCTCCTGGACCCCTGGTGGCCCCCCTGTCTGCCCCCCTTCGCCCATATATTCTCCGTGATGCAAAACCCCCGAGACGGGAACCCTTTTTCGTGATCTCTCTTCTGTTCCGCCGCCGCCGCTCTTCCAAGATCGGGAGCACCAGGAGACCTCTTCCCGGCACCCTGTCGGAGGGAGGAACCACCTCCGGGAGCTTCTCCACCACCATGGATGCTTCCCGAATGAACCGTGAGTAGTCCACCTTGGACCATGGGTCTATGATCAGTAGCTATGTGATGTTCTCCTCCCCTCTTTGTTCTTCATGGATTAGACCTTGTGAGCTGCCCTCCATGATCGAGGCACATATGTAATCTTTCTGCTGTTGCTATGCGGAGTTTGCTGGGATTCGATGGATTATGAGATTATGTTCAGATTGTGTTTGAGTAATATATTTGATTCTCCTCTTTTATATTTATTTTCTAGAGTAATTCTTGCATGTTATCCGTTGTTGTTTATTGCTTTGGCCAAGTAGTAGGTAGTGACTCCAAGAGGGAGCGTTATGCATGATTGTGGGTTCATGCCCCTGATGACTAGCTTGAGTGACAGAAACATGAGTCTAGGGGATGTGTTGTTGCCACAAGGGAGAAAACAACGGTGCTTGTACTTGTGGGTGCAAGGATTGTTTACTTTACGCAAAGTTCTTTGATGCAGTTGTCTGTTGCTTTGAGTTTACACTTTGGATGGGATTCGCAACTTAATACCAGCGAGATGTTCTGGATAGATATCTCAAGGTGGATGATTAGTAGGTAGATGCAGATGGATTTCGGTCTACTTGTCTTGGCGTACCGCCCATGCTTTTGAGCCTCTTCCTTTCTTTATAGCATAGTTAGCATTGGTTTGCGCACATAATCCTGTCAATTGCCCAGCTGTAATTTGTTTACCTCACATGGCTATTTTATCGTCTTTTGGGAGAGAGACATCACTAGTGAACACCATGGGACCCCGTTCCATATTTCCAATATTGTTTACATCAGCTATCAATTTCCCGCTTTATTTACTTTTCCGTTGCTATCACTATCATTATTATCCCGTGCATTTTATCCTTTGTAAACAACAAGGCCGGAGGAATTGACAACTCCTCTGTACTCGTTGGAAGCAAAGTTATTTGTTGTGTGTGAAGGTCCAGGTGAAGTAAGCAACCCTGAGTTGTGAACGGCGCCATTGTTCACTTCACCACCTTCTTGTTTTTGTTGGAGTCCTACTGGTTCGACACTCAACGTTAGCATCTTCGCTAAGGTAAATTGCCGCTACGCTGCATCTCACCTTCCACTTTGGGTAACCAATGAGGGGCGAGAAGTAAACTCTCGTGACATCAAAGCAATTTCTGGCGCCGTTGCCGGGGACTCCACTCTTCAAGATAGGGGAGTTGCACACTATCTTTTATCTTTGCTTTTTAGTCTTGTTAGTTTACCTTTCAGTTTTTGCTTTAGTGTCCTTTATCAAAAATCAAAAAAATATTTACCTTGCTAGTATTTGTCATTATGTCTGGTCCTTTTGCCTTTGGTGAAGCAGAAGTGCTCACCTTTAAACAAAGAGGTGGTGAAAGTCTCAAAGATGCCTGGTATAGAATTAATGATTCTCAAAAAAGAGCCACCAAGAAGCAATCCACTACTATCCTGCTTAGAAACTTTTATGTTGGAATTACTTCTTGGAATAGGTTTATTCAAGATACTGCTATCAATGGGAATTTCCTAGAAGTCCCAGTTTGGGAAGCTCTTAGTGTTATGGAAAATCTTGTTGGAAATCTCCCTATTGCTAGCATTCAAGAGGACATTACCCTAGCTCACATTATGAAAAAACTTGAAAAGATAGAGCAAGAGATGCCAAGCATTAATAAGATAAGTGGGTTGGATCATAAGGTTCAAGGGCATTTGAATAGACTAGATAGCTCCATGCTTAAAAATTTCAAAACCTTGGAGACCATCAAATCCCATGACTTGGACCCTTCTAGGATTGATAAGATTGAGGAAATCATTGACACTCTAGGAACTACTTTCTCCTCAATCAAAACCAAAAAGGTGAAAACTCTGGCAAAGAAGGAACCTAGGTTCGTTTACGTTCCAAAGACTCCTCGTTTCAAAAATAATCTATCTATTGCCAAAGGGGTTGAAACTGTGAAGACTTTGGAAGAGATACCTCTCTTTAATAGAATAAATGAGACTCCAATTGATCTTCCGCCTTTTGCTTTTATTCCTAGAAGTATCTTTTTAGGCCTTTATTTAAAAGACCTCTTATGAGTAGTTGTACTATCGAAGAGCTTTTTGATGATCTTGATGATGGTTCAATTGAAAAGACTTGATCTTACCGCATCAAGCCTAGCTAATGGCTTTAAAGAAGCGCTTTCGGGAGGCAGCCCGCAACGAATTTAGTATTTCCTTTTTATTTTTATTCTGTTTTTAGTGGTCTTGATGATTGTTACTACTGTAGCAACATCATTGTATCTTTCCTTTTCAAGCTTTGTGCCAATTATAGCCTCATATGACAAGGGAAGTGAAAGTTGTGACATGTTGTCCAGAAAAAAGATTATGTCCTCTTGACTAGAAAAATCACAAAAAAATACCAGTTCATCTTTGTGAGCTGAATTGTTTACACAGCGTGCTCTATACAATTACGGAACTTTCGTATGTTTTGAGTTTTTTTATTTGAGTTGCTGAAGTATCCCTAAAAAATTCTTTACTACCTGCTGGTCTGTTTTTCACAGATTCTGTCCTGTTTTGCCTTTTCTTCATTTTGCAAACCTTAAGCCTGCTTTTTCTTTGAAATTTTTTTTTGGAATTCTTGAGAAACAGTAGCTCTTAAAGAATATCCTTATTTCCAGTAGAGGAAAAATTATTTTATTATGGGTACTAACCTCGCTAATCAGATTATGATGAGTTATGTATGAAGGGAGTTTTCAAGTGTGCGAGGGAAGATGATAAAAGAAGATTCAGGAGTGTCAAACGCTCAAGCTTGGGGATACCCCATGCATCCCCAATAAATATTCGAGAAGACTCAAGCGTCTAAGCTTGGGGATGCCCCCGTGCATCCCCTACTCCGTCAACAATTATCAGTTCGTCTCTCGTTTCACTATATTTTTATCACTTCATGCGTTATGTGCTATGCTTGGAGCGTCTCGCTCTTAGGTTTTATTTTTAGTTTTCGTTAGCTTTGCTTGATGTTCATAACAAGTTAGAAGGGAAGATGATAAAAGAAGATTCAGGAGTGTCAAACGCTCAAGCTTGGGGATACCCCATGCATCCCCAATAAATATTCAAGAAGACTCAAGCGTCTAAGCTTGGGGATGCCCCCGTGCATCCCCTTCTCCATCAACAATTATCAGTTCGTCTCTCGTTTCACTATATTTTTATCACTTCATGTGTTATGTGCTATGCTTGGAGCGTCTCGCTCTTAGGTTTTATTTTTAGTTTTCTTTAGCTTTGCTTGATGTTCATAACAAGTTAGAACCCATCTTTCTTTGTGTGGGAGAGAAACACGCTCCACTTTCAAAAACTAGAACACAACATAGGATTCTTCATGCTTATCTTTGCCGTGTGTGTTCTTTATCTTTTTCGTAGCTACTGCCATGTTTAGCTCTTAGTTTTCATGCTTAGCTTTTTAAAGGGCTTTTGTTTAGTTTGTTTCTAGAACTCTCTTGAGTTTTCATGTTTACCATGTTTATAAAGTTTGCATGTTGCACTGAGTTGTGTGTCTTGACTTGAAGTAGGTAATTAAGGTTGCTATTCTTTTGTAGTAGTAACTTGCAATAGTTTTGAGGTATTGCTTTGAGTAATGTTTGGACTTTTGGTGTCAAGAGATTTAGCCTATTAGTGATAGATGTCGTATTTTGAGAAATCCGTGTTTATTTTCAAAACTTACAAAATTAGTTGAGAACTCTAGCTACTAGATGGATCACTACTCTTCGGAGGGATCGAATATTAGAGTACACTCACGTACCATGAGTCGAGGATGCGCAAGGATAACCAAACCCCCATACACTCCTCCTCGGGATACTTGTCTCTTTGTAAAACCTCCTTATTAGACTGGGAGTTACCGATAATAAGTGCATGAGCTCTTCGGACTAATGTGAGTATTCGAAAGTTGACACTTCCACCTTCTCATATTTTTCTAGCCTTTCCGGTGCCGTGCGTTGCCTCCTTCTCACTCCGAGAGTTGGCGTCCACCTTCGCTGGTACATCCAAACCCTTGGCATGATACGCTCTGTCATCATAAACCTCCTTATACCCTTACTCAAAACAGCCACCATACCTACCTATCAAGGCATTTCCATAGCCTTTCTGAGATACATTGCCATGCAACATCCACCTTCTCATGACTTGATCTTCATGTCATTTATGCTACTTGCTTGATCGATGAGCCGCATGCTAGTTGGGCCTTGCCCTAATCATTCCTACATGACGCGCTAGTATCATTGCATATCCTGCTACACTGGCAGAGGCATACATTTGCATACTTCATCATAGTTACATCTTCTTTATGATATGAGTACTTTTGTAAAGTGTGAAAGATCTTCTTTACTTTTTGTAATATATAGAGTGTTGCCCCTAAAGTGAGGAAAATATCCCAAAGAGGACAAAATTAAAAGATCCCAAAGAGGACAAATAAGAGAAATAGAAAGAGCCATTGAGGCCACCAAAAAAATACAAAAAATAGAAAAAAAGAGAAAAAGAAAATAAAAAGAGAGAAGGGGGCACACTACTATTCCTTTTGAGAGATCCACACTTGTACTCCATCTTATATCTTGTACTCCATAGAGATTATCATTCATGCATATAGCTACGTGGGGACCTTCACACTATAGAACTTAGCTTGTATATTCCAATGATGAGCCTCCTCAAACGAGCTCTAGGTCTTCTTGAGCAAGCAAGTTGGATGCACCCCCACTAGTTTCATTGGAGAGCTTACCTTAGCTCACATGTGCATCCGTTGCATGGCAATCCCTACTCCTCACATCATATCTATCATTTGTCTTTCTCTCGCCTATGATTGTCCTCATTGATGTGAGCCTTTCACGCCTTTTTGTCTTCCTCCTCCACCATATTATCTCTTTGCCATCCTAAGTGTCAACTTTCTTGCTTACGCTCATCCATTGCATGAGTGCTCAAAATGTCGAAAAGGAGTGGATCATTTTGACTTGTACCTGACTAGTGGTCTGGGGATGAGTCAAGATAAGATTCCAAAGAAAACCAAGTGTGAAACTTTAGTAGATTGAGTTCTCAACACAAAAATACCTTTTCTCTCGTATATCCCTATCCCCTTTCTTGCACGCAAACACCATTTGGAGACATTCGAGTCACGGACAGCGAGAGCTCTTGCACCTCTATGTTCTTATGTTGCTTGTTTCAATGCTAAATATAGACTCTTGCCTGTTATGACTTGAATTGAATTACATGCCTTGATTTCTTTACTTAAAAGTTCTTATATGGTTGTTGGCATGTCACCAAAGAAATTATGCTTTTATCATTTACCTACTCGAGGACGAGCAGGAATTAAGCTTGGGGATGTTGATACGTCCAAAACGTATCTATAATTTCTTCTTGCTCCATTCTTCTTTTGTGTGATATTGCTATGATATTGATGAACTTCCATACACTTTTGATCATATTTGGACTAACTTTTTAACTCAGTGCACCCCAGTGCCAGTTCCTCTTTTCTGCTGTTTTTCTATTTCAGGTTTCCCCCATATTAAAAGTGCTCCAAGAATTTGGGAAAAATCCAATAAGAAATCAGCGCTTCAGAAGCTTTGGGAATCACCGAGGGGGGACAGAGGGGACCCACCAGGGCCCCAGGCGCCCTCCCGGCGCGCCCTAGGGTGGGGCCGCGCTAGGGGGCCTCCTGGACCCTTGGTGGCCCTCCTGGCTGCCCCCCTTCGCCCATATATTCTCTGTGACGCAAAAACCGTGAGACGGGAACCCTTTTCGCGATCTCTCCTCTGTTTCGCCGCCGCCGCGCTTCCAAGATCGGGAGCACTAGGAGACCTCTTCCCGGCACCCTACCGGAGGGAGAACCACCTCCGGGAGCTTCTCCACCACCGTGCATGCTTCCCGGATGAACCGTGAGTAGTCCACCTTGGACCATGGGTCTATGATCAGTAGCTATGTGATGTTCTCCTCCCCTCTTTGTTCTTCATGGATTAGACCTCGTGAGCTTCCCTACATGATCGAGGCACATATTTAATCTTTCTGTTGTTGCTATGTTGAGTTTGCTGGGATCCAAGGATTATGAGATTATGTTCAGATTGTGTTTGAGTAATATATTTGATTCTCCTCTTTTATATTTATGTTCTAGAGTAATTCTTGCATGTTCTACGTTGTTGTTTATTGCTTTGGCCAAGTAGTAGGTAGTGACTCCAAGAGGGAGCGTTATGCATGATTGTGGGTTCATGCCCCCTGATGACTAGCTTGAGTGACAGAAACATGAGTCTAGGGGATGTGTTGTTGCCACAAGGGAGAAAACAACGATGCTTGTACTTGCGGGTGCAAGGATTGTTTACTTTACGCAAAGTTCTTTAATGCAGTTGTCTGTTGCTTTGAGTTTACACTTTGGGTGGGATTCACAACTTAATACCAGCGAGATGTTCTGGATAGATATGTCAAGGTGGATGATTAGTAGGTAGATGCAGATGGATTTCGGTCTACTTGTCTTGGCGTATCGCCCATGCTTTTGAGCCTCTTCCTTTCTTTATAACATAGTTAGCATTGGTTTGCGCACATAATCCTGTCAATTGCCTAGCTGTAATTTGTTTACCTCGCATGGCTATTTTATCGTCTTTTGGGAGAGAGACATCACTAGTGAACATCATGGGACCCCGATCCATATTTCCAATATTGTTTACAACAGCTATCAATTTACCGCTTTATTTACTTTTCCGTTGCTATCACTATCATTATTATCCCGTGCATTTTATCCTTTGGAAACAACAAGGCCGGAGGAATTGACAACTCCTCTGTACTCGTTGGGAATCAAAGTTATTTGATGTGTGTGCAGGTCCAGGTGAAGTAAGCAACCCTAAGTTGTGAACGGCGCCATTGTTCACTTCACCACCTTCTTGTATTTGTTGGAGTCCTACTGGTTCGACACTCAACCTTAGCATCTTCGCTAAGGGAAATTTACGCTACGCTACATCTCACCTTCCACTTTGGGTAACCAATGAGGGGCGAGAAGTAAACTCTCGTGACATCAATGCTACGGCGCACGAAACGGTTCTGGTCGCGGCTGCGGCGGCGGCGGTTGCGGCGCAGGAGCACGAGTAGGCCATGGCGTACGAGCCGCGCTTGGTTCTTCCGCCACAGTTCCGCCCCTCTAGCCAGCAGAGTGTCGCCTCACCAGCTGCCAACTTCTTGCCATCGCTGTCGATGTGCATCGCCGACGCCCGGAGCCACGCCGTCGTCAGGGAGGAGAAGGCTGAGGCGAGGTGGTCGCAGCTCTGACAAAGAAGGACGTCAAACTGGATCTTCTCGGGACTAACGTCGCCGCCAAGAAGAGGAACACCGACCTGGCTTTCGTGATGGCCGCTGACGTGTCGACGATGGACCCGTAGGTGAAGACATGGTCCATGGCCGAGCGCAACATGATCTTGACCCAGATGTCTAGACCGGCGATGACCACGCCCACAGCTGCGCCCGAGGCGTCGCGGGCAGCAACTACGCCGGAGGCCTCGCCGACCGCAGCACCCGAGGCCCCGCCGGCCGCAACAATTACGCTCGATGACGCGCCGACTGTAGCAACTACTCTCGAGAGCACGCCGTCGACGCCCACCACGCCCACAATGGTAGATCCGGACGTGCTGCCGAATCGCCGACTGTAACACTTTAGTAATTTCCGTTTACCGGCGACGGAGAGTACTGGCCATCTGGTGATATAATTTTGTGTGCGCAGCTTGAATACACTTCTTTCACAACAAAAGGACCTTCCCATTTAGGTTAGAATTTCTATTTCATTCGTCTTGTGATAATTCATAGGGAAAATGACGGCAACCTTGCCGGCCTACTTATCTTCTAGGTACTTGGTGCAGTTGTGCTCCTTCTTGATTTCCACCTCAACAGTTTTGAGCATGGTGAACAACTCAAAAAGGGTCTTAAACATCCCTTGCATGTTGTAGTTCAACACAAAACTCTCGTAGCTACGGGGCAGCGAACGCAGCACCCTATCAATTGCCAATTCATCCTGAATCTTAAATTCCAGAGCATTTAGGCGTTGAACGTAGTCAGACATTTTTACTACATGCTCACTCCTACTGTTGTGCTCTTCCATCTTTGCCGAAAAGAAAGCTTCAGAAACTTCATATCTCTCGGCCCTGGCTGGAGGTGCAAAGACGGTCTTGAGGTCAGTGATTATCTCATAAGCACTGAGGTCCTCGGACCGTTTCTACAAGTCATCCTCAATGGCATAGAGCATGCCCTTCTGGACAAGGGAGAAATCATCCGACATGGTGAGGTAGACATTCTTCTCAGCCTGAGTAGCAATAACTGCTCAATTACATAGGAAATTTTGAGGGGAATGAGGAGAATCCTCAGGGTGTGGAACAAGACGAAGTTGGACCCATCAGTTTTCAGTTTTTCTTTCTCAAGGAATGGTCTCAAGTTGAATGAGGGGCGGGATTGTGCCAACATCTACAATGGTTATTTGCAAAAAACATGTTTAGACTTTTGTTCATAAAAATGAGCTTATGTTTTCATTTAAAATAGTTATAGAGCTCCCACTCAGATAAAACATCACTCATAGTTTTCTCCAGTGATTACATGATCTTAGATCACCATACCTTTCCCTATCGTCACGACCATCAATATGTGTCAAGGTAAGCCATCATGACAATCACATATTCCATGTGTCTCATGCTCGATCTTTTGGTCATTGTGTCCCAAGGCCATGTCTGCACATTCTAGGCTCGCCACCATACCCTCAGTGATTTCTTGTTGTTGCAAGGCCATGTTTTTGGACATGCCAGGATTGCTACACCCACCTCATTTAAACGCAAAAAATGTTTGACACCCGTGTGACACGTGGTGCTGATGTCTACGCACGCTTCTATTCTTGTAGACTATGTTGGGCCTCCAAGCGCAGAGGTTTGTAGGACAGCAGCAATTTCCCTCAAGTGGATGACCTAAGGTTTATCGAACTCAGGGAAGTAGAGGTTGAAGATGGTCTCTCTCAAGCAACCCTGCAATTAAGATACAAGAAGTCTCTTGTGTCCCCAACACACCTAATACAACTAGGAGTTGTATAGGTGCACTAGTTCGGCGAAGAGATGGTAAAATATAGGTGATAGGTGTGGCAAAACGAAGTAATATAAATCTGTAATAAAAAGTGCAGCAAACAAACAAGTGGTAAACGTGAGCACAAACGGTATTGCAACGGTGGAAACAAGGCCTACGATTCATACTTTCACTAGTGGCAACTCCCAACAACATTAACATAGTCTAATCACATGATCTTTTCCATAAAACATGCAATGGAGATGCACTCGGAGGTCATTCCTTTGTGGTCAAGAGAGGACGAGAATTATGTAGGGCTACAAAAGCACACCTCAAAGTTCGTAGTTCGCATCTATGGATTTCCCAATGTCACCGCGGCCATCCAAAGAGACTACCACAATCACCACAACATATCTAAAGGATAGTCAAAGACAAGCACCAAGAGACTCTCAATCTTCAATCCACGCACAAAAGAGTAAATCACTCATGAAAATATTCTTCTAACCCATGTCCAATAGACCGCTGTCACCATTGTCTCGGGGATTATACTAGATAAGATCAAGTGAGTATATCAATCCAATACATAGAGGAAGGGGAAATATCATGGGATCACCCTAGATTAACATAGCCTATGATCACAACGAAGATCACATCATGGGAGAGAGAATTGACCACATAGCTACTCGTAGAAACCTTAGCCCCGAGGGGAACTACTCACACATGGACATGGTGAGAGAGAGAGAGAGTTGTTGATGGAGAGGTGCAGCCCGAAGGAGATAAGGAGACGGCGGCGGCGGCCACGGCGACGCCCACGGTCACGGCGGTGGCCACGGCCCTTGGGGCAGCGGCTCTTGGCCCACTTCTTCTTCCTTGGAGATGGTGCTTCTGTGGAGATTGATCTCCCCTCAAGACGGCTTCCAAGGGGGAGGAAATTTTGTGCTGCCCTTTGACCTAGGTTTCCTCTCTTTATATAGACTCTCGGATTCCCGTCATCCAGATTACGTCTTCGGTATTTCGGGCTCCAGTGAGCATCCGAACTCCGATTGGGCCAAATTTTATGTCTATATCCACCTGGAAAAAATTCCCTACAACTTTATAATTTAAGTTTTTTCGTTTGAGGCCGTCTTCTAGCGTTTCCGAGGCGATCTTTAAAACTTGTCTGGTGGGGACAGATTTCGGGAAAGTTAGAGTCCAACTCTTACAAGGCTTCTTTTTGTGATCTTTCCTTTATCCAAGTAATTCCTACACATAAATTAGAAAAATAAGAACTTGTGCACTCTTGCAACCATTAATAGGTTAGTTCCAAAATATGTTATAAAAAGATATGAAAGTGTATCAAAAGAATAGCAATATCACACAAAACATGCATGGAGCAAGCAGAAATTATAGATACGTTTGGGACGTATCAACATCCCCAAGCTTAATTTCTGCTCATCCTCGAGTAGGTAAATGATAACAAGCCTAATTTATGTGGTGACATGCTAGGAACCATATAAGAACTTTGAAAGTAAAGCAATCAAAGCATGCAATTCAATTCAAGTCTTAACAAGCAAAATTCTATATTAGCATTGACACTGGCAACAAAAGAACAAAGGGTGCAAGAGCTCTTGCTGTCCGTGACTCGAATGTCTCCAAATGTTGTTTGCGTGCAAGAAGGGGGATAGGGAATACGAGGAAAAAAAAGTATTTTTGTGTTGAGAACTCAATCTACTAAAGTTTCACACTTGGTCTTCTTTGGAATCTTATCTTGACTCGTCCCAGACCACTAGTCAGGTACAAGTTAATTTGATCCACTCCTTTTCGATATTTTGAGCACTCATGCAATGGATGAGCGTAAGCACAAGAGTTGACACTTAGGATGGCAAAGAGAGAAATATGATGGAGGAGGAAAACAAAAAGGGTGAGGAAGTCTCACATCAATGAGGACAATCATAGGCGAGAGGACCAAATGATAGATATGATGTGAGGAGTAGGGATTGCCATGAAACGGATGCACATAAGAGCTAGAAAGCTCTCCAATGGAACTAGTGGGGGTGCATCTAACTTGCTCGCTCATGAAGACCTAGAGCTCTTTTGAGGAGGCTCATCCTTGGAATATGCAAACCAAGTTCTATAGTGTGAAGGTCCCCACATAGTTATATGCATGAATGATCATCTCTATGGAGTGCAAGGATAAGAGGATGAACTACTAGTGTGGATCTCTCAAAAGGAATAGTAGTGTGTCCCCTTCTCTCTTTTTATTTCTTTTTTCTCTTTTTTCTATTTTTTGTTATTTTTTTGGTGGCCTCAATGGCTCTTTCTATTTCTCTCATTTGTCCTCTTTGGGATCTTTTGATTTTGTCCTCTTTGGGATCTTTTCCTCACTTTATGGGAAACACTCTATATTTGACAAGAATATACGGGATCTTTCACACTTTACAAGGGTACTCACATAAAGAAGATGTAACAATCATGATGCAAATGTATGCCTCTGCCAGGATAGGAGGATATGCAATGATACTAGCGTGTCATGTAGCAATGAGGCAAGGCCCAACTAGCATGCGTCTCATCGATCAAGCAAGTAGCATGTATGACATGAAGATCAAGTCATGAGAAGGTGGATGCTGCATGGCAATGTATCTCGGAAAGGCTATGGAAATGCCTTGATAGGTAGGTATGGTGACTATTTTGAGGAAAGATATAAGGAGTTTTATGATGACAGAGCGTATCATGCCAAGGGTATGGATGTACCGGCGAAGGTGGATGCCAACTCTCGGAGTGAGAAGAAAGCAATGCACGGCACATGAGAGACTAGCAAATATGAGGAGGTGGAGGTGTCAACTTTCAATACTTACATTAGTCCGAAGAACTCATGCACTTATTATCGGTAACTCTCAATCTAGTAAGGAGGTTCAAAAAGAGACAAGTACCCCGAGGAGGAGTGTATGGGGGTTTGGTTATCCTTGCGCATCCTCGACTCATGGTATGTGAGTGTACTCTAATATTCGATCCCTCCAAAGATTAGCGATACATCTAGTAGCTAGAGTTCTCAACTAGTTTTGTAGGTTTTGAAAATAAACACGGATTGCCCAAAATACGACACCTATCATTTATAGGCTAGAGCTCTAGACACCAAAAGTTCAAACATTACTCACATCAATACCTCAAAACTATTGCAAGTTACTACTAAAATTGAATAGCAACCTCAATTACCTACTCTCAAGACAAGACACAACTCAGTGCAACAACCAACTCTCTTAACAAGATAAACATGAAAACTAAAGAGAATTCCAGCAACAAACTAAACAAAATCCAAGGCTCTTGCTAAAGACAAACTAAGACTAAAACTAAACATGGCAGTAGCTACGAAAAGATAAAGAACACACAACAGCAAAAAGATAGGCATAAAGAATCCTATGATGTGTTCTAGATTTTTATAGTGGAGCGTGTTTCTCTCCCACACAAAGTAAGACGGGATCTAACTTGTTATGAACAGCAAGCAAAGCTAAAGAAAACTAAAAATAAAACCTAAGAGTGAGACGCTCCAAGCATAGCACATAACACATGAAGTGATAAAAATATAGTGAGACGAAGGACGAACTGATGATTGTTGATGGAGAAGGGGATGCACGGGGGCATCCCCAAGCTTAGACGCTAGAGTCTACTTGAATATTTTTTGGAGATGCATGGGGGCATCCCCAAGCTTGAGCGCTTGAAACTCCCGAATCTTCTTTTATCATCTTCCATCGCACACTTGAAAACTCCCTTCATACATAACTCATCATAAGTTGATTAGAGAGGTTAGTACCCTTAATAAATAATTTTTCCCCACTGGATATAAAGATATTCTGGAAGAGCTACTGTTTCTCAAGATTTCCAAAAGGTTTTTGTGAAGAAAAAGAAAGCTTAAGGTTTGCAAAAGTTAGGAGAGACAAAACGTGGCAGAATCTGTGAAAAACAGAACAGCAGGTAGTAAAGAATTTTTTAGGGGTACTTCTGCAACTCAAATCAAAAACCTCAGAACATATGAAAGTTTCGTGATTGTATAGAGCACGATGTGTAAACAATTCAGCTAAAAACGATGAACTAGTGATTTGATCTGATTTTTCCCTTCACGAGGACAGAATCTGTTTTCTGGACAGCATGTCACAACTTTCACTTCCCTTGTCGTATGAGGCTATAACTTGGCACAAAGCTTGAAAATAAAAATACAATGATGTTGTTACAGTAGTAACAATCATCAAGACCGCTAAAAACTGAAAGTAAAAACTCAAAGTGAAGATAACAACGGTTGTCTCCCTGGAGCTCTTTCTTTATAGCCATAAAGATAGGCTTAAGATTTTAATGATGCTCTCATATGAATAAGAGTTGAAGAACAAAATAGAGCATCAAGAAGCAAATACCAAACACATTTAAGTCTAACATGCTTCCTATGCAAAGGGATCTTGTAGATAAATAACTCATTGAAGCATAAAGATATTAGCATAGGAAGGCAAAATAAATGCAACTTCAAAATCTTCAACATAAAGACAGGGAACTTGGTATTATTGAAATATCTATAAGCATATGTTCCCCTCTCATAATACTTTTCAGTGGGATCATGAATAAACTCAACAATATAAGTATCACATAAAAAATTCTTATCATGATCCACAAGCATAGAAAATTTATTATGCTCCACATAAGAAAAATCCTTCTCATTAGTAATAATGGGAGAAAACTCAAGAAAATAGCTATCGCATGAATCATTCTTATCATGATACACTTGCAAACATTTATTCTGTATAGCATAAGTGTCATCACAATAATCATCATAGATAGGGGGCAAAGTATCATCAAAATCAATTTCGTCATCAAAACTTGGGGGGCTAAAAAGATCATCTTCATAAGACGTAGCATCCCCAAGCTTATAGCTTTGCATATCATTAGTATCAAAATTATTCAAAGAAGACATACTAGTAACATTGCTACTAATATGAGTGTTGTGCAAATAATTAAGCTCCATAGGCTTTTTGATTTTCTCTTCAAACACTTCATGCCCCAATTCAAGGTAGAGCTCATAAAGCTCTCTCATAATATTTTTGTTATTTTCCATAAGCCTAACTAGTGAAAATAAAAACAAGAAACAAAAAGATTTAATTACAAGATCTAAAGATATAACACTTACCTCCCCGGCAACGGCGCCAGAAATAGCTTGATGTTTACGCACGCTTCTATTCTTGTAAACTATGTTGGGCCTCCAAGCGCAGAGGTTTGTAGGACAACAACAATTTCCCTCAAGTGGATGACCTAAGGTTTATCGAACTCAAGGAAGTAGAGGTTGAAAATGGTCTCTCTCAAGCAACCCTGCAATTAAGATACAAGAAGTCCCTTGTGTCCCCAACACACCTAATACAACTAGGAGTTGTATACGTGCACTAGTTCGGCGAAGAGATGGTAAAATATAGGTGATAGGTGTGGCAAAACGAAGTAATATAAATATGTAATAAAAAGTGCAGCAAAGAAACAAGTGGTAAACGTGAGCACAAACGGTATTGCAATGGTGGAAACAAGGCCTAGGATTCATACTTTCACTAGTGGCAACTCCCAACAACATTAACATAGTCTAATCACATGATATTTCCCATAAAATATGCAATGGAGACGCACTCGGAGGTCATTCCTTTGTGGTCAAGAGAGGACGAGAATTATATAGGGCTACAAAAGCACACCTCAAAGTTTGTAGTTCGCATCTATGGATTTCCCAATGTCACCGCGGCCATCCAAAGAGAGTACCACAATCACCACAACATATCTAAAAGATAGTCAAAGATAAGCACCAAGAGACTCTCAATCTTCAATCCACACACAAAAGAGTAAATCACTCATGAAAATATTTTTCTAACCCATGTCCAATAGAACGTTGTCACCATGGTCTCGGGGATTACACTACATAAGATCAAGTGAGTATATCAATCCAATACATAGAGGAAGGGGAAATATCATGGGATCACCCTAGATTAACATAGCCTATGATCACAACGAAGATCACATCATGGGAGAGAGAATTGACCACATAGCTACTCGTAGAAACCTTATCCGTGAGGGAAACTACTTACACATGGACATGGTGAGAGAGAGAGTTGTTGATGGAGAGGAGCAGCCCGGAGAAGATGAAGGAGACGGCGGCGGCCACAGCGACGCCCACGGCCACGGCGGTGGCCACGGCCCTTGGGGCAGCGGCTCTTGGCCCACTTCTTCTTCCTTGGAGATGGTGCTTCTGTGGAGATTGATCTCCCCTCAAGATGGCTGCCAAGGGGAAGGAAATTTCGTGCTGCCCTTTGACCTAGGTTTCATCTCTTTATATAGACTCTCGGATTCCCGTCATCCAGATTACGTCTTCGGTATTTCGGGCCTCCAGGGAGCATCCGAACTCCGATTGGGCCGAATTTTATGTCTAGATCCACCGGAAAAAAAATTACCTACAACTTTGTAGTTTTAAGTTTTTCCGTTTGAGGCCGTATTCTAGCGTTTCTGAGGCGATCTTTAAAACCTGTCTCGTGGGGACAGATTTCGGAAAAGTTAGAGTCCAACTCTTACAAGGCTTCTTTTTGTGATCTTTCCTTTATCCAAGTAATTCCTACACATAAAGTAGAAAAACAAGAACTTGTGCACTCTTGCAACCATTAATAGGTTAGTTCCAAAATATGTTATAAAAAAATATGAAAGTGTATCAAAAGCATAGCAATATCATACAAAACATGCATGGAGCAAGCAGAAATTATAGATATGTTTGGGACGTATCAGGTGCCTCCATAATGGAGATCTTTCCAGGTGGTGCTCACGAGGGTAAAGACACTTTGTTGTTTTTTATAGTGAGAGATCATCCTATAATGCTACCGTCGCACATCTGGCATACAAGCAAAACATGATGCAAAAACAATAAATCATATATGCTATGATCTCTCTTTTTGCAAATTAATGTTGACACACTTCTACTTTATATTTTGCAAGTTTTACGTGGCTTTTAGGGGTTTCGAGAGAGAATTGATTCTATCCTTCGGAAAACAAGCCACAACACCAATTCGACAATTGTCTCTATTACACCCATGTTGGGGCCCTTTGTTGCAAACGTCTTCGCGTCGCTAATGTTAGATAGACAGACACCAAAGCCACTTTATATGGTACATGACATATGTCATGTGTGGAACCAGTCTCGCGTAAGATTACGCGTACGGTCGATCAGGGCCGCTTCATCGGGACATTGCCGTAACGCTAAACGAGTACACGTGGGAGGGTAACAATTGGAAATTGATTCTCATATCCTAGATGTGTTCTATCCTTACAATACATCTACACATAGCCTTGCTCGGATACCACTATTGGGGCTTCGGTATAGAAAACAATAACGTTTCTACCTACGACACTCAATACCCAAGACCTATGTTATGATGATGTAAGCAACGGAGGGAATCGATGTTCATACCTTTGAAGACCGAAAGCGGGAAACGTTCTACGAACATGGTTGGTGTAGACTCGCGATCCTTACGACCTCCTAGTCGTGATGAAGCCCTCTAGAGATGAAGGAGTACTGCACGTGCAGTACCTCACGGGATTACACGCATACGGCGTACTCGATGTTTCCCCCGGCTCCGAACCAGGCAAGCAACGGAAGAAGACGGATTTGGATCCCAATTCCGGCAGCGCGGCGACGTTCATATGGTGGAGAAACCCCCAACCTAGTGCAAGCTCCAAACAATGGGAGTCCGACCAAGGTAGGAGAAAGAGAGAGAGAGAAACAACTCAAATGGGATGAACAAAAAAACAGGCACCCTACCCTTATGCAAGTCTTCCTCCCTCCCCCATGTGGGACTAATCCCACTATGGGGGAGGTGCGCCGGCCAAGGGGGAGAGGAGGGCCCTCCCATGGCGCATGGCCCAATGGGGAGTCCTTCCCCTTCCCCTAATGGACCTTTGAGGCCCATATGCCTTTTTAATTGTTTTTTTTGTTTTTTAATTATATTTTAATATTTAATTCTGCAATTAAATACTAAAACATATTTAAACAATATTTTGAACAATTAAAAATCTTCAGAACTATTTCCGGCACCCTCCGGAACAATTCCAGTGTTCTCTCTTATTTCAATGATGATCCCGAATCTATCCTTAATGCATCGATTACCCTTAAGCGTGACACCCTATGGTTCAGGACAACAACAGACATGATCGAGACACTCTGACCAATGACCATCATGTGGAACCTGGTTACAATTCTTGATGACCCTTGTGCTTTCATCGAATTAACTTCATCGTTTAAACCGCTAACGTTGAGTCCTGATCCATTTGTTCTACAGTACTTTATTCGTCGAAGGTTTGATCATCGGTATCCTATACCTAGTTCATCCTTGTTACTGACAGGCATATTTACTCGTCTGTGGTATTACATCCGCGTGACCTAGTCACATGCTTGCAAGCTATTTGATGCAATATCACTAAGTGGGCCCAGAGTACCTATCCGTCACTCGAATGGACAAATCTCATTTTGGTCGATTCATACTCCTCAACATATCCACTTCGAAATATCCAAGATGCAACTTTATGGTTACCCTATTACAGTGTAACGGTTGATACACTCAAAGCATCCTCCGAAGATAGAAATTACATATGATCATTACGGTCTAAAGGATTGGGTCACTACGTTACTAAGTTATAGCAATGATGAACTATGTGACTGGATCACATTGCAACACATTAGGTGGGTGTGTGTTCATCATATCATTCTCCTAATGACATGACTTCATTGTGGACATATGTGTCTCCATGACCAGGAAACCTTGATCATCAATTGCACAATGAACTATTATACCTTAGTTTAACTAGGGGCATGGTTGTTTATACTACACGTGTATCAATGTTTTCGCTTAATACAATTATAACGTAGTATAAACTTATTATGAGCAAATAGATATGTGACAAACAATATCTTTATTATTTGCCTCTAGGGCACACATCCAACAATTTGGTATTGCGATGGTCGCGGTGTTAGAGCCTCAATACTAGAGAGAACCAATAGTCGCAGACATCAAAAGGCTCATGACAATGTCGGAAGCAAGAGGATGACCAGTTATGCTTGAATCTCTCAATTGCATGCATTGAAAAAGTGGAAGAACACACACATATGCTCTACAAGGACAATATAAAGGTCATGTCAAGAAGCCCATTATCATTCTTGAAGAAGTTGCTTCAGAGGACCACTGGATTTGGCATTAATTCTTTGGTATGCTAGGGTCTCACAATGATATCAATGTGTTACATTGGTCCCCACTGTTTGCTTGGTAGACTGAAGGACAAGCTCCTTCGTGCAACTATACTATCAACGGACATGAGAAAAAAATGTGTTACTATATGGTTGATGGTAACTATCCTACGCGGGTAACCTTCGTCAAGACCATCTTCGAGCCAATAGGTCAGGAAAATGCTCACTTTTCCCAAAGACAAGAAGAAGATGGAAAGGCTGCTGAGAGGGTTTATGGACTGCTCCAAGCTCATTTTGCAAGTGTCTGATGACCTACAAAAATATGGGATCTGAAGACCTTATGGAAGGTTATAACATGTTATGTGATCATGCACAACATGATCGTGAAGGATTGAAGGATTAGGGTTAATATGTTGCAAGAGGTGTGTAATTTGAAAACATGCATGATCCTATTCAACTTCCAATTCAGAATCAAGCCATATTTGATGATTAATAAATTTGGCATCATGCAACTCATAAACAGTTCATGGATTGAGCATTTATGTGTTGTTAAAGGAGACAACTAAAACATAAATTTAAATTGAATTCAAGTTCAAACTATTCTATTTAAATATATTTTTGAATTATACTACTCCCTCCGATCCATATTAATTGACGCACACTTAGTATAACTCTAATACAAAATTGTACTAAATGAGTGTCAATTAATTTGGATCGGAGGAAGTAATATTCTTGGACTTGAAAAAAAAAAGGTAAACTTTAGGGGATACGATTGGATGATCATGTCTCGTATCAGTATCCGTAAACTGCTTCAAATCAATCCATAGACGGATGGATACAATATCTGTTTTAAGAATGAGCGTTCAAGGTGCACATACTCCCTCGGCCCTAAATAGAGACGTACTCCCGCCTACAATCCTCTTCAACCCCCGCCTAAGCGAACAAGGATTCATTTGCTGCAGTCCATGTCCAAACAAGGAGTACGCAAGTGCCTGCAGGTGTACACCGAGGCGCTGGACATGTTGCCCGTGCCTCCAACCGAATGCTACTACGCGTTCCCCGACCCCAAGGGGAAAACGTCTGCTCAGTTGCCACTTCGCAAAGTGAAAGAGAACATATAATACCTGACCACCATAGCCTTGTTGATCGCATTGTAGCAACCATTATGTATGATGTTATGTTTGGTTTATCATCATACTTCGTCACACTTTTCTAACCAAGTTGTGAAATGTCACAGAAAATGTGGTGAAAAAACTGATAGCCACAAGTGTAGCAAGATTTGACAAAATAGCCACAAGTGTAGCAAGATTTGACAAAATAGCCACAAGTGTAGCATGACTTGACAAAAATATGTGCACATAGTAGATGAGACATGCTGCTAATTTTATTTATTTTTGGCATGCTACAACTATGAAAGCAATAGCCAAGAGCAGCTGACACACCTGTGAGAGTTTGACAATGTGTGGCTACGAACACAAACATGCACTAAATCTTCCGTTTTTAATGTTAGGCAGATCGGTTGATTAGTGGAGAAAAAATAACAGGATGTGTGATTAGAGTTTTTGTGTGTGGTCTTATTTTTGTTTGCTTTCGAGTTATGCCTTATATTAGTGTTTGGCTTGTGTCATTGAAATGCCGAGGCCATGTACAATGGTTGATAAGACAGTTTTATTTTAGTTACGTCTACAAAAAAAAAGATGACGTACAATGGGTTATATCTTAGTTTAATTTCAGTAACTAGCAATTGCTAAATTTATGATGAAAGTACTATATATATATATATATATATATTATGTGGTATTGTTAAGATAGCATCATTGTATATACCAGGTAAATTGCAGGAGAGGCTACTACTAAGTCACGAACACACAAGTTCCACATACTACACGCATTTCAGAATTCAGCTGACCAAGGCAGACCAGCCGCCATTTGTTTTCGAGTGATCATTCTCGATCAACTCCAACCTGATCTGGCCGTGTTCTCGCCACACTGAAGAATTACCTGACACTGTTGCGCACTACGGCGGGATTGATATCAGAATCGAGTGGACAAAGGTGAGCATGGATCCAAGAAAACATAAGCTGCTACAAGAAACACAATTGGCTAATCTGGCGTTTTATTTCACCACAAGAGAGAAGATTCACTGGTCCATGACATAATCCGGCTACAAATACCTCGATCTAGTGCTAGCAGCGGCAGCAGGTAGCACAGCGGCCAGTGAAGGTGCCGGCTACTCGAACTTGTAGTGCTTGTCGACGGCCTCGGCGACGTCCCAGGTGCAGCTCATGCCCTTGGGGAACACCACCAGGTCCCCCGCCGCCATCTCCACGAACCCCTCCTCGCCGTCCGGGTACACCTTCACCTTCCCCTGCAGCAGGTAGCACGTCTCCTTGGCCGAGTAGGTCCACGGGAACTTGCTCTTCTCGCACCCCCACCTACAGGCACCACCGCATCACTCACCATCGATGCGCTGACAGGGAAGATCTACGCGAAGGGATGAAGGGAGGGACCGGGGCTTACTTGGGCCACTGGCGGACGCCGAGCTCCGAGAGGCGGGACTCGGCCGGGTTGCGCTCCACCCTCACGCCGAGCTTCTCCGTCACCGTCGCCGTCGCCTCCGCCGACGCCATCACCCTCGCCGCCGCGAATCGTCGTCTGGGTGCTGCGGAAGGAGGGGTGTACCTGAGGCTGTTGACGCGGATTGGGGTGGCCACCATTGGGCTCGCCATTTTCCTTCCGGTGAGATTGATGATGGTGGGTTTGCAGGGGTCGTTTGGGCCGGTATGGTCATTTTTCTTGTTGACGATCAGTGGCCCACGATTTTTCTCTACCAAAAAAAAAAAGAGGAACAAGAGAAAAATCTAGGCCCACTCGTCTCTTATCTTCGCCCCACTCCGCGCCACGTCCTCTAGAAAATGTTGGAAAATCACTGAACGAAAAGAAGGTGGAGACTAAGTGCAACTCCAAAGAAAAGATCCAAACGAATACGAATTTTGTCTATTTGGATCATCAAAATGGATCATGGATATGAGACGGACAGAAGGATAGAAGTGATGCATTCAATGAAGATAGAAGATCCATTTAGAAAAATTGGGGACACTCAGGAAATAGGGTTTGAAAAAGACATGACAACGAGGATCATGCCGCAACGAGTGCTCCATCCCCAGCAGTGCAACCATTGTCTGCTCTGCTCGAAGCGCCTCCGCGGCCCGTTGTGCACGTGCTCCGTGGTATGTTCAAAATAGATTTATAATTTTTACTTATTTCATGTTTGTTTCATGACATTGCTATATGCTTTTATAATATTTTTATATTATTTTTGAGCATTTTTTGGAAATAACCTATTGACATCCTGCCCAGTGTCTTTTTGTTTCGGAAATCCTACACGAGTATTATCGAAATGCATTGAAATTTTACAGAGATCAATTTTTACCCGAAACGAAGATAACAGTACCAAAAACTCCTGAAGGAGGGCCACCAGGAGAGGAGGCTGACAGGGGAGCGGTCACCCCTTGGTCGCGCCCTCAGATCGCGTGGGAGCCTGGATCCACCACGGGCTCTCCTTTGGCCTATATATCCCTCGTAAACCTAAACGACCAGGGGAGGATGAAATTTATCAAAAGCTATCGTCGTTTGGCCGCCACCTTGAAAATTTGATTTAGGGCTGCCGAAGCCTTGTCTCGGCACCCTAATGGAGGGGGAGATCATCCCTGAAGGCCTCTTCCTCGCCATGTTTGCCTCTCGAATGATGTGTGAGTAGCCTTCCCCTAGACCTTTGGTCCATGGCAGTAGCTAGATGGTTGTCTCTCTCTTTTATGCTTTATTAATTAGTTCTTGTGAGCTGCATATCATGATCATAACACTTTATGTAATTGCTATGTTGTGTTTGCTGAAATCTAATGGATTATGAAATTATGATTAGATTGTTCATGCTTTGTATATGATATCTTTTGATATGTTCTTTGAGTGTTATTGTATGCTTTCTGTTATATGTTGTTACTTTGGTCAAGTAGTGGTTTATAACCCCAAAAGGGAGTGTAGTGCTCGATAGTGGATTCATGCCTCCTCGCGTCTGGGCACAAGTGACAAAAATGTCTAAGGTGGTGGATTTGTTGTTGCCAGTAAGGGTAAAACAACGATGTTTGTGGCTACTTATTGCTCATAGATGTTGCTTGCATTATGTACCAAGCGCATATAATTTTTCTGTTGGGTTTGCAACTTAATATCAGCGAGACAAACTAAATAGTGGTCTCAAGGTGGACTCTTAGTTATAGATGCTGCTAGATAGCGGTCTATATATATTTGATGTAATGCCTACACAATTAGGACCTTGATCTTTCTCATGTCATAATTAGCATTGCGGTGCGTTTATAATTCTCTCAATTACCCAACTGTAATTTGTTTACCCAACATGTTTATCGTTTTATGGAGAGAGACCACTAGTGAAGCTATGGCCCCCGGTCAATCTTTTACCATTGTTTACAAACGTTTGATCTACTTTTATTCTTCTTTTGCTTGATGTACTTTTACACTTTTAATTGTTTGCACCACACCATACGTTTAATTTCTTCATAGATAACAAGACGGGATGCTTGACAACCTTCCTAGATCGTAGGGGAAGAAAGGGTTTGTTTTCTTGTGTGCAGGTCCACGTCACCTACTTCAAGTCATTTAAGTCCTACTAGATTGATAACCTCGGTATCTTCACTGAGGGAAATTACCACTTGCTACATCACAACCTTCCTCTTAGGGTTACCCAATGGGTGTTTCTCATGAATTTTTTGCGTGCAATATGGGTTTCCAAGGAAGATTTTGATCACCAAGTCAAACACTTGCATATGACCTGAGTCTCGGGGACTACCACACATCTATTTTATCTCTAAGTATGTTCCCAAGTTTGGATTTGATCCTCAAGCCGGTTTTGCAAACCGACCTGGGTCTCGGGGCCTACTTGGTCAGCGATTTTCTACTTGACAATGCAAAGCTACTTCCAAAGAATATTTTGATCCTCAGGTCGGCCGCTCACTTCCGATCTTGAATCTCAGGAGCTACCACATATTACGGTTTTTTATACGAGACTCCAGGTGCATCTCGAATTTTGGGTCGATACAAACCTTGAGGGGTACTACCTATATAAATCTTCTTGGTGGGTAAAGAAAATCCACGAAGACCGACTATCTTTATCAACAAAACCAACATGTATCATGTCAAAGCCGGAGAAGATAACTTTTAAGACACAGCGCGAGAAGTTATCCCGCCAAGTAGCAAATGCCACATGAATATTTTTGAGGAGCAAGTCGGATACACTCCTTCAACATTTTCTAGAACGAGGTAGTCCACAACACCTCGGACCACATCAAGAACGATGGATGATGGCTTCACAAAGGCATTGTTCGGGGAAGCATTTGTTGAACCAGTTTTTAAGACCAATGATTGAAAACGACAAGCAACTCGGATTACATGCGGTTATGCTTACTTGAAGATCGGTTTAGGGGCTATTGACGTTGTCCCATATAAGGGACCTGTCATGTCGACTCTCGACCTAGTGGGTCGGGTTGAGGACCCCTTCTCGTTTCCATCATTGGCCATATTGGACGGCCTATGACGCATTATATGGAAGATTCAATAAGCCTTGACAATACAGAAAAGGACTCCAAATACATGGAGAACTCCTCTCTACCGATGTATCCTACTAGAACTCTTGTAATCCTAGTTCCCCCGGTGTCTCATATAAACTGGGGATAGGTAGACAATAAAATACAATAACATACTAGATCATAGTAGATCTTAGAGAGCAAGAATGTCTCTGTCGTTGTATTTTTGTATACACCCCAATCGTAATCAAGAACAAGCAGGAGTAGGATTTTATCTCTTAGGAGAGCATGAACCTAGGTAACTTTGTGTCTTCTGTTACTATCGATTCTAGATAATCTAGCTCGGGATACCCTATGAGAGATCCACCGGAATCACATCCGACATCATACGAGAAATCAAGGATCTCTTCATGTCCTACATAAATTTCAGAAAGGAATCATGACACATGTTTACACAAATAAGCCAAGCACATTTTGAGAATGTAATCACAAAGGGTGACGTAGGTAATTTGGCGTTCGTGTGTAGTGGATCTTTGGCATGACAGTGGCTTCTTTCGAGACATGGTGTCCACGTGGTATGGGATGAAATCGGCGATGTAGGTCAACTGATATTCGTGCGCAGATCTTCAGGACGACCGCGATGTCATTCAGGACATGGTGTCCATGAGATTTAGGATGTAGGTCAATTGATGGAGCGGTGTTGGTGGCGCATAGCTTCCCTAGCAGCTAAGGTGGCGGGCCGGGGGGCAGTTGCTATCCTGGCGGGCCCTGGATGATGGGGTTGAGTGTTTTTGTGGCGTCGGCAAGCATCGAAGATTATGGTGTGACGATTGAGGGATGTATAGGCGGGTTCTCAATCATGATTGACCATCAAGCGATAATGTCCTGAACTTATCCGATTCATTGGTTTTCACGGACTTAACCAGGTGGGGGTGCGGTGTGGGCAGTTTACGGGTTAAAACATGTGAAATAGAAAGACGGGCGAGGGCGGAAAATGTGTGGAGAGGTGGGAGGATAAGGTTCGAGGGAGGGGCGACCAAATAGGTAGGATGGAAAAAATTTGACTTACGTCTTTTTTTGGTTGTATTAGGTGGTACTAGGATAATACCCATTCATTGCAACAAGATATAAATATTAGTACAATATGTTACTTGCAATTTACTTGCCCATAAATATTTATCAAATCATGCACGTGATTTAATTTATCTTTTGTTAAAATTTGGATGAATATATTAAATTCAAGTTTATTCAAAAGGTAAATAAATTAAGATGATTGATTATCATAAAAAAAGGTTAGACGAAGTGTGCAAAATTATATAAAACATAGAACCTTACATCTCCATCTCCACTACTATTAAACAATCAAACAAGAACTTCCTTAGGTGCACTCCTCAATTAGTACCACACCACCGCACAGACCAATCAGCACCACACGATTAGGCCCACAATTCTCGATCTAACAGCCATCATTAATCTAATACCTTTATGGTGTGCATTTATCAATTACTAATGACGGACCATACTCCACCAGGGGAGTACTCGAACAACGGATCCCTACAATCACGGAAGTCTGATCGCAAACTAAGGAAACTCCACACCCTTGACCTCGACCTCACGGTCTGTCACGGCGGCTACCTCATGCCAGACGCCGCCCACCAACAGGGTCTGCTGCCTGCACATCAACCTCGCCGCACTGCAGTACTGCACCGTCGCCTCCGTGCATGATCGCCGATTCCGATTGTTGCTGGCTTGCTGCTCACATATATCGCCGGTGCACAGGAGATAGAGCCTGCCCCGGCATCCATCCGGCCGCGCCCGCGTCCGTCCTGCCCCGGCGCCCGCTCCCGCCGCGTCCCCTGAACCAGCTGCGGCCGTCCCCGCGACGCCGCAAGCCCAGGCAACACCGCCCGCCCCTCCTCCCCACGCGACGTTGCCGCTCCCCGCCTGCCCCAAGAGTGCACATCTCCAAGCGGCCTTTGCGGGAGGGACGACGCACCAGGCGCACCGGGCCGACACATCCCGGCTTCGCCTCCATCCTTAGCTCCGCTTCATCGACGCTGGTGCAGGTCATCTCCTCCGACTGCATGCCCACCATGGTGGCCATCTCCTCGAACCTTCTCCCTCGCGTTCTGCCGACTGTCTCCTCTCCTCTTTCCTGGCGTAAGGAACCTCAAGATCTGGCACCAGGAGCTTTGTTCGTCTGCATTTGTACTTCATGTATGGGAAAACTATCTTCCGGGTAGCAGCAGTTGGTCTTCATTTGTGATTAAGGATGATAGCTATTGAAGTGAATAAATTATCCTTTCAAAGGAGATTTTTATGCCTATTGAAGTGAATAAATTATCCTTTCAAAGGAGATTTTTATGCCTATTGAAGTGAATAAATTATGCTTTCAAAGGATATTTTTATGCCTACTGTTTCTGTATGTACTGTTAAAGTTCTTGCAAGTGTGATTGCTTTAATTAGAGAAGGCACTGATATAACACCAGAAATTGTTTCTGTAACACTTGATCTTGGGTCTGCACTTGCTAACAGAGATGCAGCCAAAACAAAGCCACGAGCCTTTGTACTGAATATAAACATACTCTGCAGGTCAATACCCATCTTTTAATGTAAGGTATCAGGTATGTACTATCCAGTGCAGTTTATTTATTATGTCTCGGATTCTGAATGTATAGTTCAATTTCATGACTTTAACCTTTCAAGTTATTGGTGTCCGCACATGATTTTAACATCTCCATTTTTCTTTCAATTTTTTGGGATGTTGCTTTGACGGTTGTCATGTACTGCTTATTATTTGCACCATAGTCTCACAATTCTGAATTTAATCTTTTGATGTTCTGTCATACTATATGTATGCAATCGGTATGATTCTTTTTAAGTCGAAAGTAATGGTGCGGAGCCAGAAGAAAATACATACATTAACTTATATTAGGCATATACTATGATGCAGAGGTAATCTTATATTAGTGTTCCCTTCATATTCCTTTTTTGTAGTCTCTATTGCAGTCTGCACCGCTGCAAGAATGAAATTAACTTATTCTATATAAATGCTATAAAAAGTATTTCAGAACATTTTTTTCCTCTGTTGGGCTTTAATATTCTATTTCATTTCCGATGGATAAAAATGTTTCAGGCTACTTTCAGATTTATCCCTTGTTTCTTACGGTCCAATGTGTTCGACAGTTTTTCTTTCAGATTTACGTCTCCTGTTTGTGCAGCAGGTACAAGGTCTCACCGTGTCCAAGGCTACTTCCGGTTCTTCTATTTTCATTTTCATTTTCATTTTTATTTTTAATGTATATTTTCTACCTTATAAGGACTTAAAGTAAGATATGATTAGGGTTAAGATATAATTAAATAATGATTATATATGTAAGTTAAATATACACACAGTTTGTCGCTTTTGTAAAGAATGAAGTTATGAGAATAGTTGAAATGTGCTTTGTGGGACGAAATTGACTACACATTTTGTGTATGTTGAGGGTTTAGAAGTCCATTGTGTGTGCATGTTCGATACAAGAAATGTTGCTCATATGAAAAGAACTATATCTGCAAGCTATATTTAGTTCAAATTAAGATTTGAGCTACATTATTGCACGTGTTCATTTTATTGAAATAATTATGCCCTAACTAGGATGATTGAGAAGAAAAACTAGGATTATGCGTGCGTTGCACGTGCATACTTACTAGTTCTTGTGAAGAAGTAAAGATAAAGAAGAGATATAGATATATTGTTATGAATATAGATAAAGATATAAGATATAGATATTAGTAGAGAAATTTTGAAAAAAAAAAGTGACGAAAGGAGAACCAAGAAAGATCCTCCCTTAAATATTAGTAGAGAGATAGAGATAGAGATTAGTAGTAGAACATTTATGTTCTTCCAGGAAAAAAATGTGTGATCAAATACTTTATATCTTCTAGCATTATTATCAAGAATCCATTGACACACCAGTTGTCCTTTCATTAAGAAGATCAATCTCTGCCAGCGTATTTACTCCCTCTGCATACAATCTAGTACTACATAAACCCCACATAAGCCAAGATTTTGGCAGTGCACAGAGCCGAAGCCACCCAAAACTTTGCAAATCCCATTCCCATCCAAGCAAGGGCACACAGCATGGCAGCAAGGCTCCTCTTCTCCTTCCTCCTCATCCTTGTCGTTGGTTCCCACGGAGCGTTTGCCTCCGTTGAGGAGACTTGCGCGAAGGCGATGGAGGGATGGGAGCAAAAGAACCTCAAGTCCTTCTGCGTGACGACGCTCCAGGCGGCGCCGGGGAGCGCCTCCGCGGACGCTTACCGTCTGGCCGTGATCGCCACCAAGCTGACGATGGCCAACTACACGGCGGCGGAGGACTACATCAAGAAGTTGGTACGGCGCGGGGGCTGGCCGGACGACCGGAAGACGGCGCTGAACGATTGCCAGAGGTGGTACAAGGATGCGCGGTACACGATCGTGAAGAGCGCCAACCTGCTGGCCGCCGGGAAGAAGCTGTTTTACGTGGCCGAGATGGGCTCCGTCAGGAAGACCGTCGATCGCTGCGACGACGTGGTCGACGGCGTTGAACCCGGCGTCGCACCCACGAGGTATGATCATGGGAAGTCGCCTCTGCGCAAGGTGAACGACGACGCGGAGAACCTGGCCACCATGGCCATGCGGATCGTGATGACGCTGATATAGCATGCACATGATGCATAGATCTTTGCCGTAATCAGGGATAAGCAGACCGGTCGACGATGTAGAAGAAAATAACCGAATATGTGATTTGACTTCAATTTGTGCTGTTAAATTCACCATGTTTGCTTGCTATCTTGGGACCGTGAATGAGATGTTGTCAAGTGTATTCTGGAAATTGTATGCGAGGTTCTTAAACTGGCGAGCTCCAACGGACGCAATGCAAAGCATGTCTGCTAGCTGGTGGAAGGGAGAAGAGCACACACATCTCGTGAAGCTAAATTCCAACGAGGAATTAGTGCAAAAATTGCCATCTTCCCCTTTGCATTTTGTCTTCTCTCACAGTGAGAGATTTCTTTCTGGAATGGGATACTGAAATCACTTCTTTGTAGAATGATGATATCTTTAGGCCGCGCTACACGTCCCGCCGGTTGATGCCTTAAAATGATCGAGCGTCTTTCGTGACATCGAATGAAGCCAGAGATAACCATCAGATCTTGCAACAAACTTAATGTTGTGATACAGCCTTTTTGCAATTATTTTTTCTTCAATCTTTGCAACATAAACCTTTTTGCATTCAACCTTCTGTAATAAAAGCCTTGTTGCACAGAAAATAAAATTAACCATTCCCTCTGTAAACTAATATAATACATTTTAGATAACTAAAATAGTAATCTAAAACATCTTATATTAGTTTACGGAGGAAGTATTTTTTTTTTTTTTATCTTTGCAATGAATGTGTTATTCAAAAAACTTTTGCAATAAAGAGATCATATTGTAATATTTAAGGATGGAAGGTGTGAAGAAATGGAGAAGCGCATGGGACCCATGACAACATTGCCTTGAGGTCCTCCAACATGTTGTTGAGCACCACCGTCTACGCCTTGAACGTGTACGCCTGCACCGTCGCATTCTTCACGTGCGGGTATTCTTTGGTGCGCTTCATGAACGTGTATGATAGGAACGCGCTATTGCACGCCTCCGCCTTGAGCTCGACCTTAGGCTTCTCCTCCTCCCCCTCCTCGCCATCGTTGTCGTTGTCACCACCTTCTCCATTATCGTAATCCTGTGCCCATGCGGCCGTGACGACGACAAGGAGGACTGCGGCGGCGAGCAAGGACGACCACGATTATCAGGCGGCAACCGCCGTCCAGTTGAGTTTTTTTGTTCTAATTCTCGGGAGGGCGGATGAGTGAGCAGCACGCGAACATGTACGGGGGAGGTGCACAATCGGAACACGGGGGATCGTATTGACATCGTATTCGTAACCTTAGGAATCGTATTAGATCAGTTCCAGAGTTTAGCGGCCATTTTGAACCTTGACAGCAAGTTCAGGGACGATGGATGCATTTCATTCTGATAGAATAAATTTGAAGCGCGTAGTAGATCATTCGAGGATCAAGCAATCACACGAGGCACGACATTGAGATTTGTTAACGAAGTTTACCGAACATCGGCTACATCTCCGGGGCATGACTATGGGCGCTCCTCCCCATGACACCGCTACAATACCGCACTCCGGCCACCCGGGCGCCGGCACACGCCGCCGTCTTCCCCTTGCGTGTGTGCTATTATGTTGACATAGGTTACAACCGTGGGGTGACCCTCATTATATGAGAGCCCAAGGATACAACGTGTCTGACTCCAACACTAAACGTATCCTACCCACACTACAACTTCAAGTCGAATGTAACCCAACTAGTACACAATATGAGACACAAACTCAACCAAATCCACCTTGGCAAATATTCTCCACCTCCTTGAATTTGTCCATGCATCAAACTTTCATATACTCGGACTTGGGTTGTCTTCTTCGTAGCTTACTAAGAGCTGCTCGACGAGTCTGCTCCAGACCCGCCGCCTCCGTGAGATCCTTCTGCTATTCCTGCAACTCCGGTCTCCGAGACTCCACCTGCAATAGTGCTCCCTTGCAACCTGTAAAGATGTGAAGCCGTCCTCTCTCCAATCATCACGGTCACCTCATCTTCCATGACATTCAAGTTCTTCTTATCCCGATCACAACGGAATTCCATATCACCATCATGAAGAACTTCAAACAAAATTAGATTTCTTCTTAGCCCTGGCACATGCCTGACTCCCCGAAGTATCACGAAGATGCAAAGCCAGGAGTACTAATAGCAAAAAATCACTTTGGTCTTCACGTGACGTTGTTCCTTGTCTTCAACTCCCGTATGCTAATTGCTTTGCCTTCCAATGGATACATGTACCACGGTGGATTATGTCTGCCGACTTGATCTGTCCTTGTACTGTTGCGCCTTGTCGCTGCTATATAAACACGCCTCAAGCAGTCCGGCTCATGCACCGTCTTACCGGGACTCGGTCCCCTTTTGGTCTCTAAACAAATCCGGTCCAGCTTCCAGTCTGCACTCTACCGCTCATCTGGTAGCCGCTCACACGTGCTCCTGGCTTCCCATGATTGGGTGCCTCACGCCGCACGTTGCGCAATCTCCACCTCGAGCCGCTCCATCGATTTGCAACTCGCCAAGTCGCCAAATCGATCTTACGATTGCAAACCACAAGATTGCTTCTCGATCTTTGAATAACGCCTTGATCTTGAACCTTGCTCTGATACCACTTGTTAAAATAAATTCAGAGCGCGTACTAGATCATTCGAGGATCAAGCAATCACACGAGGCACGACATCGAGATTTGTTAAATAAGTGCACCGAACATCGGCTACATCTCCGGGGCATGACTTTGGGCGCTCCTCCCCATGACACCGCTACAATACCGCACTCCGGCCACCCGGGCGCCGGCACATGCCGCCGTCTCCCCCTTGCGTGTCTGCGGTATTATATTGGCATATGTTACAACCGTGGGATGCTCCTCATTATATGAGAGCCCAAGGATACAACGTGTCCGACTCCAACACTACACGTATCCTACCCACACTACAACTCTAAGTCCAATGTAACCCAACTAGTACACAATATGAGATACAAACTCAACACATTCCATCGGGGTGAGCTCGATCCTAGTGATTACCGTCTATAAGAGCGTCTCCAATAGATGATGTAGATGTAAAAATAACTATTTTTTGCATCTTTGAGCCTAAAAAATGGTGCTCCAACAGATGATGTAGATGTAAAAAAAATTACATTACCACATACAATGGTTGTATATCGGCTAGTCACGCGCCAACCACCAACCGTCAGTCTGTTCTCCTTCCGCGTGATCGCCCGCCGCTCGACTTCCATATTGGCAACGCATTAAGGATTTATTTGATGCGCGCAACACTAGCGGCCACCAATGCTCTAGTAACTCCATTCGCCAACGTTGGAGAACCATCAATGCCGAATGTCAAAAGTGGGCGGGTTGCTTGGCAAATGTTGATCGCATGAACCCAAGTGATTGCGGTGAAAGTGACTTGGTAATAATTTGTGTGCTTCTCCACTTGCATTGTTCATTAATTGTGTATTCCTCCACTTGCATTGTTCACTTATTTGTGTGATTGTCATGGTGAGGAAAGAGTACGCGGAAGAAAAGAAATTGTTGAAGCTCAAAGAAATGGATGAGAGGAGTGAGGCGAAGCATCATAGGACGGCGGCCAAGGAGAGAAAAGTTGAGCTTGAGGAGAAGAAGACGGAGGTCGATGAAATGAACAAAGTGGAAGAGAAGGCACTCAAGTATATGTTCATGGACACGTCCACTCTTGATGCCAATGCAAAGGCGTTTGTCGAATTTTGTCGTGATGAAGCGATCATGAAGAAGCAAATGCTCATTAGAAGCATGATGGGAGGTGCCATGGGAGGAGAAATGGGAGGTTCCATGGGAGAAATGGGAGGTGCCATAGGAGGGTACATGAACATGATGGATAGTGCCATGAATGGTGCATTTGGTGGAAACATGATGAACATGATGAGTGGCACCATGGATGGTGGCATGAGAGGTGGCTTTGGCGGCAACATGATGGGTGGCAACAGGGGAGGTGTCTTCGGCGGCAACATGAGAGGTGGCTTCGGCGGCAACATGGGAGGTGGCAAGAATTTGATACTCAACTTGGTGATGAGAATCTTGACATGGATCTCAAGTATGGATTTGAGGCCATTGTCATGGCGAGGAAAGAGTATGCGGAAGAAAAGAAATTGTTGAAGCTCAAAGAAATGGACGAGAGGAGCGAGGCGAAGCATCATAGGACGGCGCACGAGGAGAAGAGGGCGGCGGCCGAGGAGAGAAAAATTGAGCTTGAGGAGAAGAAGACGGAGGCCGATGAAATGATGGGTGGGGTGGGTGGTGGCTTCGGTGGCAACATGAGCAATGATGGTGCTTTCGGTGGAGTTCGCGGCAACGAGACTACAACGGATGAAAACATCGACAAAGATGGAATTGATGATGAAGAGACCACCGGTGAAGATGAGACCACCGTTGATGAGTGATGTCTATATGCATTTTTTTGTTGGACCAGCAAGTTCGTTTAAAATATTTGGCTTTTGCTTGTAGCAATTAAAACTATAATAGATAATGCACTTTTGTCGTTACTTTATAAAAATTGGAAGTGCGCATGTGGCCAGCAGCCGGCCAACAGAAGCACAGCAGCAGCACAACAACAGCGCGACAGCCGGTTGTTTTACATCTCCTCTTTTACATCATCTGTTGAATCTCTTCTTTTACATCACCGTTTTGCATCATCTGTTGGAGTTGAAGGTTTTTTAAGATGTAAAAGATACTTTTTAATAATGTAAATTATACAACACCTTGTTGTACATCTTTAAATTTACATCATCTATTGTAAATGCTCTAAGTTCAGAAATTTCTATACCATGGTAGCCCTTGCCCAGTATCTCTCGGTCAATGCTTTGGCAAACAGTCAACGACTTCTTTGTTCGCAGCTCAAATTAAACATTGTGTAGTAGAACATTTATGACGGGAGCGAGCTAATGTAGCTCGGGCTCTATGTAACCCTTTATTTTGAAAAAATCAAAACAAATGTTTAAATGTTTCAAAAAAAATCAATTTTTTTTTCGTGAGAACATATATGTATCCCGCATGAACAAGTAAAATTTCGTTTGAAAATATTGTAATATGTATGCTGCAAAAAGAAAACAAATTATTGCTTTTTAAATGGGCCATTTTTTTTGTTTTTGGGCCAAAATTTTATTTTTTTATGCAGCCTACATATTACAATATTTTTTAACGAAACTTGACACGTTTATGCGGGATACATATATGTTCTCATGGAAAAAAAATTGAATTTTTTTGAAACATTTAAGTATTGTTTTTGGTTTTTTAAAAATAAAGGGCTACTAGAGCCCGAGCTACATTGGCATTTAGCGATTTATGACCCGTTATGAGAAAATATATGATCGGATACTTTATCTCCTACCATTATTATCAATTGTCATTTCATTAATATAAAAGATCGTCTCTCGTATTTATTAATTTATTATCTGCCTACTATATCTACTACATAAACCCAACATAAGCTTCCAGATTTCGCCAGTGCACGGAGCCGAAGCCAGCCAAACTTTGCAATCCCATCCAAGCAAAGCAAGAGCACACACCATGGCACCCAGGCTCCTCTGCTCCTTGCTCCTCATCCTTCTCGTTGGTTCCCAGGGAGCATTTGCCTCCGTTGAGGAGACGTGCGCCAAGGCGACGGAGGGGTCGGAGCACAAGGACCTCAAGTCCTTCTGCGTGGCCACGCTCCAGGCGGCGCCGGGGAGCGCCTCCGCGGACGCGCACGGGCTGGCCGTGGTCGCCACGAACCTGACGCTGGCCAACTACACGGCGGCGGTGGCCACGATCAAGGAGGTGCAACGGCGCGCGGGCTGGTCGGAGGAGCAGCAGGGCGCGCTGACGACGTGCCGGCGGCGGTACATCGAGGCGCTGAACGTGGTCCACAGCGCTGTCCACGCGCTGGCCACGGGGCGGAAGCAGATGTACGTGGCCGACATGGGCGCCGTCAGGAGGTCCGCCACCGACTGCGACGACGCGCTCGGCGCCGTGGGGCTTGGCGTCGCGGCCACAGAGAAGAAGAAGTCGCCTCTGCGCAAGGTGAACGACGACGCGAAGAACCTGACCACCATGGCCATGCTGATCGTGATCATTCTGTAGTCTGTAGCAAGCACATGATACATAGTAGATCTCGCCATGATCAGGCAGACCGGTCGACGGAGAAGAAAATAACCGAATAAGAAGGGGGGAAAGTGAGAAGTGACTTGACTTCTACCGCTGTTAAATTCCTGTTTGCTTGCTATATATCTTGGGATTTTGTTCATACTGTACGTTTTTGTCTTTCTCCTCCATGCTGCCCGTGAACGAGATGTTGTCAACTGTATTCTGGAAAACTGTACGAGAGGTTCTGAAACTGGTGAACCTCCAACGGACGCAACGCAAGCATATCAGCTGATGGGAGGCACAAGAGAGGTCTACACTCTACAGGCACTCACATCTCGTGAAGCTAAATTCCAAAGCGGAATTGGTGCAAAATTTGTCATCTTCCACTTCTCATTTTGTCTTCTCTAGGAGTCAGGATTACAGTACTTTTTAGAATGAGCGGCATTTCCAACGATGTGCTATAAAACAAACACTGATCCAAAAGCTGGTCATCCAATGTTATGCCTCAAATCTTTATCTTTATTAATTTAGAAAAATATCCGTCAAATAGTAGCCACTTTTCATCAAAATATAAGCTATTTTTCATGACCTCCTTCAATTTTGCAACTTGTTTGCGGAAACTCGACGCACAACGTTCACGGATATATATATCTTCTAATTTACTAAAACCCATAGGGACAGAATCGCTAAGAATCGATTGAGGTCTCTAGTTTGTGTTCGATTTTGACTTGTTCTTTCGAGCTGGTTTCTCTTCATAGGAATTATTTTTCGGTGCATGGGTCTATGATGTCGGCGTGTGCACGATGCACCGCTCGTTTCCTTCAGGGTAAAGGATCCCCAGTGGCATGGGTTGAGCCTCGAGCACCAACCACCCGCCAAATGCTCTGGGGTCGTTGCCTGGCTCTGCCGGCACAGTCGTCACCGTTGTGCCATCTTCAGAAGGAGAGCCCCACTGTGTGGCTGTACACCTGGTCGACACGGCGTGCAGCGCGTCAACTGATCCCTCACACATGCGCCTCGATCGAGCTCCCGCACGCTGTCGTCGGATACCACAACCCCGCCGTCCAAGTAGACACCCGTACGGCCGTACCTCCTCTCTGGCGCCTCGGACACCACGCGCCATGGGTATGCAACAAGGTCGTACTCTCGACGGTGCGGTCCCTCCGGCGATGCAGGTCCGACCTCCCACGGCGGCGGCCGCGAACTTCTTCCGCGGCGGCCTGTGGCGTCCACTTGCAGTGTGGCGCTGCGGCCAAGGAGAAAAATGACGTGGTCTAATCTGACGGCGTGTGCGTGTGCAAACACGGAGTCCCGCAATGCAGCAGAGCCAGCGGCAGCGGCAGTGCGGCGACCTGGACCTGCTGCTGCTTTGCCGGAATTGGAGCAGCGCCTGGGAAAAGGAGTCGCCATGGGTGGTGAAAGAGATGGCAATTGGCAAGCAGGAAGGATTGTAGTTGTCCGCGTGCGCGACGAGCTGGACAAAGGCCTAGCAAAGGAGGAGGAGGCGAAGCTGTGGCAGACGGCTAGCAGCGATGGGAGGAAGACTTGGGCACGCATACTTTGTCCTCACGTTCCCCTCTTCCTCCTCTTTTCTTCCATTTCTTTATCTAATGCTTTCTCTTTGGTGAGTAATTCTGTAGCTGGGCAATTGGGCTGACAAGGTACATGGACGAGGTGTTGTTTAGACGCTAGGGAAGAAAGTGTCACACCCTCCTCTCTGCACCAACTTCTTGTAGCTTTCCTCCTCCTATGATTCCAAACATCACCAACCCAGACCCTTCTTCATATTTATGCTAAGTTCCTTATTTGTTTTCTCTTGATCTACATGCGCAATTGTTTTTTGCTGCTACAAATGTCTATCTAGCCAAGTTTTTCATTTTTTTTCTTCGTAGATAAAATTTCCTGGCCAACATCTAAGTTTAGTTGATAGTTTTCTACCTATATTATGGCTTGCATGATTTCATGAAGCAATTTAAACTTGTTGGCCATTATATCTCGACATATGTGGTGAAAATAGTCTAAATTGCTCAAGCCTTATTTCGGAAAACAAAAATCTGCACCATATCGATGTGCTTCATGCTGAAATTGCTTTTACATCCATATAATGTTGTTGTGTTTTTAATTCTGAGTAGGTGATTCTTTATTATGTACCTATATAAACTTGTATTGGTTACATTGATGATTGATCTTTCTCATGGTACTTTCTTTCAGCTTTTTAATATGAAGCTAAAAACTACGAGTCTTAAGCTTTCCTTTTTCTAAAAAAAACTTGAGGCCAACCACAAGGAGCTTTGATGGCAAGACCGATGATTTTTTATGAACATATTACCAACCCTGTACATGTAATTGGATTCATGTTTGACAAAGGGTACAAGGTAAAACTGAATAGAGTTTAATAACTTTATCCATGGCCTCATCTGTCAGCTTTTACATCAACTAAATACAGAAAAACTGGAGTCATCATGGTTAATGTTTTTGTGAGATAGGATAGCATGTTAAACTGATAGTTGAAATTTGCAACTATGCAAACTTATTGCATTTTTTCAGTAATCAATATGAAGAATCTGATTATCGGTAATGCAATTTTGTGATTCAGATTTATCAGACGAACTGAGCCTATGTGGGCATATGATTCAAGTCTTAAGTGTTAGTTTTTCTTGTTTGTTGCTCTAAAAGCCCCTTTCACTTTTTAGACAACATAGGAGATAAGGTGGATTGCAATTGCACATTTTTTTATTCTATTACCGTACTGAAGAAATAGACGGCTATGTCCAAGTGGTACTTTGTTGCCGTGAGCATTGATCTTTGGGATTAACTCTCTTAATGCCTGAGAAAAACACAATTGTTCTTCTATAACTTCTACATCTCTACACAAAATCAGAAGTGCACGAGCAATTTCTAATTGTTAAATTATGGTCTATTTTTAAAATTTTGTACGACATGTGTAATATATACCTTGAAAATAGATATAGAAAGCAGTCCGCAAATAATGGAAACTAAGCACCTTGCTTCCTTTTTGCAATAAACTTTACACATTGAGTTGGTATGGAGCTTCTTAAATCAATGAGTTCATTTGAATTCATGACAGTGATGTTTATGTTTTTAATATCAAGTTCTTTAAACCAATTTTGAATTAAGAATTTATTATTCTATGACACGTTAGTCCCATATAATTGTATATAATGCATAGTTCAGTTATGGAGCTATATTTATAGAGTAACTATAATTTTACACCCCTTGACCAATTGTCTTCGAGAGCATTGAGAGGAAGAAGGAACTTAACTGTTGCCCGTTTGCTCTTGAAAATGTAGATTTAGTATGCCTTTAATATTCACTAATATATATATAGAAATTGGATATTGTTTGAGTTCGGATGTGTTAGCATTCCTCGGCATCCTCCAGTTTACTAAGCATTTGCTGACATCCTCCAGTTTCTAGGATTCTTACGGTCTGTCATTTCGTCTCAGCCAAAGGATTTGGGAGTTATGTATCCTACCCTATCCTATTGGTAACCCTGGAGACATATACCTTAACCCTCCCACTCCTCAACTCCTCTCGCCTCGCGGAAGTGCTCGCATTAGATCTTGTGTTCTATAACACTAAACCCCCTAAGGATGAAATGTTGGAAATATGCCCTAGAGGCAATAATAAAATGTTATTATATATATTTCCACGTTCGTAATTAATATTTATATTTCTGTGCTATAATTGCAATGACCCTGACTGTGAGATTCATAAGAAAACTCATTTGCATGTGTGGAAATGTAAACACCAAGAGTTCTTGGTTTAGCCTCTAAGACCAGCTCATATGCTAACTGATGATTACGTTTTCTTAATCATGGACATTGTTATTGTAGCAAGGATGTCAGTAGCAATGAGAACATATTGTTATCAGAACCATGATGTTGAACCGACCCCAGTATTGAATGATATACTTAGAGATCACATCGTAACTACGTTATAAGTCATATCATGAAATGTTATCATATACGTAATTCCTTAGACCATGAGAGTATCGAGTTGCTTCACACAGGAAGACATGATTTGGTTCTTAGATGAATCCTCCCGTAAATGGGAAGTAGTAAAATAAGTTCTGGGTATGTCAGATGGTGTGGCTAGTGACTGTGATAGTTCAAGAATGGGATTTGCTCCTTCACGATGAAGAAGATATTCACTTCGGGCCCACTCGGTATGACGGTATCCATTATAGTCTGGCCAGACGCATTGTGATTCATTCACGGGGATACCGGAATACGATAACGAGAAAAGGGACAAACGAGCAAAGAGGATAACGAGTGGCTTGTGTTCAAAAGTTGTTACACATGGGTGCCAAACTTCTCTCCTCTAACTTTGTCATATATCGCGAAGCAAAGGGAATGGTACATGAATAAACATAATGGTTCACTCGAAGTTTCTTCGTGTATGTGCGGGAGTCAACATGGGTGTCCATGGCTCCGCTGTTGATTATTGGCTATTGACAAAGGCTGTTGACCTATGTCCGGAAGATGTTCTGAGTCATGTCCGCATTATACCGAACCTATTGGGTCACACACTTAACGAGCAGTAGTCTGTTAGAATGCTGGAATGGTAGAAGGTTTAGTGGAAGCAAAGCAGAATAGTTCATACGGGTACCGGAAGTAGTTCCGGGGATTTATGGAATCGTTCATAAGGGCACCAGAAGTAGTTTTGGGTATTTAAGGATATGTCCGGATCACTCTGGAGTACTCCCAGGTGGTTCCGGAACATATGAGAATGGTACTGGGAAAGTCCTGGATCAACCGGAATAGTTTCCGGATAATCGTTGGGCGTCCAGACAACCTTCGCGGTCATCGGGTGGCTTAAACTGTAACTCGGATGGTCTTGGAAACTATCTGAATGGCTTCGGAACGTCCGAGAACGGTCCCGGAAGGTCCTGGAAGTGCTCCAGAAGGTTCCGGAATGTCCCGAAACGATCCCGGAAGGTCCTGGAAGGTCCTGGAAGCTTCTGGAAGTTTCTGGGCAGTACCACCCACTACCCCACGCCCCTAGCCTTGGGGGGGCAAGCCACCTAGGCTTCCCAAGTCGGCCGAGGGGTGGGGGGGCGCCATAAGGGAGCAATCCTACTTGGAGTAGGATTGCAATCCTCCTTGGAGTAGGATTCCCCGGTGGGAAGGTCTCCCTTTGGAAGGAGGAGTCCCAAGGGGACTCCACCACCCCTATTGCGCCCAAGACAGCCCCCTGGCCACCTATATAATGAGGGGGAGGGGAAAGGGGCGCAGCACATCAAACCCCAAGGCCTATGCGCCACCCTCCCTCCCTCTAAACCCCGTTGCTCCACAATTAGACCCCCGTTTAGACGCTGTTCTAAATTGGAATCCGTTAGGGTTTTCTCCCTCTAGTTTTCTCGGTGGCGTTCATCTCTGGACGGAGGAGCGCTACTGGATTGCTGCTACGGGATGTGTGGATACTAATGGAGGGTTCGTACCTTCGACCCTTCTTCGAGGAGCTTGTTCGTGGGACTTGTCCGTGGGACTAGATCGCGGGACGGTTCGAGGGATCGATATCCTCGCGGTTGGGAGGTCATTGAAATTCCTAGCTGCGCGGATCTGCACCGACGGTCTTCACCAACTCTACTTCCGCTACATCGGTTGGTGAGCCATGACCTAAAACCTTGTATGCAATCTTCTTGGATGATCTTGGGTTCTTGATTCGTAGGCCGATTTTTTTTTGTTTTCTACTACGTTTCCCAACAGTGGTATCATGAGCGATCCTTGATTAGATGTATGTTTAGGTCTAGATCATATGTGTGATATGAGGCATTGATTTTCTTGTTGCTTCCCTGCCATGTGATTTTTTCTATGCTTGATGGCAAGTTGAGGTTTTGCTACAAGGATTGAGTTTTCCATCGATCCCTCTATGCTGCTTTTAGTATGCTGGTTGCCTTGATCATGGTCTACATCAAACTCCTTGGATCTCATCTTAATCTCGCAATAGAAGATTTAACATGGAGGGGCTTGTGGATTTTATGAACTCAAATCCACATGGGGGTCACGCGTTGAACGAAGTTTGGCTTGTGGCATTAGTTGCTACACGCACCCCGAACGTTAAACTAGCAACATTGAAGTACCGTGTTTGGTTTGTTTAGGGAACAACGTTTGCATGTAACCTGCTAATCAACCACGATAAATTTTGCAACAACCCGTGTAGATAGCGATCTAACTTGTTTTTGCAGATTATGCATGTGATGTGGTATAGCCTTCAAGATTTGCAATGTGTTTGTATGAGATGCTATATGATGTAATATTTATTCGCAACCTGCGTGTCGTGGTACGGCATGATGACTGGAGTCATATGGTTGTCACTTAATTATGGCCTGCGTGCCAGAACTGTTTATTAGCTCGAGGCAAAGCAATAGATAGATGCAAGGTGATGATCTACGATGCGGAGGTGGACCCCGACGCACATGCCGAAAGTCGTGGTGATGTTCCCGGCGCCAAGGACAAAGTTGGTGGACACGGTGACTTCAACCACGACGACGTGAAGACAATGAAGACTTCACGAAGCAAAGGGCTATACTATATCACATAATTTTATGAACTGCCTGTGATGTTTATCCCTTTGATGCACCCTTATTTGATGCGCGGTAGTCGTATTTTATTAGGGTGATCTCTCGCAAAACAATATCAAGTTGATAGTGTTCTTCCAACTGTAGCACCGTCTATATTATGTTTCACATCGGAGCAGGTCATGACACATGGGTGCACACGGTGTGACGCATAAAAGGCGGGTGTGTTAAGAACACACTGCAATTACACTTGGTTGTCTTGATGGTTTGGATAAAAGTTTGCTACTGGAACACGCCCATCGAAAGATGAACAAGAATCACCTTTGGCGTGATTGGCAAGTTGGCCTACCGGTCCAGTCTAAGTCATCAGTGATGTCACATCAATGGCGGACGATTGGGTTGGATCTTGAATCACTCCAGCATCAATTACGAGAGATATTGATCTGAGTGGGAGCGCACTAAGTAATTAAATTGATTAATCACAAGTGCAACTTAATTATGAAAAAAGTCTTAGTATTTACATTATCGTTGTAGAATAATGGCTCGCGTTACCACCTTCCCAATTGATTTTGATTAACTGTATTATCTGGTAAAAACTTTACGATTGGTACCGTATTGTGAGGACTATCCTCAATAGTGTCGAGAAGGAGCTTGTCCTATCGCAAATTTTTGATGCTCTCTCGCTGATGCTATGGATGATGTGACTTACGTCCATAAGCCAAAATGCTAGAATTCCACCACAGCTAAGTGCATTGTCTTCACCACCATGATACCCGAACTTCGAAACGTTTGGGATAGTTATGTTATATTCATGGAACTGAAAAATTGTTTTCGGTAGTAAGACAATTAATGTTGGATATAACATATCTAGTACAATGTATGATTGTAAGCATTAGTGAAAATGTTCAGTGTGCTCTAAACAAAACTGATAAGTGTGGGATCCAGAAGAACACCGATCATATGATGATGAGAATTAAGGGAAAGGAAGTCCAAAGGATGTTAGTAAGACTTACACGCCGGAAATTCCATGGCCTGTGCCATCCTTAATCATGTGTGAGCTTTTGTGAGTAGGAGTGACATTGGAAATAGAACTATGATACGTATAAAGGCAAAACGAAAGAAGAATGGAATAACCAGCTCAGAAACGAAAGTCATACGAAGTTATAGATGAATTCATTGCTGGTCAAAAGATGTAATTCTTGGGAATCATGATTAAGCGGTTAATCTTAATTCTTGTATATTGTGATTAAACTGTTGATCACTAGAATATCACTTCAATTGCATATCATTGCAAGTTGATGCAAGAAATACTATGGCATTTATGACTAGCTAATGATGAGTTTTGACACGCTCGGGAACACGGTAAAAGGTTTACTATACCGTGTGTTGACTCTATGATTATCTTCATAATTCATTTTAGAGTTGAGTAAATTATTACTACACTTTAGCCTTGTTGCAAAACATCATTTTGAATCATGTTTGTTGCAAGAGAGTTGTTCAAAGCTATTAATAACGTAAAGGCCATACTTCCATTATGAATAGGTTGTATGTTATGAATCTTGATAATAATACTAAACATCCAGAACACTGACGCTAAACGTCGCAAGACTGATAGAAATACCACAAAGATGTGGCACTGCCGTTTATCACAAGTGACATAACATGCATGAAGAATTTCCATAAGTGATGGACTTTCGAGTCATATGATTATGAATCACTTGACGCTTGCGATCTTTGTCTCGAAGTAATGTGACTAAAACACCGTTGATAGGCCATACATGAACGGGCAACTAAACATTGGTAATCATACATGATGATGTGTGTAGTCCAATAAGTGTAGTTGTGTGCAGTGGATTCCCTATCTTCACTCATGAGCTGAAGTAGATATGTGAATATCTGTTCAATAGAGACATACGTCTGAAATCTTTGAAATGTTCAAGGAATTTTAGAGTGAAATAGAAATTCATTGTAACAAGAAAATAAAGCTTCTGCAAATTAGATTGTAGAAAGTAATATTTGAGTTACAAGTTTAGCGAACGTCTGATGAGTTGTGAAGAAGTGTCATAACTTGCGTCTCCCGGAACACCACTATGAGTAAAGTGTTGAAGAGGTGTAATCAAGCCATGTATGACACGGTAAGATCAAATATGACGTTTATCAATTTGCCATTATACTTATTAAATTTATGCGTTAGAGACTACAACTTTTACACTGAAAAGAGCACCATCAAATCTGTTGAAATAACACCATATTAGATATGATATGGAAATGATAAAACCATATTGTCTTTTCTTAAAATTTGAGTGTATGAGAGATATGTTTGACATACTCAAAACACCAAATCAGATAAGTGCTACTTTGTGAAGGTTATTCCAAAAGGTTTGGTATTTCTCTATCACTACACAAAATCAAAACGGTTTGCTGTTAAGAACAATGTGTTTTGAAGAAAATGGTTTCTTGCAAAATAGTGAGTGGGAGGACAGTGCAACTTGTTAAAGATTGTTGAATCTTCAAATAAGTGCGCAGCTGAACCACACAGGTTAAACAAAACTCGTACAAACATTTTTATGTAAACGAGATATTATTGTTCGACAACGATAAACCTGTGATATACAAAGAAGCGTTGATGGGCCCTGACTCCGGGATTTGGCTAAATGCCAAATAATCCGAGATAGTATCCATGGAAGTAAGTCAAGTTTTGAACTTGGTAGACCCTCCGAAAGACTAAAAGTCTGAAGAATATATATATGGATCTATAATTGATTAGGATGAAATTGTTTTATCCATAAAGCTCAACTTGTTGGAAAATTGTTTTCTAGCAAGTTCAAACGTTGACTACGGCGAAATAGTGTCGACCGTAGAGATGCTTTAGTCAGTTCGGGTTATATTAGCAATTACTACATATCTCATTTATAGGATATGGTAGAATGAATGTCAAAACAACGTTCCTACACGGAAAAATAACAAAGGACGTATATGTGATACGACCGGAATGTTTTGTCGATTCAAAGGATGCTAAAATAGATGCAAGCCTTGGATGTCCAGTGATGGACTGAAGCTAGCACAATGGAGTTGGAATTTTCGTTATGATGAAATTGCCAAAAGAGTTTGTTGTCATCAGGAATAACGAAGATGCTTGAATATTCAAGAAAGTAAGTGGGAGCTGAATGATATTTCTAAAACCTTATGTAGATGACATATTGTTGATTAGAAATGATGTAAATTTCTTGACACGATTAAGGACTTCGTTGGAAATAGTTTTCAATTGAAAAACTTGGGCTGATATAGCATAAGTATTGAGCACAGTGATCTATGAAGATAGTAAGTGTCTGATCATGCTAAAGCCAACACTACATATTGACATGATACTAAAGTAGTTTAGTATGAAATGCCAAGAAACATGTTCTTGCCGAAGTCGTGGTGAAAAGTTGTTTGCAGAAATCAGTGTTGATGAACACAGATAAGCAAAAACACGTGAATTGAATTCCACTCACATGTGTGTTTGGGTTAATCATGTACACCATAATATGTAAAACGACCAGATATGTCCAACGCTCCAAAAGGTTGTGAGCAAGATACCAAAGTGATCAATATGTCGATCATTGGACAAACAGTGAAAAGTTAAACTTATGATAGATAAGATATGTTTCTTGGAAAATGGAGATAATGAAGAGCTCGTTGTAACAAGTTACACCAGCTGAATTTTGATGTAAACAGTTACACCGATTCAGTCTTCATACTTACTCTGATTGATTTTCGATTTTAATTGGGATTATGTGTTTCACACGTAAGGGTGGCACAGTATGGAGGAACTATGTCAAGTTCGATATTGTGGCGAATTCTATAACAGAGGCTAAGTATATTGTTGCTTAAAGAAGTAACAAGGAGGGTATTTTGAATCATAAATTCATTTATGAACATGGTATGGTTTCCTAGATGCTTGAAGCTCATGGAACATTGATGAATGATTTCATGACTTATTCTGAGGAACCAAGGTCCTGCCAAATGATTCAAACATATACAAAGCTAAATTGATAAAATTAGTGAATTTTATGATAGCGTGAAAACGCAAAGATATGCAAGATACAAACGGGCCTGAAACGTCAGATTCGTAGATGAAGTCTATACCACAAATGAAGCATGTATTACACCGTATGCCATAGGTGTAAAGTACTCAAGCACTGATAATATTATTGACTCTAGTGCAAGTGGGAGACTGTTGGAAATATGCCCTAGAGGCAATAATAAAATGTTATTATATATATTTCCACGTTCGTAATTAATATTTATATTTCTGTGCTATAATTGCAATGACCCTGACTGTGAGATTCATAAGAAAACTCATTTGCATGTGTGGAAATGTAAACACCAAGAGTTCTTGGTTTAGCCTCTAAGACCAGCTCATATGCTAACTGATGATTACGTTTTCTTAATCATGGACATTGTTATTGTAGCAAGGATGTCAGTAGCAATGAGAACATATTGTTATCAGAACCATGATGTTGAACCGACCCCAGTATTGAATGATATACTTAGAGATCACATCGTAACTACGTTATAAGTCATATCATGAAATGTTATCATATACGTAATTCCTTAGACCATGAGAGTATCGAGTTGCTTCACACAGGAAGACATGATTTGGTTCTTAGATGAATCCTCCCGTAAATGGGAAGTAGTAAAATAAGTTCTGGGTATGTCAGATGGTGTGGCTAGTGACTGTGATAGTTCAAGAATGGGATTTGCTCCTTCACGATGAAGAAGATATTCACTTCGGGCCCACTCGGTATGACGGTATCCATTATAGTCTGGCCAGACGCATTGTGATTCATTCACGGGGATACCGGAATACGATAACGAGAAAAGGGACAAACGAGCAAAGAGGATAACGAGTGGCTTGTGTTCAAAAGTTGTTACACATGGGTGCCAAACTTCTCTCCTCTAACTTTGTCATATATCGCGAAGCAAAGGGAATGGTACATGAATAAACATAATGGTTCACTCGAAGTTTCTTCGTGTATGTGCGGGAGTCAACATGGGTGTCCATGGCTCCGCTGTTGATTATTGGCTATTGACAAAGGCTGTTGACCTATGTCCGGAAGATGTTCTGAGTCATGTCCGCATTATACCGAACCTATTGGGTCACACACTTAACGAGCAGTAGTCTGTTAGAATGCTGGAATGGTAGAAGGTTTAGTGGAAGCAAAGCAGAATAGTTCATACGGGTACCGGAAGTAGTTCCGGGGATTTATGGAATCGTTCATAAGGGCACCAGAAGTAGTTTTGGGTATTTAAGGATATGTCCGGATCACTCTGGAGTACTCCCAGGTGGTTCCGGAACATATGAGAATGGTACTGGGAAAGTCCTGGATCAACCGGAATAGTTTCCGGATAATCGTTGGGCGTCCAGACAACCTTCGCGGTCATCGGGTGGCTTAAACTGTAACTCGGATGGTCTTGGAAACTATCCGGATGGCTTCGGAACGTCCGAGAACGGTCCCGGAAGGTCCTGGAAGTGCTCCAGAAGGTTCTGGAATGTCCCGAAACGACCCCGGAAGGTCCTGGAAGCTTCTGGAAGGTTCCGGAAGTTTCTGGGCAGTACCACCCACTACCCCACGCCCCTAGCCTTGGGGGGCAAGCCACCTAGGCTTCCCAAGTCGGCCATGGGGTGGGGGGCGCCATAAGGGAGCAATCCTACTTGGAGTAGGATTGCAATCCTCCTTGGAGTAGGATTCCCCGGTGGGAAGGTCTTCCTTTGGAAGGAGGAGTCCCAAGGGGACTCCACCACCCCTATTGCGCCCAAGACAGCCCCTTGGCCACCTATATAATGAGGGGGAGGGGCAAGGGGCGCAGCACATCAAACCCCAAGGCCTATGCGCCACCCTCCCTCCCTCTAAACCCCGTTGCTCCACAATTAGACCCCGGTTTAGACGCTGTTCTAGATCGGAATCCGTTAGGGTTTTCTCCCTCTAGTTTTCTCGGTGGCGTTCATCTCTGAACGACGGAGCGCTGCTGGATTGCTGCTACGGGATGTGTGGATACTAATGGAGGGGTCGTACCTTCAACCCTTCTTCGAGGAGCTTGTTCGTGGGACTTGTCCGTGGGACTAGATCGCGGGACGGTTCGAGGGATCGATATCCTCGCGGTTGAGAGGTCATTGAAATTCCTAGCTGCGCGGATCTGCACCGACGGTCTTCACCAACTCTACTTCCGCTACATCGGTTGGTGAGCCATGACCTAAAACCTTGTATGCAATCTTCTTGGATGATCTTGGGTTCTTGATTCGTAGGCCGAATTTTTTTTGTTTTCTACTACGTTTCCCAACATGAAAGCCATGAGAATTAATTAAGAATTAAATTTTAATTTGGTCATACCTTTGGTCATGTATGTAAATTATTATTTTTCTTTTTAAGCTTCTTAGAGGTGAAAGCCATGTGAGTCAATTGAGGATTCAGCTTTAACTTGGCCCTACCCCTGGTACACGAACATTATTAACATTTGTCTTTTTCAGAAAAAATGAATCTTACTTTTTGTATGCTTCATACACGCTATAGTGAATTTATTGTGAGTTTATAATCGAGAAATTATAATAAATAATTTTTGACTTCAATTCAGATCATTCAACTTATGCAGTGGATGTCGTTTCAAAAAAAAATCATGACATTAACAACAACTTGATAATCTATTTTAACATTGAAATTGGACACGATTATTTGGTATTTTGAGAACCAATATATCTCTAACTTACTAAACTTTCTAAATTCAAAGTCTCCTCATTCGATTAAGGACCTTAATTCATTGATAGAAGATTTTGATTATGTCGTTGACTTAGGTTTTATGATAAAATATTTTGATGGATGTACCTCTTTGATAATCTAAATATTTCAATGGCGTGCCTCTTTGTTAAAAGATTAGATGATGTGAGCTTTAGTTGGCAAGAAAAAAATGACGGCTACAATATATTTAGTATCATCATAATACACGCGATCTACAATATAATAAGCTTCATCGTGTATGTGTATCCATTAAAAATTATCTTTCTGTCACACGATTAAAAAGATCTATCCAAACATCACAAAAAATAAAAAATTTAAACAACTAACACATAAAAATAAAGCTTATACAATCCAAAATACGAGCGGCGCAGCAAAGCGCGCATTGCACTTCTAGTATATATAACACCCTGTTGGATGATAAAAATGGTTCGAATAATATAACACGATATCTGCGGGTGATTTACGGCACTGTGCGGAAGATGCTCTTACAGCACATTACTTCGAAGAGAAGATAAAAGTTGTGATAGTTCAAATGAAACACAACAAAGCTCTAGGTAGCTTTTTCGTTAAATTACATCAAAACTAATGGCGTTGTTTAATTTTCTCCATAGGAGCCAACTTGACCTATTCAATCTGAAATTTAGCGAGATTGTTTTGTTGTCGAATACTAAGGAGACTGAGCGGATTCAACAATACAAATCGATATATGTTTTAAATGTTAGCAGTAAAATCTTCACCAAAGTTGATACTAATAGGCTCAACATAGATGATAATCACGTTGTTCGTCCATTTCAAATGATTTTCACGTAAGAAAAGAATATATACTCGATGAAATAGTTATCCTTCATGAGATCGAGGTGCACCGTAAGAACAAGAGTGATGTAGTTATTCAAGATCGATTTTGAGAAGGCATACAATAAATTCAAATTGTTGTTTCCGCAACACACCCTGAGATTGAAATGTTTCTTCGAGGAATGGCATGAGTGGGTCACATAATTTGTTACTGAAGATAATGTGGCTATCAAAAGCAGTGATGATGGAGATAAGCACTTCCAAAAGAAAAGAAAAAGACTACATTATTTTTGACATTATCCTAACATGTTGATTATTCTTATCAAACGGGGTAAAACAGGACGGTCAAATTCTAGGAATAGTGCCACACATATTGGATGGGGGCCTCTCAATCTTGCAATATTCTTATGGTATGATTTTTTTACGGAACATGACGTGGATAAGACTAGGATACAAACTCTTGCTTTTAGCTCTTGAGCAAATATAAGGAATTGAAATTAACTTTCATAAAAATAAACTGTTATGTTTTGAAGAAGCCAAAAATAAATGGTTGTGCAATACGCTGACATGTTTGATTGTGCACGAGGGTATTTTTATTAAATATCTGAAATTTCTGATTTATTGTTGGTGTCTCACTAATCGAAGTGAAACATGCTGAAAAGCTTTTGGAGAAATAGTTAAGCAATTAAAAAGGCAATTTATTCAAGAACGATTATTTGATCAATTATGGATTTATAAGGGCTTTTCTATAAAAAACCAACCACGTCAAGCGGGAAAACTCCCATAGTGGTCCCTCTATTGACGTGTTATTGATAAACATATCACGCGGGCACGTCAGGAAAAAATAGACCTTGGGGGAACCATTTACAATAGAATTAGGATCTAAACATACATTTTTATAGAATTATAACTAAAATGGCACTTTGATAAAAGTTTTAGGACCTCCATGCATTTAACTATTTATTAAATAAATAATTGAGAATTTTACAATTTTTAGGGGTAAATAAGATTTCTATGCAAATCACTAGTTAAGGAGTACTTGTTGCAGTGAACACATTCATCTCTTTCGCGGATGATAAGTGATACATTATACGCGGCCACTTGTCGCAATTTGAAGGTTTCACTTTTCCCTTTTTAGAGGCATGGGTGGGCCTCTCGTAAAAACAAACCTGTGCCTCCAAAAGAGCCATGATCACACCTTAAAAAACATGATTTTCCCTTTTTAATGCACGAGAAGTGCTTCTCGTGGAAGCAAACATCACGATGTGCTTTAAAAAAAAACCATGTCTTTCCCTCTTTTTAGAGGCACTTGAGTTGTTTCTCGTGAAAGCAAATCCGTGCCTATCTGCAAACAAAAAAGAAAACACATTGTTCTCCTTTTTTAGAGGCACGACCTTGTAAAAACAAAAATGCAATTTTCACATAAAAATGTAAGAAAAACTGCAAAAACAACAAAACCCATCTAAACCTTGAAAAAACGTACACAAAAATAAATAAAAAGGAAATTCCAAGGAATCGCTCAGCGCGTGACATATGATGCGCTCTTAGCCCATTCAAAATGCCTCTTGTGGAAGCTCTCGAAAGAGAGTACTCGTTCATCAGTTGATCACATTTCTGTGGATAATGGGAATCACTAGTTAAAGGGCATCCTCTCACACACCCCCACAAAGGTCATTTTCGGTATGCTCTACAACTGCCATGTATCGTGTTCTAACTGTGCTCGCGCGAACAACAACAATGGCAGCGCGCGAACTATGGCTATACATGTGGCTGCACCTATAACTGCGTGAAAACTGTGGCTATACCTGTGGCTGCACCCGTAGTAGCACCTGTGCCTATGACTCGGGCTATGGTTCGGGCTGTGGTTGGGGTTGTGGTGCGTTTGTGGTTGCACGTGTGGTTGTGACTGCAACTGTGCATCCGTAAATCATCATGTGTCGCTCGTGGAGGATAAAAAAAAACACCAAAACGGGTCACTTGGCGCGATCGGAGCGCGGACGGATGACCTTGCAAGGGTACCCAAGTATTTTTTTTTTTGAGGGGTTGGGGTACCCAAGTAGTGATTCGGATGGATTACCCTCTTTTTTTTTTGAATGTGCCTGCCGTTTACGGCTGGGCCGTGCCGGCCCGTTCGTCAGGATTAACGCGCTTCTCACCCTACGCTCCAAATCTAAAAAAAAGGGCCCTACGCTCCAATTGCTGGAGAGAAATCCGCTTTACCCACCTTCCGGAAGCACCCGCGGCGCCTAAACGCCGGCGACCTACGGAGCCAGTCGCCAAATCCATCTCCCCTCTCCGGTTCGCGGCCCGCCGAGAGCGAAAGAGGGTGTTAGGGTATTTGCCGGCGCCTCTCCGATGACCGAAGATGCTGGTAGGCGGGTCGACGTGGCCAACCTCCTTTCCCTCGGCGAAGACCTCGTCGGGGTGCTCGTCGGCAGCAAGGACGGCGACGCGCTTGAGCAGGCCTGCAACGGGTCGCGAATGCTGCGTTCCGCCTGCCTCTCCGACTCCGGGGACGTCGAGCTCCAAGTCAAAGGTCCGTTCTCTCCGCCTCTCGGGCACTGTTGAGATTTCGATTCATGTCGCGTTCAGAACTCCTCGTGTGGGGAAAACGATTTGAGTGCTCAAGCCCAGTGCGGGAAATTTAGAGTGATGTGTTTTGAGTGCTAAACTGGCAATTTTTTAGTACCTGTGGTTGAAATTCCTGCTTAAAAGGGCATGGTTTTAAAACAAAAATCCAGCATATCACAATTTTGTGTCCACAGTTAGAGTCAATCATCTAATTTACTTAGCATTCCAACACTTGCATACCAAAGGATTGAAGAAAAACTGTACAGTACATTCATTAATTCAAGCACCTTTATGCAAACAAAATAACAACACTAGGTCACCATTCAGAAAATCTGAGAAGTGGTGTTGCAACAAACTTAATCTGATTGACTGTTTGCGAGTTTGATAATAAAAATGGCATGCTTCTTTTGCACAACAGAGTATCAGGGGAAAATAAACTCCTGCAATGAAAAGTTAGACAAAGCAAAAGCTGAAACAGTTACCGACGAAGAACTAAACGCACTGCAAAAGGAGATGGAAGAGAAACTCCAGGAAGAGAAGCAGCTTCGCCAAGACTTAAGATACGTTCTTCTTTCAACATCCGTGTCATCATCATCTAAATTGCTACATTAAGTTGGATTTCTAACATAGTTTATGTTGTCAACACAGCAGTAAGTGATGATCTTGATAACCTAGACCGTCAAAGGACTTCTATAGAAGAAAGGATGGATGCCGTCAAGAAGAAGGAGAAAGACATGCTGAAGGCACAGTAAGTCCAGATTTGTTCTCTCTGTGACTTGAGTACGTGTATGTACATTTTGCTTTCGTAACTGCACACATGCCATTAGTGGGAAACTAGTTGGATGCTCAAACTAGCTAGAAAATCTCATCTATACTATATAACTAGCAGCACAATTATGTTGTCCATCCCAAAGGTAAGTATAAAAGAACTGGGATTCAAGTTGAAATCGATATTTGTAGTTCGTTACTAATTTATGAATTTGGATAATGCTACCACTGCCTTATCTTTTGACATATTTTGCCATTGCATTTCATTTCACAACTCATGAAGATTCTCGAGCAAAGTTTCGTAATTTTTCTGAATACTATCTGAAGTTTAGATGAATGGGTACTGGTTATCCTGTGTCAATATGAGATGAGTTTCAAGACAGTTGCTTGTACTGGTTATCCTGTTTCTCAGTTAAATTGACCGACTACATTTTTGTGCAGAAGTATGCTTTCCATGTGTGTGTCGGTTACAAATTTCATGCCAAATTTTGAAGATCAGGAGAAGGTCTCTGGATGTATCCTTCCAATATGCTACTGTTTTGACTTTTTTTTCCTACTCATGGACATCAGTTTCTACCTATGGATATCAAATAGACTACTATTCTGCCTTTTTGTCTGTGGACTTCACTATTACTTATATCTTACAGCGAACAAAACTTGTGTGAAATCCTAAGCATTTATCAGATATTGTTGACAAGAACATGAAGAAGATAGATACGTTTGAATTTGAGAAGACAATGTCACCGGTTGAGATCTGCGACACGCTTTGGAAAATGGTTTAGGGCCTGGTACCTGCACATCATAGTCATTGTACATTAGCAGTAATTGCATTTGTAGGCTGTTGTGCAAGGTAACCGCCCACCAATGGGAGGAATGCAACTACCCCAGTTGCTTCAGGTGACCTAGTTGTATGGCATCCCGTTATTCATATCTTGGCAAATAGACTAGCACAGCTCTGTTGTTGATCCGGATTGGATTTCTTGTATTGACATTTCACTTATTCTTAGTTTGAGAAGCCAAATCTCCCTTATAACAGCCCGTGCTACTTCGTGTTGTGCCTCTTAGGCCCGTACGATGTTCAAATTGTAATGTTTGCCCAGTTATTTTTGTTGGATGTTTGTGCCACTTTTGATGTTGCTCACTTGAAATTAAGTGATCATCATATATTGATGTGCGATATGTAAAACTAACTGAAATATATCATGATCTGTTCATTCTCAATATATGGTTCTGTTATTTTGTAACCATACTACTTACGAGGATTGTGTGATACAAACAGATATCATTGGTTTTGACGATTGGTAATAAAAAAGACACATCTCAATGTTATCGACTTTGTACCAGATAATTTCGTGTTTGATTCAGATAATACATGTTTAATTTGATATGCTGCTGATTTCGAAAGTTGTCAGCGTCGTGCATTTCTGGACCGAAGGAGTGTGGCACAACATTTCGTCAATCTCGAAATACAAGTATCGGCTACCGTATGAAGTTTGTCGAACTTGCAAACTCCAGGTGGTTAGCTAGTGTTATTCGAATGATCCAAAAAGGAAAACTTGATTCACTGGATTATCTTCTGAGACCACTATAGGTGAAGCAGATCGAGCAACTGAAGTTCCAGTTTACAGCAAGGGTAACGATCGAACATTTTTTGCGTCCCTTCTACTCAGTATCAATAATAAGACAATTAACAAAATTTCGTCAAAGGGGATGTAGCTCATATGGTAGAGCGCTCGCTTCGCATGCGAGAGGCACGGGGTTCGATTCCCCGCATCTCCAATTTTTTATGACCGAGTCAACGGCGGAGCCAGGAAATTAGCAAAGGGGGGCCGGACACTGAACATAACACTAAAATTTACTAAGGTGAACGGAATTTATAGAAGTTGATACCAAGTATAGCAAAATATTTACTATTACAACTAATTAAATCTAAATACCATAGGCATATATCTACATGTCAATTGGTTGGAAGCAAAATGTACAATTAGAACTAACTGTTTATCACTCGAACTCCACGCGACGCTTTGTTGTATTGAATTCATCAACAAGCAATTTTTTAGAAACATGTCTTCCCTTTTATTTTAGAGTCTTGTTTTAATAAGTGTCATTGCCGAGAATGCACGTTTTGTTTGTTGCTATTGAGACCGTCAAGGTGAGAACATGTCGAATTAACCTAAGTTGGACCTATTAACTTTACAAGAATGTCAAGGTGCAAGCTGTACTAAACGAACATGTTGTCGCCCTAGCCACACGCAACCGCCGCCGGTCCGCCTAATCTCCGATGGCTTTAGGGCCATGGCGATGTAGTGGATCATGGCTTTTACCGTTGAGGAGGTCCAAGTTTAGTTGTTGTTTTTTTCTTTTTGTTAGGGTTTGTGTTTGCTTCGGAAAACGAGATGGTGGTGGCTCCGTGGAGATGAAATAAATGTTTCCCGCCTAGCCTCATCTTGATGATGTGTCTAGCATCATCGGTGGGTGTGTGGAGGTGTGTTTTCGACGAATTTATCATTGATGGATTTGCTCAGAACTAATCGTAATTTATATTTTCCTTATCTTGCTTTCATGGCCTTGGAAGAACAAAGCAAAGAGAGAGAGAACAAAACTTCAGGAAAGAAAGAAAGAAATGAGGAAAGAGAGAGACCGAAGCTCCAAGAAAGAGAGAAATAAATGGTGGCTCTCGTCTCGTGTGTGTGGCTGAGGATTGGAAGCACCACTTTCACTAGGATTTTATGTGCAGAATACTAGTACTTTTTTTGTCAAAGTACATTTTGGGAGAGGGTCATACGTGAGACCATATAGTTCTCTACATAAATAAGCATAGGTATTAAAAAAATTCTTGCATGTTGGGGGGAGCCGTGGCCCCTGCTGCCCTGTTGGTCCCCCCCTAGCTCCCCCGTTGGACTGAGTGTTATTCTGTCTTTTTTTCTGTCACTATTGCACATCTGTTTTTTTTGCAACAACAGATTTCATGCAGCTACATGTATTTGGGACAATGCTTTCATCAATTCTAGTCAAGTGACAAAATGATTTTATGTACGCATCACAAATAAAAAATATATTCCTTGATTACCTTTGATCTTGTTTTGGATATACATAGTTCCTCACCTTTCCCTCCAAGAATGACCCTGGGTTTCAAACCCACAGGTGGTAGTGTTAATGAACATGGGATTCAAACAAGCTATCATATTCCTTCAAATTTTATGCAGCTACATAGTTTCTTGATTACCTTTGATCTGGTTTTGGATGTACATAGTTCCTCACCTTTCCCTTCAAGACCTGGGTTTCAAACCCACCGGTGGTAGTGCTAATGAACATGGGATTCAAGCAAACTATCGTCTTCCTTCAAATTTCAAGTTTTTCAGACCGAAGCAAGCTTATTGAAAGATAGGCATTGGCATGAGGATTTAACTTACGACCTTGAACTTATGCTTGGGAACTCATCTCTATATTCAACATGGCTCTGGTAGACAACCATGAGGTATGCTCTCAACGATTGTGTCCAAATTACATCACACCCGATCAATAACCCGCGTCATGAGTCTATCATCCAACCGATGCTCTTACCATCTTGCCGGGTTACCTCGGTTATTAAGGATTTATCCAGACCACCAGAATGGATGTTTAATGACTGCTCCTCAACGTTCCCAAGGTTCAGCTACCGTACATTTCATTACCATGACCGGCTTTCGGTATAGCTTTCAGCTAGTTTAATTCCATTTACCTATCTAGTGCTTCCTATAAACGCAAGTAGGCCAAGATTGAATGACCTCATTTACCTATCCAGTGCTTCCTATAACAAAACTTTCCTTTTCAAAAAACCTCATACATTCTTCAACAGAGCATAGCTACATTCGGACAGATTCATTTGGGAATCATATTACCAAATCAATCCTCCCGTTGAAAAGAAGGATCGATCTCAGTAGTGGAAATCTCATTTCAAGTTTCTCCATATATTAAGTAAAGATTCAATATGTAAAATTGACCAAGGAAACTACTATTCTAGTACGTAGAATAATTGGCAAGAACAAACTCTAGTTGATAAATTCTTAGAGATTCATTAACGTGCAATCAACGACAAGACTACAATTGCATCTATGATTAAGTCTCAGAACTTGGGGAATCACTTCCACATAGTATTATCTACCCATGCATTTACTCGGTTTAGTGAAATCCAACTATGGTTAAATCAGAGTAACATTCCTCCAAATATGGTTGAATCAGAGTAGCATTCGAAAAGATCATGCCTAATGGAGCTACCCCTATACATCTAAGGTTTACTCTTCTATTCAAATTGACAAATGGCTTACGGGGAAACAAGAAACTCACTTTCTTTTCAAATGGTTGTGGAAGAGTGCTAGTGGATGAGACTTAATATCCTTTCTTTGGCTCTTGTTGCATGACAATCAACACCAAAAACCTACTCAAAGTAGAGTCTTTCCACATGACTAGTTATGTGTATGTTCTCTATAGTGAACAAGTGGAAGAGAATTATCTACATATGTTATGGCATTGCATGTTTCCTCATGACTCTTGCATATACATGGGAATTTCACTCTTTGATGAAGTCATGTTGCAAAATATCTCTAGCCGGTTTGATGGGGCTTTTACCAAGGCATGTTGGGACATTATCTTAACTAATATCTATACTCTCATTGGGGATTTTTGTCATTGCAACATCAATCCTTAGTCCATTAGTTCCTCTTTTATCACTCTGATCCCTAATAAAGGCAATCTTTCAAATTCACGAGATTTTAAGACAATATATATGTGGAGTTCTCCACAAAATATTGAAAATATCTTAACCAACCGATTTAAAATCTCAACCTAAAATTGATCCACATTAATCGATATGGATTTTCTAAGATCAATGTTTATTAAAGCTTGTCTGCTTGGGCTTTTGAATTTCTATTTCAGTGCTAACAGAATAAGAAAGAGATATGGGTTCTCAAATTAGAATTTGTAAATGATTTTTATATAATTTATCATAATACAATATTGGAAATTATGGTCGTTAGGGGTTTTGGAAAAACATGGATTAACTAGATGAAAATTATATTTCGCTTTGGGACCTCATCAGTCTTGATTAATGTCACTCCTGAAAAGCAATTCACTGCCTGAGAGGGGTTAGGCAAGGATACCCTCTCCCCCTCTCATTTTTGTTCTGGTCACATATTTACTTCAATCCATTTTGAATGAAGTTATGCATAATCATATAATTCATATTCCTATAGAGACTAACTCTTGCCCTGAATTTTTAGTGATACAATATGTTGTCGACACTCTTTTAGTACTTCCAGTTGCATACACTCACTTAGAACAAATCAATAATCTAAAAATTTACTATGATGATCAAACTGGTTTGAAAGTCTATGATGGTGCCTTTAAATTCCAATCTACTAGAAAGCAACGTCCAGTCAACATTCTTGGACGACAACAAAGTGCATTTCCATTTACCTATCTCGGGGTTCCTTTGAACGCAAGAAGGACAAGAGTGAAGGATCCCACTCCAATTTGCCAAAGAACTGAAAAGGTCTTCTTGGCTGCTCAATATTGATATCATATGATAGAAGGCTTCACTTGATCAAATTTACCTTCCTCACTTCCGGTTTTTTCATGCGATCAGTTGATCACTTAACCTGCTCTCATTGCACGGGAAAAATTATTCAAGCCTATGGTCCAGGGAGGTCTTGGTATTTTAAATGTTGAAACCATAATATTCCTCCAAATAGGGTTAAATTAGAATAAGATTCCTCCAACTATGGTTGGATGGGAACATTCCACAAGATCCTGATAAATATCCTCTATTCAAAACTATAAATTGCCTATGGGGTGACGAGGACCGGCCTCGGGAAATCCCATGGTAAGGTACCCTGGGGTTAGATCGTAGAGAGAAGGTTCAGGTTGGTGATGCTCGTCGGCTAACAGGAGACATTGATTTACCCAGGTTCGGGGCCCTCGATCGGTGAAACCCCTACTTCCTGCTGCCAGCAGTAGTGGCCCGTTGTCGCCGAGGAAGAAAAGTAAGCACACTTAATGTTGCCAACAGTAGTGGTCCATCCAAGGAGCCAGCCGTGAGGAAGAAAAGTCGTGAGGAAAGGTGTGCTATTTTTTCTCTGAGGCTATACAGGCTAGCAGTTGTGCAGCTTGGAAGCGGGCCCGCTTTCCACTTTATGTCATGTTTGTGTGTCGCTTCACCACTTTTAAATTTCTAAAAAATGTTTAGCGCAACTATCCATGAGTGCATAGCAACACAGATCTTAAAGCAAGATACTACCAATGAACGGTATACATATAACATGTACCTGCTTGTGCAGGTACATATGCATTTTTTATCATATGATTGTAGTATCGAGTTCATCAAATTTATCTTCTCCCCACTCCCCATTTTTTCATGCGCTCACTTGCTCACTTAACCCACTCTCATTGCTCAGTAAAAAGTTCGCAATCCTATTGTTCAAGAAGGTCTTGGTATTTTAAATGTGGGAACTCATAACAAAGCTTTGCTTATTAAAAAACCCTATATATTCTTTTGCAAAACTGAGCTACATTAGGTCAAACTCATTTGGGGGTCATCTTACCAAATCAATATTGCCTTGAAAATAATGATGTCTCTCATAGGTGGAAATATCATTTGAAGTTTCTCCACTATTCAATAAAGTTGCATTATGTAAAGTTGACCAAGGAAACACTACTATATTCTGATAGAATAATTGGAAAGAACAAAATCTAGTTAAAAAATCACCAAGGCTTCATTCACATGCAATCTATGAGAAGGCTACAATCGCATTTTTAATTAATTCCGAGAACTTGGTTGATCACTTTCAAATAACATCATCTACTCCGGCATTTGCAGAGTCCAATGAAATCCAATTTGGTTAAATAAGAGAAACATTCCTCCAAATATGGTTAAATCAAAGTAGCATTCTACAAAATCTTGGTAAATGGAACCACCTCTAGAATTCTAAGGATTCCTCCTGCATTCAAATGTACAAATGGCTCATGGTGAAACAAGAATCTCACTTTCTTTTCAAATGGCTTTGGAAGAGTGCTAGTATGCTGAGACACAAAATCCTTTTGGGCTCTTATTACATGAAAATCAACACAGAAACCTGCTCAAAATAAAGACTTTCTATGCTTGAGTTCACTGTACTCCCTCCGTTTGCAAATAAGTGTACTTTTAGCATTAAAAATTTATCCTAAAAATTGTACATCTACACTATCAAAGCAGTTAATAAATGCAATTAGCTCCTCGTAATCACTCCCCCATCTCATCCTCCAATCTCCACACTTCTCATCTACTTCATCCAACAATCATCATTACTCTTCTTCAATTAAATTGGTGAAGACTCATAAAAAAAGAGAGAATTAGTTTGTCAAATATTTTCTAGATGTACACTTGTTTGCAGACGGAGGTAGTAATGGACAAGTGGAAGAGATTGTTGTGCATATGTTCTGGGATTGCATGTTTTCTCAAGATTGTTGGATATCCATCCTTCCTAATAAGCAAGGGAATTTCACTCTTTGATGAAATAATTTTAGATTGTCAGGATATCCATCCTTCCTAATAAACAAGGGAATTTCACTCTTTGGTGAAGTAATTTTAGCCACTCTAATTATTTCAACACAAATTGCATGGACATGCTCATTATGGGATGTTGAAACACATGGATGCAGAGAAATGGGAAAATATTGTAAAATTGAAACCTAGGGATTAAATTTTGGAGTCGTATTTTCAAGCATATTAGATCAGTTTTTTTTCTTCATGCTTTAGATGATTTCTAGAGCAAGAATTGTGTAGATCTCTCTTTACCTTATCCTTTTGTTGGTGCTTTGTATATACTCCCTCCGTTCCAAATTAGATGACTTCTATTTATCTACATGTATAGATATACATGTAGACAAATGGCTATACATATAGACAAATGAAAGCCATCTAATTTGAAACGAAACACATACTTTTTTGCTTTATATATACATATGAAAATACCATAGACTGATTGTGCTACGGTTTTTGTCTTAAAAACAATTATTTATGCCATGCGATTTGTTGGTTAGCACCGTAGCAGTTCTATCAAAGCGGCAACATGCCCTAAACAGCGTGCTTGCATATCGCACCTGCTCATGCCTATTACACATACGCTGTGCTGTGCATTTGGGGAAAGAAACCAAACAACCGTTAGCTTTTCTTCCTTTTTTAAAAAAGCAACATGCTTGACTTTGTTCATGTAGTGACATGATCATATGTGTCCCACAGCCACACCATATGCAGACAACATTAACAATGAGCCAAGGAAAAAATCAGCAATCAGCCTGGAAATCACTTCCCTGTTCCCTGCAAGAGAAGAACTTTTCCTTTTTAATAAATGATCGATCCCACTTGCATAAACCCCGTTCAGATTCCTAAAAGCAAAGATGCTGTCAAGGTAGAAGACAGCACGTCAGCAGCACCTGAACCTGAAAGAGCAACACTCGCATGCACAAAACTACAGGCTCCAGACTTTTGCATTCTACAAAAGGTGAAGCACAACAGCAGGTAAAATCTCCATGACGTTGCAAAACATGGCTCACTCCAGTTAGTTCTGCAGATAAATCTCTCACGCACGGTGCAAGCTGATGATAAAGAATGTACTGCTTTAAACTTTAAACACATAATTCGGGCTGCTGATGCTGAGCAGAGATCGGCAAGGTGCAAACCATGATACGAGCCCACAACTCTCGGCAAGAAACGATAACAGGTAAGATGGTGTTCTTTTGCCCAGATGAACAGGCATGAAATTATAGGGCTAGCACATGGTACAGGGCGGAAGATTATCATAACTGCTTACTAATTATACCCTAAGCTCACTTTGATAAATAATTGCCAATAAAATACTACTGCCTACACATAGTTTCCTCTTGCATTCAATATTAAGCTAAGTTGTTGCAGTGCAACACTAACACATACTCACCAATAAAAACTCTTGAACCACCAATGCCTTGTTCTGTTATTCAGCCTGTCATCACTGGCTCTCTTCTTCATTGTCATCATCCTCTTCCTCCTCCTCCTCATCACTCTGCTCGCCGTCGCTGGCGGCTGCAGAGTCGGTCACATTGTTCTCGTGGTACTGGTAATGCGGTCCAGGGGCAGGGCGGTGATGGTGCCTGCTACCATCGCTGACACGGTATCGGTCATGGTGATTGCTGCTCGTCCTGGCATCAGCAAACGATGGCATTCTTCTCGAGGTGGAATCTGGTACCGGTGCCATCCTCCTGGACGAGCCACCAACAGTGGTGGCACCTCCCTGGGACTGGGAGGCAGCCGCAGCAGCGGGAGATATGTGGTTCTTGGCCTGTGAGAGCTCCTTCTGCGTGTTCAGGAAGAACTGAACGCGTTGTGATTCAAGCTCCCGTGCAAAGTCCAGACGCTGGCGCTCCATCTCGGCGGTCTGCTCCAGCTTGGCTGTCTCCACGCGTTCGTAGGCCTCACCAAGGCGCCGTATCGCCTGCGCTAGCTCCCGCAGGCCTTGGGCACGGTCACCGCCGCTTAATCCATCCACGCGCCCCTCGTCAGTCCTCCTCCTCTTGCCATTGGCCACCGGGAGCAGTGGCTCCGGCGGGAACCCGTCGGACGAGTCAGACGACGCCGACATGTCCGGAGACGGCGCCCTCCGCTTGAGGGGCGGCGTGGAGGCGGGCATGAGCGGGGTGCGGCTGCGCTGGGGGAATCCCGCGCGCAGCGCCGTGGGCACCACGTTACGGCCGCCGCCGTTAGGGTGGGCGGCCGGCTTCGGGTTGAAGGTGGGCGCGAGGAGCACGTCGAGGCGGTCGTAGAACTGCCAGGACGAGACCGGCTTGGCCCTCTCGATCTTGTACTTCTTCTTGAGCGTGTCGATGCGGTTCTTGCACTGCACGTCGGACTTGGGGGCCTTGGAGTAGTTGTCGCGGGAGGAGACGGACTCGGCGACCTCCTGCCACTGCGGGTGGCGGAGGCTGCCGCGGCCGAGCGCGACGAAACGCTCCCCCCAGGCGTCGATGAGGGCGGAGGTGGCGCCCTCGCTCCACGCGTCCTCCCTGCCGCCGCCGCTGCCCCCTCCGCCGCCCCCGCTGCCGCTGCCGCCGTGGTTGGGGTAGGAGCCGTGCTTCTGGATCGGGAGCGCGAGCGTGAGGGGGCCGCCGGGCGGGGCGGAGGCGACGGTGACGGGGTCGGCGACGGGGAGCGCGGAGGCGACGGGGAGCGGCGAGGAGGAGGACGGCGAGAGGGAGGGCGAGGGGGAGGCGTCGTCGTCGTCCATGGCGGCGGCGGATCGGGGGCGGATTGGGGATCTAGGTTGGAAGCGATCTGGTTAGGGGTCGGTGGTGGTGCGGCGGTGCCGGCGGTGTGGGGTTGTCGTGCTTTGAGGGGGTCCGTCCGGTTGGGACTCGGCGGGGCGGGTTGACTTGGGCCAGGCCGGGAGGGAGGATGGGCTCAGGCAGGCGCCGGGGTTGTGGGTTAGGTCGGGGGGGGGGGGGGGGCGGGTCGGAGAAAACGGCCGGCGGTGGGGGGTATTTTGGGCTTCCTCACCTCTACCCTGCCTGACGCGTCGGCCGGCAGGAAGGAAGACCGGTCGCCACGTTCCACTTCCGCTCCCTCTCCCGCTCCCACCCATTGTTTCAGCAAGAGTCTCTCTCCTCCTGTGTCTGTCTGTCCGGCCGGAAAACACCACTTTTTATGCAGCGCGGGGAAACGAAGGATTATAGCGCTCGTCTTTTCCGTTGCTCGGATAGCAGCGTATACGTGTCCAAATCCTACATAGGCTTCTTTTTAGGGTGAAATTCTACATAGGCTATTAGAACGTGTTTGGTTGTTCTCATAAAGATCAACCAAATTTGAGGTCGGATGAAATCGATCCGTTTGATAGCTCATATTCACTGTTTAATTCACATGGTACAAAACTTAAAGCATCTTCCAGTCAGATCCGTCGGGAATGCCCTGAATCTTTAGTTTTAAGCATAACAGACTCGAGTGATGCAAGGGAGGGAAACGTCACGTCTGAGCTCGTGCGGACGGAAGATGGTGCGAGCTCACGCGTCTACAAAATGCGGCGGCGGGAATTCGGGTCACCTCCCGCCGATTCGGTTGCCCCTATATATTCCCCTTCACCTCACCGTCGATTCCCCCGCCACCACTCTCCTCCTCTTTCGATCTTTCCCACCGATGCGCATCCCCTTCTCTGACCAGGTAAGCAGCGCAGCCCCTTCTCCGGCCGGTGGTCCACAGCGGTGGCGACAAGGATCCTCCTCGTCCACCTCTCCCCTGAGTTGCAGCCATGGCATCCGTGAGTTCATTCATCCCCTTCTTTGTACCATTGTAGGTAGATCTAATGTGCTAGGGTTTGATGTGTGAGCATGTGATAGTGTTGATTGAACTCAACCATGTCTGTGAGCATGTGGTAGTGGTAGTGATCTTGTTGTAGCTAGATGTGATGTGCTTGTTGATGATCTTGTTGTAGATAGATCCGATGTGCTTGTTGATGATCTTGTTCTACCTAGATGTGATGTGCTTGTTTTGATTTATGTTGCTCATGTTGGTCTTGTTGTAGGACATGATTACGCAAGAAGCTAACCAGTCCCTTGTGCTTGTTGGTGAGAGCTAGTTCCCTCCCTTACTTGTTCAAGACTCCCAGCTCGTTGAGGAGAAGATGCCTCCATATTATGAGGTGTTCCGTCCTGTCAGACTCGGCTGGTCCCTTTTTTCCCATACGAGTTGTCCTCGATCAGCAAAATATTGATGCAACTGTCATTGCAAGAGTTGTTGCCGCAAAGGCCAAGAAGGATGGTAGGACGAGCAACATGACGTGACAGTCGTTCATATCCACGTTCGTGGTGAACAAGATGTGTACTCTCATAACTAGTGGGGTGAGGACTGAGAAGGGGATTAAGTAGGTGCACCTCAACACGGTGGCCAAGCAGTTGCTTCAGTTCTGTGGCGTGGAGGTGAATGCCCCCCAGGTGTACAACCACCTGAGGAAGTAGAGAGCTTGATGGATCCAAGTGTCCAATCTTAGGGACCTTAGCGGCGCCTCCTGGGATGAGATCACTTGCACCATTGTTCTTGAGGCAAAGCACTACATGGGAAACACATCGGTTAGTTCACAACCCTCTTGTTTAAACTTGTCCACCATTGCCTTCTCCCTACTGACAACGCATGTTTCTTTCTTAGGATCATCCCAAAGACGTTGAGTTCCTGAACACCCCATCTAGAAATACAAGCAGATGCAACACATGTTCCGGGTTGGCAACCGTCAAGCATGCCATGGGATTCGGTGAGCCAGTCGGTACGGTCGTGCTGATGAAGGAGACACCCAGGAGTCAGAGACCATCATACCTGCTGGTCCTGAGACGGTGTTTGAGCACGTATCTGTCCTTGACAGGAAGAGGAAGAGGGTGACACGTCACAAACGTATCTATAATTTCTGCTTGCTCCATGCATATTTTGTGTGATATTGCTATGATCTAGATACACTTTTATACGCTTTTGATCATACTTGGACTAACTTATTAACTCAGTGCACCACAATGTCAGTTCCTATTTTCTGCTGTTTTTCTATTTCAGGTTTCCCCCATATTAAAAGTGCTCCAAATATTTGGGAAAATCAGATAAAAAACCAGCGTACTGGAAGCTTCCGGAAACACCTAGGAGGAGCCGGAGGGGACCCACCAGAGCCCCAGGCACCATCCCGACGCGCCCTAGGGTGGGGCCACGCCAGGGGGGCGCCTGGACCCCTGGTGGCCCCCTGGCTCCCCTATTTCGCCTATATATTCTTCGTGATGCGAAACCTCCAAAGACAGAAACCCTTTTCGTGATCTCGCCTCTGTTCCGCCGCCGCCGCGCTTCCAAGATCGGGAGCACCAGCAGACCTCTTCCCGACACCCTGCCGGAGGGAGGGTTGACCTCCGGAAGCCTCTCCTCCACCATGGATGCCTCCCGGATGATCCGTGAGTAGTCTCCCTTGGACCATGGGTCCGTGATCAATAGCTATGTGATGTTCTCCTCCTCTATTTGTTCTTCATGGATTAGACCTCGTGAGCTGCCCTACATGATCGAGGCACATATGTAATTTTCTGCTGTTGCTATGCTGAGTTTGCTGGGATCTGATGGATTATGAGACTATGTTCAGTTTGTGATTGAGTAATATATTTGGTTCTTATCTTTTATATTTATGTTCTTGAGTAATTCTTGCATGTTCTCCGTTGCTGTTTATTGCTTTGGCCAAATAGTAGGTAGTGACTCCAAGAGGGAACGTTATGCTCGATTGTGGGTTCATGCCCCCTGATGACTAGCTTGAGTGACCGAAACATGAGTCTAGGGGATGTGTTGTTGCCACAAGGGGGAAAACAACGGTGCTTGTCACCGCGGTTGCAAGGATTGTTTATTTTACGCGAAGTTCTTTTACTGCAGTTGTCTGTTGCTTTGGGTTTACACTTTGGGCGGGACTCGCAACTTAATACAAACGAGATGTTCTGGATAAATATCTCAAGGTGGATGATTAGTAGTAGATGCAGTTGGATTTCTGTCTACTTATTTTGGCGTACCGCCCATGATTTTGAGCCTCGTCCTTTCTTTGTGGCATAGTTAGCATTGCGGTGCATTTTTTATCCTGTAAATTGCCCATCTATGATTTGTTTACCTCGCATAGCGGTTTTATCGTCTTTTGGGAGAGAGACATCACTAGTGAACATCATGGGACCCCGGTCCATATTCTCATCACTGTTTACACGCTCAATTTATGTTCTGCTTTTACTTTCTAGTTGCTATCACCATTATCATTATCCCTTGCGTTTGATCCTTTGTAAACAACAAGACCGGAGAGATTGACAACCTCTCTGAACTTCACTGGGAGCAAAGTTATTTGTGTGTGTGCAGGTCCAGGTGAAGTAAGCAACCCTGAAGTTGTGAACGGCGCCATTGTTCACTTCACCACCTACTTATCACTATCGGAGTCCTACCGGTTCGATACTCAACCTCAGTATCTTCACTGAGTGAAATTTGCTGTTATCCTACATCTCACCTTCCACTTGGGGTAACCAACGATGGACGAGAAACCATTATCATAGTCTCGCACATCAAGAAAATTTCTGGCGCCGTTGGTGGGGACTACGAGTGCTAAGATAGGGGAGTTGCACACTATCTTTTACCTTAGTTTTTTTAGTCATGTTAGTTTACCTTTCAGTTTTTATCTTAGTGTCCTTTATCAAAAATCACAAAAAAATTATTTACCTTGCTAAGTAGTTGTCGTCATTTCTGGTCCTTTTGGCTTTGTTGAGACAGAAGTTCTCACCTTTAAACAAAAAAGGTGGTGAAAGTTTAAAAGATGCCTGGTATAGAATTAATGATTCTCAGAAAAGAGCCACCAAGAATCAATCCACTACTATCCTTCTTAGAAATTTTTATGTTGGGATTACTCCTAGGAATAGGTTCATTCTAGATACTGCTATCAATGGGAATTTCCTAGAAGCCCCAATTCGGGAGTCTCTTAATGTTATTGAAAATCTTGTTGGAAATCTCCCTGTTGCTAGCATACAAGAAGATATTACTCTACCTCACATTATGAAAAAACTTGAAATATAGAGTTAGAAATACCAAGTATAAGTAGGATAAATGAGTTGGATCGCAAGATTCAAGGGAATTTGAATAGACTCGATAGCTCCATGCATAAAATTATTAAAACTTTGGAGACCATAAAATCCCATGATATGGATCCTACTAGGATCGATAATATTGAGGAAATCATCAACACTTTAGGAACTACTTTCTCCTCAATCAAGAAAAAAAGGTAGAAACTCCGGAAAGAAAGGAGCCTAAGTTCAATTATGTCCCTAAGGTTCCCTGATACGTCCAAAACGTATCTATAATTTCTGCTTGCTCCATGCATGTTTTGTGTGATATTGCTACGATCTAGATACACTTTCATACACTTTTGATCATATTTGGACTAACCTACTAACTCAGTGCACCCCAGTGCCAGTTCCTGATTTCTGCTGTTTTTCTATTTTAGTTTTCCCCCATATAAAAAGTGCCAGAAAAATTCCGGGAAAAATACAGAAAAAATCAGCGTGCAGGAAGCTTCAAGAAGAGCCCGGGAGGGGCCAGAGGGGAGCCAGGGGGGCCCAGGCGGCCACCCGGCGCGGCCCCACCCCTGGCCGCGCCAGGGGGGCGCCTGGGGCCCCTGGTCCACCTCTGGCTGCCCCCTTCGCCTATTTATTCTCCGTCACGGGGAAACTCCAGAAGAAGAACCCTATTCCGCAAACTCGCCTCTGTTCCGCCGCCGCCGCGCTTCCAAGATCGGGAGTACCAGAAGACCTCTTCCCGGCACCCTGCCGGAGGGAGGATTGACCTCCGGGAGTCTCCTCTCCACCATGGATGCTCCCCGGATGTCTCGTGAGTAGTTTTCCTTGGACCATGGGTCCGTGATCAGTAGCTATGTGATGTTCTCCTCCCCTCTTTGATCTTCATTGTTTAGACCTCGTGAGCTTCCCTACATGATCGAGGAACCTTTGTAATATTTCTGCTGTTGCTATGCTGAGTTTGGAGGGGTCTGATGGATTATGAGATTATGTTCAGATTGTGATAGAGTAATATATTTGGTTTTTATCTATTATATTTTTGTTCCTAAGTAATTCTTGCATGTTCTCCGTTGCTGTTTATTGCTTTGGCCAAGTAGTAGGTAGTGACTCCAAGAGGGAACGTTGTGCTAGATTGTGGGTTCATGCCCCCCGATGACACGCTTGAGTGACAGAAACATGAGTCTAGGGGATGTGCTGTTGCCACAAGGGGGAAAACAACGGTGCTTGTAAGCGCAGTTACAAGGATTGTTTACTTTACGCAAAGTTCTTTTTAATGCAGTTGTCTGTTGCTTTGGGTTTACACTTTGGGTGGGGCTCGCAACTTAATACTAGCGAGATGTTCTGGATAGATATCTCAAGGTGGATGATTAGTAGTAGATGCAGATGGATTTCGGTCTACTTATTTTGGCGTACTGCCCATGCTTTTGAGCCTCTTCCTTTCTTTTGTAGCATAGTTAGCATTGCGGTGCGTTCATAATCCTATCAATTGCCCTTCTGTAATTTGTTTACCTCGCATAACAGTTTTATCGTCTTTTGGGAGAGAGACATCACTAGTGAACATCACGTATCCCGGTCCATATCCTCATTATTATTTCTCAGCTATATTTACTTTACTGCTTTTATTTGCTATCATTATCCCTTGCGTTTTATCCTTTGTGAACAACAAGACCGGAGAGATTGACAACCTCTCTGAACTTCGTTGGGAACAAAGTTATCTGTGTCTGTGTGCAGGTCCGCGTCAGTTGCGCCGCTGACACCTACTTATCATCTCTGGAGTCCTACTGGAGACAAACCTTGGTATCTTCACCGAGGGAAAACTGCTGCTGCACTACATCTCAAACCTTCACTTGGGGTAACCAACGAAGGGCGAGAAGCCATCAAGCAAAGTTTTCTGGCGTCGTTGCCGTGGACTCCGAGTGCTAAGATAGGGGAGTTGCACACTACCCTTTACCTTTGTTTTTTAGTCTTGTTAGTTTATCTTTCAGTTTTTATCTTTGTATCTTTTATCAAAATTTACAAAAAAATCTGCCACACTTGCTACCACTATGGGTTCCACTGAAAACACCAAGTTGTGTGACTTCACTAGTCACAACAACCAAGACTTTATCTGCACTCCCATTTCCACACCTGCCACTTCAGCTACCTCTTATGAAATTAAACCTGCTTTGCTAAACCTTGTTATGAGAGATCAATTCTCAGGTGCTGGAGATGATGCTGCTTTACACTTGAATAATTTTGTTGAATTATGTGATATGCAAAAGTATAAAGAAGTAGAAGGTGATGTTGTTAATCTCAAGCTCTTTACTTTCTCTTTAAGGGGAGATGCTAAAATCTGGTTTCAATCTTTGCCTAGAAATAGCATAGATTCTTGGGATAAGTGCAAAGATGCTTTTATAGGGAAGTACTACCCTCCTGCTAAGATTATCCAATTGAGGAGTAATATTATGAATTTTAAGAAATTGGATAATGAACACGTTGCCCAAGCTTGGGAACGAATGAAATCTCTTGTTAAGAAATGCCCTACACATGGTTTGACTACCTGGATGGTTATCCAGACTTTTTATGCAGGCTTGAACTTTACCTCGCGGAACCTGTTAGATTCGGCCGCGGGAGGAACCTTTATGTCAACTACACTTGGTGCTACCATGAAGCTTCTCGATGAAATGATGACCAATTATTCCCAATGGCACACCGAACGCGCTCCAACAGGTAGGAAGGTAAACTCTGTCGAGGAAATTACCTCCCTCAATGAAAAAGTTGACTTAATTATGTCTCTACTTACCAAGCAACCCTCTATTGATCCTCATGATGTTTCTTTAAATTCTTTGGTTGCCCAAGAACAAGTAGATGTGAACTTTATTGCTAGAAACAACTTCAACAACAATGCTTATAGGGGAAATTTTGCCAGTAATCCTAGACCTTTTCCATCCAACTATGGGAACAACAATACCTACCCTAGCAACAACTCCTATAATCCTGCTTATACAAAAAGAGACCTACCTAGCTTTGATAAATTGGTAGAAATAGAGAAAGCTACTAAAAACTATATGCACACCCAGTTTGAACAAAACAAAGCCTTCTCTAAGCAAATAGGTGAGCATACTGCATTCTGCAAAACATTAGTGAATAGCTTGATAGCCTGAATAGTGAGATTTCTAATCTCCAAGCTAGACTTACCGCCACCGAAACTCATGTTTCGAATATGTCTCACACCCAATCTACTTTGATAAATCAAATGGCAACCAAACCGGAAGTTATTCCTATGTAAGAGGATAGAATTAAGAGCCTTCCTACACACCACACAGTTGCCACTATCCAAATTGTTGAGGACACCCAAACTATTAGCACCCAATGCACTCCTAGTCCCGTTGGACCTATTAATGGTGATGCTAATACCTCAACCGTAGAAAAAGAAACTCCTATGAACATAGAGGGTTTCAAACAAGTGAGCCTAGATGACACTACTACCACCTTTGATAGTAGTGATATTGATTTTGATAGTTGCACCCTCTCAGAAGTTATCAGTTTGCTACACAAAATGTCTAGAGACCCCCACACTAGCACACTTAATCTTGCCTTCACGGAGCATATCACAAATGCTCTCATCAAAGCTAGGGAGGAGAAGCTTAGAGTATAAGCCTCCATAGCTAGGAAGCTAGATGATGGTTGGGACCCTATGATCAAAATTAAATTAAATAACTTCTCTTGCTATGCTTTATGTGATGTTGGAGCTAGTACCTCCGTTATGCCTAAAAGAATATTTGATATGTTTGAATTGAAACCCTTTGAGCCTTGTTCTTTTGGTGTTCTTCTTGTTGATTCTTCCATAAAGAAACCTTTTGGGAAGATCAACGATGTTCTTATCATTGTCAATGACAACTATGTTCCCGTTGATTTTATTGTTATGGATATAGAGTGTGAACCTTTGTGTCCAATTATTTTGGGACGTCCTGTTCTTCGCACTGTTGGTGCGGTTATTGACATGAAAGAGGGGAATATAAAATTCCAATTCCCATTCAAAAAGGGGATGGAACACTTCCCTAGAAAGAAAATCAAGTTATCTTTTGAGTCCGTTACACGGGCTAGTTATTCTCTTTCTCTTGATAAAACTTGATTCTTCTTTTGCATTAAGCCTAGCTAATGGCTTTAAAGAAGCGCTTTCGGGAGGCAGCCCGCAACGAATTTAGGTGTTTTATTTTTGCTTTTGTTGTGTATTGATGATTGTTACTTCTGTAGCAACATCATTGTATCTTTATTTTTCAGCTTTGTGCCAAGTTATAGCCTCTTACGACAAGGGAAGTAAAAGTTGTGACATGTTGTCCATAAAACAGATTCTGTCCTCGTGACCAGAAAAATTCCAGAAAAATCCTAGTTCATCTTTTTGAGCTGAAATTTTTACACAGTATGCTATATACAATTACGAAACTTCCTTATTTTCTAAGTTTTTTGATTTGAGTTGCAGAAGTTCCCCTAAAAAATTCTTTACTATCTGCTGTTATGCTTTTCACAGATTCTGCCACGTTTTGTCTCTCCTAACTTTTGCAAACCTTAAGCTTGCTTTTTCTTTGAAAAAACTGTTTGGCACTCTTGAGAAACAGTAGATCTTCAATATTATCTTCATATCCAGTGGGAAAAAATTATTTATTAAGGGTACTAACCTCTCTAATCAACTTATGATGAGTTATGTATGAAGGGAGTTTTCAAGTGTGTGATGGAAGATGATGAAAGAAGATCCAGGAGTGTTAAGCGCTCAAGCTTGGGTATGCCCCCATGCATCCCCAACAACTATTCAAGGAGACTCAAGCGTCTAAGCTTGGGGATGCCCCCGTGCATCCCCTTCTCCATCAACAATCATCAGTTCGTCCTTCGTATCACTATATTTTTTATCACTTCATGCGTTATGTGCTATGCTTGGAGCGTCTCGCTCTTAGGTTTTGTTTTTAGTTTTCTTTAGCTTTGCTTGCTGTTCATAAAAAGTTAGATCCCTTCTTACTTTGTGTGGGAGAGAAACACGCTCCACTTTCAAAATTTAGAACACATCATAGGATTTTTCTTGCCTATCTTTCTGCTGTTGTGTGTTCTTTATCTTTTCATAGCTACTGCCATGTTTAGTTTTAGTCTTAGTTTGTCTTTAGCAAGAGCCTTGGCTTTTGTTTAGTTTGTTGCTGGAACTCTTTTTAGTTTTCATGTTTATCTTGTTAAAGAGAGTTGGTTGTTGCACTGAGTTGTGTCTTGTCTTGAGAGTAGGTAATTGAGGTTGCTATTTAATTTTAGTAGTAACTTGCAATGGTTTTGAGGTATTGTTGTGAGTAATGTTTGAACTTTTGGTGTCAAGAGCTCTTGCCTATTAGTGATAGGTGTCGTATTTTGGGCAATCCGTGTGTATTTTCAAAACCTACAAAACTAGTTGAGAACTCTAGCTACTAGATGGATCACTACTCTTCTGAGGGGTCGAATATCAGAGAACACTCACGTACCATGAGTCGAGGATGCGCAAGGATAACCAAACCCCCATACACTCCTCCCCGGGGTACTTGTCTCTTTGTGAACCTCCTTATTAGATTGAGAGTTACCGATAATAGGTGCATGAGTTCTTCGGACTAATGTAAGTATTGAAAGTTGACACTTCCACCTTCCCATATTTTGCTAGCCCCTCCCGTGTCGTGCATTGCCTTTTCTCACTCCGAGAGTTGGTGTCCACCTTCGCCGGTACTTCCAAACCCTTGGCATGATACACTCTGTCATCATAAGCCTCCTTATATCTTTCCTCAAAACAACAACCATACCTACCTATCAAGGCATTTCCATAGCCTTTCTGAGTTATATTGCCATGCAACTTCCACCTCTTCATGACTTGATCTTCATGTCATACATGTTCCTGCTACACTGGCAGCGACATACATTGCATACATCATGATAGCTACATCTTCTTGATGTTTTGAGTACCTTGTAAAGTGTGAAAGATCTCCTTTACCTTCTTGTAAAATAGAGTGTTTCCCTTAAGTGAGGAAAAGATCCCAAAGTGGACACATTAAAAGATCCCAAAGAGGAAAAATGAGAGTTAGATAGAAAGAGCCATTGAGGCCACAAAAAAATACAAAAAAATAGAAAAAATAGAAAAAGAAATAAAAAGAGAGAAAGGGGCAACACTACTATCCTTTTGAGAGATCCACACTAGTACTCCCTCTATATCCTTGTACTCCATAGAGATGATCATTATGCATATAGCTATGTGGGGACCTTCACACTATAGAACTTGGCTTGCATATTCCAAGGATGAGCCTCCTCAAACGAGCTCTAGGTCTTCATGAGCGAGAAAGTTAGATGCACCCCCACTAGTTCCTTTGGAGAGCTTCTTAGCTCGTATGTGCATCCGCTGCATGGCAATCCCTACTCCTCACATCATATCTATCATTTGGCATCCCTTGCCTATGATTGTCCTCATTGATGTGAGCCTTTCTCATCCTTTTTGTCTTCCAACTCCAACATATTTCTCTCTTTTCCATCCTAAGTGTCAACTCTCGTGCTTACGCTCATCCATTGCATGAGTGCTCAAAATATCTAAAAGGAGTGGATCAAATTGACTTGTACCTGGCTAGTGGTCTGGGGACGAGTCAAGATAAGATTCCAAAAAAGACCAAGTGTGAAACTTTAGTAGATTGAGTTCTCAACAAAAATATTACTTTTTCTCGTATTCCCTATCCCCCTTCTTGCACGCAAAAACCATTTGGAGACATTCGAGCCACGAACAGCGAGAGCTCTTGCACCTAATGTTCTTTTGTTACTTGTTTCAATGCTAATATAGACTCTTGCTTGTTATGACTTGAATGGAATCTCTAACCTTGATTGCTTTACTTTTCAAAGTTCTTATATGGTTGCTAGCATGTCACCACAGAAATTATGTTGTTATCATTTACCTACTCCAGGACGAGCAGGAATTAAGCTTGGGGATGTTGATACGTCCAAAACGTATCTATAATTTCTGCTTGCTCCATGCATGTTTTGTGTGATATTTCTATGATCTAGATACACTTTCATACACTTTTGATCATATTTGGACTAACCTACTAACTCAGTGCACCCCAGTGCCAGTTCCTGTTTTCTGCTGTTTTTCTATTTCAGTTTTCCCCCATATAAAAAGTGCCAGAAAAATTCCGGGAAAATACAGAAAAAATCAGCGTACAGGAAGCTTCGAGAAGAGCCCGGGAGGGGCCAGAGGGGAGCCAAGGGGGGCCCAGGCGGCCACCCGGCGCGGCCCCACCCCTGGCCGCGCCAGGGGGGCGCCTGGGGCCCCTGGTCCACCTCTGGCTGCCCCCCTTCGCCTATTTATTCTCCGTCACGGGGAAACTCCAGAATAAGAACCCTATTCCGCAAACTCGCCTCTGTTCCGCCGCCGCCGCGCTTCCAAGATCGGGAGCACCAGAAGACCTCTTCCCGACACCCTGTCGGAGGGAGGATTGACCTCCGGGAGTCTCCTCTCCACCATGGATGCTCCCCGGATGTCTCGTGAGTAGTTTTCCTTGGACCATGGGTCCGTGATCAGTAGCTATGTGATGTTCTCCTCCCCTCTTTGATCTTCATTGTTTAGACCTCGTGAGCTGCCCTACATGATTGAGGCACCTTTGTAATATTTCTGCTGTTGCAATGATGAGTTTGGAGGGATCTGATGGATTATGAGATTATGTTCAGATTGTGATAGAGTAATATATTTGGTTTTTATCTCTTATATTTTTGTTCCTAAGTAATTCTTGCATGTTCTCCGTTGCTGTTTATTGCTTTGGCCAAGTAGTAGGTAGTGACTCCAAGAGGGAACGTTGTGCTAGATTGTGGGTTCATGCCTCCCGATGACACGCTTGAGTGACAGAAACATGAGTCTAGGGGATGTGCTGTTGCCACAAGGGGGAAAACAACGGTGCTTGTAACCGCGGTTACAAGGATTGTTTACTTTACGCAAAGTTCTTTTTAATGCAGTTGTCTGTTGCTTTGGGTTGACACTTTGGGTGGGGCTCGCAACTTAATACCAGCGAGATGTTCTGGATAGATATCTCAAGGTGGATGATTAGTAGTAGATGCAGATGGATTTCGGTCTACTTATTTTGGCGTACTGCCCGTGCTTTTGAGCCTCTTCCTTTCTTTTGTAGCATAGTTAGCATTGCGGTGCGTTCATAATCCTGTCAATTGCCCTTCTGTAATTTTTTTACCTCACATAGCAGTTTTATCGTATTTTGGGAGAGAGACATCACTAGTGAACATCACGTATCCCGGTCCATATCCTCATTATTATTTCCTAGCTATATTTACTTTACTGCTTTTATTTGCTATCATTATCCCTTGCGTTTTATCCTTTGTGAACAACAAGACCGGAGAGATTGAAAACCTCTCTGAACTTCGTTGGGAACAAAGTTATCTGTGTCTGTGTGCAGGTCCGCGTCAGTTGCGCCGCTGACACCTACTTATCATCTCTGGAGTCCTACTGGAGACAAACCTTGGTATCTTCACCGAGGGAAAACTGCTGCTACACTACATCTCAAACCTTCATTTGGTGTAACCAACGAAGGGCGAGAAGCCATCATTCCCCTACCTAAAACTAATCCACCCATTGCCAAGGGAGTTGAAACTGTGAAAATTTTGGAAGAAATACCCCTCTTAGATAAATTTATAAATGAAACTCCCATTGATTTTCCTCCTTTTGGTTTTATCCCTAGAAGCATCTTTATTAGGCCTTTATTTGAAAGACCTCTTAAAACTAGTTGTACAATTGAAGAGCTTTTTGATGATCTTGATGATGGTTCGATTGATACAACTTGATTCTTCTTTTTTCTTTATGCCTAGCTTAAAGGCGTAAAAGAAAGCGCTTGTTGGAAGGCAACCCAAGATGTTTTTACTTCTGTTTTTAGTGGTCTTGATGATAGTTACTACTCTAGGAACATCATTGTATCTTTATTTTCAAGCTTTGTGCCAAGTTTAGCCTCTTATGATAAGTGAAGCAAAAGTTGCGACATGCTGTCCAGAAAAAAGATTCTGTCTCCTTGACGGAAAAAATCAACAAAAATCACCGGTTCATCTTTTTGAGCTGAATTTTTTACACAACATGATCTATAAAGTTGTGAAACTTTCATATGTTCTGAGTTTTTTTTATTTGAGTTGTAGAAGTACCCCGAAAAAAATTATTTACTACCTGCTGTTATGTTTTTGACAGATTATGCCATGTTTTGCCTTTCCTTACTTTTGGAAACCTTAAGCTTGCTTTTTCTTTGCAAAATCTTTTGGCATTCTTGAGAAACAGTATCTCTTCAAGAAAATCTTTATTTTTAGTGGAGAAAAAATATTTTATTAAGGGTACTAACCTCTCAAATCAGCTTATGATGAGTTATGTATGAAGGGAGTTTTCAAGTGTGCGAGGGAAAATGATGAAAGAAGATCCAGGAGTGTCAAACGCTCAAGATTGGGGATGCCCACATGCACCCCCAATAAATATTCAAGGATACGCAAGTGTCTAAGCTTGGGGATGTCCCCGTGCATCCCCTTCTCCATCAACAATCATTAGTTCGTCCTTCGTCTCACTATATTTTTATCACTTCATGCGTTATGTGCTATGCTTGGAGCATCTCGCTCTTAGGTTTACTTTTTATTTTTCTTTAGTTTTGTTTTCTGTCCTTAACAAGTTAGACCCGATCTTACTTTCTGTGGGAGAGATACATGCTCCACTTTAAACTAGAACACATCATAGGATTTTTCATGCTAATCTTTCTGTTGTTGTGTGTTCTTTATCTTTCGTAGCTACTGGATGTTTAGCTCTTAGTTTTCATGTTTATCTTTCTCAAGAGCTTTAGCTTTTGTTTAGTTTGTTGCTGGAACTCTCTTTAGTTTTCATGTTTATCTTGTTAAGAGAGTTGGTTGTTACACTGAGTTGTGTCTTGTCTTGAAATTAGGTAATTGAGGTTGCTATTCAATTGTAGTAGTAACTTGCAATAGTTTTGAGGTATTGATGTGAGTAATGTTTGAACTTTTGGTGTCAAGAGCTCTATCCTATTAGTCATAGGTGTCGTATTTTTTGCAATCCGTGATTATTTTCAAAAACTACAAAACTAGTTGAGAACTCTAGCTACTAGATGGATCACTAATCTGTTGAGGGATCGGATATTAGAGTACACTCACGTACCATGAGTCGAGGATGCGCAAGGATAATCAAACCCCCATACACTCCTCCTCGGGGTACTTGTCTCTTTGTGAACCTTCTCATTAGATTGAGAGTTACCGATAATAAGTGCATGAGTTCTTCTAACTAATGTAAGTATTGAAAGTTGACACTTCCACCTCCTCATATTTGCTAGCCTCTTCGGTACCGTGCGTTGCCCTCTTCTCACTCCGAGAGTTGGCGTCCACCTCGCCGGTGCATCCAAATCCTTGGCATGATATGCTCTGTCATCATAAACCTCCTTATATCTTTCGTCAAAACAACCACTATACCTACCTATCAAGACATTTCCATAGCCTTTCCGAGATATATTGCCATGCAACATCCACCTCTTCATGACTTGATCTTCATGTCATACATGTTCCCGCTACACTGGCAGAGGCATACATTTGCATACATCATGATAGCTACATCTTATTTATGTTTACTACTTTGTAAAGTGTGAAGATCTTATCTACCTTCTTGTAAAATAGAGTGTTGCCCTTAAGTGAGGAAAAGATCCCAAAGTGGACAAATTTAAAAGATCCCAAAGAGGACAAATGAGAGTTAAATAGAAAGAGCCATTGAGGCCACCAAAAAATGCAAAAAATAGAAAAAAGAGAAAAAATAAAATAAAAAGAGTGAAAGGGGAAATACTACTATTCCTCTTGAAAGATCCACACTCATACTCCCTCTTATCCTCGTACTCCATATAGATGATCATTTATGCATATAGCTATGTGGGGACCTTCATACTATAAAACTTGGCTTGCATATTCCAAGGATGAGCCTCCTCAAACGAGCTCTAGGTATTCATGAGCGGCAAATTGGATGCACCCCCACTAGTTCCATTGGAGAGCTTTCCTTAGCTCATACGTGCATCCGTTGCATGGCAATCCCTACTCCTCACATCATATCTATCATTTGGCCTTCTCGCCTATGATTGTCCTCATTGATGTGAGCCTTTCTCACCTTTTTGTCTTCCTCCTCCACCATATTTCTCTCTTTGCCATAGTAAGTGTCAACTCTCGTGCTTACGCTCATCCATTGCATGAGTGCTCAAAATATCGAAAGAGAGTGGATGAAATTGACTTGTACCTGGCTAGTGGTTTGGGGACGAGTCAAGATAAGATTCCAAAGAAGACTAAGTGTGAAACTTTAGTAGATTGAGTTCTGAACAAAAATACTTTTTTCCCGTATTCCCATCTCCCACTTCTTGCACGCAAACACCATTTGGAGACATTCGAGTCACGGACAGCGAGAGCTCTTGCACCTAATGTTCTTATATTGCTTGTTTCAATGCCAATATAGACTCTTGCTTGTTATGACTTGAATTGAATTACATACCTTGATTTCTTTACTTTCAAAGTTCTTATATGGTTGTTAGCATGTCACCACAGAAATTATGCTTGTTATTATTTACCTACTCGAGGACGAGCAGGAATTAAGCTTGGGGATGTTGATACGTCCCAAACGTATCTATAATTTCTTCGTGCTCCATGCATGTTTTGTTTGATATTGCTATGTTCTAGATACACTTTCATACAATTTTGATCATATTTGGACTAACTTATTAAGACAGTGCACCATAGTGCCAGTTCCTGTTTTCTGCAGTTTTTCTATTTCAGGTTTCCCCCATATTAAAAGTGCTCCAAAAATTCGAGAAAAAGCAGATAAAAAATCAGCGTACCGGAAGCTTCCGGAAACACCTAGGAGGGGCCGGAGGGGACCCACCAGGGCCCCAGGCGCTCTCCGGGTGCGCCCTAGGGTGGGGCCGCGCCAAGGGGCGCTTGGACCCCCTAGTGCCCCCCTGGCTCCCCCCTTTCGCCTATATATATTCTCCGTGATGCGAAACCTCCGAAGATGGAAACCCTTTTCGTGATCTCGCCTCTGTTCCGCCGCCGCCGCGCTTCCAAGATCGGGAACGCTAGCAGACCCCTTCCCGGCACCCTGCCGTAGGGAGGGTTGACCTCCGAGAGCCTCTCCTCCACCATGGGCGCCTCACGGATGATCTGCGAGTATTCTCCCTTGGACCATGGGTCCGTGATCAGTAGCTATGTGATGTTCTCCTCCCCTCTTTGTTCTTCATGGATTAGACCTCGTGAGCTGCCCTACATGATCGAGGCACATATGTAATTTATTGCTGTTGCTATGCTGAGTTTGCTGGGATATGATGGATTATGAGACTATGTTTAGTTTGTGATTGAGTAATATATTTGGTTCTTATCTTTTATATTTATGTTCTTGAGTAATTCTTGCATGTTCTCCGTTGCTGTTTATTGCTTTGGCCAAGTAGTAGGTAGTGACTCCAAGAGGGAACATTATGCTCGATTGTAGGTTCATGCCCCCTGATGACTAGCTTGAGTGACAGAAACATGAGTCTAGGGGATGTGCTGTTGCCACAAGGGGGAAAACAACGATGCTTGTAACCGCGGTTGCAAGGATTGTTTACTTTATGGAATGTTCTTTGAATGCAATTGTTTGTGGCTTTGGGTTTACACTTTGGGTGGGACTCGCAACTTAATACCAGCGAGATGTTCTGGCTAAATAACTCAAGGTGGATGATTAGTAGTAGATGCAGTTGGATTTCGGTCTACTTATTTTGGCGTACCGCCCATGCTTTTGACCCTCGTCCTTTCTTTGTAGCATAGTTAGCTTTGCGGTGCATTTTTAACCCTATCAATTGCTGATACGTCCCAAACGTATCTATAATTTCTTCTTGCTCCATGCATGTTTTGTGTGATATTACCATTATCTAGAGACAATTTCCTGCACTTTTGATCATATTTGGACTAACTTATTAACTCAGTGCACCACAGTGTCAGTTCCTGTTTTCTGCTGTTTTTCTATTTCAGGTTTCCCCCATATTAAAAATGCTCAAAAAAATCGGGAAAAATCAAATAAATAATCAGCGCTACGGAACCTTCCGGAATCACCAAATTGGGGCCAGAGGGCAACCACCAGGGACCCAGGCGGCCACCTGGCGCAGCCTAGGGTCTGGCCGCGCCGTGGGGGCGCCTGGACCCCTGGTGCCCCCTGGCTGCCCCCCTTCGCCTATATATTCTCCGTGACGGGATTCTTCCGAGGAGAGAACCATTTTTCGAGATCTCTCCTCTATTCCGCCGCCGCCGCACTTCCAAGATCGGGAGCTCCAGCTGACTTCTTCCCGGCACCGTGCTGGAGGGAGGATTGACCTCCGAGAGCTTACCCTCCACCATGGACGCTTCCCGGATGTGCCGTGAGTAGTTTCCTTTGGACCATGGGTCCGCGATCAGGAGCTATGTGATGTTCTCCTCCCCTCTTTGTTCTGCATGGTTTAGTCCCCGTGAGCTGCCCTACATGATTGAGGCACATATGTCATCTTTCTGCTGTTGCTATGCTGAGTTTGCAGGGATCTGATGGATTATGAGATTATGTTCAGATTGTGATTGAGTAATATATTTGGTTCTTATCTTTTATATTGTTGTTCTTAAGTAATTCTTGCATGTTCTCCGTTGCTGTTTATTGCTTTGGCCAAGTAGTAGGTAGTGACTCCAAGAGGGAACGTTATGCTCGATTGTGGGTTCATGCCCCCTGATGACACACTTGAGTGACAAAAACATGAGTCTAGGGGATGTTCTGTTGCCACAAGGGGGAAAACAACGATGCTTGTAACCGCGGTTGCAAGGATTGTTTACTTTACGCAAAGTGCTTTTTAATGCAGTTGTCTGTTGCTTTGGGTTTACACTTTGGGTGGGGCTCGCAACTTAATACCAGCGAGATGTTCTGGATAGATATCTCAAGGTGGATGATTAGTAGTAGATGCAGTTGGATTTCGGTCTACTTATTTTGGCGTACCGCCCATGCTTTTGAGCCTCGTCCTTTCTTTGTAGCATAGTTAGCATTGCGGTGCATTTTTAATCCTGTCAATTGCCCAGCTGTAATTTTTTTACCTCGCATAGCAGTTTTATCGTCTTTTGGGAGAGAGACATCACTAGTGAACATCACGGGACCCCGGTCCATATTCTCATCACTGTTTACACGCTCATTTATTTTCCTGCTTTTACTTTTTAGCTGCTACCTTTATCATTATTATCTGTTGCGTTGATCCTTTGTGAACAACAAGGTCAGAGAGATTGACAACCTCTATGTACTCGTTGGGAAGCAAAGTTATTTGTGTTGTGTGCAGGTCCACGTCAGTTGTGCCGCTGACACCTACTTATCATCTTCGGAGTCCTACTGGAGACAAACCTTGGTACCTTCACTGAGGGAAATTTGCCGCTATCCTACATCTCACGTTCCACTTGGGGGTAACCAATGAGGGGAGATATATCCACCATCAATTGCCCAGCTGTGATTTGTTTACCTCGCATAGAAGTTTTATCGTCTTTTGGGAGAGAGACATCACTTGTGAACATCACGGGACCCCGGTCCATATTCTCATCACTGTTTACATTCTCAATTTATTTTCTGCTTTTATTTTCTAGTTGCTATCACCATTATCATTATCCCTTGCATTTGATCCTTTGTAAACAACAAGACCGGAGAGATTGACAACCTCTCTGAACTTCGTTGGGAGCAAAGTTATTTGTGTGTGTGCAGGTCCAGGTGAAGTAAGCAACCCTAAAGTTGTGAACGGCGCCATTGTTCACTTCACCACCTACTTATCACTATCGGAGTCCTACTGGTTTGATACTCAACCTCAGTATCTTCACTGAGGGAAATTTGATGCTATCCTACATCTCACCTTCCACTTGGGGTAACCAACGAAGGGCGAGAAACCATCATCATCATCTCGCACAACAGAGGGTCGGCATGATGGAGGAGGAGCTGAGCATCTTCACCAACATGATCTAAGCAGTCAAGGAGGTGGCAACCACCATCGGGAGTTCAAGCCACTGAACGTCCACCCTGACCACTACCGCATTGTCATGAGGCAAGGTGGCTTCACCCCGGAGGCCCTGATGTGTGCTTTCAGCCACCTGATGGATAGCAAGGCTCATGGTGTTGTCTTTGTTGCCATGGCAGATGCACACCGGGTGCTTTGGCTCACAATCTGGTTGGCCAATGATGGACCTCAACTGTAGGGGATCGATTGTAGAATTTTAGGTAAGTAAGATTGTCGAACCCAACGAGGATCAAAAGGTATTGATAAGTGACTTTTGTAAAGGAATAACTGCAAGCACTGAAAGATAACTTTTTAGGGGTTTTTGGTGTAAGCAACGAGAAGATAAAAGCAAGAAAAGTAAACGGTACTAAGGAGTAACAAGTGGCCCAATCCTTTTGAGCAAAGGATAAGCCTAGCAACTAAACTTAGAAAGGCTAAAGCGTTCTTGAGGACACACAGGAGAGGTAGTCACGTGCTTTCGCCATTTTCTGTATCGGTACTATTTTTTGTGTTGATAAGTGTTGAGTGGGTGGATCTATGCTAGTACACCTTCTAGACTAAGATAAGTGCACTATTATGATTAAACACCTTGCAAGCATCCGCAAATACAAGGTAGAAATTAAGGAAAAAGCCTAACCACAGCAATAAGATCAAGGATCCATTATTCCCTTATGGAAAAACGTGCAAACTGGGGTTCAGGTTTCTGTCACTACGACATCCCACCGTAAGCATTCTTTATACACAATGTATTCCCCTAGGTCCTTAGCAAGGCGAAGTGTTGACTGTTCGACTCACACAACACCACTAGGAAAATAACAACACAACTTAAATATCAAACAACACATATTACTTCAACATCATATGACTACTAACAACTAGACTTCTCCCATGTCCTCAAGAACTAAAGTAACTACTCACAAGACATAAAAGAGATCATGATCAGTGGTGATAAATAGATGATAAAAAATCTGGACATAACAATATTTCTCCAACAAAACTCAATAGTATTCACCACAAAGGAGTAATCAACACCGGTAGAGTAGAGAGGATAGATAGTACGGATTACAACACAAGTTGCAATTGTGAGATGATATGGATGGTGGTGGAGATGGTGCTGATGTTGGGGATGATGTTAATGATGATCTCGATGATGCCCGTTACGATGGTGATGACGATTGCGATGATCTCCCTTTCCGGGAGGTGTTCTTCTCGGCGGAATCTTCCCATCGGAGATGTCTTCTATTCTCTGTAGATTTCCGCCACGGAGCGGCAGTGGAACTCGCGAAACTCCTCCTATTTTAGGGTTTTCGGATAACGATGAATAAATAGGCCAGAGGGGGGAGCCGGAAGTGACCCAGGAGTCCAGGCGGCCTCCCGGCGCGGCCAGGGGTGGAGCCGCGTGATACGCGAGAGATGATAATTACTTCTCGCCCTTCGTTGGTTACCCCAAGTGGAAGCTGAGATGCAGCGTAGCGGCAAGTTTCCCTTGGTGAAGATACCAAGGTTGAGAGTGTCGACCAGTAGGACTTCGACAATGATAAGTAGGTGGCGAAGTGAACAATGGCGCCGTTCACAACCGAGGCTGCTTACTTCACATGGACCTGCACACAACACAAATAACTTTGCTCCCAACGAAGTTCAGAGAGGTTTTCAATCTCTCCGGTCTTGTTGTTTACAAAGGATCAAACGCAAGGGATAATGATAATGATAACAACTGAAAGTAAATACTGAAAAGTAAATGAGCGTGTAAACAGTGATGAGAATATGGACCAGGGCCCCGTGATGTTCACTAGTGATGTCTCTCTCCCAAAAGACGATAAAACTGCTATGTGAGGTAAACAAATTACAGATGGCCAATTGACAGGATTATAAACGCACCGCAATGCTAACTATGCTACAAAGAAAGGAAGAGGCTCATAAGCATGGGAAGTACGCCAAAATAAGTAGACCGAAATCCAACTGCATCTACTACTAATCATCCACCTTGAGATATCTATCCAGAATATCTCGCTGGTATTAAGTTGCGAGCCCCACCCAAAGTGTAAACCAACGCAACAAACAATTTCATTAAAACAACTTCGCGTAAAGTAAACAATCCTTTCAACCGCGGTTACAAGCACCGTTGTTTTCCCCCTTGTGGCCACAGCACATCCCCTAGACTCATGTTTATGTCACTCAAGCGTGTCATCAGGGGGCATGAACCCACAATCGAGCATAACGTTCCCTCTTGGAGTCACTACCTACTACTTGGCCAAAGCAATAAACAACAACGGAGAACATGCAAGAATTACTCAAGAACATAAATGTAAAAGATAAGAACCAAATATATTACTCAATCACAAGCTGAACATAGTCTCATAATCCATCGGATCCCAGCAAACTCAACATAGCAACAGAAGAAAATTACACATGTGCCTCGATCAGTTAGGGTAGCTCACGAGGTCTAATCCATGAAGAACAAAGAGGGGAGGAGAACATCACATAGCTACGGATCACGGACCCATGGTCCAAGGGAGACTACTCACGGACCATCCGTGAGGCGTCCATGGTGGAGGAGAGGCTCCCGGAGGTCTCCCTCCCTCCGGCAGGGTGCCGGGAAGAGGTCTTCTAGTGCTCCCGATCTTGGAAGTGCGGCGGCGGCGGAACAGAGGCGAGATCAAGAAAAGGGTTTCTGTCTTCGGAGGTTTCGCGTCACGGAGAATATATAGGCGAAAGGGGGAGCCAGGGGGGCCACTAGGGGTCCAAGCGCCCCTTGGCGTGGCCCCACCCTAGGGCGCGCCGGGATGGCGCCTGGGGCCCTGGAGGGTCCCCTCCGGCCCCTCCTAGGTGTTTCCTGAAGCTTCCGGTACGCTGATATTTTATATGATTTTTTCTCAAATTTTTGGAGCACTTTTAATATGGGGGAAACCTGAAATAGAAAGACAGCAGAAAACAGGGAGGGATATGCATAATGTGTGAAGGTCCCCACATAGCTATATGCATAAATCATCATCTCTATGGAGTACGAGGATAAGAGGGAGTACGAGTGTGGATCTTTCAAAATGAATAGTAGTGTTTCCCCTTTCTCTCTTTTTATTTTATTTTTCTCTTTTTTTCTATTTTTTTGCATTTTTTGGTGGCCTCAATGGCTCTTTCCATTTAACTCTAATTTGTCCTCTTTGGGATCTTTTAAATTGGTCCACTTTGGGATCTTTTCCTCACTTAAGGGCAACACTCTATTTTACAAGAAGGTAGAGAAGATCTTCACACTTTACAAAGTAGTAAACATAAAGAAGATGTAGCTATCATGGTGTATGAAAATGTATGCCTCTGCCAGTGTAGCACGAACATGTATGACATGAAGATCAAGTCATGAAGAGGTGGATGTTGCATGGCAATATATCTTGGAAAGGCTATGGAAATGTCTTGATAGGTAGGTATGGTGGTTGTTTTGAGGAAAGTATAAGGAGGTTTATGATGACAGAGCGTATCATGCCAAGGATTTGGATGCACCGGCGAGGTGGAAGCCAACTCTTGGAGTGAGAAGAGGGCAATGCACGGTACCAAAGAGGCTAGCAAATATGAGGAGGTGGAAGTGTCAACTTTCAATACTTACATTAGTCAGAAGAACTCATGCACTTATTATCGGTAACTCTCAATCTAATGAGGAGGTTCACAAAGAGACAAGTACCCCGAGGAGGAGTGTATGGGGGTTTGATTATCCTTGCGCATCCTCGACTCATAGTACGTGAGTGTACTCTAATATCCGATCCCTCCAAATATTAGTGATCCATCTAGTAGCTAGAGTTCTCAACTAGTTTTGTAGTTTTTGAAAATAAGCACGGATTTCCCAAAATATGACACCTATCACTAATAGGATAGAGATATTGACACCAAAAGTTCAAACATTACTCACATCAATACCTAAAAACTATTGCAAGTTACTACTACAATTGAATAGCAACCTCAATTACCTACTTTTAAGACAAGACACAACTCAGTGTAACAACCAACTCTCTTAACAAGATAAACATGAAAACTAAAGAGAGTTCCAGCAACAAACTAAACAAAAGTTAAAGATCTTGAGAAAGATAAACATGAAAACTAAGAGCTAAACACGAAGTAGCTACGAAAGAGAAAGAACACACAACAACAGAAAGATAAGCATGAAAAATCCTATGATGTGTTCTAGTTTAAAGTGGAGCATGTATCTCTCCCACACAGAGTAATCTGGGGTCTAACTTGTTAAGAACAACAAACAAAACTAAAGAAAACTAAAAAGTAAACCTAAGAGCGAGACGCTCCAAGCATAGCACATAACGCATGAAGTGACAAAAATATAGTGAGACAAGGACGAACTGATGATTGTTGATGGATAAGGGGATGCACGAGGACATCCCCAAGCTTAGACGCTTGAGTATCCTTGAATATTTATTGGGTAAGCATGGGTTCATCCCCAATCTTGAGCGTTTGGCACTCCCGGATCTTCTTTCATCATCTTCCCTCAAACACTTGAAAACTCCCTTCATACATAACTCATCATAAGCTGATTAGAGAGGTTAGTACCCTTAATAAAATAATTTTTCTCCACTGTAAATAAAGATTTTCTTGAAGAGCTACTGTTTCTCAAGATTTCCAAAAGTTTTTGCAAAGAAAAATCAAGCTTAAGGTTTGAAAAAGTAAGGAAAGGCAAAATGTGACATAATCTGTGAAAAACATAACAACAGGTAGTAAATAAATTTTTCGTGGTACTTCTGCAACTCAAATAATTTTTTTTCAGAACATATGAAAGTTTCACAATTGTATAGAGCATGCTGTGTAAAAAATTCAGCTCAAAAAGATGAATTGGTGATTTATGTTGATTTTTTTCCGTGAAGGAGACATAATCTGTTTTCTGGACAGCATGTCACAACTTTTGCTTCCCTTATCATAAGAGGCTAAACTTGGCACAAAGCTTGAAAATAAAGATACAATGTTGTTTCTACAGTAGTAACAATCATCAAGACCAGTAAAAACAGAAGTAAAAACATCTTGGGTTGCCTCCCAACAAGCGCTTTCTTTTACGCCTTTAAGCTAGGCATAAAGAAAAAAAGAAGAATCAAGTTGTATCAATCGAACCATCATCAAGATCTTCAAAAAGATCTTCAATTGTACAACTAGTTTTAAGAGGTCTTTCAAATAAAGGCGTAATAAAGATGCTTCTAGGGATAAAACCAAAAGACGGAAAATCAATGGGAGTTTCATTTATAAATTTATCTAAGAGGGGTCTTTCTTCCAAAGTTTTCACAGTTTTAACTCCCTTGGCAATGGGTGGATTAGTTTTAGGAAGGGGAACCTTAGGGACATAATTGAACTTAGGTTCCTTTCTTGCCGGAGTTTCTACCATTTTTGGATTGATTGAGGAGAAAGTAGTTCCTAAATTGTTGATGATTTCCTCAATATTATCGATCCTAGAAGGATCCATATCATGGGATTTGATGGTCTCCAAAGTTTTATTAATTTTATGCATGGAGCTATCGAGTCTATTCAAAAATCCCTTGAATCTTGCGATCAAACTCATTTATCGTACTTATACTTGGTATTTCTAACTCTATCTTTTCAAAAATAATTCATAATGTGAGGTAGAGTAAGATCTTCTTATATGCTAGCAACAGGTATATTTCCAACAAGATTTTCAATAACATTAAAAGAATCCCAAATTGGGGTTTCTAGGAAATACCCATTAATAGCAGTATCTAAAATGAACCTATTCCAAGGAGTAATCCCAACATAAAAATTTCTAAGCAGGATAGTAGTGGATTGATTCTTGGTGGCTCTTTTCTGAGAATCATTAATTCTATACCAAGCATGTTTTAAACTTTCACCACCTTTTTGTTTAAAGGTGAGAACCTCTGTCTCAACAAAGGCAAAAGGACCAGACATAATGACAGCTACTAGCAAGATAAATATATTTTTTGTGATTTTTGATATAAGACACAAAGATAAAAACTGAAAGGTAAACTAAAAAGACTAAAAAGTAAAGGTAAAAGGTAGTGGGCAACTCCCCTATCTTATCACTCGGAGTCCCCGGCAACGGCGCCAGAAATTTTCTTGATATGCGAGAGATGATAATAGCTTCTCGCCCTTCTTAGGTTACCCCAAGTGGAAGGTGAGATGCAGCGTAGCGGCAAGTTTCCCTTGGTGAAGATACCAAGGTTGAGAGTGTCGACCAGTAGGACTCCGACAATGATAATAGGTGGTGAAGTGAACAATGGCGCCGTTCACAACCGAGGTTGCTTACTTCACCTGGACCTGTACACAACACAAATAACTATGCTACAAAGAAAGGAAGAGGCTCATAAGCATGGGCAGTACGCCAAAATAACTAGACCGAAATCCATCTGCATCTACTACCAATCATCCATCTTGAGATATCTATCCAGAACATCTCGCTGGTATTAAGTTGCGAGCCCCACCCAAAGTGTAAACCCAAAGCAACAGACAACTGCATTAAAAGAACTTTGCGTAAAGTAAACAATCCTTGCAACCGCGGTTACAAGCATCGTTGTTTTCCCCCTTGTGGCCTTAGCACATCCCCTAGACTCATGTTTCTGTCACTCAAGCGTGTCATCAGGGGGCATGAAGCAAAAAACATAATCCATCAGATCCCATCAAACTCAGGATAGCAACAGCAGAAAGATTACATATGTGCCTCGACAGGACAGCTCATGAGGTCTAAACCATGAAGAACAAAGAGCGGAGGAGAACATGACATAGCTACTGATCACGGACCCATGGTCCAAAGGAAACTACTCACCGCACATCCGGGAAGCGTCCATGGTGAAGGGGGAGCTCCCGGAGGTCGATCCCCCTCCGACAGGGTGCCGGGAAGGGTCCTGCTGGTGCTCCCGATCTTGGAAGCGCGGCGGTGGCGGAACTGAGGCGAGATCACGAAAAGGGGTTCTGTCTTCAGAGGTTTCACGTCACGGGAGATATATGGGCGAAGGGGGGCAGCCAGGGGGGCCACCAGGGGTCCACGCGCCCCCCTGGCGCGGCCAAGCCCAAGGCCGCGCCAGCTAGGCGCCTGGGCCCCTGGTGGGTCCCACCTTCCCCCCTTCGGGACTCCGGAAGGTTCCTTCACGCTGTTTTTACCCAAATTTTTTGAGCACTTTTAATATGGGGTAAAACTGAAATAGAAAAACAGCAGAAAATAGAAACTGGCACTGGGGTGCACCGAGTTAATAGGTTAGTCCAAATATGATCAAAAGTGTATGAAAGTGTATCTAGATCATAGAAATATCACACAAAACATGCATGGAGCAAGCATAAATTATCGATACGTTTGGGACGTATCAACATCCCCAAGCTTAATTCCTGCTCCTCCTTGAGTAGGTAAATGATAACAAGCATAATTTCTATGGTGAAATGCTAGCAACCATATAAGAACTTTGAAAACTAAAGCAATCAAGGTATGTGATTCAATTCATGTCATAACATGCAAGAGTCTATATTAGCATTGAAACAAGTAACAAAAGAACATTAAGTGCAAGAGCTCTCGCTGTCCGTGACTCGAATGTCTCCAAATTGTGTTTGCGTGCAAGAAGAGGGATAGGGAATACCAGAAAAACGTATTTTTGTTGAGAACTCAATCTACTAAAGTTCCACACTTGGTCTTCTTTTGAATCTTATCTTGACTCGTCCCCAGACCACTAGCCAAGTACAAGTCAATTTGATCCACTCCTTTTCGATATTTTGAGCACTCATGCAATGGATGAGCGTAAGCACGAAAGTTGACACTTTGGATGGCAAAGAGAGAAATATGGTGAAGGAGGAAGACAAAAAGGGTGAGAAAGGCTCACATCAATGAGGACAGTCATAGGCAAGAAGGCCAGATGATAGATATGATGTGAGGAGTAGGGATTACCATGCAACGGATGCACATATGAGCTAAAAAGCTCTCCAATGGAACTAGTGGGGGTGTATCTAACTTGCTCGCTCATGAAGACCTAGAGCTCTTTTGAGGAGGCTCATCCTTGGAATATGCAAGCCAAGTCTATAGTGTGAGGGTCCCCACATAGCTATATGCATGAATGATCATCTCTATGGAGTACAAGGATAAGAGGGAGTACTAGTGTGGATCTTTCAAAAGGATAGTTGTGTTTCCCCTTTCTCTCTTTTTATTTCTTTTTTTCTTTTTTCTATTTTTTCTATTTTTGGTGGCCTCAATGGCTCTTTCTATTTAACTCTCTTTTGTCCTCTTTGGGATCTTTTATTTTGTCCAGTTTGGGATATTTTCCTCACTTAAGGGCAACACTCTAATTTACAAGAGGGTATAGAAGATCTTTCACACTTTAAAAGGTACTCAAATCATAAAGAAGATTAGCTATCATGATGTATGCAATGTATGCCGCTGCCAGTGTAGCAGGAACATGTATGACATGAAGATCAAGTCATGAAGAGGTGGATGTTGCATGGCAATATATCTCGGAAAGGCTATGGAAATGCCTTGATAGGTAGGTATGGTGGCTGTTTTGAGGAAGGATATAAGGAGGTTTATGATGACAGAGCATATCATGCCAGGGGTTTGGATGTACCGGCGAAGGTGGACGCCAACTCTCGGAGTGAGAAGAAGGCAATGTACGACACGGGAGAGGCTAGCAAATACGAGGAGGTGGAAGTGTGAACTTTCAATACTTACATTAGTCCGAAGAACTCATGCACTTATTATCGGTAACCCTCAATCTAATAAGGAGGTTCACAAAGAGACAAGTACCCCGAGGAGGAGTGTATGGGGGTTTGGTTATCCTTGTGCATCCTCGACTCATGGTACGTGAGTGTACTTTAATATTCGATCCCTCCAAAGATTAGCGATCCATCTAGTAGCTAGAGTTCTCAACTGGTTTTGTAGGTTTTTGAAAATAAACACGGATTACCCAAAATATGACACCTATCACTAATAGTCTAGAGCTCTTGACACCAAAAGTTTAAACATTACTCACAGCAATGCCTCAAAACTATTGCAAGTTACTACTAAAATTAAATAGCAACCTCAATTACCTACTTTCAAGACAAGACACAACCCAGTGCAACAACCAACTCTCTTAACAAGATAAACATGAAAACTAAAGAGAGTTCTAGCAACAAACTAAACAAAAGCCAAGGCTCTTTCTAAAGACAAACTAAGACTAAAACTAAACATGGCAGTAGCTATGAAAAGATAAAGAACACATAACAGCAAAAATGATAAGCATGAAAAATCCTATGATGTGTTCTAAATTTTGAAAGTGGAGCGTGTTTCTCTCCCGCACAAAGTAAGACGGCGTCTAACTTGTTATGAACAACAAGCAAAGCTAAATAAAACTAAAAACAAAACCTAAGAGTGAGACGCTCCAAGCATAGCACATAACGCATGAAGTGATAAAAATATAGTGATACGAAGGACGAACTTATGATTGTTGATGGAGAAGGGGATGCACGGGGGAATCTGTCGTGGGGAAGTCACGACAGATGTCTGTAGAGTCGGACTTATCGTGGTACCTTTGATGCGAGGCGGATTCGAGGAGAGAGTCGACATAAGCACAAGACTCGGCGAGTTACCCAGGTTCAGCCCCGATGGTGCGGTAAAGACCTACTCCTGCTTTTTGACTATAGGGGAATCGACTACTCAATAGGAAGAGTCGATCGTATCGATTATAGTGGTGATGTTCCTTTGGCCTGTTTCCTGGGTTTGATATCCCGGATCGGCTTTCTCATTGTGAACGAGTCCATGTTCTTATCACCAGGTGTCTTGGCCTCTTGCGGCTGGGTGAGCAGGTCGGGCCGTCGTCGTATCGACTTGCCTCTAGAATGTTTTTCTCGATTTGGCATATGTACTCCTGTATGAAGTAGCATTGATCCCAGGTGTGGTTAGCGAGGCGACCCGGTCCGGAATGCTTTGGGCAAGCTTCTTTCATAGCTTTGTCACAATCCCGGTGCCTTTTTTCTTTCCTTGGAGGCTGTTCGTATCTCTGGGAGTGGTTGCTACCGTATTCCCGTCGTGGTCAGGTTGCGTCTGCATTTTCTGTGGTGGGTCCGACATTGAAGTTGGGACTCCTCATATTTGGCTTCACTGGACTTGGCATATCTGGTGATGGCATCCACGAGTCCTTTTAGGTCCTCGGCTATCTCCTTTATGTGTCTTAGAGCGTTGGTTATAGGTGTAAGCCGGTGTCCTGTCGGCTCTTGAGCCCTGTCACACCGTATCTCTTGTGAAAGTCGATCTTGCGCTTCTGTGATACTTTTATGTTTGCATGCCTTTCTCTGGGTTTCTTCTAATTCTTCGTCAGAGCCGGCTGTGTCCCGACCCAGTCGCTGCCATACGTTGGTGGTTCGTAATTCTGAGCCGTTTTCGTTTTTTGATGGATTTTGGGTAGTGTCATGCGTCTCATGAGCTGAATTGTTGAAGTAGGGAGCGTCTGGATCGGATCCGACTCTGCCTTCCCCGATGAATCGAATTGATCTGTTATCTGAGTATTTGTCTTCCTCTCGATATGAGTCGGCGTCGGAGAAGCCATCCTTATCGTGGTTTGGGGCTCCGTCAGGGTGCTCCTGTTCTGGGAGCTCGCCAATAAACCGGAGGAAAGTGTGATGAAGGGTGGTATCAAGCCGACTCGTCTTTTTGAAGGGAATTTGTAGGTCATCATTGAGGGAGTCGGTTGGTTGGGATCCAAATACGTCGTCCACAGGAGTATGTACATTCTGACTTATCTTCTTCTCGAAGTAGCTCCGCCCTACGCGCTGATAGGTGTCTGCCACGTTTTTCAGGCCGTAAAGCCTGGTTGGTGGCTGCCTCTGTGTTTCCATGTGGACTTTTTCTTGTTCAGGGAGCGTTGCCGGCTCATCACCCATTGAGGTTTCGACAGATCATGTCAACTCCGGAGGTTCATTGATAAATCAGATGAAGGCGCCATCGGAGCCGGCAAGTTTCTGGCTTGCTGCTTTAGTAGGAGCACAGTGATCCGGCTCCGGCCCCGACCTGTTCGACTCGCTAATGAAGAGGCGGATGGAGCCGATTGGGACCTGATAGCTGACTCAATGAAATCAGCTTCGGGCCCCCAGGTGGCGTCGTCAATACAGAGCATTCCGCTCCGGCTTCTTGTGATTCGCCCAGTAACAAATCCTTCCATACCTTGCAGAGCTCCCTCCAAAATCTCAACACCTGCGAGCGCAGGCCCCACGGTGGGCGCCAACTGTCATGGGGAAGTCACGACAGATGTCCGTAGAGTCGGACTTATCGTGGGATCTTTGCTGCGAGGCGGATTCGAGGAGAGAGTCGACATAAGCACAAGACTCGGCGAGTTACCCAGGTTCGGCCCCGACGGTGCGGTAAAGACCTTCTCCTGCTTTTTGACTATAGGGGAATCGACTCCTCAATAGGAAGAGTCGACCGTATCGATTACAGTGGTGATGTTTTACCGGCTTAGTCTCGTGGAGATCTAGGCCCTGGAGCGAGTTGTCTAAACCTGGTTTGATGTAAGTCCTCCCTCTGGCTCCCGTGGTCCTCGGCTTATAAAGGTGCCGGGTCCCGGGATTCCTAGAGTCCGACTCCTATATGATATGGAGTTCTATTCTACTTTACAAGTTTTCTACGTGCTATATAAGGTAAGTCGAATTCCTTCTAGGCTTCAATCTTCACGCTTGGCACGTCAGACTCCTGATCGGGTCTTCTTTATGGGCCTTCATATATAAGTCGGCCCAGAGGTTCCTAATGCCGGGTCTATGGGCCTGATCCATCCCCCCAACATTAGCCCCCAGGATTGTTGTGATGCTTTAGTCTTCACAGCAATCTTCTTTATTTTCTTCATTGCCACCGGTTCTTCATGGATCAGGGGCCGACTTTGCGTTTGGCGTTAATTAGGAGTCAAAGTCGTCTCTCTTCAATCTTGCTTCGATTCCTTGATCTTCGTGAAGTCGTCTCATTTCAGTCGAATCGACCAATATGTCCAGAGCCGGCGTAATAATTTTGACCTGCAAACGTTTCTTTGAGGGATTTCCAACGGTCCATCTCGATTTCAGCTGTACAATTAATGATGCCTAGGTTTTCCACGAAAATCGAGGGATCTACTTCCATTTAGCTGGCGGTAAGCGACGCCTCGGGTTTCGAGCAGAGGTCCTTTTATAAATAGACCCCCGTCTACGCCTATCCTCATTATCCCATCCGCATCTTCTCTTCTTCTTCCTCGCGCACGGGAGAACAGGAAGCCTCTCCCTTCGTCCCCGTCTTGTGCCGTCTGATACGGTGATGATAGATCTCACTCGTCGTTGGTTACCCCAAGTGGAAGGTGAGATGTAGCGTAGCAGCAAATTTCCCTCGGTGAAGCTACCAAGGTTATCGAACCATTAGTACTCCAAGAGATACAAGAAGGTGACAACGACACCAAAGATTAAGCTGTTGTCGTGGACCTGCACACAGATACAAATAACTTTGCTCCCAACGAGTAGAGAGGAGTTGTCAATTCCTCCTGCCTTGCTGTTTACAAAGGATCAACGCAAGAGATAATAATAGTGGAAACTGAAAGTAAAGACTGAATGTAAATTGAGGGTGTAAACAATGATATGAAGATGGACCGGGGTCCCGTGATTTTCACTAGTGATGTCTCTCTCCCAAAAGACGATAAAAGTGCTAGCGAGGTAAACAAATCACACTTGGGCATTTGACAGGATTATGAAGGCACCGCAATGCTAACTATGCTGCAAAGAAAGGAAGGGCTCAAAAGCAATGGGCAGTACGCCAAGGTAAGTAGACCGAAATCCAACTGCATCTACTACGAATCATCCACCTTGAGATATCTATCCAGAACATCTCGCTGGTATTAAGTTGCGAATCCCACCCAAAGTGTAAACTCAAAGCAACAGACAACTTCATTAAAAGAACGTTGCGTAAAGTAAACAATCCTTGCATCTGCGGATACAAGCATCGTTGTTTTATCCCTGGTGGCAACAACACATCCCCTAGTCTCATGTTTCTGTCACTCAAGCTAGACATCAAGGGGCTGAACCAACAATCAAGCATAACGCTCCCTCTTGGAGTTGCAACAAATCACTTGGCCAAAGTAAAATACGGCAACGGAGAACATGCAAGAATTTACTCAAGAACAAAATATAAAAGAGAAGAACCAAATATATTACTTATCACAATCTAAACATAGTCTCATAATCCATCAGATCCCAACAAACTCAGCATAGCAACGGTAGAAAATTACAAAGGTGCCTCGATCATGTGAGGCAGCTCACGAGGTCTCGAAAGTGGAAGCACAAAGAGGGGAGAGGAACATCACATAGCTACTGGCCACGGACCCATGGTCCAAGGGGAACTACTCACGGTACATACGGGAGGCGTCCATGGCTATGTATGGTCTCCCGGAGGGGGTTCCTCCTCTCGGCAGGGTGTCGGGGCAGCTTCTCCAGGCAGCCCCGATCTTGAAACGGCGGCGGCGGTACAGTGGAGAGATTGGGGAAAAGATATCGATATTAGGGCTTTCCACCCCGAGGGCTAAATATAGGTGAAGGGGGCACCGAGAGGGGCCACAGAGCAGCCAGGAGGCTCCCTGTCGCGGCCTAGGGCGGGGCAGCGCCAGGGACCCTTCTGGAGTCCCTGTGGTGGCCCCCCTTCCCTCCTTTGGTGTTTTCGGAAGCTTCCGTGTCGCTGATTTTTTATCTGATTTTTCCGGATTTTTTGGAGCACTTTTAATGGCCGAAAAACCCGAAATACAAAAACAGCAGAAAATAGCAACTGGCAGCTGGGTGCACTGGGTTAATAGATTAGTCCAAATATGCTAAAAAGTGTATGAAAGTTCAAGCAAAACATGGCAAAGTCACACAAAACATGCATGGAGCAAGCAGAAATTATAGATACGTTTGGGACGTATCAACATCCCCAAGCTTAATTCCTGCTCGTCCTCGAGTAGGTAAATGATAACAAGCATAATTTCTGTGATGACATGCCACACAACCATATAAGGACTTTTAAGTAAAGCAATCAAAGCATGCAATTCAATTCAAGTCTTAACAAGAAAGAGTCTATATTAGCATTGGCACAAGCAAGAAAAGAACAAAAGGTGCAAGATCTCTCACTGTCCGTGACTCGAATGTCTCCAGATGGTGTTTGCGTGCAAGCAGGGGACTGGGTAAAAGAGAGAAAAAAGGTTGTTGAGAACAACTATCTAGTAAAGTTTCAAACTTGGTCTCCTTTGGATTCTTATCTTGACTCGTCCCCAGACCACTAGCTAGGTACAAGTCAAACTGATCCATTCCCTTTCGATATTTTGAGCAATCATGCAATGGATGAGCGTGAGCAAGAAAGTTGACACCTAAAAGGAGAAACAGAAAGAAGGTGGAGGAGGAAGAGAAAAAGGTGTGAAAGGCTCACATCAATGAGGACAATCATAGGCGAGAGAAGGCCATATGATAGATATGATGTGAGGAGTAGGGATTGCCATGCAACGGATGCACATGTGAGCTAAAAGCTCTCTAAGGGAACTAGTGGGGGTGCATCTAACTTTCTTGCTCAAGAAGACCTAGAGCTCGTTTGAGGAGGCTCGTCATTGGAATATACAAGCCAAGTTCTATAGTGTGAAGGTCCCCACATAGCTATGTGCATGATGATGATCTCTATGGAGTACAAGGGATAGAGGATGAAGTACTAGTGTGGATCTCTCAAAAGGAATAGTAGTGTGCCCCCTTCTCTCTTTTTATTTTTCTTTTTCTCTTTTTTCTATTTTTCGTATTTTTTTGGTGGCCTCAATGCTCTTTCCATTTAACTCTCATCTGTCCTCTTTGGGATCTTTTGATTTTGTCCTCTTTGGGATCTTTTCCTCACTTTAGGGGCAACACTCTATATTTTACAAAAATATAGGAGATCTGCCACATTTTACAAAGGTACTCACATAAAGAAGATATAACTATCATGATGCAAATGTATGACATGAGGATCAAGTCATGAGAAGATGGATGTTGCACAACAATGTATCTCGGAAAGGCTATGGAAATGCCTTGTAGGTAGGCATGGTGGATGTTTTGAGGAAAGATATAAGGAGGCTTATGATGACAGAGCGTATCGTGCCAAGGGTTTGGATGCACCGGCGAAGTATGCGCCAACTCTCAAGGTGAGAAAGGGCAATGCACGGTACCGAAGAGGCTAGAAAAAGTATAGGTGGTGGAAGTGTCAACTTTCGAATACTCACATTAGTCCGAAGAACTCATGCACTTATTATCGGTACCTTTCAATCTAATCAGGAGGTTCACAAAGAGACAAGTACCCCGAGGAGGAGTGTATGGGGGTTTGGTTATCCTTGTGCATCCTCGACTCATGGTACGTGAGTGTACTTTAATATTCAAACCCTCCAGAGGTTAGTGATCCATCTAGTAGCTAGAGTTCTCAACAGGGGTTTTTGGTTTTCGAAAAACACACGGATTGCCCAAAATACGACATCTATCACTAATAGGCTCGAGCTTGACACCAAAAGTTCAAACATTACTCTAGTCAATACCTCAAAACTATTGCAAGTTACTACTACAAAGAGAACAACAACTTGAACTACCTACTTCTACTCAAGACACAAAACTCAGTGCAACAGGCAAACTCTCTAACAAGATAAAACATGCAACCTATAGAATGTTCAACCTAAAACAAATGAAAATCTCTAGAAAAACTAAAGCACTACAACTAAACAGAGCAACAACTAAGAAAAGAAAAAGAACAACTCACAGCTGAAAGTATAAGCATGCAAATCATATGAGGAGTTCTAATTCAAGCGGAGCGTGTATCTCCCCCATACAAAAGAGTAAGCTGGGGTCTAACTTGTTACTACAGCAAACAAAGCAAAAACAAACTTAGAAAAGTAAAGGGCGAGACGCTCCAAGCATAGCACATAACACATGAAGTGATAAAAATATAGTGCAACGAGGGACGAACTGATAATTGTGGATGAAGAAGGGAATGCAGGGGGCATCCCCAAGCTTAGACGCTTGATTCTCCTTGAATATTTATTGGGGGTGCACATGGGCATCCCCAAGCTTGAGCGTTTGACACTCCAGGATCTTCTTTCATTATCTTCCATCGCACACTTGAAAACTCCCTTCATACATAACTCATTGTAGACTGATTAGAGAGGTTAGTACCCTATTAAAATAATTTTTTCCTTACTTGAAATAAAGATAATCTTGAAGGTCTACTTTTTATCAAGATTGCCAAAAAGTTTTTGCAAAGAAAAAGCAAGCTTAAGGTTTGAAAAAGTAAGGAGAGACAAAACGTGGCAGAATCTGTGAAAAACAGAACAGCAGGTAGAAACGAATTTTTTAGGGATACTTCTGCAACTCAAATAAAAAAACTCAGAACATAATCAAGTTTCGTAATTGTATAGATCACGCTGTGTAAAAAATTCGGCTCAAAAAGATGAACTGGGATTTTTCTCTGATTTTTCTAGTCACGAGGACAGAATCTGTTTTCTGGACAGCATGTCACAACTTTCACTTCCCTTGGCATATGAGGCTAAACTTGGCACAAAGCTTGAAAAGTAAAGATACAATGATGTTGCTACAGTAGTAACAATCCTCAAGACCACTAAGAACAGAATAAAAGAAAAAAGAAAAACCTAAATTCGTTGCGGGCTGCCTCCCGAAAGCGCTTCTTTAAAGCCATTAGCTAGGCTTAAAGCAAAAGATCAAAGTTCTCCAAAATCATCGGAAGGTTCACCAAGGATCTCAAAAGGGTTTTCAATAATCTCATCCTTGTTCTTCCAAGGGAAAAGGTACATACCTTTTGCTTTACCATGCAAACATATTTGTCCTTTACCTATATCAATGAAGCCTTTCATGGCTCGGAGGAAGTCCCTTCCAAGCACTATATTTCCTTGATTGGCCTTCATGATGGAGAAGTCAATCTCCACACTCCTTTTTAGAAAAATGACCTGGACATCTTTCAATCTTCCCTGGATATCAGAAATATCACCATTAGAATGTTCATGGAAAGATGGAAATTTGTCCATGCTTGCAAGGTACAAAGAATCATAAATAAAGCTAGGCATTATAGAAACTCTAGATCCAATGTCGCAAAAAGCAAGGAAGTTCTGCTTAGAGATAACAATCCTAACAAAAGGCTCCCAGTCATTTTATAATTCCAAAATCTCCTTTCTAGGAGGATTTTGTTTTTCTACTACTTTTAAGTCTAGAGCATCAAGTTTCTTCTCAATAGTAGCAATTCTATCTACAACAGTATCAAAACCATCATAGACATAATAACTAGATAAACCATGTATAATTTCAAGAGCTCTAGCTTCATCACACTCTAAAAAGTCTCCTTCAGCTATAAGATCAAGAGAGTGCTTACACCACTTAAAAAGGCCAAACTAAAAATTGCTAAGCACAATTCTTATAGGTAACCAAGGCATATTTGCCTTATGTGCTTCAGAAATTCTGTCCCATGCCTTCTTCATATTCTCCCCGTTCCTTTGGTGGAAATCCAAGACCTCAGATTCCCTCATAGAACCAACTCCTAACATACTTGACCACAAAAGAAAGGTAACATGTATTTTTGGTATTTTTGATAAGGGACACAAAAGTAAAAACTGAAAGGTAAACTAACAAGACTAAAAAGCAAAGATAAAAGATAGTCTGCAAATCCCCTACCTTGTAGACTGGACTCCCCGGCAACGGCGCCAAAAATTAGCTTTTTTCGGCACCAGTCTACTTGTAGCTCCTTGAATCCCCGGCAACGGCGCCAGAAATTAGCTTGATACGGTGAGGATAGATGTCACTCCTCGTTGGTTACCCCAAGTGGAAGGTGAGATGTAGCGTAGCAGCAAATTTCCCTCGGTGAAGATACCAAGGTTATCAAACCAGTAGGACTCCAAGAGATACAAGAAGGTGACAACGGCACCAGAGATTAGGCTGTTGTCGTGAACCTGCACACAGATACAAATAACTTTGCTCCCAACGAGTACAGAGGAGTTGTCAATTCCTCCGGCCTTGCTGTTTACAAAGGATCGACACAAGAGATAATAATAGTGGCAACTGAAAGTAAAGACTGAAAGTAAATTGAGGGTGTAAACAATGATATGAAGATGGACCGGGGTCCCGTGATTTTCACTAGTGATGTCTCTCTCCCAAAAGACGATAAAAGTGCTAGCGAGGTAAACAAATCACACTTGGGCATTTGACAGGATTATGAAGGCACCGCAATGCTAACTATACTGCAAAGAAAGGAAGGGCTCAAAAGCAATGGGCAGTACGCCAAGGTAAGTAGACCGAAATCCAACTGCATCTACTACGAATCATCCACCTTGAGATATCTATCCAGAACATCTCGCTGGTATTAAGTTGCGAATCCCACCCAAAGTGTAAACTCAAAGCAACAGACAACTTCATTAAAAGAACGTTGCGTAAAGTAAACAATCCTTGCATCCGCGGATACAAGCACCGTTGTTTTATCCCTGGTGGCAACAACACATCCCCTAGTCTCATGTTTGTATCACTCAAGCTAGACATCAAGGGGCTGAACCAACAATCAAGCATAACGCTCCCTCTTGGAGTTGCAACAAATCACTTGGCCAAAGTAAAATACGGAAACGGAGAACATGCAAGAATTTACTCAAGAACAAAATATAAAAGAGAAGAACCAAATATATTACTCATCACAATCTTAACATAGTCTCATAATCCATCAGATCCCAACAAACTCAGCATAGCAACGGTAGAAAATTAAAAAGGTGCCTCGATCATGTGAGGCAGCTCACGAGGTCTCGAAAGTGGAAGCACAAAGAGGGGAGAGGAACATCACATAGCTACTTGTCACGGACCCATGGTCCAAGGGGAACTACTCACGGTACATACGGGAGGCGTCCATGGCTATGGATGGTCTCCCGGAGGGGGTTCCTCCTCCCGGCAGGGTGCCGGGGCAGCTTCTCCAGGCAGCCCTGATCTTGAAACGGCGGCGGCGGCGGTACAGAGGCGAGATCGCGGAAAAAAGATCGATATTAGGGGTTTCCACCCCGAGGGCTAAATATAGGCGAAGGGGGGCACCGAGAGGGGCCACAGGGCAGCCAGGAGGCTCCCTGGCGCGGCCTAGGGTGGGGCCGCGCCAGGGACCCTTCTGGAGTCCCTGTGGTGGCCCACATCCCTCCTTTGGTGTTTTCGGAAGCTTCCGTGTCGCTGATTTTTTATCTGATTTTTCCAGATTTTTTGGAGCACTTTTAATGGCCGGAAAACCTGAAATACAAAAACAGCAGAAAACAATAACTGGCATCTGGGAGCACTGGGTTAATAGATTAGTCCAAATATGCTGAAAAGTGTATGAAAGTTCAAGCAAAACATGGCAAAGCCACACAAAACATGCATGGAGCAAGCAAAAATTTAGATACGTTTGGGACGTATGACCGTCCCTCCTGCATCTTTTGCGCAAGACGGCCTAGGACCGTGCCATTCTCACACGCCATTAAGGTAAGTTCTTCATCACCTTTATTGCGCTATAGTTCTGTAGAATTCTCCATTGTTGCGAGCTTCAAGTTCCACTGTTTTTAGTAGATCAATACGGCCCCTGGAGATGCACTATGCATGTTGGTAGATAGGATAGGATCGATGATGGATAGCCCCAGAAGTGATTGCTTCGTAGAACAACCGTAGTTTACAGATCTATTTTTATCTTTGCAATTGTTCCCAGTTTTTTGAAAGGCATAGGTCTGTTCGTCTTTTTTCACCTATTTCTCGGGGTCGTTAGATCCAATCGCTCCGATGTATTTTGCGAAAACTGTTTGTATAGTTTTCCTTGTGAGTCGGTTTATGACCGACTCTAGTTTTACTTTCTCTAGATCCGACTTCTGCACCATGGGCCGAAAAACTGCTGCTGATAAGAGCAAGAAAGAAGTCGTTGCGGAAAAGGGTAAAAAGGCAGCCGGTAGTACTAAACCCCCAGCTTCAAGGCCGACTTTAGAGGCCAATTGGTCAAAGAGCTGGGTCACATATGCTTTTTTAAAGGAGATGGAGACAGAGGGGATTTTTCCTCCCCAAACTGAAATTAAGTGGCGAGCTCCTGGAAAATAGACCCGGCCTCAGCCTCAGGGGAACGAAGTCGTTGTTTTTGCTGATCTTATCACCAGAGGCTTCTGTCCTCCCGGCTCTAAGTTTTTCAGGAATGTGCTGCACTGTTATAAATTGCATCCTCGGGATCTGAGTGCTAATTCAATGCTTAATATCTGTCATTTCCAAGTGTTCTGCGAGGTTTATCTGCAGATGAGGCCGAGTTTAGCTCTGTTTGCCACGTCCTATTACTGCAATAGGCAAACTGAATATAGTGGAGGTCCGGCTTTGGAATGTGGCGGAGTTACTATTCAAAAGGACGCCAAGTCGATTTACCCATCACTCAAGCTGAGTTCCCATGTGAAAACATGGCAAAAATCTTTCTTTTACTGCACCGTTGTGACTCCTGAGAAAGAAAACCCTCTGCCTGGCTTTCGTGAGAGTGAACTTGAATTTCATGACGACTTGAACTTGTTTCCTTCGGATGCTCATAATAAAAAGCATGAGCCGATTATGGCTTGGATAAAGGATTTGTTAGCTCATGGTCTTGCCGGAACATATCTGATCAAATGTTGGATAGGTTGGCAAATCCAACCTCTTAGCTTGAGAGACCGACTCATGTGTGAGTATTCGGGACCGGATGACCCCATGTGTTTTGCGAAGAAGGAGATTTCTGGAGGAGCTCTGGTGACGACTTTCAAATTTTTTCTTGCTGAGCGTATAGAGGATATCAAGAAAGTCGGCCTCCTCCCGTTCTGTGAAGCCAATCCGGCTCTTCCGGTATGTTTATTTGGTTATTCCTCCTTAACATAATATTTGTCCAGAGATCTTGACCTTCCAACTCTTTTGCTTCCAGGAAGATGATCCATGGTGGAATGTGGGGAAAGACCTCCCTATGGAAGAAGTCGATGCTAAAAGTCTGAGTCATTCGGTAAGATCTACTTGATTGCTCCTTTTGTAATATCCTTTTTTCTTACCCTTTTGGTTTCCGTAGGATGACTCGGAGGAGGATGATGAAGATGAAGATGAACAAGTGGAAGTTCTTCCGGTTAAGGCTGACTCTCGCAAGTAGAGCAAGGTCGCCAACCCACCGGTAATATCTTTTCCGGCTTTTTACAATGATTTGAGACAAGCTTGTGTCTTATGTTTTTTGTTTATAGGCACAAAGTCGCAAGAGGCATACAAGTAGTTCCGACTCGGAGGACCCTCTTGTGGTTTTGATTGATGAACCTCGAAAGCTCTGACAAAAGCCGACTCTAGTCGCAGCTCCTTCTCATCAGTCAGCTGGGATTTCCGAGGGTCAACATCAGGGTGGCGACTCTGGAGCCGGTACTCCTTCTTCTGAGGGTTCTTCTGTCCAGATGTCGGTTTTCCCAATCAACCATGGGTAAGTGTTTATTTCTTAGGACGATAACTTTGTCCTTTGTATGTATGATTTGCTAACGCATTCTATTTTTGTTTTGAAGCAGAGCTCGAATTGACCCCAAGGATCTGGCCGACTCCTCTTTTGCTAAGGTGTCGGCTATCATATCTGATAAATTGCCAGAGGTTTCAGTTTCTGAAGCTTTGAAGAAAGCTGGTTTAGAGGAGTCAAGCCCATCAGACATATACAAAGATAAATCTCCTGAAGCCGGCCTCGACAAGCCAACGGTTCCTTCTGAAGAAGTGGTGGTTGAACCAAGTTCTGTGATGGCTCCTTCTAAGGAAAAGGCGGCTGCTGATGAAGTTTTGATTACTGGGATTCGGATGGGTGACCCACCTGCTAGTACAACCACAATGAAGGTTTTAGACGACAAGAGCCAGGTGATAAGTCAACCTACTGAGTCAGTATCTGAGAAGACTTTTCTTGAATATTTGTTCAAGCGGTCCTTAGCTTGTTCTTCAGAGCAGCATGGCATTTTCCTCCAGCTTCGGGGGCGTTATGAGGTATGTACTTGCATGTACTGTCCTTGATGCTATATATCTGTAGCCCTCATAAGCCGGCTTGGTGATTGATTACCATGCTGGGTTATGAAAAATAAGCTATATGAGCCATGAGTTAGTAGACATATTCTGTAGTATGCCGAGTTATAATAAGCTTTGAACTGTAGCCCTCATGAGCCGGCAGAATGTGATTACGTTTCTACCGGGTCATGTTTGTCTTTTGTAGTTTTAGCCCCCAAGTAACTTTGTTTAAGCAATAGGTCTAAGTGAATACTTAGTAATATTTCATTACTTGTAGGCTGTTGCTATGGACGCTGGGAAATCCAAGCATCAGATGGAGGAAAGGCTCGCTGCAGAGTCGGCAAAGCTGAAAGGAGCTGATGAAGAAATTGGCCGGCTCCGTGAGGAGTTGATAAAGAAGGACAAAGAACTAGAAGCCTTCAGAGCTGAGATGTCTGAAGCCGCAAATGTTCTGACCAGAGCTGTAAATGATGCAGCGGCTCAGCGTGATACGGCTGAGCGGAAGTTAAAGTCGGCACAAAAGAAGCTGGAGACACTCAAGGTTAGTATTCACCGGCTTGTGTCAGCTATCTTTGGTGAGTCGGCTAAACTGCTTTTTTGAATCTAGGTGTTCCAATTTTCTTTGTTGCTTGCTGACTTTGGTTTCTTTTAGTTTCTTGGATAGGCAAAGATCATGATATTCTGGGTGAGACGCCTGCTACAAAGCTGACTTGCACATTTTCCCTGGTCAAACAATTGTTTGAGGGTGCGTGTAAAGCAATTTATGCGACTCAGCCCAAGCCCCCAAGAATGAAGAGGATAACTGATATGATGGGCCCTCTCTCGGTTGTACCTGAGTGGGTGAAGTTGGGGAAGCGATCGGCTTGCTGCATGGGAGTGATGCGTGGCTTGGAACTTGCCAAGACATATCATTCTGGTTTGAAGTTGGATCGTCTGGCTGCCGGCTTCCCGGAACTTAAGGAAGATGAGTCAAATTTTTCCAAGGAGGATTTCATCAAGGTACATAAAGAAACTCGCCCTTTTTCCACAAAGATTGCTGATGACATTGAGCTGAGTCGGATAGAAACTGGATATGATGAGAGCAACAAGAGGCGATGGATCAATCTGCCGACTCCTGTTGAGTTTTCTCTTTTCCCTCCTTCAAAGGTGGCTTCGGATCCGGCGAACCCCGTGGAGCCGTTTCCAGGAGGAGAAGAGGATGACTTGATGATGGATGACATTGCTAATGTGGATTTAATGAAGTGTAACGATGAGATCTTGCCATCAGCAAATGTTGCCGGGTCGTCGTCTCAGAGTCAGGCCAATGTCTCGTCATAAGCCTCTTGTTGAGACAAAAAAATTTTATAATATTTATGCGGCCGTAGCGCCGGGTTTGTAATATTGGGAAACGTGTCCCGTGACTTTGTGACCAGCGTGTGGTCAGATACTTTTATGGCATTGAATTTTTCCTTTTCGTCTTTTGAAGGCCAATCTTTATAATGCCATCCGACTTTTGTCTTTTGACTTGTTTGTTGTTTGTTTGGAGAAGCTTTTCCATCTAACATGAGCCGAATCATAGATACTTTCAGAGTGTAATCTTCACGAGTCGGTATAATCATCATTGCGTCGTGCCGACTCACTAGGATAATTTGAACTGTAGCCCTCAAAGTGTTGGGTTATCTTTACCCGCAGAAATCTGGTGACTTACAATCCTTTGCATGTTTTTCTGAAGTCGGCAAATATTTTTGTGTCAAGCCCTTTGATAAGGATTTTTTTTCGAAGTGCTACATGCTCGGTGTATGCAGTTGGGTGATGTACCGGGTCTTTACTTGATAAAAAGTCTTGAAGTGTAGTCCCCATGAGTCGGTATGTGCATCCGTGTGCAGTACCGAATCACATAGGTTTTAATTGGCCTGGTTACGTAGATATTTCACGATGGGTTGGATCCCAGCTTCCAAGTAGAGTGGCCCTTCGAGTGTTGGAATATGTTTCTTTCGGGAACCCGGAATAATGTATGCTAACTCTTAAGTCGGCTGGAGCATCTGAATGTGGCGAGAGCCGGTGCGACGATAGTCGACTTATATATTTTATATGGAGAGAGCCAGTACGACGAGTGTCGATTTGTATATATGGCGAGAGCCATTGCGACTGAAGTCTATTTTATAATGCAGTAGATGCAATGATGTAAAGTGTAATGCAGTCGGCATGTGTGTACTGACAAACAGCCGCGTTTACATAGGAAAAAAATTCGAGTTCTAGTCCCGATGAGTCGGCGTGTGTGTGTTTGGACACATTACTGAATCCTCTAAAAAATGCTTATAATGATGTATGCAAAAAGGTAAATTATGATTTTCTCATATAGAAGTCGACTCCGGATTCATCTTTTCCTCATTTTATTTTTGTTTAGAATTTTTTTGGGTTATCCATGAGTCGGAACTTCTCTGTATGCCGTCCCACATTGATCAGAGTTTTTCCGTTTGCTTTAAAACTTTCTTCTTGAGAGTTTTTAGCCGGGTTTCGTGTATTTAGATCGTATGGGAATCGACCATACAGGCGGTTATAAGGCGTGGAGTGCCACATGTATATGCCGAGTTTTCTTGGTTAAGACTTGATGAGTGTAATTGAGCCCATAAGATTTCCCTGAAATAAGCTATATACATGTAATTACACATATGTGTCGGGTTTTCTCAGTTTTAAAGGTTTGATGGGTATCATCAAGTCCCCCTGAGTTATCCCTGAAATAAACACATAAGTGCTCAGATAAAATTTTGAGAGTTGATCAAACTCCCAAGTTTCTGAGAGAATAATAATGCAAAGTATGATATGCATAATGCAATTGCACGTAAAAGTGAGTATAGGATATAATGCATGCAAAAGTCGTTGAGGTTATAGCCAATCGACGATGATTTTTTACAATCAACTTATTCATTTTATGTGGCGAGAGCCAGTAAACGAGAGTCAACTGTTTATAGAGTGGCGAGAGCCGGTGCAATGAGAATCGACTTTATATGGTAGATGGCGATGGCCGACTCTAGGTGTAGTAGGGACGGAGTCGGACGATATCCCATGTTCTTTCATTTGTTGATAAGTACATGGGCTGCCGGTTTCTTCGTTTTCTTCCTGAGTCGGTTGGTTTCGATGAGCAGTATCTATTCTTTACTGTGATGAGGTGTTTGGGGTATCTCATCCTTTGGTCTGTTTCCTGGGTTTGATATCCCGGATCGGCTTTCTCATTGTGAACGAGTCCATGTTCTTATCACCAGGTGTCTTGGCCTCTTGCGGCTGTTTGAGCCGGTCGGGCCGTCGTCGTATCGACTTGCCTCTAGAATATTTTTCTCGATTTGGCGTATGTACTCCTGTATGAAGTAGCATTGATCCCAGGTGTGGTTAGCGAGGAGACCCGGTCCGGAATGCTTTGGGCAAGCTTCTTTTATAGCTTTGTCACAATCCCGGTGCTTTTTTTATTTCCTTGGCGGCCGTTCGTATCTCTGGGAGTGGTTGCTACCGTATTCCCGTCGAGGCCAGGTTGCGTCTGCATTTTCTGTGGTGGGTCCGACATTGAAGTTGGGACTCCTCATATTTGGCTTCACTGGACTTCGCATATCTGGTGATGGCATCCACGAGTCCTTTTAGGTCCTCGGCTATCTCCTTTATGCGTCTTAGAACGTTGGTTATAGGTGTAACCCGGTGTCCTGTCGGCTCTTGAGCCCTGTCACACCGTATCTCCTGTGAAAGTCGATCTTGTGCTTCTGTGATACTTTTATGTTCGCATGCCTTTCTCTGGGTTTCTTCTAATTCTTCGTCAGAGCCGGCTCTATCCCGACCCAGTCGCTGCCATACGTTGGTGGTTCGTAATTCTGAGCCGTTTTCGTTTTTTGATGGATTTTGGGTAGTGTCATGCGTCTCATGAGCTGAATTGTTGAAGTAGGGAGCGTCTGGATCATATTTTTCTGGATCGGATCCGACTCTGCCTTGCCCGATGGATCGAATTGATCCGTTATCTGAGTATTTGTCTTCCTCTCGATATGAGTCGGCGTCGGAGAAGCCATCCTTATCGTGGTTTGGGGCTCCGTCAGGGTGCTCCTGTTCTGGGAGCTCGCCAATAAACCCGATGAAAGTGTGATGAAGGGTGGTATCAAGTCGACTCATCTTTTTGAAGAGAATTTGTAGGTCATCATTGAGGGAGTCGGTTGGCTGGGATCCAAATACGTCGTCCACAGGAGTATGTACGTTCTGACTTATCTTCTTCTCGAAGTAGCTCCGCCCTACCTGCTGATAGGTGGCTGCCACGTTTTTCAGGCCGTAAAGCCTGGTTGGTGGCTGCCTCTGTGTTTCCATATGGACTTTTTCTTGTTCAGGGAGCGTTGCCGGCTCATCACCCATTCAGGCTTCGACAGATCATGTCAACTTCGGAGGTTCGTTGATAAATCCGATGAAGGCGCGATCGGAGCCGGCAAGTCGCCGGCTTGCTGCTTCAGTAGGAGCACAATGATCTGTCTCCGGCCCCGACCTGTTCGACTCGCCAATGAAGAGGGGGATGGAGCCGATTGGGACCTGATAGCCTGACTCAATGAAATCAGCTTCGGGCCCCCAGGTGGCGTCGTCAATACAGAGCATTCCGCTCCGGCTTCTTGTGATTCGCCCAGTAACAAATCCTTCCATACCTTGCAGAGCTCCCTCCAAAATCTCAACACCTGCGAGCGCAGGCACCACGGTGGGCGCCAACTGTCATGGGGAAGTCACGACAGATGTCCGTAGAGTCGGACTTATCGTGGGACCTTTGCTGCGAGGCGGATTCGAGGAGAGAGTCGACATAAGCACAAGACTCGGCGAGTTACCCAGGTTCGGCCCCGACAGTGCGGTAAAGACCTACTCCTGCTTTTTGACTATAGGGGAATCGACTCCTCAATAGGAAGAGACGATCGTATCGATTACAGTGGTGATGTTTCGCCGGCTTAGTCTCGTGGAGATCTAGGCCCTGGAGCGAGTTGTCTAAACCTGGTTTGATGTAAGTCCTCCCTCTGGCTCCCGTGGTCCTCGGCTTATAAAGGTGCCGGGTCCCGGGATTCCTAGAGTCCGACTCCTATACGATATGGAGTTTTATTCTACTTTACAAGTTTTTTACGTGCTATATAAGGTAAGTCGAATTCCTTCTAGGGCTTCAATCTTCATGCTTGGCACGTCAAACTCCTAATCGGGTCTTCTTTATGGGCCTTCATATATAAGCCGGCCCGGAGGTTCCTAATGCCGGGTCTATGGGCCTGATCCATCACCCCGACAACATCCCCAAGCTTAGACGCTTGAGTCTCCTTGAATATTTATTGGGGACGCATGGGGGAATCCCCAAGCTTGAGCGCTTGACACTCCCGGATCTTCTTTCATCATCTTCCATCACACACTTGAAAACTCTCTTCAAACATAACTCCTCATAAGCTGATTAGAGAGGTTAGTACCCGTAATAAAATATTGTTTCCCCACTTTAATAAAGATTTCTTGAAGGGTTTTTGCAAAGAAAAAGAAAGCTTATGGTTAGCAAAATTAAGGAGAGACAAAACGTGGCAGAATTTGTGAAAATTAGAACAACAGGTAGTAGAGAATTTTTTGGGGGTACTTCTACAACTTAAATAAAAAAACTCAGAACATACGAAAGTTACGAAATTGTATAGAGCACGCTGTGTAAAAATTTCAGCTAAAAATATGAACTGGTGATTTGATACGATTTTTCCGGTCACGAAGACATAATCTGTTTTCTGGACAACATGTCACAACTTTTGCTTCCCTTGTCATATGAGGCTATAACTTGGCACAAAGATTGAAAATAAAGATACAATGATGTTGCTAAAGTAGAAACAATCATCAAGACCACTAAAAACAGAAGTAAAAACATCTTGGGTTTCCTCCCAACAAGCGCTTTCTTTTATGCCTTTAAGCTAGGCATAAGGCAAAAGATCAAGTTGTATCAATCGAACCATCATCAAGATCATCAAAAAGCTCTTCAATTGTATAACTAGTCTTATTAGGTCTTTCAAATAAAGGCCTAATGAAGATAATTCTAGGGATAAACCAAAAGGCGGAAAATCAATGTGATTTTCATTTATAAATTTATCAAAGAGAGGCATTTCTTCCAAACTTTTCACGGTTTCAACTTCCTTGGCAATGGGTGGATTATTTTTGGGTCGGGGAACCTTAGGGACATAATTGAACTTAGGTTCCCTCCTTTCCGGAGTCTCTACCCTTTTTGGTTTGATTGAGGAGAAGGTGGTTCCTAGAGTATTAATAACTTCCTCAATCTTATCAATCCTAGAAGGATCCATATCATGGAATTTTATGGTCTCCAAAGTTTTAACAATTTTAAGCATGGAGCTATCAAGCGTATTCAAATTCCCTTGAATCTTGCGATCCAACTCATTTATCCTAGTTATACTTGGTATTTCTAACTCTAACTTTTCAAGTTTTTTCATAATGTGAGATAGAGTTATATCTTCTTGTATGCTAGCAACAGGGAGGTTTCCAACAAGATTTTCAATAACATTAAGAGACTCCCAAATTGGGGCTTATAAGAAATTCCCATTGATAGTAGTATCTATTACGAATAGGCCAAGGAGTAATCCCAACATAAAAATTTCTAAGCAGGATAGTAGTGGATTGCTTCTTGGTGGCTATTTTTTGAGAATCATTAATTCTCTACCAAGCATCTTTTACTTTCACCACCTTTTTGTTTAAAGGTGAGAACCTCTGTCTCAATAAAGGCAAAAGGACCAGACATAATGACAACTACTAGAAAGATAAATAATTTTTTTGTGATTTTGATATAAGACACAAAGATAAAAACTGAAAGGTAAAGTAACAAGACTAAAAATTAAAGGTAAAAGGTAGTGGGAAACTGCCCTATCTTATCACTCAGAGTCCCCGGCAACGGCGCCGGAAATTTGCTTGATACGCGAGAGATGATAATTGCTTCTCGCCCTTCGTAGGTTACGCCAAGTGGAAGGTGAGATGCAGCGTAGCGGCAAGTTTCCCTTGGTGAAGATACCAAGGTTGAGAGTGTCGACCAGTAGGACTCCGACAATGATAAGTAGGTGGTGAAGTGAACAATGGCGCCGTTCACAACCGAGGTTGCTTACTTCACCTGGACCTGCACACAACACAAATAACTTTGCTCCCAACAAAGTTTAGAGAGGTTTTCAATCTCTCCGGTCTTGCTGTTTACAAAGGATCAAACGCAAGGGATAATGATAATGGTGAGAGCAACTAGAAAGTAAAAGCAGAAAATAAAATGAGCGTGTAAACAGTGATGAGAATATGGACCGGGGTCCCGTGATGTTCACAAGTGACGTCTCTCTCCCAAAAGACGATAAAACTGCTATGCGAGGTAAACAAATTACAGATGGGAAATTGACAGGATTATAAATGCACCGCAATGCTAACTATGCCACAAAGAAAGGAAGAGGCTCATAAGCATGGGCAGTATGCCAAAATAAGTAGACCACAATCCAACTGCATCTACTACTAATCATCCACCTTGAGATATCTATCCAGAACATCTCGCTGGTATTAAATTGTGAGCCCCACCCAAAGTGTAAACCCAAAGCAACAGACAACTGCATTAAAAGAACTTTGCGTAAAGTAAACAATCCTTGCAACCGAGGTTACAAGCACCGTTGTTTTCCCCCTTGTGGCCACATCACATCCCCTAGAATCATGTTTCGGTCACTCAAGCGTGTCATCAGGGGGCATGAACCCACAATCGAGCATAACGTTCCCTCTTGGAGTCACTACCTACTACTTGACCAAAGCAATAAACAGCAACAGAGAACATGCAAGAATTACTTAGGAACAAAAATATAAGAGATAAGAACCAAATATATTACTCTATCACAATCTGAACATAATCTCATAATCCATCAGATCCCATCAAACTCAGCATAGCAAAAGAAGAAAGATTACATATGTGCCTCGATCATGTAGGGCAGCTCACGAGGTCTAAACCATGAAGAACAAAGAGGGGATGAGAACATCACATAGCTACTGATCACGGACCCATGGTCAAAAGGAAACTACTCACGGCACATCCGGGAAGCGTCCATGGTGAAGGGGAAGCTCCCGGAGGTCGATCCTCCCACCGGCATGGTGCCGGGAAGGGTCCTGCTGGTGCTCCCGATCTTGGAAGCGCGGCGGCGGCAGAACAGAGGCGAGATCGTGAAAAGGGGTTCTGTCTTCGGAAGTTTCACATCGCGGGAGATTTATAGGCGAAGGGGGGCAGCCAGGGGGCCACAAGGGGTCCAGGAACCCCCCCCTGGCGCGTCCAAGCCCTAGGTCGCGCCAGCTAGGCGCCTGGGGCCCTGTGGGTCCCACCTGGCACCCCTTCGGGACTCCGCAAGGTTCCTTCACGCTGTTTTTATCTGATTTTTCCTGAATTGTTTGAGCACTTTTAATATGGGGAAAAACTGAAATAGAAAAACAGCAGAAAACAGAAACTGGCACTAGGGTGCACTGAGTTAATAGGTTAGTACAAATATGATCAAAAGTGTATGAAAGTGTATCTAGATCATAGAAATATCACGCAAAACATGCATGGAGCAAGCAGAAACTATCGATACGTTTGGGACGTATCACCGCGCCAGGGGGCGCATGGGCACCTCGTGGCCCCCCTCTGGTCCCTTTTCGGCGAAGCTTCGTCAATCTTCTGGAAAATATCCCCCATCGATTTTCAGCGCATTTGGAGATGTTCTATTTCAACAACTCAATGTCCACTTTTCTCTGCTGAATCCTGCGTCTACTGTTTCGGCACCGGAAAGTTGCAAACTGTGTAAAACAAGCCAAAACAACATAAGAATAGCATCATAACATGAAATATATCAATGAATAGGGGTGAATTACGATATAAATAGTGATGCATTTTGGACGTATCAACTCCCCCAAGCTTAGACCTCGCTTGTCCCCAAGCGAATAATGAGTTCGGTAAACCTGTCCACAAGTTTAGAGAGTGAAGTGTCGATAAATAGAATACGTACAAGAAGCATCATGATTTCTTCACCAAACTCAAGCATCCTCAACAACAACCTCAACTCATAAGGCCCTTATGAGAAAGTAATAACAATTTTAATCAAAAGTAGGGCTAAGGAAACTCATCAAATCATAGCTAACATATCCTTGGTCAAAGGACAACTAATAACTTTTACTTTTGTCCTTTCTTTTTATAATGATTTTTTTTGAAGATTTTGGAAGAACATGTTATTAGTCATGAAGTGAAAGTGCCAACAAAAGGAAGATGTTTGCTTGGTGCAAGTTTTCACAAACAACCTACTTATCAAATGATAATGTCAACAAAGATTAGACATGCCAGTTCCTCCTCGTATTAGGGGTTTGCATATTAGACATGCAATCTCGGGGTAAAACTTGTCCAACTTAAGAAGATCATGAATTACCTACTACTTCCTCATGAGCTAAACAAGAGGCACAAAACAGAAGATTTTGAACATTTAAGGATAACACATAAATTCTATACTTTTAGGAGTGGTAGTGAAATACCATGAATAGGAAGGTATGGTGGACTCATATGGAAGATATTGGTTTCAGGGTACGGATGCACAAGCAAAAATCTGCTCGGCAGAGAGTTTGGCTAGAAAAGGCTTTGAGAGAACATACCATTGATAATGAATTAGATGCAAAGCATATAAAGCATAAAAATTAAGGTAAGCATAACGCATCAAATTGTCTTCCTTGTCAACATAACACTTCAAGCATAATAACATAAAGGTTTTGGCTATGTTGCTACTTGAGAAAATCATGCATGTTGTCAAGACCAAATCTATGTCTGCCAAAATTTAAATAAAGTTTCAAAGCCATACCTGATATAAGGTCAATACTCCCCATAAGAGTCATCATATAAGGTCGATTGTGTGAAGGGAATACCGAGTGCAGCGAAGGAACCAATAGACTTCTCATTAATATTCTATCATAAAAGACTCCACACTCACGGATACAAGACTCACCACAAAGGAGTGATAGACCTCAATGCAAACACCTATTTCATATAATAACTTCCATAGACATAATACGAATCTACTTGACTCTAAAAGACGAAGATAAAGATAAAGATACCGGGCACTCCCCAAGCTTGGAACAAGCTAAGGGGATGCCATTACCAGAGGAGATTTCACTCCTCATTCTTGTTCCTGTTGATCACGTAGTCCTTGGCTAAGCGCTTCCATGGAAGAGGTTCTCCCGTCTCATCAGAAGCTTCAGTCTCCAAGATCCTGCACACAACACCCAAACCCATGCGCAAAAACTTTAGTTCATACTCACAGTTCTGGTTCTGGAGGTCATAAATCTGCCCTTGGAGCTCAATCAATCTTTCTTCCAGTTCGGTCACGCTTGACCACATCTCCTTCATCTCCTTCTTGTAGAATGCCTTCAGCTCGTTGATGATGTTGAAGTTGGCTTCAACACTACGCTCAACCATCTTCTTGTACCTGAAGACTTCTTGATCCACTTCTTCCAACCTGGCCTTGATGCTCCCCTCCTTGACAGGTTCCTTTAGATCTTCTTGGTGGAGGACACCATCCTCCAACCGAATGGTTTGAGGGTGCTTCTTCACCTCAGCGAGGTATGGGTTGATGACGTTGACAAGGAACTTGTCCTTGGGGGAACTTGGGGAATCAAAGTCACCTAGGTCTAGCTAAAAGACTTCCTGGCAGAAACAGCTCGAAAAGAAAACACACGAAATCGCGAGATATGGTGCCGGGATAATTCGGGCAAATATAAAGCAAAAATTTCTGCAACAGAAGGAAGGTAATGAGCCAAGGTGGGGCAAGAGACGGACTCCGGGGTGCCCAGGTGATACGTCTCAAACGTATCTATAATTTCTGCTTGCTCCATGCATGTTTTGTGTGATATTGCTATGTTTTATATACACTTTCATACACTTTAGATCATATTTGGACTAACCTATTAACTCAGTGCACCCAAGTTCCAGTTCCTGTTTTCTACTGTTTTTTTATTTCAGGTTTCCCCCGTATTAAAAATGCTCCAAAAATTCCGTCAAAATACAGTAAAGAATCAGCGCTTTGGAAGCTACGGGAATCACCGAGGATGGGACAGAGGGGACCCACCAGGGCCCTAGGCGCCCTCCTAGCGCGCCCTAGGGTGGGGCCGCGCCAGGGGGACGCATAGACCCCTGATGGCCCCCTTGGCCGCCGCCCTTCGTCTATATATTCTCTGTCACGGGAAACTTCCGAAGAGAGAACCCTTTTTCGCGATCTCGCCTCTGTTCCGCAGCCGCACTTCCAATATCGGGAGCGCCAGCAGACCTCTTCCCGGCACCCTTACGGAGGGAGGATTGACCTCCGGGAGCTTCTCCTCCACCATGGACGCTTCCCGGATGATCCGTGAGTAGTCCACCTTGGACCATGGGTCCATGATCAGTAGCTATGTGATGTTCTCCTCCCCTCTTTGTTCTTCTTGGATTAGACCTTGTGAGCTGCCCTACATTATCAAGGCACATATTTAATTATTTCTGATGTTGCTATGCTGAGTTTGCTGGGATCTGATGGATTATGAGACTATGTTCAGATTGTGATTGAGTAATATATTTGGTTCTTATCTTTAATATTTTTGTTCTTGAGTAATTCTTGCATGTTCTCCGTTGTTGTTTATTGCTTTGGCCAAGTAGTAGGTAGTGACTCCAAGAGGGAGCGTTATACTTGATTGTGGGTTCATGCCCCCTGATGACTAGTTTGAGTGACAGAAACATGAGTCTAGGGGACGTGTTGTTGCCACAAGGAGGAAAACAACGGTGCTTGTAGCCGCGGTTGCAAGGATTGTTTACTTTACGCAAAGTTCTTTTAATGCAGTTGTCTGTTGCTTTGGGTTTACACTTTGGGTGGGGCTCACAACTTAATACCAGCGATATGTTCTTGATAGATATCTCAAGGTGGATGATTAGTAGTAGATGCAGATGGATTTCAGTCTACTTATTTTGGCGTACTGCCCATGTTGTTGAGCCTCTTCCTTTCTTTGTAGCATAGTAAGCATTGCGGTGCGTTTTTAATCCTGTCAATTGCCCAGCTGTAATTTGTTTACCTCACGTAGCAGTTTTATCGTCTTTTGGGAGAGAGACATCACTAGTGAACATCATGGGACCCCGGTCCATATTTTCATCACTGTTTACACCCTCAATTTACTTATTGCTTTTACTTTCAAGTTGCAGTTACTATTATCCTTTATCCCTTGCATTTTATCCTTTGTAAACAACAAGGCCGGGAAGATTGACAACCTCTTTGAACTTCGTTGGGAGCAAAATTACTTGTTGTGTGTGCAGGTCCAGGTAAAGTAAGCAACCTCGGTTGTCAACGGCGCCATTATTCACTTTACCACCTACTTGTCGACCTTGGAGTCCTTTTGGAGACAATCTAAACCTTGGTACCTTTGCCAAGGGAAACTTGCTGCTACGCTGCATCTCACCTTCCACTTGGGGTAACCAACAAAGGGCGAGAAGCCATTATCATCTCTCGCGTATCACCAGGCGGCCTCCGGCGCGGCCAGGAGGTAGGCCGCGTTAGGGGGCGCCTGGACCCCCTGGAGCTCCTCTCCGGCTCCACTTAGGCTTCGAATTTTCCCAATTTTGCAAAACCCCGTAATATGGAACTTTTATGATGTTCGCAAAGTTTCATTACCGTAATACATACATTTTCTTATTCTGCTTTTATTGGTGTCTGAAACCGGGCTGAAACATATTCTTCATGAGTTGTCGTGTGTATCAAATTTACATCAACATTGACAGGGCATCCTGCGATGTAATGCTTCAGTCTTTTCCCATTCACAACTTGAGGTTTGGTGCCGTTAATGTTGTTAATCTTGATTGCACTGGAGCGGTAGACTTCTTCGATCTGAAATGGACCTTCCCATATGGAAAGTAATTTACCTGGAGAAAACCTGAAACGAGATCTAAACAATAAAACTTTATCACCGACATTAAATTCACGTTGTAAAATCCTTCTATCATGCCACTTCTTTACCTTTTCCTTGAACATTTTAGCACTCTCGTAAGCTTCTCCACTCATCCAGAGAAGTCATGTTCATGAAACGCTTTTCACCGGCTAACTTTGATTCAACATTAATCTCTCTAACATCTCAAAAAGCTTTGTGTTCTAACTCTAATGGCAAATGGCAAGCCTTGCCATAGACCATCTTATAGGGAGACATGCCCATGGGGTTCTTGTAAGCAGTTCTATACGCCCACAAAGCATCTCCTAACTTCTTTGACCAGTCCTTTCTAGAACTGTTAACTGTCTTTTGTAAGATCAACTTGATCTCTCTATTGGTGAGCTCAACTTTCCCACTAGTTTGAGGATGGTACGGTGAAGCAATTATAAGATTGACATCGTACTTGGCTAAAGCTTTTCTAAAAGCTCCATGTGTGAAGTGTGATCCTCCATCAGTCATGAGGTACCTTAGTACGCCAAACCTTGGAAAAATTACATCCTTGAACATTTTCGAAGATGTCTTGTGATCAGCACTCTCAGTGGGGATTGCTTCAACCCACTTGGTTACATAATCAACAACTACTAAAATGTGAGTGTACTTGTGTGAGGGAGGAAAAGGACCCATAAAATCAAAACCCTAGCAACAAAAGGCTCAATCACTAGAGATTAATTCATAGGCATCTCATTCCTCCTACTAATATTACCAACTCTCTGACACTTATCACAAGATAAAACATAATTTCTAGCATCTTTAAAGTGAGTAGGCCAATAAAAACCTGATTGGAAAACCTTATGTGCGGTCCTCTCACCAGCATGATGTCCTCCGTATGGACTTTCGTGACATCGTCTGAGAATGTCCGTTTGTTCGTGCTCCGATATGCATCTTCTCACGATCCTGTCTAGACCTTCCTTGAAAAGATGTCGGTCATCCCAAAATTAATGCCTCAAATCGTGGAAGAACTTCTTCCTTTGCTGAAATGTTAAACCTGGAGGAAAAAACTTTGCAACGATAAAATTAGCATAATCTGCAAACCAAAGATCGGAGAGAGATTGTACTTTTACAGTAGCTAGTTGTTCGTCTGGAAAGTTTTCGTTGACTGGAATGAGATCATGCGGTATATCTTCCATCCTTGAAGGAATGTCCGCTACCGGATTGTCTGCTCCTTTCCTATCAATAATCTGCAAATCAAATTCTTGAAGAAGGAGTACCCACCTGATGAGCCTTGGTTTGGAATCCTTATTCTCCATAATATAGTTAAGGGAAGCATGGTCAGTATGAATAATAACTTTAGAATCAACAATATACTTCCTAAACTTATCACAAGACTACTGCTAAGAATTCCTTCTCAGTAGTAGAAAAATTCTCTTGAGCACTATCAAGGGTTTTGCTAGCATAATGTATAACATTCAATTTCTTATCAACCCTTTATCCTAAAACAACTCCCACAACAAAATCACTAGGATCACGTGTAATTTCAAAGGGCAATTTCCAATCAGGTGGTTGTACTATAGGAGCGGTTATTAAAGCTTTCTTAAGAACTTCGAAGGCTTCCTTACAATCTTCATCAAATACAAAAGGAACATCCTTCTAGAGAAGATTAGTGAGGGGTCTCGAAGTCTTATAAAAGTCTTTAATAAATCTTCTAGAAACCAGCATGACCGAGAAAACTACGAATACCTTTAATGTCCCTTGGATAGGTCATCCTTTCAATAGCTTCAATCTTCGCCTTGTCCACTTCAATTCCCCTCTCGGAAATCTTGTGACCAAGAACGATCCCTTCGTTAACCACGAAGTGGCACTTTTCCCACATTAGAACTAAATTTGTATCTTCGCATCTTGATACTCTATCCTTGTTGGTTACCCCAAGTGGAAGGTTAGATGTAGTGTAGCGGCAAATTTCCCCTATGCAGAGGATAGGGTTTGTCTTCCGTAGGACTCCGACAATGATAAGTAGATGTTGATACGTCCCAAACGTATCTATAATTTCTGCTTCCTCCATGCATGTTTTGTGTGACTTTGCCATGTTTTTCTTGAACTTTCATACACTTTTGAACCTATTTGGACTAACCTACTAACTCAGTGCACCCAGCTGCCAGTTGCTGTTTTCTGCTGTTTTTGTATTTCAGGTTTTCCGGCCATTAAAAGTGCTCCAAAAAATCCAGGAAAATCATATAAAAAGTCAGCGACACAGAAGCTTCCGGAAACACCAAAGGAGGGAAGGGGGGCCACCACAGGGACTCCAGAAGGGTCCCTGGCGCGGCCCCACCCTTGGCCGCGCCAGGGGGCCTCCTGGCTGCCCTGTGGCCCCTCTCGGTGCCCCCCTTCGCCTATATTTACCCCCCGTGACGGAAATCCCTAAGATCGATTCCTCTTTCGCGATCTCGCCTCTGTTCCGCCGCTGCCGTCGTTTCAAGATCGGGGCTACCTGGAGAAGCTGCTCCGGCACCCTGCCGGGAGAATCTACCCCCTCTGGGAGACCATCCATAGCCATGGACGCCTCCCGTATGTACCGTGAGTAGTCCCTCTTGGACCATGGGTCCGTGACCAGTAGCTATGTGATCTATCTCTCCCTTCGTTGTGCTTCCACTTTCGAGCCCTCGTGAGCTGCCTCACATGATCGAGGCATCTATGTAATTTCTGTTGTTGCTATGCTGAGTTTGTTGGGATCTAATGGATTATGAGACTATGTTCAGATTGTGATGAGTAATATACTTGGTTTCTCTTTTATATTTTGTTCTTGAGTAAATTCTTGCATGTTCTCCGTTGCGGTATTTGCTTTGGCCAAGTATTTTATTTGCAACTCCAAGAGGGAGCGTTATGCTTGATTGTGGGTTCAGCCCCCTGATGTCTAGCTTGAGTGACAGAAACATGAGACTAGGGGATGTGATGTTGCCACCAGGGGTAAAACAACGGTGCTTGTACTTGCGGGTGCAGGGATTGTTTACTTTACGCAAAGTTCTTTTAATGCAGTTGTCTGTTGCTTTGAGTTTACACTTTGGGTGGGATTCACAACTTAATACCAGCGAGATGTTCTGGATAGATATCTCAAGGTGGATGATTCGTAGTAGATGCAGATGGATTTCGGTCTACTTACCTTGGCGTACTGCCCATTGCTTTTGAGCCCTTCCTTTCTTTGCAGCATAGTTAGCATTGCGGCGCCTTCATAATCCTGTCAACTGCCCAACTGTGATTTGTTTACCTCGCTAGCACTTTTATCTTCTTTTGGGAGAGAGACATCACTAGTGAAAATCACGTGACCTTGGTCCATCTTCATATCATTGTTCACACTACCAATTTACTTTCAGTATTTACTTTCAGTTTCTATCACTATCATTATTATCCCGTGTGTTTTATCCTTTGTAAACAACAAGGCGGAGGAATTGACAACTCCTCTGAACTCGTTGGGAGCAAAGTTATTTGTATCTGTGTGCAGGTCCAGGTGAAGTAGCAACCTCGGCGCCACTGTTCACTTTACCACCTACTTGTATCTCTTGAGTCCTACTGGAGACAATCTTAAACCTTAGCATCTTCGCTAAGGGAAACTTGCTGCTACGCTGCATCTCACCTTCCACTTGGGGTAACCAACGAGGGGCGAGAAGCCATCAAGAAAATTTCTGGCGCCGTTGCCGTGGACTCAAGTCTACAAGATAGGGGAGTTGTACACTATCTTTTACCTTTGGTTTTTAGTCTTGTTAGTTTACCTATCAGTTTTTTACTTTTGTGTCCCTTATCAAAAATACCAAAAATACCTGTTACCTTGCTTGCTGATGCTATCTTTACCATGGGTGTTGAACCACCCAAATATGGTAGGATGGACATGTTTCACTTGGCTCTTCTTCGATCAATTTGTGTTCGCGCTAAAAACCCAACCGACTTGGTTGAGGGAAAATCATTGGATGAGCATGCTCATTACACGCGACACCGCCTATCTCAGAAAGGTAAACACTTATGGGATCAAATACAAGTTTCTTATTGCAATGCTGAATCTTTATGCCACATTTATGATTTTACTTGCTGCTCTAATATAGAGCGTAAACACCTTCCTTTCCAATGTGAGTTTAATGAAAATGAGATCCGATCTTCTTATGCCAAAGGTGTTTATGATTACTTTGATGTTGAAAAGATTGAAGAGTTTGTTGCTTTTAAAGGTGCTTATGAGATTGCTTCTTTGATTGAAAAGTATTACGATACTATTCACAAGTCTGAAAACTTTGCTGTTCTTGCTTATTGCTTTGAGAATTACACTTCCAATGCTTATATTGATGATTTTAAAAATAGAATGCTTGCTGCCCGAGAAGAGGCTAATGATTGCTACGATGAGGAGTCCTATGATTCCGAGGACTCACTTGATACATCCCTTTCTGATGATTTTGGTACTTGCTTTGTTGATGGCCATGATGTCACTATGGATGATGCTTACAAAGATGAACTTGCTATAGTTCCTTATGTTAAGCATGAAATTGTTGCTATTGCAGCTACACTTGATTTCCCTATTATCCTTTTGAAATCTCCAACTACTCTGGAGAATTTTTCTATTATCAAGGCTCAATGTGATGGGTTGCATCTATCTTATCATCCTAAAAACCGTGTTGAAAACAATACATGTGTGCTTGTAGGTCATGAACAACATGATTTATGTGATAGTTATATTATTGATGGCATTCATGATGCTATTGAAAATTACTTTGAGAGAGGAAAGTTTGGTTGTAGAAACTTCCATGTTACAAAAACACCTCTCTTCATGTTGAAAGTTTTGAAGTTGTTCTTGTTTTACCTTCCTATGAATGTCACTTTGTGCTTCTTTGATTTATTTTCTTACAAGATGCCTATGCATAGGAAGTGTGTTAGACTTAAATGTGTTTCACATTTGCTTCTTGATGCTCTCTTTTGCTTCAAATTCTTATTCTTATGAGAGCACCTTTTGTAATCCTTAAGTCTAGCTAATGGCTTTAAAGAAGCGCTTTCGGGAGGTAGCCCGCAACGAATTTAGGTTTTTATTTTTTGCTTTTGTTCTGTTTTTAGTGGTCTTGATGATTGTTACTACTGTAGCAACATCATTGTATCTTTATTTTTCAAGCTTTGTGCCAATTTTAGCCTCATACGGCAAGGGAAGTAAAAGTTGTGACATGCTGTGCAGAAAACAGATTCTGTCCTCATGACTAGAAAAATTCCAGAAAAATCCTAGTTCATCTTTTTGAGCTGAAATTTTTACACAGCTTGACAATTACGAAACTTCTGTATGTTCTGAGTTTTTTGATTTGAGTTGCAGAAGTATCCCTAAAAAATTCGTTTCTATCTGCTGTTCTGTTTTTCATAGATTCTGCCACGTTTTGTCTCTCTCTACTTTTGCAAACCTTAAGCTTTCTTTTTCTTTGCAAAAACTTTTTGGCAATCTTGAGAAACAGTAGCTCTTCCTGGAAATCTTTATTTGCAGTAGAGGAAAAATTATTTTATTAGGGTACTAACCTCTCTAATCAGTCTACAATGAGTTATGTATGAAGGGAGTTTTCAAGTGCGCGATGGAAGATGATGAAAGAAGAGTCAGGAGTGTCAAGCGCTCAAGCTTGGGGATGCCCCCATGCATCCCCAACAAATATTCAAGGAGACTCAAGCGTCTAAGCTTGGGGATGCCCCCGTGCATCCCCTTCTCCATCAACAATCATCAATTTGTCCCTCGTTTCACTATATTTTTATCACTTCATGCGTTATGTGCTTTTCTTGGAGCGTCTCGCTCTTAGGTTTTGCTTTTAGTTTTATTTAGCTATGTTTTCTGTAGTAACAAGTTAGATGCCAGCTTACTTACTCTTTTGTGTGGGAGAGATACACGCTCCGCTTGAACTAGAACTCCTCATAGGATTTGCATGCTTATTCCTTTAGCTGTGAGTTGTTCTTTTTCTTTTCTTAGTTGCTGTTCTATTTAGTTGTAGTGCTTTAGTTTTTCTAGATCTTTTCTTTTGTCTTAGGTTGAACTTTCTATAGGTTGCATGTTTTATCTTGTTAGAGAGTTTGCCTGTTGCACTGAGTTCTGTGTCTTGACTGAAAGTAGGTAGTTAAAGTTGTTGTTCTCTTTGTAGTAGTAACTTGCAATAGTTTTGAGGTGTTGACTAGAGTAATGTTTGAACTTTTGGTGTCAAGACCTCTTGCCTATTAGTGATAGATGTCGTATTTTGGGAAATCCGTGTGTTTTTCGAAAACCAAAAAACCCCCTGTTGAGAACTCTAGCTACTAGAAGGATCACTAACCTCTGGAGGGTTCGAATATTAGAGTACACTCACGTACCATGAGTCGAGGATGCGCAAGGATAACCAAACCCCCATACACTCCTCCTCGGGGTACTTTTCTCTTTGTGAACCTCCTGATTAGATTGAGAGTTACCGATAATAAGTGCATGAGTTCTTCGGACTAATGTGAGTATTCGAAAGTTAACACTTCCACCCACCTATACTTTTTCTAGCCTCTTCGGTACCGTGCATTGCCCTTTCTCACCTCGAGAGTTGACACATACTTCGCCGGTGCATCCAAACCCTTGGCACGATATTCTCTGTCATCATAAGCCTCCATACCTACCTACAAGGCATTTCCATAGCCTTTCCGAGATACATTGCCATGCAACATCCACCTTCTCATGACTTGATCTTCATGTCATACATGCTACTTGCTTGATCGATGAGCCGCATGCTAGTTGGGCCTTGCCCTAATCATTGCTACATGACGCGCTAGTATCATTGCATATCCTGCTACACTGGCAGAGGCATACATTTGCATACTTCATGATAGTTACATTTTCTTTATGTGAGTACCTTTGTAAAGTGTGAAAGATCTCCTATATTCTTGTAAAATATAGAGTATTGCCCCTAAAGTGAGGAAAAGATCCCAAAGAGGACAAAATCAAAAGATCCCAAAGAGGACAAAATCAAAAGATCCCAAAGAGTACAAATGAGAGTTAAATAGAAAGAGCCATTGAGGCCACCAAAAAATACAAAAAAATAGAAAAAATAGAAATAGAAAATAAAATAAAAAGAGAGAAGGGGGCATACTACTATTCCTTTTGAGAGATCCACACTAGTACTTCATCTTCTATCCCTTGTACTCCATTGAGATCATCATCATGCATATAACTATGTGGGGACCCTTCACACTATAGAACTTGGCTTGTATATTCCAATGATGAGCCTCCTCAAACGAGCTCTAGGTCTTCTTGAGCAAGCGAGTTAGATGCACCCCCACTAGTTCCCTTGGAGAGCTTTTAGCTCACATGTGCATCCGTTGTATGGCAATCCCTACTCCTCACATCATATCTATCATATGGCTTTCTCTCGCCTATGATTGTCCTCATTGATGTGAGCCTTTCACACCTTTTTGTCCTCCTCCTCCACCTTCTTTCTGTTTTGCCTTTTAGGTGTCAACTTTCTTGCTCACGCTCATCCATTGCATGAGTGCTCAAAATATCGATAGGGAGTGGATCAGTTTGACTTGTACCTGACTAGTGGTCTGGGAACGAGTCAAGATAAGAATCCAAAGGAGACCAAGTGTGAAACTTTAGTAGATAGTTGTTCTCAACAAACCTTTTTTCTCTTTCTTCCCAGTCCCTTGCTTGCACGCAAACACCATTTGGAGATATTCGAGTCACGGACAGCAAGAGCTCTTGTACCTTTTGCTCTTTTGTTACTTGTGTCAATGCTAATATAGACTCTTGCTTGTTAAGACTTGAATTGAATTGCATGCTTTGATTGCTTTACTTAAAAGTCCTTATTTGGTTGTGTGGCATGTCACCACAGAAATTATGCTTGTTATCATTTACCTACTCGAGGACGTATCTATACTTTCTGCTTGCTCCATGCATGTTTTGTGTGACTTTGCCATGTTTTGCTTGAACTTTCATACACTTTTGAACCTATTTGGACTAACCTACTAACTCAGTGCACCCAGCTGCGAGTTTCTGTTTTCTGCTGTTTTTGTATTTCAGGTTTTCCGGCCATTAAAAGTGCTCCAAAAAATCCAGGAAAATCATAAAAAAAATCAGCGACACGGAAGCTTCCGGAAACACCAAAGGAGGAAAGGGGGGCCACCACAGGGACTCCAGAAGGGTCCCTGGCGCGTCCCCACCCTTGGCCGCGCCAGGGGGCCTCCTGGCTGCCCCGTGGCCCCTCTCGGTGCCCCCCTTCGCCTATATTTACCCCCTGTGACGGAAACCCCTAAGATCGATTCCTCTTTCGCGATCTCGCCTCTGTTCCGCCGCCGCCGCCGTTTCAAGATCGGGGCTTCCTGGAGAAGCTGCTCCGGCACCCTGCCGGGAGAAGCTACCCCCTCCGGGAGACCATCCATAGCCATGGACGCCTCCCGTATGTACCGTGAGTAGTCCCTATTGGACCATGGGTCCGTGACCAGTAGCTATGTGATCTATCTCTCCCTTCTTTGTGCTTCCACTTTCGAGTCCTCGTGAGCTGCCTCACATGATCGAGGCATCTATGTAATTTATGTTGTTGCTATGCTGAGTTTGTTGGGATCTGATGGATTATGAGACTATGTTCAGATTGTGATGAGTAATATATTTGGTTTCTCTTTTATATTTTTTTCTTGAGTAAATTCTTGCATGTTCTCCGTTGTGGTATTTTCTTTGGCCAAGTATTTTATTTGCAACTCCAAGAGGGAGCGTTATGCTTGATTGTGGGTTCAGCCTCCTGATGTCTAGCTTGAGTGACAGAAACATGAGACTAGGGGATGTGTTGTTGCCACCAGGGGTAAAAAAACGGTGCTTGTACTTGCGGGTGCAAGGATTGTTTACTTTACGCAAAGTTCTTTTAATGCAGTTGTCTGTTGCTTTGAGTTTACACTTTGGGTGGGATTCGCAACTTAATACCAGCGAGATGTTCTGGATAGATATCTCAAGGTGGATGATTCGTAGTAGATGCAGATGGATTTCGGTCTACTTACCTTGGCGTACTTCCCATTGGTTTTGAGCCCTTCCTTTCTTTGCAGCATAGTTAGCATTGCGGTGCCTTCATAATGCTGTCAATTTCCCAACTGTGATTTGTTTACCTCGCTAGCACTTTTATCGTCTTTTGGGAGAGAGAAATCACTAGTGAAAATCACGTGACCTTGGTCCATCTTCATATCATTGTTCACACTACCAATTTACTTTCAGTATTTATTTTCAGTTTCTATCACTATCATTATTATCCCGTGCATTTTACCCTTTGTAAACAAAAAGGCCAGAGGAATTGACAACTCCTCTAAACTCGTTGGGACCAAAGTTATTTGTATCTGTGTGCAGGTCCAGGTGAAGTAGCAACCTCGGCGCCACTGTTCACTTTACCACCTACTTGTATCTCTTGAGTCCTACTGGAGACAATCTTAAACCTTAGCATCTTCGCTAAGGGAAACTTGCTGCTACGCTGCATCTCACCTTCCACTTGGGGTAACCAACGAGGGGCGCGAAGCCATCAGATGTCAACGGCGCAACTGACGTGGACCTGCACACAACACAAATAACTTTGCTTCCCAACGAGTACAGAGAGGTTGTCAATCTCTCCGGCCTTGCTGTTCACAAATGATCAACGCAACAGATAAAAGATAATAATGATAGCAGCTAGAAAGTAAAAGCAGCAAAATAAAAGAGCGTGTAAACAGTGATGAGAATATGGGCCGAGGTCCCGTGATGTTCACTAGTGATGTCTCTCTCCCAAAAGACGATAAAACTTCTATGCGAGGTAAACAAATTACTATTGGGCAATTGACAGGATTAAAAACGCACCGCAATGCTAACTATGCTACAAAGAAAGGATGAGGCTCAAAAGCATGGGCGGTACGCCGAAATAAGTAGACCGAAATCCAACTACATCTTCTACTAATCATCCACCTTGAGATATCTATCCAGAACATCTAGCTGGTATTAAGTTGCGAGCCCCACCCAAAGTGTAAACCCAAAGCAACAGACAACTGCATTAAAAAGCACTTTGCATAAAGTAAACAATCCTTGCAACCGCGGTTACAAGCACCGTTGCTTTCCCCCTTATGGACACATCACATCGGCTAGACTCATGTTTCTGTCACTCAAGCGTGTCATCAGGGGGCATGTACCCACAATCGAGCATAACGTTCCCTCTTGGAGTCACTACCTACTACTTGGCCAAAGCAATAAACAGCAACGGAGAACATGCAAGAGTTACTTAGGAAACAAAAATTATAAGAGATAATAACCAAATATATTACTCTATCACAATCTAAACATAATCTCATAATCCATCAGATCGCATCAAACTCAGCATAGCAACAGCAGAATAATTACATATGTGCCTCGATCATGTAGGACAGCTCACGAGGTCTAAACCATGAAGAACAAAGAGGGGAGGAGAACATCACATAGCTACTGATCACGGACCCATGGTCCAAGGGAAACTACTCATGGCACATCCCGGAAGCGTCCATGGTGGAGGGGAAGCCCCCGGAGGTCAATCCTACCTCCGGTAGGGTGCCGGGAAGAGGTCTGCTGGCACTCCCGATCTTAGAAGCGCGGAGGCGGAAGAACAGATGCGAGATCGTGAAAAAGGGTTCTGTCTTCGGAGGTTTTGTGTCACGGGAAATAAATAGGCGAAGGGTGGAAGCCAGGGGGGGCACCAGGGGTCCAGACGCCCCCTGGCGTGGCCAGCCCCTAGGGCGCGCCAGCAGGACGCCTGGGCCCCTGGTGGTGTCCTCTGGCCCCACCCAGGTGATTCCGGAAGGTTCCTTCACACTGATTTTTTATCGAATTTTCCCGAATTTTTGGAGCACTTTTAATATGGGGGAAACCTGAAATAGAAAAACAACAGAAAACAGGAACTGGCACTGTCGTGCACTGAGTTAATAAGTTAGTCCAAATATGATCAATAGTGTATGAAAGTGTATCTAGATCATAGCAATATCACACAAAACATGCATGGAGCAAGCTGAAATTATAGATACATTTGGGATGTATCACATCTCTGCAAAACTTTGTTAAGATTGTGGAGACAGTGGTCAAAGGAAGTTCCATAGACGGAGAAATCTTCCATGAAGACTTCCACAATCTCCTCACAGAAACCATGAAAAATAGCAGACATGCATCTCTGAAATGTAGCAGGTGCATTACATTAACCAAAAGGCATACACCTATAAGAATAAGTACCATAGGGACACGTGAAGGTGGACTTCTCTTGATCGGCAGTGTTAACATGAATTTGAGAGAAGCTAGAGTATTCGTCAAGATAGAAAAAGTGGGTGTTTTTGGACAACCTCTCAAGCATTTGATCGATGAAAGGAAGCGGGTAGTGGTCCTTTCTGATTGCCTTGTTCAACTTCCTGTAATCAATACACATTCTGTATCCAATAACAACTCTTTGAGGTATTAGTTCATTTTTATCATTAGGAACAACAATCATACCTCCTTTCTTAGGAACACAATGAACTGGATTTACCCACTTACTATCAGCTATAGGATAGATGATACCTACGGCTAGAAGCTTGAGAATTTTAGTCCTAACCACGTCCTTCATCCTTGGGTTCAACCATCATTGATGATCAACAAATGGTTTAGCATCAAGTTCGAGATTGATAGTATGTTGGAAAATTGATGGACTAATCCCCTTAAGGTCATCAAGGATATAGCCAATGGCACCACGGTGTATACGAAGTGTCTCCAATAATCGCTCTTCTTCAAATCCTGAAAGGTTAGCATTGATAATAACATGATATATTTTCTTTTCATCTAAATAAGTGTACTTGAGCGTATCGGGAAGTGGTTTGAGATCAAACACCGGGTATTATTTTGGTTGTGCAAGGATTCCTAAAGGTTCAACCGGAAGGTTGTGCTTCAGGATAGCAGTTTGTCTTGAGAATGTTTCATCTAACTCATTTCTTTCTAGCACATGCATATCATTCTCGTGGTCTTCCATATATTGCTGCAAAGGATCATTAGGAGGAACAACAATGGAAGCAATATCTTCAATAATTTTATCACTACTAGGTAAATCAGTACCACAAGGCTGCTTAGAGAACTTAGAAAAGTAAAATTCATATGTCTCACCATTGAATTCAATAGAGACTTTACCTTTCCCGCAATCTATTATAGCTCCACAAGTTTTGAGGAAAAGCCTACCAAAGATAATAGGGAAAAAACTGTCTTGTAGTGAACCAAGTACTAGAAAGTCGGTAGGATATTTTACCTTTCCACATAGGACTTCAACGTCTTTCACAATTCCAATGGGAGAGATAGTTTCTTTGTATGCTAGGTAAATAGTAACATCAGCCTCTTCAAGTTCACGGGGTGAAATTTCACCCATGATCTCCTGATAGAGTGAATAAGGGATGGCGCTAACACTTGATCCCAAATCACAAAGCCCGTAATAATTTTAATCTCCTATTTTAACAGATACAACAGGTGTACCTGAAATTGGGCCCTTATTCTTCGCTATAACAATGTTAGTTGAAACAGCACACAAATTTATTCTGGAATCTAAAACATCATTAGTAACGAGATCCTTAACCACCGCAACTTGAGGATCGACCTTGATCTGGTCCTCATGCTCGTCAGTTCTTCTCTCAATTTTATTTATTATGCCTGTCACAAAAGAGGCTCCCTTATCCTTGCGGGAAAAGGGGGGTTTTCATATATAACTGCAGGCAAAATAGGGTCAGCAACATTAATAGCAACAGGTAATTCTTTAAAAGTTTTATGGTACTGATCCTTCTCCTCCTTAGAAGAGGCAATATGAGAGGCAAAGTTCTTACAAAAATCAATCATTAGCTGGGAATCAAGACCAATCTTAGAGCAAAAGGTATTGAAGTAATCAGTTTTCACAAAGCTCTCAATATAATGATGCTCATAATTTATAATGGGTTCAATACGTTTATCAATTTCCCAGTATTCAGTGTTCTTCTGAATCCTTTCAATGAGATCCCATCTCTCTTCAATGCTTCTCGTTTCAAATACCCCACTAGAGGAGGCATCCAACATTTCCTTATCCTGACGAGAAAGCCTGGCATAAAAATTTGTAAGTATAATATCTTTGGGGAGCTCATGAATAGGACATTTGAGCATTAGGGACTTCAGTCTCCCCCAAGCTTGAGAGATGCTTTCTCTGTTGCGAGACCAAAAGTTATAGATGTAGTTCCTGTCTCAATGAATTTCATGAAGAGGATAAAACTTTGTATAAAAGAGAGACATAAGCCCTTTCCAATTAAGTAAATGTGAGTTATCGAGGAGCTTATACCAATCTGAATCTTTATCTATAAGTGATACGGAGAATAATTTCCGCATGACAAACTCCATTGACACACCTGCAAGCTTAAATAATGAACATAGTTGTGATAAATATAGCAAGTGTTCACCTGGATGTCTGTCTCCTGCATAATGATTAGCCAAGACATAATCGATAATACCAGTTGGTATTTTATAAGGCACAATTTCAGTAGGCATGGGAGTGACCACCACAGTAGTGAGGCGTTTTCCCAAAAGCAACAAGCCAAGAGTAGAGGTGTCCATAAGGACAAAAAGTAGGAACGGAAAAATAAAAAAAGAAATATAAAAACTTCCTTACCAGCTTCACTTACTAATAGCGCTACGCTCCCTGGCAACGGCGCCAGAAAAAAGTACTTGACGACCCTCAACTGTAGGGGATCGATTGTAGCATTTTCGATAAGTAAGAGTGTCGAACCCAACGAGGAGCAGAAAGTATTGATAAGTGACTTTGGTAAAGGAATAACTGCGAGCACTGAAAGATAACTTTTTAGGGGTTTTTGGTGTAAGCAAAGAGAAGATAAAAGCAAGAAAAGTAAAAGGTACTGAGTTGTAACAAGTGGCCCAATCCTTTTGAGCAAAGAATTAGCCTAGCCTCTGAACTTATAAAGGCTAAAGCGTTCTTGAGGACACACGGGAGAGGTAGTCACGTGCTTTCGCCATATTCTGTATCGGTACTATGTTTTGTGTTGATAAGTGTTGAGTGGGTGGATCTATGCTAGTACACCTTCTAGACTAAGATAAGTGCACTCTTATGATTAAACACCTTGCAAGCATCCGCAAATACCAAGGTAGAAATTAAGGCAAAAGCCTAACCACAACAATAAGATCAAGGATCCATTATTCCCTTATGCAAAAGCGTGCAAACTGGGGTTCAGGTTTCTGTCACTCCGGCAACCCACCGTAAGCATTCTTTATACACAATGTATTCCCCTAGGTCCTTAGCAAGGCTAAGTGTTGAATGTTCGACTCACACAACACCACTAGGAAAATAACAACACAACTTAAATATCAAAGAACACATATTACTTCAACATCATATGACTACTAACAACTAGACTTCTCCCATGTCTTTAAGAACTAAAGTAACTACTCACAAGACATAAAAGAGATCATGATCAGTGGTGATAAATAGATGATAAATAATCTGGACATAACAATATTTCTCCAACAAAACTCAATAGTATTCACCACAAAGGAGTAATCAACACCGGTAGAGTAGAGATGATAGATAGTACGGATTACAACACAAGTTGCAATTGTGAGATGAGATAGGATGGTGGTGGAGATGGTGCTGATGTTGTGGATGATGTTGATGATGATCTCGATGATTCCCGTGACGATGGTGACGACGATGGCGATGATCTCCCCTTCCAGGAGGTGTTCTTCCCGGCGGAGTCTGCCCGCCGGAGATGTATTTTCTTCTCTGTAGGTTTCCGCCATGGAGCGGCGGTGGAACTCGCGAAACTCCTCCTCTTTTAGGGTCGGATAACGATGAATAAATAGGACAAAGGGGGGAGCCGGGAGTGGACCCCTGAATAAATAGGCCAGAGGGGGAGCCGGAAGTGGCCCCAGGGGTCCAGGCGGCCTCCCGGCGTGGCCAGGGGTGGAGCCGCGCCAGGGGGGCGCCTGGGCACCTGGTGGCCCCCTGTGGTCCCTTTTCGGCGAAGCTTAGTTAATCTTCTGGAAAATACCTCCTGTCGATTTTCAGCGCATTTGGAGATGTTCTGTTTCAGCAAGTCAATGTCCACTTTTCTCCGCTGAAGCCTGCGTCTGCTGTTTCGGCACCGGAAAGTTGAAAACTGTGTAGAACAAGCCAAAACAACATAAGAATAGCATCATAACATAAAATATATCAATGAAAAGGGGTGAATTACGATATAAAATAGTGATGCATTTTGGACGTATCAGCCAAGCACTACTACAGCTAGTGTTGCCCATGCTGGTGGTGAATGTCGGGGGAATAACCCACGGCTAGACCCGGCCTGGACACAGAGCCAGACGGATGACAAGACCCAACTTGGAGCTAGAGCCGTCCGGATGACAAGTCTCAACCTGGAGACAGAGTCGGATGGATTACAATACTCAGCCCATGGATATAGAACCCAGCCGGAGGAATCAAGAATCGAAGTCCTTGTACAAGACATAGTCCACCTAACTTGGAAAGCACGACAAGATCTTAGAGTAGTATCCGGATTGCTATTTGACTTGTAATAAAAGAACAGACTAGTTTGGATCCTACATGACTCTAAATTTAAGCCTCCCCCTTCCACCTATATAAGGAGGGGTAAGGCGCCCCAAATATGGCAGATTGAAGAACCTCTAGATTAGAGATTATACCCGGGTCATCTAAACCCTAACCGTCTAACAATTAGACACAACTAAAGGAAAGATGGTGACACGTCGTCGACTCTCCGTGAACATACGGAATAATACCTAGCCACAAACAACATGTAGTATTTTTACCGGATGATGTTTCTTTTTTTTCGTAGACGCCTAGTTCATCCCATAAATCTTTAGTGGGATGAAATAAAAAAACTCTTGATGATCTACATCTATTGGACAAGTCGGATCAAGCCTGTTGGACTTTGGGATCCGGGAAATCTTTCACTACACATTCAGTGTACGATCTTCTTGAGAGACCTGTATCGGGTTGCAACTTCAGATGGATTTGGAGGTACAAATTTCCGAACTAAATTCAGATCTCCCTCCAACAATTTTTCAAGACACGGTGTTTATCAGAGATGTGATGAGTAAACACACATGGTTAGGCAACCCATATTGATCTTTTTGCTCTTTCCGGGAGACTTCTTAGAATCTTTTCTTTACTTGACCGGTCATTCAACTTTGTTCTTCAAACTTGTAGCATTTCTACTCATGGTGTTACATTTTTTCCCGGCGAGGCCAAATTTTATACTAATATCCCGATGGCTATCTGTTGGGCCATTTGGAACTTCCGAAATCGGGCTACATTCGAATTTAAATCGTTTGGGTGTCCTTTTGAGATTGTTTACAGTGGTGTGGTTTTCTTAACCTCCTAGCAGGTCTGTTGATGGCTAGGAAGAAATCCTGGTGAAAGGGGCACTGATGCTGCGAGATAATATGTCCAACTTGATGAGAATATGTGTTGTTGCGCATGATGATTCCATGCCTGAAGTCTAGGACCTCAGCGGACTTGGTTTCTGTTTGGTCCTTACACCCTTATGTAGGCTATATTAGTGTTTCTGCTGCCCTTGCATGGGTTGCCGAACTATTTAGGTGGTTATCTGTACTTTCTTCTTGCGTTGATTGCCTCGATTGTGAGCTCTTACATTGGGTTTTTCGTTGATTCTTGAACCCGTTTTCTCTTTATCGTCCTCTTCTTACTTTAACTGATGTATTTTTGTTATGACAAGTAATGAAAAGGGGCATATGCCTGATTCCAAAAAAAAAACTATGCATGATGCATTTGTAGAGCCTGATGCGTGAGATCAGATTTTAGCCTGATGCATATCAGTTCAGATTGATGACGAATGCTATGAAAAGATTGTATCCATGTCGGACGCTAACATCCTCCTAGGCATCGGTGTGGTTAACATTTTGCATGGTTGTTGTTGGTGTGGTCTCGATCGTTGTCGCTTTCCTTGGAGGCGTTATCATTGAGCGGCGTGGGTTTGCGTACGACGTGTGCATTTTTCTCATCGCGCATAACAACTGTTAGATGAAATACACAAGTTAAATAAGAGTTTACTCGTTAAATTTATGTTATCAATTGAAAACAATATTTAAGAAAAAATAAAAATACTTCTTTAATAGATATTCAACCATATCCTCCTCTATAGATAGGATTCGATTTAGAGATGCTCTAAACCGATCCACTTGGTTGTATGAACAACACCAATACATTTTGCGGTGCAGCTGCACACTACCATGAACTGAAATAGACCAACTCGTGCCAATCGCAGTAATACTTGTCCTGCGTGTTCGACGGGGTCATATCCGGGGAAGAAAACTCAAGATCATAATCGATGGTCGAGTCATCTGGGAGCCTCAGCCTTGTGATCCCAGAACACCTGGCTCGGATCGCAGCGTCGCCCATGTCCACGTTGAAACAATGGCGGATGTCGAGGGACTCTAAGCGCGCGCACCCATCAAGGATGGCCTCCAGCTCGGCGTTGCTGAGAGGGTTGGCGAAGAGCTGCAGCGAGCGCAGCCCGCGCATGGCGGCGGCGATGGCCATGGCTTCCTCGTCAACGTTGTTGGTGTTCCGTTTGCGGAACTGGTTCCTGCTCAGGCGGAAGCGCGTGAGGAGAGGGCACGCCTTGCCGACGGCCTCGCACGTCCCCGGGAAGACGCCGGTGCAGAGCGAGATCTCCAGCTCTTCCAGCAGGGCGAAGCTCGTGATGGTGAGCTTGAGCCTCCCGTCGATGATCCAGTCGCCGGAGATGATCCGGAGGCTCTTCTGCGACGGCGCCCTGTAACGGATCACGAAAAGTTCGGTAAGATACGAGTTGAAACGGAGTGGCTTGCGTCGTATCCCGGTTTTTGTTTGACTCACGCGTCGGCGAGGAGGGAGAGGACGCCGTCGTCCACGGCGCCCTCGCCGCAGAAGGCCTCGCACTGGCCCGCGGCGCGCCTGACGGCGGCGCCTGCCAGCCCGCAGAGAACGGCGCGGGAGCGGCGTCCGGCGTGGGAGCTCACGCGCACCTCGACGCGGCGCCACAGCTCCGGCTCGTCCCGCGCCGCCTGGCGCCAGGAGCGGCACGCCTGGCCGGCCCCCGTGAGGACGTCGACGTGGTCCAGCTTGTGGAGCACCGCCAGGAGCGCGTCCCACGGCAGCGCCGCCCAGTCCCTCGCCGGACGGCCCTGATCGGGATGGTGGCAGGAGGAGGATAAGGACGCGGCCATCGCGTGTCGAGGAGGCAGCGCGCGATTGAGCGACGGTTTTCCTACCCTTTCTCGTTTGGTACGTACTACGTCGCTGCGTTAAGTTGAGTTAATAGGCCGGGTCTCGGCGGTGCCGTCACGTTTCTTCTGCAGATCATATCACGAAAAGGTGGCCTCGATCTGTTCTTGTGCCTAAAATCCTTCTGGATTGCAGTGACTTCGATCAGAAATTGACACGTTGGTTTATTCATTCTTGGCTTTGGGTAGCTAGTGGAGTGGTAGGGAGTGGCTAGATAAGCTACGTCGTTGTGGTCTAGGTGTGCACGCAATGGCATCCTCATCAAGGCCGGTTTAATCTGATTATTTTTCTTTTTAGAACATAGTATAATGTCGACTCTTATATACGCAAGCATACACCTATCCCTATAAATGTATGCACACACACCATATTTTTATGTGCATCTTTATAATACTGAATCAACCCATCATTTTCAGATTGATGAAGTCATCACAGACATCTCTGTCGTCGATATGTGACGTTAGATGCCATGGGGGTGGCTAAAAGTGAGGGGAAGACGCGAGGAAGAAGATGTCGATGGTGCCGGAATCGGGTTGGGCACAAACACGGTGGAGGACACAACGATGTACCTAGGTTCGGGGCTCTCCGGAGAGATAACACCCCTACTCCTGCTTGTCTCTTCTATATCAATGAACTGGACTACAATAACTGCTTCTCTATCTTCTCAGGGGAAGGTGAGCGCCGTCGTGGGCAAGGCTCTCTCCTGCTTCCCTGAGGAGTAACTACTAGCAGTGAATGAACTGAGGAGAATGTGAGTAATTGTGCTAAATGAGCGGATCGTCCCCACGCAGGAGGGGTACCCCGGGCTCTTATAACATGAGTCCGGAGTACATCGGTAACTTCACTGCCGATTGGGCCCAGCCGTCATCCTCTAATCGGCTGGGTCCCACCGACTGCTCTTCTCCGGCTGATCCGGACCCTACGAGCGGCGGCCCATGCTGTAGACTTGTAGGTCATGATGATGAACAGTGGCGCTAGGAGGTGCGGTCTTGTCGTCCTATCCGCGGAATCGGCGGAGAGGTCGACACCGTATCTCTGCCAGATCTTCGATGTGACTTGGCTTCTCTGCCACCCCGATATCTCGGGATTGCGCATTTATGACCTCGTACTTGGACCTGCGACTGGTCTCGGGGTCAACTTCTCCAGGGGTAGTAGGTCGTACCGATTGCGCCTGGGCCGACTGGCGGTTCCAGGCAAGGTCGATTGCTCTGGGCAATCGGCTATGCTAATACCCACCTCGGCCCAGCTGCGGGTCAATCGGATAATTGTCTTGGTGATGAAAAGGGTGGACCGGTTGCGCCTGGGCCGACTGCTGGCATTCGGTATGGCTGATTTCCTTGGAGCAATCGGCCGTATGCCTGCCCAGCTCGGCCCAGCTGCAGCCCAATCGGTCCATCCTTGTCTTGAAAGGTTGCTTCCGCTTGGGTGAGCCTACCCGGGTACCAATCCCCCGACAGTAGCCCCTAAAGCTGTAAAGGTCCCACGGTCATTTGACCGCGGATCCTTTGCAGTTTTCAATCTTTTTTCAATATCTTCCGAATGCTGTGGCCTCATCAAGTACGTCATTCCGAGTTCGTCGGATGACTCGGAGCTCACACTCGGCTGCCCAAGATTTTGTCTGATCTGTTTTGAATCATCTCTGATTTTTGCCTTCAATTTATGAGAATAACATCCCTCGCCGATTGCCTTCCAACGGTTACTTCCGATTTCTCCGGGATGGAATCAATGGATCGTGGCCCACGACCCATGTGCGACATGACATAACTGCAGGCCTCGACCCCCACGTCGCACGCCTCTCTTCCCACGCTGGGATCTCTTGCGCCGGCCTGCCGGTTGGTCTTCCTGTGTGCTAGGCCACACCGGGCCACACGGCCGCAACCGAATCCCACTCCTCTCCCCCGCCGCCCTTATAAGCCACAGGGGAGGGCCTGTGCCCCTTCCTTCTTCCATAAGTCGTCTTCCTCCTCCATCTCCTGTTGCTCGCGCGCGCCATTGCTACTCCCGTTGAAGCTCTCCATCGCGCTCGTCTCTCCGCCTCCGCGCATGGGATCCGCTCCGGCCGTGCGCTCGCGTTCTGCTCCGCCGCCGCGGCATTTTCTCGCCACTAGCATCTCCTCCCTCTTCTCGCTCCGCCCGCGAGCTCCATGGCTCCCCGGCGGGACACCTCTCAGGCCAGCCGCGGGTGCTGGAAGGGGGCCAAAGTCACCGCGGGCGATATCCAAGCTCTGGTTCGCACCCGCAAGATGCCGGCTGAGGTCTAGTGGCGCATCCCCGGCGCTGAGATCGTGCCCACCGCGCGCGCTGGCGAGAGGGTCGTCTTCCTCGCTCACTTTGAGCGTGGATTCGGACTCCCCGCCAGCACCTTCTTCCGCAACTTCCTTGACTTCCACCGACTGCAGCCACATCACCTCGCGGCGAACTTCATTATGATCCTCTCCGGCTTCGTCACGCTATGTGAAGGATATCTCGGTTGCCGCCCGAGCGTGGCTCTTTGGAAATGATTCTTCAATCTCCGAGCTCACAATGCTCGGACAGGAGCGGTGGTGTCCTCTGCCACAGAAGGTGGAGAGCCAACCTATCCGACTGACATGACCGACTGCGGCAGCTGCCTTGTCGCAGCCGGCAAACCGAGGTACAAGAGTTCTGAGATCGTCCAGTCCTGCAAAAACTGGCAGACCACTTTCTTTTATGTCAAGTCACCCGATCAAGGCCCCGATCTCCTGAACCTGCCCGAGTTCTCCCTCGCCCGGCCGACTGAAAAACATCAATGGTCGTTGAAATATGGCGTCGGAGATCTTGACGTGGATGCTCAAGTTGCCCGAGTTGCTCAGCTGGAGAAAGAAGGGCTCCTATCAACCGATCTTGTTGCCGCTTGGCTTCAAGCCCGAGTGCTTCCTCTGCGGCGCCGAGTGCACCGCATGTGCGACATGTCGGGGCCCCGAGATCCCACTCGGCTCTGCACGTGGCGGGTGAAACTCGAGGACCTTTGCTCCAGGGTGAAGGCTATCACATCCAGCGCCTTGCCCGATCCCTTCCGCTTCGGCCTTGAGTACCTACACCGCCGACAAAAGCCATCCGTGGTATATCCCGATTTACCCCTTCTTCGATTGCTTTTGCCCCGTATCTGATTTTTCTGACAATTTTCTTCTTTTGCTTAGCATTTCCTTCAATCCGATGTGATGGAAGATGGCCAAGTGGTTGGTATGTACACTCCCGCCGCGAGGAAGATGACCCCGCGGACTTCGAGTACAACGGCGAAGCTCCTTCCAAATCCGATGATAATGATGCTGATGACGGCGAATCCTCCGGGGAATCCTCCGACTTCGAGAATCTCGCTGATAATGCCGACGTCGAGGTCGCCGACCCCAAGAAAGCCGACACCCGAACTGCGGCTCAAGGGGGTACGCCTGAACCTTCCCTTGAGCAATTTCTGGCCGAATGGAGCGATGACGATAGTGTCTCAAAGGTCGATAACTCTGATGCAGCTCCTCGCGCCAAGCCACCGAGGGTGCCGACTAGACGCGCCTCGGCGACTAGCTCCTCTTCTGGTGCTGCCTCCAGCAAGGCCGCAAAAGCGACGCTGACTGCCTCCAAGGGCAAACAACCCCAAGCCACGGCCACTCGGGTGCCGATTGGCCAGGCGCCTCTGAACGTCGCCCCCCTGAGATGTCGGATGCCCACGGGAGCACCGAGAACAGTCGGGTATGCCCTTGTCTTCATGCCTTGAACTGAAAGTGCAATATATCGACCAGAGGGGGGGTGAATGGGAGATTTTCAATTTTACTACCAGATTTTGGTTTTCTTCAAGACTGAAGCAATCATGAAGCTGAAGAAAATCATGAAGCTGAAGAAGTAACCAAAATCATGAAGAAATAAAACTGCACAGAATGTAATCATTAGGGAAGCTCATCATAATGCAACAGAAATAAATCAATTCAGATAAGCAGAAGTGCTTCAGATGCATAGTATGAAGACAAAGAGCAGAGGGAGAGCTGAAGCATATTGTAACACCCTCAGATGCTTGTAACAGTAATCATCATCACTGTTGACTATCACTGTTTGCTAATCACTGTTACTCCCTGTCCCTAATCAAACTTTGCTTCTTCTCTTTCCAAACCATGCTGGTTGGTAATCAAAACACAAAGCCCAATGCATTTTTCTCATCAAGAAATCCAACCCTAGTTGAAACTACCTCAAATGGAAAATAAAACAAAAGTGCTCAAATAAAGTTGTTCCAAAAATCATGGAACTATTTTTATAAATTGCCTAAAATCATTATAACCATGTTGGAACAACTTTGGTAATTTTTGGAGTTACAGAAAATTCCAAACAATTCAAACAGTAGGTTAAAACCCTTACTTGGGGCATTTAGTATTTAAAATAAATATCTAATGATTTTATTTTGCTTCAAAACTTTTTGTGGCACTGACATATAATGTTATACTAATTTTGGGACACCTAATCCATTTTACAAAAAGCAAAAAGGCACTAAATTAAAATACAAACCACAGGTCAGTACACAAAAACCAGAAAATGAAAAAAAACACAATAACCCGCCTGGGGCGAGGCCACCTCAGCCCAGCCCACCCCGGCCCGTCTTCCACCTCCCACCTGCCCCCATCACGTCCGCCACCTGCTCGACGCCGTGGCGCCGCCGTGGCCACGGGCGTCCCTGGAGCCCTCCCCTCCCTCACCTGCTCCCTCCCGCCATGGACCCGATAAGGCCAACCCCCGCAGCCCCCTGGACAACTCCCCCACCCCATTCCCCTCCTCCTCCTCTCGCCGACGTCGGGGAAAGCTTTCCCGAGCGCCACCGTCGCCATGGCAGTGAGCTCACGCGGCCTGTGAGCTCGCGACGCCACCCCGCCGTGTCCAGCGTGTCCCTCGTCGTCGTCCTCGTCTCCGAGCGGAAGGAATCGAGGCGGGAGCCTCCACCCCGAGCCCACGGTCATCTTCCCCAACTCCGGCCGCCGCGACGTCGCGGGGGAAATCCGGCGCCACCCCGACGCCACCGAGGCCGCTCTATGCACCGTTACGTTCCTGGTGAGCTCCTGCGCCTCCCCCAACTCCCCGACGAGCCGTTTGTGCCCTGTAGGCCACCCCGCCATTAGGGCAGAAGCGCCTCGCCGCCGGCGAGCTCTCCACCGTGTCCTGGAGCACGCTTTTGGCGCACGGTACGCGTCACGCGGGTGCCCGCGCCCCCCCTTGTTCGAATGCGCTAAGCCACACCCCTCGCAGCACCGTAGGTCGTCGTCGTCTTCACCCGGAGGTTTCCGCCGTCACCGTCGTTGTCGCGCTCCGCTCCGGCCACCCCCGACACCCCCGCTACCTCAAATCGAACGCGCAGGTCGCCAGGAACCTGTAGCCACCAGAGGCGCTCCAAACCGTGCCCGGATTCGAGCTCGGGCTCGGCCTCGCCGGAGTCCAGCCGCCGGCGAGCTCCTACGGTGGCTGCCAGGTGGGCCCTCTGGATTAGCCCCTAATCCCCACTGACAGTGGACCCCCCCCCCCCGGCTAATTACCCTGTTAGGTTAACTGAGTGGATTAACAGGAAATAATACCCCTCCCAGTCGCTGACAGGTGGGTCCCCTCTAAATAATTAACTAAATGATTTAGGTTAATCCAATTAATCAAGAACTAGTCACTGACATGTGGGTCGAGAGGCATTTTTCGAATTTAATTATATGTTTTATAAATAACAGAGGCTGACATGTGGGTCCCACATGTCAGCACTGTTCTGGATAAGGTTGTGGATAATGTTTTGGATAATGCTAAATAAATAATAAAAGAAATTCAGAAAATCATTTAAATTGATTTAAACTTTGAAATTCAATAACTTTTAAACCGTAACTCGGATTCAAAAACTTTATACATGAAAATTGATCAGAAAAATATAACGAATACGAATACGCTATCCGTATGTCTACCACCCCCCTCTAACACAATGAACATCGAACATTTCCCCTTCGGACCGTCTGCCCGATAAATTGTCCGGTAGTGTTAGAGTGCCCGGATGAATTTATTCCGAACACGAAAGTTGTCCACAATGGTTCAAATAGCACGGATACACCCCCCTTATGTTGTTCCGGTAACCACGACACCTCCGGCTTGATCCTTCCCCCTCCGGACACCCTGTCCGGTAATCACCCGGAGCCGGCAGTTCATCCTCAGATGAATTCCCGCTCCGAGCCTATTCCATTGCACTGCGTTAGAACACCGTTAACTTTTCATCTGTCATGTCATGCATATGTTTCTATATTATTGCTGTGTATTTATTATTTATTTCCCCCTTTAATCTCCGGTAGACCCCGCTGCTGCCGTCGACTACACCGCTGCTGAGTACGACTACGTCGTCGACGACCCTACTACTACCGTCGAGCTTGCAGGCAAGCAGAGCCATTCTCTTCCCCAGATATCGCCTATCTTTCCGTACATTTCTTGCACTAGGCATTGTTACTGCTGCTGCTACGATTACAATCCTATTCAACTGCATAGCCTGATTGTTGTCGCCCCTTGATGTGCCTTCCCTTGTCCTATGCTGCCTATTATTCTTATTATGCATTATGCAGCAGTGAGCCCTGCGCATTGTTAGCTAGGATTAGATAGAGGGCCGTGATCACTCAGGGGAGTGAACGCGGATACAATTATTATAACTGCACAGGTACGGTACAATGCAGACACCGCCTCAGGCCCTACCTGGGTTATGCCTAGTCACCTCAAGTGTGAGCTATCAAGGAGTAATCTTTGTACTCCACTCGAGGCTGACTTTGTCTTACCGCCATAGGGTCTTGAGTAACGGTTGTCCTTCAGGTAAGAAGTCGGGCGACCCAACGGTGCCCGCGAGAGGTATTGCGACGGGACGACAGGGAGGGCACGACCAGTGTACCGGTGTGCTTGGCCCCTGGTCGTTGGCCGCGAGAGTTACCAAACCACGAAAGTCGAGCTCCTCCAGGAGCACACGCGAGACAAGGTAAGGAGACGGTTCACCTTGTTGGTAACCGCAGTGACTTGGTGAGACGACAGGGCAGGCACCGATGTACTGGTGGTCCTGGCTGCTGTCGTTGACCGCGGGTCGGTTAAGTCGAGGCAACGATAATGGTTGTCACGCAGGTTAATTAAAATGCTAAATGGTTCAGTGAATGTCTTGAGTTGGCTATATGCCATGTACGCACTACCTACCCGTGGGAACTATGAGTTATGGGCTCCTCTGCTTCTTAGTGTCGTCCGAGGACTCTTCAGACGTCAGCAGTACCGCGGGCTGATTGCCGGGAAGTGGTGTTGTCTTATTTGCCGCGGCGTGTGATTTGTATTTGCTTTGATTTAACTTCACCGGCCAGCCACGCACCGTGCAGGAGTACGTCGGGGTTAGGGTCCAAAGCCCCACGTACATAGGATATAGTCCGGCGGGTGACCTCTCTGTTGAGTTTGAAAGATGGGCTATGAAGTGTCGGATAGCCTCGGTGGAGCGTTCCCTAACAAGGTTCCCGCCACCCTGGAGATCCGTGCGTGTAGCGTAACACAAGTGCACCCCTGCAGGGAAGATTGATCTATCGATAGCCGTGTCCACGGTAACATGACGCTTTATGCTGAAGCTGGATCTTACCACTAGAAACTATTATTAAACTGTATGGTTCCGGGTTCTTTTCCTCGCGGGGATGTCGAGGAGGTGAACTCGGAGGCATTGTTAATTATTACAACTTATTATTATTCAATGTTGCAGCAACTTCTGCTTCATTGCTACTTTGTTGCTTTATATAAATTGTTGGCTGATTCTTACCTCATGCTGCAAGACATCGTCGGAAGATGCTAGTCTTCGTTAGGCCTAGCTTCTTACCCTTGCTCTAAATTTCTGTCTTCAGTCCACTATATACAGCCTCTTCATTCCGTTGATAAAATGCATAATGCTTAGTAGCGGACGTAAGACTCGCGGGTATACTAGATACTCACCTGCTTTATTTCCTTTACTGTTTTGCCTGATCGGCCGCTGCAGCCGACGTTGGAGCTCAGGAGCAGGAGTACCCCGGAGGTGCCTACTACGACGTCGAGTTCCCCGTTGACCAGGAGTAGTACTGTGGATCCCAGGCAGGAGGCCTCGCCTTTTCGTTCCGTATCTCTGATGTGATTTGTGCTAGCCTTCTTAAGGCAAAACTTGACTAACTATGTCTGTACTCAGGTATTATGGCTTGTATGACTTATATATTCGGGTCCGCGTGACCCCCCTCTATTGTAATATATTTGTTTATCCTTTTGTGTTTAGTGTTGTGCTGTGATATTATCACCGTGGCACCCTAATCTCAGTCGTGTACCCTGTGTGTATGATTACTGTACACGGTCTGATTTTGGGGGCGTCACACATATCATATCAAATACTGAAGCTTAAGAGGTTGAAGAGATAGCACCAGAGATTGAAGACATTGGTTTGGTAGACCAGTTCAAGTTGCTGTGACAACTCTACGTCTGGTTGGAGAGGCTGAGATTCAACTCACAAGACATAGTCTTCACCTTGTTCTCCTTGAACTAAAGTCCTCAGACTCCGTCCAATAACTCAGGTGAGTCTTCAAGGTAGACTCCCGAAACCTTCACAGACTCAGTCACTCCGGGAAGTCACAATTGCATCTTGACTTCCTCAGACTGAAGACTTCTACACCGGCTGGAAGATCACAGTCTTCAAGAGTAAAAAGCTTCGGATCACTCGAACCGACTTCCTCAGAAATGCTCAACTACTCAGGCTGGTGGTTTTTCCTCACATAGGTTCTTCAGTTTCCTCAGAGGTGGGTTGCTCTGAGATGACAAGTGTCAGTTTTTCTGTCGGAGCAGCCAACCCACAAATGGGGCTGGGGGTGGCTATTTATAGCCGCGGAGCAACCCGAGGTGAAAGGACATAAATGCCCATGCATGCAATTACTCTCATGCCCTCGGAAATGACCGTTGCTAGACAAGTTCTAGCCTCTCACCACGCAACACGTGGCACGGTCAAAGTATTCTCTCTCCAGACTCCTCAACCGAAGTTAGTTACCTCAGTGTCCTGAAGAACAACGTCTCAGACACATGAGGACTGAACTTCTACTGCAGGAGATCTCACTCTCTTCAGGAGAACTGCACTCGCAGTCTCCAGACTCGTCAACCGAAGACAGATTCCTCAGTGTCCTGAAGAACAAGGTCTCAGACACCCGAGGAACTGAACTTCTACTGCAGGAGATTTCTCTCAAGGTTTTTCTTCAGGATTCCTAACTGAGCACTTCCTCAGACCTTCGGAACTCGTTTTCTTCAACCCCTCCAACAGTGCGGTGTTTTCCTATGACTCAAGAAGTATAAAAAGTCTTAGCGAAGACTACGCTTCAACTTCGTCTTCAGCGCGAACTTCCTCAGGATCGTCTTCAGCTTTAGCTTCAACCGAACGCTTCAGGATCCTGTTTCCTCAGGATTTCGCGCGACTTCATTACTCAAGAAGTATAAAAAATCTTAGCGAAGACTATGCTTCAACTTCGTCTTCAGCGCGAACTTCCTCAGGATCGTCTTCAGCTTCAGCTTCAACCGAACGCTTCAGGATCCTGTTTCCTCAGGATTTCGCGCGACTTCATTACTCAAGAAGTATAAAAAGTCTTAGCGAAGACTACGCTTCAACTTCGTCTTCAGCGCGAACTTCCTCAGGATCGTCTTCAGCTTCAGCTTCAACCGAACGCTTCAGGATTCTGTTTCCTCGGGATTTCGCGCGACTTCATTCTTCAGGAAACGCACCGTTTTCTCCAATGTTCCTCAACATTTTGGGGGGTCGACATTGGTGGTTAAACACCTCATCAGGGACTGTTCTCCTGTGTATACTCACAAACACATCAGTCCCTTAACCGTTTTGTCATCGAACTCCAAAACCTCAAGGGGAGGGCACTTGATGCACTTACAATCTCCCCCTTTTTGGTGATTTGATGACAATCAGGTTAAGCTTCAACGGGGATAAAAATATGAGTTTGAAAAAAAAACTTTGAAGAATATTTTTAACATTAAGCTGAATATAGTGAAGCTCCCCCTGAGGATATGCATATAAGTTGAAGAATGTTTAATATCTAAAGCATTTTGAGGTATATGAGGAGCTCCCCCTATATTCAGGCATTTTTTTAGCAGTGCATGTTATGAAGTGTTTGAGGAATTAAACAACGCACTGATAGAGATGTTTGCAGAGATAATCACATGCATATATGATAAACATGAGGAAATAGCATGAGGTAACTGAGGAATAGTATCAGGCAAACACCAAAATTACAGTTTACAACTCGTTAAAAAAAATCAGAAGAACGGGAGTTGTAACTGAAGAACCCCATAACTAAAACCCGCTTGAAGACTAACAGATTTCTCCCCCTTTGTAATAAAATGAACAAAAAAGGGAAAAACTGAAGCTAACGCCCCTTTGAAGTTGCTTCAAGGCTGAGGTGAGTCACGCCTGAGGCAATCCGTTGCAGTGTGAGGACATCCAGCAGTGTCTTCAGCTTCTTCAGCAGTCATCTCCTGGTTTGAAGAATAAGAATCCATGGCCGGAGGAGGAGTTGTGCAGCGTCTGAATTGTCTTGGGGGTCTGATGGCAGGAATCGGAGGCTGTTGAAGCTCCAACTTGGCAAGGTCTTCAGGGGTGATTACTTCTCTCATCAGGGCATCAAGATGTTGATATGTATGATGAGCATACTGATGCACTTTCTTCACAGAAGAATGCGTGTGAGCCATATAGCTGAGAATCTCAGAAAACTGACGCTTTACCCAGTCATGATTTCTATCAACTTTCTGATGAAGACTAATCAGAAGCTCTCGACCAGTCATCACTCGAGCCTGAGTTGTATCCTTAGTTGAGGCATGAGTTCTTGTTTCATCAGTTGTGCGAGACTGAGGATGACGAATATTTCCACCGAGGGAATTGGTCGGGAGAACTTCTTCATAGAAGATGCCTTTGCCTTTGTCATTTGAAGCAATAGTATGTTGAAGCACTTCCACAGGCGGCAGATAAGTCCTGTGATTCGGGTGATCAGGTTGGAAACCAATTCCAGTCACTGCTCGGATTAGCTTCATGATCCAAGGCGCATATGGCTTCAGGATATGAGGATTCTGTGCAGCATCAACTAGAGTTCTGAAGAAGAAGTCAGGAACATTGATTGGGTCAGACATGCAGAGGTTGTGAAGTATGTTCTTCATGACACCAATGACTTCTTCAGCAGTGGATTCATAGCCTTTGATGGGGCAGAAGGTCTTCGCCAGAATCCGATACATTGTACTCGGCAGATACTGAAGCTCAGAGACTGGAAACTTTGTGCGAGCTAGGGCTTCAGGGGACTGAGGCTTCATGAGCATGTTCATCAGGTCATCTCGAAGTATTTGAGACCCATAGGAGCAGGCAGCAGGGGAAGTGCACTGAGGCAACTCAAGAATGTCAATTGCTTCAGGAACAGTGATGGTGTAGTGATGATGCTCAGTCATCCACTCGAGGACCCAGGTGTTGATATCCAGAGGATTTCCTGAAACATACAACGTGGCATAAAACTGAAGCACAAGCTCTTCATTCCAGTGTATGCATTCAGAGCAGAACTGAAGCAGCTTGGCATGATGCAGATCCTGAAGCACATTGTTGAAGCAAGGAAGGGCTTCCATATCCATCAGAGGGATGTTCTTGTGAGGAAACAGATTGTTTTGCTTGTAGAGCACTGAAGCATAGTAGTTCTTCTGAGTGGCAGTCCAGAACCTCAACAGCTTTCGAGGTGGAGCAGAGTGATACGGATTTTGAATCCCCTCTTGAAAGAAACTCATGGCATTGAAGAAATCAGTAGCATCAAAGCTTGGAGTATCATCAGCTTCAAGGTCATGGAAGAATGGTCGCTTCTGCATCGGACATAAGGACCGAGCTTGAACTGGGCCTTGAGATGGGGAAGGCGCTTGAGGCACTTCAATCTGAAGAGTAGCTTGAGGCTGAGGCGGAGTCGCTACAGATGCATCAGGCACAGATGTGTTGATGTCCTTGGGGAGACGAGGCGATGTGGCCTGTTTATCTTCAGAGCCATCCTTTGAAGCTTCAGCATTTGTACTGGTTTCTGCTTCAGGAGGGGAACTTGTGCTTTGGTCGGCTTCAGCTTCAGTTTCAGCAGCAGGTGGGTCTGGCTGAGGATCAGCAGTTGTAGTGTCAGCTGCATCAGTATCAGTGGTGGTGTTTGCTGCAGCATCAGTATCAGCAGCAGAATTTGTTGGAGCACTGGAGGCTTCGGGGTCATCAGCATCAGACGCTGAGGACGATGCACCAACAGAGTCTTCAGACTGCAGAGAAGTGTCAGGAAGCACCTCGGTTACGGTGTCGGAGTGAGGCTCAGGTGAGAAGACGGTATGAGTGGGTGAGTGTGTCAGCCCATAGTCATCATCATGGACACGAGGAGTTCCATCATCCATAATGTCGACGTCCATGTCTTCAACTTCAGTGATAGTTGGTAGAGGTGGGGACGGTGAAGTTGGAACAATGGGTGTTGCAGCAGGGGGTGGAGTGAAGACGATTAAGCTGCGCTGAGGATTTTGAGGTGGAGTTGAGGCAGCAGTAATATGAACGGTGGTATCACCGGCCTGTTTGGTCGGAGGAGCTGAGGAAAGTGGTGTAGCATCAATGGGTTCTTCAACAGTAGGCTTCTTCGCAGCAGGTGGAGTAGAGGGTTGGGCTTCAGGCAGGCGCTTGAGGCTTTTAGCAGTGGCATTAGTGGGTACTGAGGAAGCAGGCTGTCGAAGCTTCATCAACTTTGCCACCTATTGAGAGATCCGTTCTTTGGATTTGCCAATATAATTACGGTTGGCAGCGAACTCAATGTTGAGGCGTTGAACTTCACATTGAGGCTCTATAAACTCCTGAGGAGTAACATCAGTGATAGGTTTCTTTTTTAAGTCACTGAGGACTTTCTTCAGTTTGGCCTTCAACTGTTTCTGAAGATCTCGTTGATGAATCTCGTTTATGAGGAATTGTTGAACATAGAATTTGATGTCTTTCGGGATGTCCAAATCATCAAGCGGAGTGTCAGGCTTAACAGACCAAATTTCAATGTACTCCAAGATCTTCTTGGGATCAAGGAGAAGCGGGATTTCTGAACCCGTTGCTTCAGCTTTGCGTCTGGCCACAACACGCACGTATTCAATCTTATCAGCTTCAGTGGCGACGAAGCTGGCCAAATCCTCAAATTCATCTTCATCATCAGAAGATTGAGGAGTATGATGAATGGCACCACGCATAGCATTTTTCTTTGGTGAGGGGCGAGGGCCGCGTTGAAGAACAGTTTTGGTCTTCAGCTGAGGCTGAGGCATTGTGATTGAGGCCTCAGGAGCACCAGATTCATCAGTGCGTATCCTTGAGGAGGGGGCAGCACCATCTGTGCGTTGACATGAGGAGCCAACAACTTGAGGTTTCATGCCAGGAGCCTTTTTGCGGTGCTGAGGCGAAGGTTGTTGTCTGGGTTGACACTGATCTTGAGGCGGAATCTGTATTGAAGCAGTCATGTCACGGACCAGATTCTTGACACGGCTGCGAGAGCGCTTGAGGTACTGCTCATATGCCGCAGGAAAGTCTTCAGGAGTGCGCATTGTTGTGGGATCAGGAATGACGCCTGGTGCAAGTGGAGGTCGAGCCTTGATACCCAATGTCTTCAGTGGAGGATTAACAGCAAACATTTCCTCATGTTGAGGATTAAGCCATTGATAGGCCACCCAACGCTTGGCCCATTCTCTTGTGATCTTCTGGACCCTTTTCTTACGATCATCAGCAGTTTCACGTTCTGGAGTCTTCAGTTTCTCATAGAGCTCAGGAGGTAAGTCTTTAGCAGTATCAGTGTGCTTGCGCCGAGGAGGCATTTTCTTCAGCTGAGGAGACTGAGGAATTGTACGTTCGAGCTGAGCAGACTTGAGGCGAATGCTGAGGAACAATGAGTCTTCGTACCCGGCGACGGCGAACTCCGGCGACAGTAGCGCTCGAGCTTGAGGAGCTCAAGGGCGGCGGCGCGAGAGTGAGGGAGGCGTTGGGGGGTAAATGACCGGAGGAGGGGGTAGAGGGCTATTTATAGAGGGGTAAAAACTGAGGGGTTGCGAAATTTGTGGACCAGATTGCCCCTGATTGTTGGGATCCTTCGTGGATATCTTGATGGTGGATAATCACGACGTGCGGTAAAATCGCAACAAATTTAAGACAGTTGTAACAGTAAATCCCTGATTTGAGGAACTTGAGGACAAAGGCTGAGGATGAAGACATCTAGTCTCAGGCTGATGATGATGACTAATGGTCTCAGCCTGAGGAATACAAGATTTCCGGATGAACGCATATGAGATAGACAGATTAGATAAGTGAGCACAGAGGGACGGGTCCGATCACGTTCACCTAGATGAAGAAGCAAAAAAATAACTGAAGATTAATAACTATAGGTGAACGTTGTTGAGGACAAAACTCGGTAATTATCAGAAATGAAAACTTCGAATCTTGAGGAAGCTGAATCAAATCCTGAGGAAGTTGAGGAACACCAAATCCTGAGGTGTTTGGGCGGTGGCGCTACCCACCTTATAGGGAATGAGACACTTGATACCATACAATTGTCGTATGGATCTTGAGTCAATTCCACGTTAATTTCTTCACACTTAGCAAGGTAGTTCCTCATGATTTGAGGAGTACGACGCATCGTGTGTTGTGCTTCAGGAGTCAGGTCTTGAAGCACATAAGTATAGCAGAGAACCAATCATGGAGCGGTATACCTTCTGATCGTAGTCCTTGCCATTTTCATCAGGACCGAGGCGTCCGTTTGTAGGCATCGGGGTCTTGATACCTTTGCAGTCTTGCATCTCGAGTTTTCTGAGGCATTCCTTGAGGTACTTCTCTTGAGAGATGAAGGTGCCATTGCGTTGCTGACGAATTTGAAGCCCTTGATGATGAGGAAGTCACGCAATGTGTCATACCAAGACCATGGGGCTTGCTTCAGTCCATACAGAGCTTTCTTCAATCTGTACACCATATCAGGCTTCTCTGCGTCTTCAAAACCTGGAGGTTGAGCAACATATACTTCTTCCTCGACATTACCATTGAGGAATGCACTTTTCACATCCATTTGATATAGCTTGTGATTATGATGGTTAGCGAATGCATTTGTTTTCTTCGATGAAGGACTCAGAGAAGATTCCATGAGAAGATTTATGTCACCAGTCATATGATTCGTGCATCCACTATCCATAATCCATTCAGTTCTCCCCGAAGAATTTTCCTACAGAAGAGTTAGTATCTCACACTACAAGTTATGAGCCACATCAGTTTGAAGAATTCGTGAATTCTTCAGGACTGTATTCCTCAGGATTTTAAGTCTCAGGATTTCAGTATAACGATATTCTTCAGCTGACACATAATTTTCGTCCTGGGCATAGGATCTGCAATATGGTTAGTTTGCCTCAGGACGCGTTCCTATAGAAGAGATTAGTTCTTCTTAACCACCCACATTCGCATGGGTGGTTTTGAAGCATTTGAGGAACGACGAGGAGAGTATTGCCTCACGGGTGAGGTATCAGGATAATCATAGGAGTAAGCATTCTTGTTCTGAGCTTCCCTGTGAACAAAGTGATTAGATGAAACATGCTCATATTCATGACTTTTTGAAGAATTGTCCACTAAGGACATCCTCAACTCATTTGCATCTGCATTCACAAGAAGGCTAGTGATGAGGTCCTTTGGCACCCAGATCTGCTTGACTGGAGGACCGTTCCTGCAGTTAGTTCCGATGTATCTGGCAAATACCTCACCATTATCATTCTTAAACAGTTTATAGTTTGAGTCAAATGACTCAGTCATCACGTATGAAGAAACAGCATCATAACCAGATAAGGTATAGGGATCAGGAGGAGGCATCATTGCTCGAACCCAAATGGTCTCAGGATATTGTTCAGGTTTCCAGTAAGACCCATCAGGGTTGAGTCTCCGAGTGAATGTGATGCCTTCTTTCCTCGGGTTTCTGTTGAGGATCTGTTTCTTGAGAATGTCACAGAGTCTGATGTCCTTTCAGACTCTTGAACATGCCTGTTTCCAGTAGACTCTTCAACCTAGCATTTTCTTCAGTAATGTCTATGGTATCCTCAGATGAGGGGTTAGATACCACAGAAGTAACAGAAATAACAGAGTCTGAAGACATTGAGGAACTAGACACAGATATGATTTGATCACGTTCAATGCATCTTAAACAGGGAGGATTGAATCCTTCTTGTGGCATGATGATCTGTTGGGAGAGGAGTGAATCATTTTCTTTCTTCAGATCGTCATGAGACATCCTTACACGTTCAAGTTCTTGTTTCCTCATGAGGAACTCATGAGACAGCTTTTCATGATCAGTAAGGAGTGCCTCATGCCGATTGAACAAGTCATCAAACTTTGACTGAAGAATTTTTGATTCATCAGTCAACTTTTGAGTCTTCGTCATTTCCTCAACCAACATATCATCACTTTTGTTTAATGAGATCTGAGTCTTTTCAAGTGCACGTTGTTGCTTAGATGCAAGTTTAGCAAGTTTAGCATAGTTTTCATCAGGTTCTTCATCAGAGGGTTGATCTGATGATGAGTAAGAAGATACCTTGGAGGACTTGGCCATGAAGCAGAAGGAAGGAGTTGTGTCTTCAGCTTCATCATCAACATGTGATAGACCAGATTCCTCAGTGCTGAAGATTGACTTTGAGACAAGCGTCATGGCAAGAGCCAGACCGGCCACACCCTCAGATTTTTCAGATTCTTCTTCCTCATCATCAGGGTTGGAACCAGATTCTTCCGAGTCCAATTCTTTTCTGAGATATGCGCGAGCCTTACGGGAACTGCTATTCCTGTATCCAGCAGGCTTTGAGGATCTTGAGGATTTCTTCTTAGTCGTTTCATCAGAACTGTCATCTTTCCCTTTCTTCTTCTTCTTCTTCTTCAGTCTAGCTTCCTTTTCCCATAGAGGACACTCAGCGATGTAATGCCCAAGTTTCTTGCACTTGTGGCAGACTCTCTTTCTTTCTTCGACAGAGTCATCATCTTTGCTTTTTCTTGAGGACGATCTTGAGGAATTTCCGAAGCGATTCTTCTTCGTGAATCTTTGAAACTTTCTGGTGAGGAGAGAAAGTTCACGGCTGAGGGTTTCAGGATCATCAGTATCAGCCTCAGACTCTTCATCAGAGGACACTCTTCATGCTCTAGCTTTTAGCGCGCGGACCTTAGGCGTGGAGCTGTATAAATCTCGTTTTTCAGAGAGCTTCAGTTCATGAGCATTGAGCCGCTCGAGAATGTCCGCTGGATCCAGAGTCGTCAGGCCTTTCTTGAATCATCAGTGATAGGAGCTCAAATGAGTCATCCAGTGACCTCAATAGTTTCTTCACAACTTCATGATCTGTGATATCAGCGGCACCAAGTGCTTGAAGTTCATTGGATATGCCAGTGAGTCTATCAAAGGTTTGTTGCACGTGCTCATTGTCCAGCCTCTTGAACCTGTTGAAGAGACTGCGGAGTGTATCAACCTGAGAGTCTCGTTGAGCAGAGACTCCTTCATTGACTTTAGACAGTCTTGTCCATATCTTCTTTGCAGTATCCAGACCACTGATACGGTTGAACTGAGCCTTGTTGAGATGACCACCAATGATGCTTCGAGCTTTTGCATCAAGCTGCCAGTTCCTCTTGACAACTTCAGGAGCAGTCATCAGATTTGCTTCAGGAATGCCTTGATCAACAATATCCCACAGATCCTTGTCAATGGCTTCAAGATGCATCCTCATCTTGTTCTTCCAATATGGATAGTCTGTCCCGTCGAAGATGGGGCAGTTTGAGGAAACGCTCATTGTACCTGAGGTCGACATAACTAAAACTCCAGGTGGTTAAACCGAATCACACAGAACAAGGGAGTACCTAGCTCTGATACCAATTGAAAGTGCAATATATCGACCAGAGGGGGGGTGAATGGGAGATTTTCAATTTTACTACCAGATTTTGGTTTTCTTCAAGACTGAAGCAATCATGAAGCTGAAGAAAATCATGAAGCTGAAGAAGTAACTAAAATCATGAAGAAATAAAACTTCACAGAATGTAATCATTAGGGAAGCTCATCATAATGCAACAGAAATAAATCAATTCAGATAAGCAGAAGTGCTTCAGATGCATAGTATGAAGACAAAGAGCAGAGGGAGAGCTGAAGCATATCATATCAAATACTGAAGCTTAAGAGGTTGAAGAGATAGCACCAGAGATTGAAGACATTGGTTTGGTAGACCAGTTCAAGTTGCTGTGACAACTCTACGTCTGGTTGGAGAGGCTGAGATTCAACTCAGAAGACATAGTCTTCACCTTGTTCTCCTTGAACTAAAGTCCTCAAACTCCGTCCAATAACTTAGGTGAGTCTTCAAGGTAGACTCCCGAAACCTTCACAGACTCAGTCACTCCGGGAAGTCACAATTGCATCTTGACTTCCTCAGACTGAAGACTTCTACACCGGCTGGAAGATCACAGTCTTCAAGAGTAAAAAGCTTCGGATCACTCGAACCGACTTCCTCAGAAATGCTCAACTACTCAGGCTGGTGGTTTTTCCTCACATAGGTTCTTCAGTTTCCTCAGAGGTGGGTTGCTCTCAGATGACAAGTGTCAGTTTTTCTGTCGGAGCATCCAACCCACAAATGGGGCTGGGGGTGGCTATTTATAGCCGCGGAGCAACCCGAGGTGAAAGGACATAAATGCCCATGCATGCAATTACTCTCATGCCCTCGGAAATGACCGTTGCTAGACAAGTTCTAGCCTCTCACCACGCAACACGTGGCACGGTCAAAGTATTCTCTCTCCAGACTCCTCAACCGAAGTTAGTTACCTCAGTGTCCTGAAGAACAATGTCTCAGACACATGAGGACTGAACTTCTACTGCAGGAGATCTCACTCTCTTCAGGAGAACTGCACTCGCAGTCTCCAGACTCCTCAACCGAAGACAGATTCCTCAGTGTCCTGAAGAACAAGGTCTCAGACACCCGAGGAACTGAACTTCTACTGCAGGAGATTTCTCTCAGGGTTTTTCTTCAGGATTCCTAACTGAGCACTTCCTCAGACCTTTGGAACTCGTTTTCTTCAACCCCTCCAACAGTGCGGTGTTTTCCTATGACTCAAGAAGTATAAAAAGTCTTAGCGAAGACTACGCTTCAACTTCGTCTTCAGCGCGAACTTCCTCAGGATCGTCTTCAGCTTTAGCTTCAACCGAACGCTTCAGGATCCTGTTTCCTCAGGATTCCGCGCGACTTCATTACTCAAGAAGTATAAAAAATCTTAGCGAAGACTACGCTTCAACTTCGTCTTCAGCGCGAACTTCCTCAGGATCGTCTTCAGCTTCAGCTTCAACCGAACGCTTCAGGATCCTGTTTCCTCAGGATTTCGCGCGACTTCATTACTCAAGAAGTATAAAAAGTCTTAGCGAAGACTACGCTTCAACTTCGTCTTCAGCGCGAACTTCCTCAGGATCGTCTTCAGCTTCAGCTTCAACCGAACGCTTCAGGATTCTGTTTCCTCAGGATTTCGCGCGACTTCATTCTTCAGGAAACGCACCGTTTTCTCCAATGTTCCTCAACATTTGGGGTTCGACATTGGTGGTTAAACACCTCATCAGGGACTGTTCTCCTGTGTATACTCACAAACACATCAGTCCCTTAACCGTTTTGTCATCGAACTCCAAAACCTCAAGGGGAGGGCACTTGATGCACTTACATGAACTTTATTGTTTTTCCTTGTACTGATTCACCTCTTTTCCTTCTTTCAGGGAGCCGATTGGCCTTGATGATATCGACGCCGACATTCCTGCCCATGTCGGCGCAGTCATCTCCCCTGCTGCGTCTGCTGCTATAACTCAAAAACGGCCTCCCGCTCCACACCGAACCTCCAAGGACGCCGAGCGCGCCGCCAAGAAAGCCCGCCTCGCGGTAGCCAAGACCACCACTACTTCCGCCACTGCCTCCAAGACCTCCAAGGAAACAGCTGACCGGGGAGTTACTGGTGGCGAAGGAGTGCAATCGACCAATCCGATTGCTCCATCTCCGCCACAACGCTCCAACCCAGTCTCTGCCCCCGTCCTCTCTACCACCTTGCCCGTCCTGACAACCACTTCGCCGATCATAGCGAAAAATCCACCAACCGCAGCAACCACCTCATTGATCATGATGACCACCTCGCCTATCATGACGACCACTCCGCCGATTGTGGCCACCACCTTGACCTCATCTCGCCCGATTGCGCCACGACCACGACCGAATGCCTCCGACTCTTTGGCGGCGTCAGCGCCATCGTTCTCTACCATCATCAGCTCTGCTGCCATGATTCAAACTTCATCGCCACAGCCGACCTCTTCCGCGTCGGAGATTCTGATGCGCTCGGTGGACCAATTCCGGGCCGAGTATTCTCGCACCCGCCATATTGGCACCGAGCCTGATGCTCCACATCGCACTCAAGACCCTCTGACGACAGCCTTTAGTCGAGTAAACGACTTCGCCGCCGCCCTTGCTCAGGACCTCCAACAGCTCGACCGCCATCATGTGGTAAGCTCTTGAATTTTCCTTTATGATTTTCCTTCAATCGGGAGATTTTTCTTCCGGTGGGTGCGCGCAAGCGCACCCACTGGGTGTAGTCCCCGAGGTTCGGGCCGATTTCTTGCAATCGGTTTGGATCTTTTATGCCCATTTGCTCTCTCTCCTGCCTTCCTCCAATCGGGAGACTTTTCTTCCGGTGGGTGCGCGCAAGCGCACCCACTGGGTGTAGTCCCCGAGATTCAGGACGACTGCTTGCAATCGGTTCGGATCTTCTTTTAGCTGTTGTATCTCTAAATTTCATCTTGCTGCTCTTCTCAGGCTGTTATGGAAGAAAAACGCGAGATCTTCGAAAAACTCCTCGACGCTTATACCGCCAGCCTCCGAACTCTCGCCCAAGCCCAGCTCGAGGTCAACAACCAATCGGCCGAGATCAATAGACTGAAAGGTAACTTCTGCACCGTTTCTATCTTCCCTCCGATTTGACAATTTCTCTTGTACTAATATCTTCATGTCTTCTTCTAGCTTCTGTTCCCATGGTTGATGACCTTCAGAACCATATCGCTGAACTGATTGCAGAACTCAACCAGCAAGGCCAAGCACTTGCCGAAGCCAAAGAAGAAACGACCCGACTGCAAGGGGTGGAAGCCAACTTGACTCGAACTATTGAAGGCCTCCACTCCGAGATGGCTGCCCTTGAAAAGAAACATCTGGCTGACATAGCTGCCGTGACCGCTGCTGGTGACGGGCTCCTTGCTGAACGAGATGCAGCTGTAGCTGCCCGACAAGCCTTGCAAACCGAGAGGGACGAAGCGATTGCTGCGCGGGACTCTCTCCGAAAGGATCGTGATGATCATATCGCCAAATATGAAGAGCTGGAGAAACGCACCTATGAAGACACCACAAAAATGCGCCGCCGGGCCAAGGGCCTCTGCGACACCATGAGCGAGATGGACGCCCTTCTCAGTGGTAAGTGCCTCTTGCCTCCGAGTGCATTTCCAACTGCACCCTTCTTTTGCACTGTTACTCACTCTTTTCTTCATGATGCAGAGGCCTGGCCTGAATCTGAAGCAGCTGCTTATGCAGCCGTAGCCAAATCTCGGGAGGAGACCATCGCGGCCGGGGGGTCCTGCCAGCTTGATGACGATGTCTGGACTCGTCATGAGTATTTGATTGGAACAGCAGCTCGCATTCCCGTCATCAAAGGGATTGCCTTGTCTTTCAAACTTGGCATTCTGAAGATTGCCGAGTTGCTGTGGTCGCCGACTGAACTCAAAATTGGACTTCAGAGGATGAAGCATGCTGCCAGCTCTTCTGCTGAGGTCCACACGTCGGCTCCTCAGGACGAAGAAGACTCTGACAAGGGAGATGCTCCAAATGCTACCACCGAGCAGACTCGGACTCTTCTGAAGGCCATTCCTCGTTGGATCGACGTCTTGCTTAACTCTGCTGGTCGGACTGGCGCTGAGACTGCTCTTCAAACTGTGTTGAGCTGGTACCCGCAAGTGAAACTTTCCAAGCTCCACAGCCTCAGAGAGAACGCCGCCGACGTGCTTGAGAAGACCTATGCTGAAGTGAATCGGCTCGCCAGCGCTATGGTGAATTGGTTTTCTCCTTATGACTATACCCCATATCTCGACGAGGGAGGGAACCCGCTGGCTGCCACTTCTATCTCTGGCTTGGCCGAAGAGCTTTCTGACAGCGGTTTGTCCCACACCTCTCCGAGTTTCAAGCGTGCTAGGGCCACCTCTTCTGATGCACAGTCGGAGCCAGACATCGCTGCCGCACACGTCGATCCGACTGCTCCGACTGCCAGATCTGCGCCCTCGACTGCCCCGATTTCTTGAGCCAAGCCGCCGATGACATCACCTACTGCAGCTTGCCGACCTTGGATCGGCCTTATCTTGTTTTTTCTTTCCGACTGGTTGCTTGTAAGACATGATTTTAATTCTGCCGACACCTACTGGGTGTGACCTTAATGTAATGAACTCATTCGGCCTTAGGCCTGCTATCTCTTATGCAATCCGACTGCTCATTTCTAGTTTTTACTTGTGCGATCGACTTTGCGTCTTTGTCGGTTTCCTTTATCGGTCTGCACTTGGGGGTGTCTACCTTGTCTGTGTTGCTGCCGACATGCGGTCTGCAATCGGATCAAAGGTAGATTTCCAGCCAAGGTTCGATAAGCTTTTTATATTTACATGACAAGGTTTAACGCAAAGGATTCTGCGACGTTAGGAGCCGATTTCCCGCTACCTAGCTCGATGCCTTGGTTCGCGGCGCAATCGGTAACCTGATTTATCGACTATGCCCTTTGCAGAGCTTTTCGAGTTGTTTCTCGGGAACTTGTACTGCTGACTTCCCCAACCGCTGCCCTTCGCAATGCCACAAACACTTTTGTGATTTGCGCTTGAGTTAGGTGCTAAATTGAGTGCCAGCCTGCAGTCCCCGTGCCTCGATGGCCTATTCGTCTGACCTCGTGGTCGGTCAGTCCCCGAGTGCATTACGCATGTCTCGGGTATGACTAAGCGTTGCCGACTTGGGCTAGCTTTTCGAATGAAATTATGCAAAGGTAATCGAATGCTCTTCTTCAGAGGCATGATAGCTTTACTGATCGTTTGCCAAATGGCGTACATAAATTTCTGCCGCTCAACTATAGAACGGACATAACAGTTCAGCGTTCCAAGGCCGCTCCGTTTCTACTCCTGATGTGTCCTTGTGCCGAGTACCCTTGGTGCAGTCGATCAAATAATAGGAGTTGTTCTTGAGTGCACGGCTGACGACGAATGGTCCTTCCCAGGGTGAAGATAGCTTGTGCTGCCCGTCTGACTTCTGAATTCGGCGTAGCACCATGTCGCCCTCTCGGAAGGCGAGAGGACAAATCTTCTTGCTGTGGTAGTGCCGCAACTTCTGCTGATAGACTGCCGATCTGGACAAGGCCAGCAAACAGGCTTCTTCCTTGAGGTCGACGCCGTCCTCTCGTGCTAACCTGGATTCTTCTTCAGTGTACAAGGCATGCCGAGGCGAATCAAACTCGATGTCGGATGGGATGATTGCTTCTGAACCATATACCAGGAAGAAAGGAGTGAATCCAGTCGACCTGTTTGGTGTGGTACTTAAACTGAACAGTACTGCGGGGAGTTCTTCAATCCATGCTCCGGGTGCCCTCTCAAGTGGTTCCACCAATCGGGGTCTGATACCCGAGAGGATGAGGCCATTTTCTCTTTCTACTTGACCATTCGACTGTGGATGCGCCACAGATGCAAGATCCAGCCGAATGCCCTGCTGAGATGCATATCGAGCCAGTGCACCCTTTGCAAAATTTGTGTCGTTGTCAGTGATGATGCTGTGAGGTACACCATATCTACACACAATGTCGGCCACGAATCGAACCGCAGTCGGGCCATCAAGCTTCTTGATCGGGCGAGCTTCAATCCACTTGGTAAACTTGTCCACTGCGACCAGGAGATGTGTCATGCCACTTCGAGCCCTCTTGAATGGACCAACCATATCCAAACCCCATACTGCAAATGGCCATGCTATTGGGATTGTCTTCAATGCCGATGCTGGCTGATGACATTTTGCCTTGAACCGCTGGCAACCCTTGCAATATTTTACCAAATTCTCAGCCGCTGCGAGCGCAGTCGGCCAGTAGAAACCATGTCGGAAAGCTTTGCTGGCGATGGCTTTTGCAGATGCATGATGACCGCATTCACCCTGATGAATGTCTCTGAGCAATTCCAAGCCTCTGTCCTCTTCTACACATCTCTGAAAGACACCAGTCGCACTTTTGCGCACTAGCTCGTTGTTGATTATCGTGTATGCCCAAGATCGGCGGCTGATTTGCCTTGACTCTGCTTCGTCTTCTGGGAGGACTCCGTCTGCTAGGAAATCTCTAATCGGTTGTGCCCATGATGGCGCACTAACAACTACCATTACTGCTGCATGCTAGGGTGGGACTTCTTCTTGGATCTCGGTTCCTTGGCCACTGGCCTCTTGGATCTCGGCCTCTTGAACTTCTGTCATCTCGACTTCTGCCTCTGAACTGCCGATTGCGGCGCCTGGCACGCATTCGGCAGCCCCTGGTGGTGACTGCTCGTCTGGAGTTGGAACTTCTTCACTGCAATCAGCAGTTTCTAGCATCATTGGTTCTTCTGAGGTTGTGCCACCTGGCATTGCCTCTGCTTGCTTTTCTTTAACCTTGCTCTTCTTGCGGCATTCGGCAGCCCCTGGCTTGCAATCGGCAGCCCCTGGTTTGCAATCGGCAGCCCCTGGTGCTGTCGGCTCTGCTGTTGCTGACGCACCTTGGGCGCTGGACTGCTTCTTCAGGGTTGGAATCTTTGTCGGTTGTACTTCTTTTGCCTTCTTCAACGCTTCAAGGTCGGTCTCCGAGATGAAGATGGATTCAGACTCTGGGGATGGCGTGATGGATGGCTTTTTGATGTGCTCAAGCGACACACCTGGTGGGATAGCTTGCCTTGTTGGGCCGAGCTTGGATAGCGCATCTGCTGCCTCGTTGTTTGCTCTCGGCACATGATGGAACTCGCATCCTTCAAAGTACCCACTGATCTGCTGCACCAGGAAACGATAGCTCGCCATATTTGCATCCTTTGCATCCCAAGTGCCTGTGCACTGCTGTACCACTAGGTCGGAGTCACCAAAGCACTCAATATTCCGAATGCCGATTTCCTTGGCAAGCTTGATACCATGCACAAGGGCTTCGTACTCGGCAACGTTATTTGATGCTGCAAAGTGAATCTGGAGCACATATTGCAGTTGATCTCCTCTTGGTGAAGTAAGTACTACGCCAGCCCCTAGGCCGCTCTTCATCTTGGAGCCGTCAAAGTGCATTCGCCAGAAATCCGATTCTGGGAGCTGCGGCATATATTGAGTTTCAGCCCAGTCCACCAGGAAATCGGCCAATGCTTGCGACTTGATTGCAGTTCTCGGCTCATACTGGATGCCATGGTTGGCGATCTCGATTGCCCATTTCTCCACTCTTCCGGTTGCATCTCTGCTTCCTATGATGTCGTCCAATGGAGCCGAGCTGACGACGGTGACCAAGTGGGCTTGGAAATATGTCATCAGCCTCTTTGCTGCCATGTACATCCCATAGCACATCTTCTGGTAGTGAGGGTAGTTCTGCTTGGATGCCGAGAGCACTTCACTGATGTAATATACGGGTCGCTGAATCTGCTATGCCTTGTCCTTCTCGGGCCGCTCCACCACCATAACTGCACTGATCACCCGATTGGTTGCCGCGATGTACAACATCATTGGCTCCTTCTCAATCGGGGCAGCCAAAATCGGCGTGGTGGAGAGCATGCGCTTGAGCTCTCGGAATTCCTCGCTTGCTTGGGGGGTCCAAGTGAACTTCTCCGTTTTCTTCATCAGTTGGTACAACATGATTGCTTTTTCACCTAGCCGACTGAGGAATCGGCTGAGTGATGCGAGGCAACCGGTGAACTTCTGTACTTGCTCAGGTTCTTGGGTTGTTCCATGCGCTCTATCGCGGCTATCTTCTCAGGATTGCATTTGATTCCTCTCTCGGAAACGAGAAATCCCAAGAGCTTGCCGGCCTGAACTCCAAAAACACATTTCTCCGGATTGAGCTTGATCTGATAAGTTCTCAAATTTGCAAATGTCTCTCGGAGGTCGTCCAGAAGTGTGATTCCCTTTGCCGACTTCACCACCAAATCGTCCACATAAACGTGGAGATTTCTGCCGAGTTGGGAGTGTGTACACCTCTGAATTGTGCGCTGATAAGTGGCACCTCCATTTTTCAAACCAAAGGGCATGGTGATATAACAATAAGCCCCGAAAGGGGTTATAAATGCAGTTTTTATTTGATCCTCCACAGCAAGTTTGATCTGGTGATAGCCAGCTGTGGCATCCAGAAAAGACAAAAGCTCGCAGCCGGTCGTAGAATCAATCACTTGATCGATACGGGGCAGAGAAAACGGATCCTTCAGGCATGCCTTGTTCAAGCAAGTGTAGTCAATACACATGCGCCAGGTCTTGTTCTTCTTCATGACAAGGACTGGATTCGCCAGCCATTCGGGATAAAACACTTCCATAATGAAACCTGCAGCTTGCAGCTTCGCAATCTCTTCGCCGATTGCCCTTCTCTTATCTTCAGAAAAACGTCTCAGGGGTTTCTTGACCGGCTTCGAGCCTGGCCGAATGTGCAGCTTGTGCTCGGCGAGTTCTCTCGGCACACCAGGCATGTCTTGTGGAGACCATGCGAAGATGTCCCAATTCTCACGGAGAAACTCGACGAGCTCGCTTTCCTATTTGTCGCTAAGTCCAGCTCCAACTACAACGAACTTGGTTGAGTCGGAGGGATCTAGAGCGATCTTCTTGCTATCCTTGGCCGACTGAAAAGACGACTCCTCATCTGCTCTCTTGGCTGAGCCGACTGGGAGTGGATTCTTGTTCTGTGCCTGCGCCATCGCAATTACCTTGCCGAGCTAACGCTTCTCCGTTTCGACCACCTGAGAATTAGCCAAACTGCTGCCCGCCGACGTGCACTCGAGGGACTTCCTGAAGTCCCCGGTGATGGTGATGATGCCGTTTGGTCCCAGGATCTTCATCTTGAGGTAAGTCTGCTGTGCGTTGATAATGAACTTGGCGAATGCGGGCAATCCCAACAGAGCATGATAAGGACTGCTGAGGTCGGCAACTTCGAACCAAATCGGCTCCCTCCTGAAGTTTTCTTCTGTGCCAAATATAACATCCAGCCGAATGCGACCCATGGGGGTGCAAGACAGCCCAGGGACAATCCCGTGGAAAGTCGTCCGACTGCGCTCCAGGTCCTTCTCTGTGAGCCCTAGCTTGATCAATGTGTCCCTGTACAGAATGTTGATTGTACTTCCTCCATCGATGAGCACTCGGGAGAACTTGCATGAGAACCTTGGTCCTGCGAACAGAGCATCAACCTAGTTGCCCGGATTCGGCAAGATGGTGGGATGATCTGCTCTGTCCCAGGATATAGGACACTCGGACCAATGCATGAACTGAGGAATCGGCGGCATAGTGGCATTGACCTCCTGAGCTCGGGCCCTCCGACTGCCCTTGTCCGTGGACTCACTGGTGAAAATCATGTAGGCAGCGTCTTGCCGCGGGAACTGGTTCTGCTGCTGAGGCGGTCCTCTGTTCTGGGGTGGTGGTGGGGGTGGAGGTGGTAAAGCTTCTCCCTTCGCGATCCTTCTCACGAAATCACACTGCCGAGTGGTGTGCGCAGACGGCCTGCCAGGTGTGCTGTGCAACTTGCACGGTGCATCCAACATATCATCAAATGTGTACTTGGGCTTCATCTGCCCCGGGGGCCTCACATTTGGTCTCATCTTCCGACTGCCTCCTGCAGCCGCTGGATCTTCTTCGTTTTGGACAGCGGCCACCTGCCGACTGCCATACTGAGTATCAGGCTGCTCATCCTTGCGCTTGCCATTGTTCTGCTGGTTGTTGTTGTTGTTGTTGTTGTTGCGGTTGTTCTCTCTCCTTTCCTTCCGACTGAGGCCTTGGTTCGCTGTGTCCGACTGCGGAGCTCCTGGTGACTGGATTACACCTCCAATTCCGAGATGGATAGGGTGCATCGTAGAATCGGACATAGCAAACGCATTGGCCACCTTCATGAGCTCGGCGAGCGATGTGAAATCCTTGCGGAGCAACTTGTGCTTCAGCATTGAATCGGCCAGGCATCCATCTGTGAAGTACTGAATGGCCTGGATCTCATGGAATCCTTCACATGAGTTCTTCAGCTTGATCCACCGAGATAAATAATCTCGGAGGGGTTCATCCTTGCCCTGCACACAAAGAGCCAACTGACTCGGGAGGTTCGGCCGCTCATACGTGCTTGTGAAGTTATGGATAAATGCACTTGTGAAATCTTCCCAGTAGTTTACACTGTCCTTGGGCAGGCTGTTTAACCATGTCCGAGCCGATCCCTGCAGCATCAGAGGTGCATAGCGGACTGCTACACGCCGATTGCCTCCTGCGATGCGAACCGCGGTCAGGTAATCGGATAACCAATCTTCTGGCTTCACAGAACCATTGTACTTGGGCGTGTCTCTCGGCAACGTGAAGCCTTTGGGAAACTTCTCGGTCCGAATACGATGACCGAAACACGACGGGCCAGCCTATCCTTCTTCATCCTCTTGAGCCTCCTTCTCCAGGAGCTCAATGCGATGCCTTGCATCGTTCTGACCGATCTGGCGAGGGCCAAGCCGGGCGCTGATTGCTGGTCTTGGTGCCGACTGCTGAGGCATGTCGTTGCGCTTGCTGTTAACAGCTGGCTCTTTGATTCTTCTTCTTGCTGCTGGAGGTGGCCGATTGCTTCTGACCCTACTCTCATGCCGAGATGGAGCAGGCTGCTGTCTGTTCTGGCGCGATGCATTCGGTCGCTGGCTAGCTCCCGGATTCGGCCTCACAGTTCCTCTTGACACTTCAGGTCCTGCATCTTGATTCTCCATTGCCATGAGCCTCTGCTCCTTTGCGGCTGCCAACAGCTCACGCATTCGGCGCAACTGCTCTCGCCGCTCATCTCCCTCCAGGTCTTCTAGCTCGAGTGCTATCTGCTCAGCTGCTCTCAGGTTTTTGTCCGGTGTGCTGTATGTCGGCCTCTGGATGAATGCCGATTGCGCCGGTTTCTCCGGCTGTGCCGGCCTCCTTGGTCGCTCCGGCTGCTCGGCCCCCGACAGCTGCTGATTGACTGCCCTGCCTCGGCTTCTCAAATCTTCCAGGACCGCGGGCTCAATCGGCCGGCGCGGTCCCGCATGCGCTGCATTGTACTCTCTGGTGATGGCTCCCAGCCTGCGCTCTTCTGCTAGCACCTTCTCGGCCCTGCGAGCCAGAGCAAGCCTTGCCGTTTCTAGCTCGGTGTGCACTTGATCGGGATCACCATTCCTGTTCACGGGTGTGTACAACACATCCCGCAACGCACTGGTGCCGACTCTCTCCGCAGCCTCCGCTGCCTCCTTGGCTCTTCTTGCTGCACTTGCTGCACCGCGATTGCTTGATGACGACGCCCCCGCCATCATGACAGCAGCGTGCACTCGGCCATCCTCTCTGCCGGGTGCTGCGTTGCAGCCCCTGGTCGAGAGCGGATCTGTGACGCACGAGAAGACACGAATCTCCCTCGGATACGCCTCGGGGAAACTGCTGATGAAGAGGCGATGACTGCCGACCTGTAGCGACACGCCGGGCGGCAGGAGCGCACCACCTCCGTACCGCGCCGAGTAATCCACCACGTAATCGATTGCCCCACGCCTAAGAATCAGGCCAGAGGCGTGGCTACCGCCTGATGCAGAGAAAAAACCCGTCCGGATCTTTACTCCAGTCGACGCCTCGGTCTGCCCCACGGTGGGCGCCAACTGTCGTCGATATGTGACGTCAGATGCCATGGGGATGGCTAAAAGTGAGGGGAAGACGCGAGGAAGAAGATGTCGATGGTGCCGGAATCGGGTTGGGCACAAACACGGTGGAGGACACCACTATGTACCCATGTTCGGGGCTCTTCGGAGAGATAACACCCCTACTCTTGCTTGTCTCTTCTATATCAATGAACTGGACTACAATAACTGCTTCTCTATCTTCTCAGGGGAAGGTGAGCGCCGCCGTGGGTAAGGCTCTCTCCTGCTTCCCTGAGGAGTAACTACTAGCAGTGAATGAACTGAGGAGAATGTGAGTAATGGTGCTAAATGAGCGGATCGTCCCCCACGCAGGAGGGGTACCCCGGGCTCTTATAGCATGAGCCCGGGGTACATCGGTAACTTCACTGCCGATTGGGCCCAGCCGTCATCCTCTAATCGGCTGGGTCCCACCGACTGCTCTTCTCCGGCTGATCCGGACCCTACGAGCGGCGGCCCATGCTGTAGACTTGTAGGTCATGATGATGAACAGTGGCGCTAGGAGGTGCGGTCTTGTCGTCCTGTCCGCGGAATCGGCGGAGAGGTCGACACCGTATCTCTGCCAGATCTTCGATGTGACTTGGCTTCTCTGCCACCCCGATATCTCGGGATTGCGCATTTATGACCTCGTACTTGGACCTGCGACTGGTCTCGGGGTCAACTTCTCCAGGGGTAGTAGGTCGTACCGATTGCGCCTGGGCCGACTGGTGGTTCCAGGCAAGGTCGATTGCCCTGGGCAATCGGCTATGCTAATACCCACCTCGGCCCAGCTGTGGGCCAATCGGATAATTGTCTTGGTGATGAAAAGGGTGGACCGGTTGCGCCTGGGCCGACTGCTGGCATTCGGTATGGCTGATTGCCTTGGAGCAATCGGCCGTACGCCTGCCCAGCTCGGCCCAGCTGCAGCCCAATCGGTCCATCCTTGTCTTGAAAGGTTGCTTCCGCTTGGGTGAGCCTACCCGGGTACCAATCCCCCGACAATCTCGATAAAAATTTCTCCTCTCGTTGAAATCACATTGTCGAAAAGCTTAAAATAAATCTAAAAAATGTGAGCACTAATATCAAGTCTAGTATTTGAACTCTCGAGGATACAACTATCAACATAACCATCTTGATTCTCAATCTGATTATTTTTCACTAGTGAAAACAAAACTGTTTGATTGTTGTTTGTCATATAGTTAACCGGCCATGCCAAGCAATAAAAACAAAACTGCTTCAGTGATACTCCTACAACTATACTTCTACAAGATGTCATAAAAAACTATACTTCTGCAAGGTGAAAACCTATATTCTAATTGTTGATGGTTAGATTCGGTGAAAACGAAGCTTCGCTATTAGGAAAAAGGCTATTGAAAATATTTATAGTAATAGCGAATTAGTAATAAATGCCTCACTAATAACTAGGGTGACGCATTAGTAAATAAATGTCTCACTAATAACTAGGATGACGCACTGCAATAAAATGCGTCACTACTATCAAGTTAGTAGTGGCACATTTTTTTTAATACGCCACTCCTAACGCTGGGCCGGCATGGACCCTCTTAGTAGTAACGTAATTTGCAAAATAAGCCACTACTAACTATCATAGAAGTGACGCATTTTGTAAAATGTGTTATTACTATGATAATTAGTATGGCGTATTTTGTAAAATGCTCCACGCATAAGCCTTTATACGTGGCTACTAACTCCACTGGCTAGCCCTATGTAATACCCTCTCTCACACACACACTTCTCTCCTCGAGACCTAATCCTCCCCACACCGCCCTAGACGACGACATCATCTCCGAACTTGGGCCAGGAGCGACAACAACAACAACAACAACAACAAGGCCGCGAGCACCGCTCCTGGACCCAAGTTCGGTGGTGCCGTCGAGCGCCTCACCGTCGTCTCCACCACCACCACCTCTCTCGCTCTCTCATCTATTGTTTGCTGCTCCTGGGCCCAAGTTCATCGGTGCACCGCGTTCGCCACCACCACCTCTCTCGCCAGCCATCTCGCCCCCCGTGTGAACGTGTCGTCGTGCGGTGCAGTGTTTTTTTTCTTTGTTTTATGCAGGTTGAAGATCGAAGAAGAGATATCAAGAATGTAGCTAGGTTTAGTTTAGGTCTTAGTTTAGGATTCAATAAATGTAATTTTCCTTCGTTGCAAAACTATTTATCGAAGGGAAATGTTTGTTTTCAACCGGTTGAAAACAACGCGTCATAAGCCGAGCGCTACGTGTGCCACGTGTGCCTGTGCGGGTCCACCCACACCAACCATATCTCTTCATCGATGCAAAAGCGAGTGCTCACGCTTGATCATATCTCTTCGTGCTCCAGCGCCCATCGGCCACTTCTCACGTCGGTGCCTTCTTCACCGTGGATGCGCCCGGTTAGCGGCTACCGGCGCAGCAACACATCACTCACCGACGACTGTCGGCGCTGCACGCAACACTCGAGCAACACTGCGGGATGCCCTCATGGCCATGGACACCCTTCACAACTGCTACAGCTCTGGCAATAGGACATGCAAACTGACAGGGCACTGCAACTCCGACGACTAGCCGCGACGGCGCCCACGCCTAGTGGCTACAGGCTCGCAACTCCGATAATGTTTTTTTAAGATTTTTGACAATAAAGCAACTTCGGCATTGCGACGGTGACCGCGGCGAGTGACCGACAAGGGTCCGCAACTCCGGCGATGTTGCAATGGAGCAACGCCCGTCGACGACATCTGTGCTGCGATGAAGCTTTAACCGGCGAGTCTCGGAGTTGTCATGCCCATCGACGGCTTCTCGGTGCTAAACAGAGCATTCGTCGACGAATTTCCAGTGCTGCGTTCGAGCTTTGCGACGCCGCCGTCCACCGATGTTGCGTTGGAGCTTCGTCGAGAGCTGCAATGGAGTTTCAACGGCCGCCGCCGCCGTCTGCTGATACCGCGTTGGGGCTTCGCCGGATGCCGTCGGTGCGCCATGAGAGCTTTATCGAGGTGCCGGCAGCGCTGCGTTGAAGCTCCGCCATGCTGCACTGAAGCTTTGCCGGACGTCATTGGCGCACCATGAGAGCTTTATCGAGGTGCCGGCAGCGCTGCGTTGAAGCTCCGCCATGCTGCAATAAAGATTTGTCGGACGCCGTCGGCGCACCATGAGAGCTTTGTCGAGGTGCCGGCAACGTTGCGTTGAAGCTTCGCCGTGCTACAATGGAGCTTCGCCGAATGCCGGAACTGCTTCATAGAAGCTTGGCAATGCAACTTCATCGGATGCTATCGGTGCACCATGAGAGCTGCGCTGGAGCTTTGACGCAGCATCCAGATGGGTCGCCGGTATAGCATTGAAGCAGCGCCGCGCCGCCTGAAGTCTACGATAATGCAGTGTTGAAATGGATGATAATTGCCGCTACAAGCACTGTCAGCTATGGAGTAAAAAAAAGAAGCCATGCATGCAAAGGAGAAGATAAAGACGTGATGCGCACCCGCGAGCCTGTGATCTGCGTCTGATCGGATGGCTGGCTAGGCGGCTGATCTTTTCCTAAGATCAGCCGACTTACGTCTAGACATTGCAAAACTATTTATCGGATTCTTATAAAGACATTGCAAAACTATTTTCTTTAAATCTGAATTTTTTTTGTTTCCAATTAAATTACGAGTGGCGCATTCCTCCATTACTGGTGGCACATTCTTAGGTGCGCCACACCTAAGCTGTTATGCATGGCGCATTTGAAATGTGCCACTAGTCCACTACTAAGTCCTTAGTAGTGGCTTGGTTTTAGTGGCGCACCCATAATGCGCCATAAGTAAGTAAAAAAGGATGCCACTACTAGCCTTTTTCTTAGTAGTGCTTGAACATCATTTTTCTTCTAAAATAGTTGTTGTTGAAGAATCTTGTTGTTCTTGTGGTATATATATCATGAGATATGGTTGATGTGTATATGATCATTGTTGTAGTTTATCAATCGTGCATTTGATCGATTCGAAGTTTTATTTCTCTCTCTTAGTAATAACTTTAGAGCATGTTCGAAACTGCTTCATTCCCTATAATTCAGCTTCACTCTAGAAAATGCAAGCCAAACATGATAGCTTTATGACCGCCGCTCTACAATAAAATATAATATCTAGGGTACACCTCTCTTTTTTAAACCCGCCACTGCCACCAATAAGTGACACACCTTCATTTCTTTTTATGTTATCCAATCAAATAGATCATTTTCAGCAAATATCTCATTCTTGAAGGAGCTAGCTAGAAGCCAAACATGATATAACTTTTCCTTGGTGGAGCTACAAATCCTGTATGAAGCTGCTCCAAAATGAATTTGATGAAGTAAAACTAATTTAATGGAGTGGAGCGAACTCAAACAAGCCCTTAGTCTTGTATGACTTTGTTGTTTGCCGGCAAAAAAAATTTGTTATGTGCGTGCCTTCGTGTTGGATGTATGCATCCTAGCTATGAGGAGACCAAGTGTGTGCTTATTATGTTTGTATTCTTTTGATGCTTCATTTTGAGTTAATAAATTTAACATTGTAAAAAAAAATCGAACACTTCCACAACAAACGGAAGGGACAGAACGTTAAAAAAAACCATGGTTCCTAGCCAAATCTTGTCACACTTTGTCACACCTTGAGTTAGATAAATTTGATCAAGTTAGATGAGTGTTTAGTTCTAACACGCTTCAGATAAGATTTTTCTTTCTTCTAAGAAATAAGATCCATATGTCACCCCTCAAAAAGTGTGACAAGATTTTCTTAGACAAATCAAAGAGTGGCTAAGAATTTGAGCGCCTAAGGTAAAACATCTGTGGTAAAATTGTGTGGCAACCCAAGCTAAAGTTAGTCACCAGCCTAGCAGGCCCTATGTACCAAATTATAATACTGAAGGATCATTTACATCATTCCAGTTTTTCTACAACATGGTACACACCGGGAGCACCCCAAAGAATTATCATATAAACAGTATCCAGGTTATGGCAGCATCACTCAGCCAATCATCAAAACTTGCTCCAAGAGGATGAATAAAAGCCGGTAAAATCAAGCAGGCTACATCTATCTCTGAAGCGAAGGCGAATCACGGCTTGAATGGCGCGAATACCACCACTGAATTGTGCCCTCCGAATCCAAATGAGTTAGAAATAGCTGCATTCAGAAGAAAGCAACACGCGTAAAGTTAGAGATCCAAGGGACGATAATTGTATGCACTTGCGAAGGGACGGCAGATTCTATGTGAGCTGTTCTGTAGAACATTTGGCTTTCCTGATGAGCCTCTTTTAAGAGAGTGGGGGTGGGACTAGGGGAGGCAGCGTTCAGGGATGGACGAACTCACCAACATTCACTTCATGCTGCTTCTTTTCGTTAGCTACTGTATCAAAATCAACTTCAGGCTCCAGATTCTGCAAAAGAGTAATGACTGAAACATGAGAAACTCTGATGGTGTGTGACAACGAAAAAACCAGGAATTTTACAAAATGAACTCAGCTTGTCTTCCATCTTAGCAATGATGGTTACTACTGAGAGATACTGGATTTTAATAGATACACTTACAACAAGCTAGCCTTTACTAGTAAATCAATGCAGATAAATCAGAAGATTAAACTTCCGCTGGCATTATTTTTGTCTTGAATTTGACCAATATATATCAACCATAAGATGAACCAGCAGGAGGTTCAGAGAGGATAATGACTAGCTTACAAATTGGTTAATGGTAGGATGTACCCATCCAGTAGTTATGGACTTGATAGTTGCAATAGCTTCTAACCCACCCGCTGCACCCAGGCAATGGCCAATCATAGACTGGCAAGGAAAGAGGTAACATTAGATAGAACAACTCTTTTTGTGTGCATGTGTGTGTGGATAAGATGACATGACACATTCCAAAGGGAAGTGAGTGAGTGAACCTTTGTAGAGTTGATCTTAATCTCAAATGGATTCTTGAAGACTTGCTTAATGGCCCTTACTTCAGCCAAGTCCCCAGCAAGTGTCGAAGTTGCATGCGCATTAATGTAGTTCACCTATAAATACATTAAATAGAATTAAAAAATCTCCTGAGTGGTCTGCATTGTTAGAATAAATTCGCTGCGCGTAGTAGATCATCCGAGGATCAAGCAATCACACGAGGCATGACACCGAGATTTGTTAACGAAGTTCACCGAACATCGGCTACATCTCCGGGGCTTGACTATGGGCGCTCCTCCCCATGACACCGCTACAATACCGCACTCCGGCCACCCGGACGCCGGCACACGCCGCCGGCTTCCCCTTGCGTGCCTGTGCTATTATGTTGGCATAGGTTACAACCGTGGGGTGCCCCTCATTATATGAGAGCCCAAGGATACAACGTGTCCGACTCCAACACTACACGTATCCTACCCACACTACAACTCCAAGTCCAACGTAACCTAACTAGTACACAATATTCGACACAAACTCAACAAACTCCACCTTGGCGAATATTCTCCACCACCTTGAATTTGTCCATGCGTCAAACTTCCATGTACTCCGGACTTGAGTTGTCTTCTTCGTAGCTTACTGAGAGCTACTCGACGAGTCTGCCGCAGACCCGCCGCCTCCGTGAGATCCTTCCGCTATTCCTGCAACTCCAGTCTCCGTGACTCCACCTGCAATAGTGCTCCCTTGCAACCTGTAAAGATGCGAAGCCGTCCTCTCTCCAATCATCACGATCACCTCATCTTTCATGATTTTCAAGGTCTTCTTATCCCGATCACAACGGAATTCCATACCACAATCATGAAGAACTCCAAGCGAAATTAGATTCCTTCTTAGCCCTGGCACATGCCTGACTCCCCGAAGCATCCGCTCAACTCCGTCAAACATCTTGATTTTGATGTCACCTACTCCAGCAACACGATAACCTGTGCCATCGCCCACATAGGCTGAACCAAACTCACCAGACTTATACGAAGAGAACCACTCCCTATTGGGTGTCGCATGAAAAGAGCTAGCTGAATCCAACATCCACGCTTCACTTTTGGTTGACCGCCTGTCTGATACTGCGAGAACATCACTACTGCTGTCTGAGTCATCACCATGAGCTGCCACATTAGCAATAGACCCACCACACAGATCTTCTTCGGCGAATTCTCATCTATCACATGATACATAACTACGTCCATCTTAGCTGGCATAGCATCCCGCAACGCCTTCAAGCATCCCTGTTGTGCCAATAAATCTTTCACCCGTGTCTGCCATAACCCAAAGTTTTCAGTTCCGCTGAACTTTTCCACTTTACATCTGGTACCCGTTGGCGCCATGATTCTTCGTATAGCTGACACTACGAAAAATTATCTAAGTTTCTCCTCACGTGATGCCCAAGTACGGATGTACTAATAGCAATTATCAAGCCAAAACGTTTGGCTCTTCACGTGTACAAATAGCTCCCTTGACTCAGACTCCTATGCTAACAATTGCTTTGCTAGAAATCCCTTGCTACTTCCAATGGATACACACGTATCACCCTGATGGAATCTCTGGCCGATTTGATCTGTCCGCGATATACGTGCAGTAGCACGCCTTCAACCGCGCAAACTCAATCAGCCGCAGTTTTATGCGCTCGCCCGATCGATTCACGATTGCCGCACGCCTTGCCTGCGCACTTGTATCTAGATCTCTAACCTTGCTCATGATACCACTTGTTAGAATAAATTCGCTGCGCGTAGTAGATCATCCGAGGATCAAGCAATCACACGAGGCATGACACCGAGATTTGTTAACGAAGTTCACCGAACATCGGCTACATCTCCGGGGCTTGACTATGGGCGCTCCTCCCCATGACACCGCTACAATACCGCACTCCGGCCACCCGGGCGCCGGCACACGCCGCCGGCTTCCCCTTGCGTGCCTGTGCTATTATGTTGGCATAGGTTACAACCGTGGGGTGCCCCTCATTATATGAGAGCCCAAGGATACAACGTGTCCGACTCCAACACTACACGTATCCTACCCACACTACAACTCTAACTCCAACGTAACCTAACTAGTACACAATATTCGCCACAAACTCAACATGCATTAGGAGTCAAACTAGAGAATAACTATGAACCTAAAACTGCAGCTAAGCTCGAGAGCCTTAAGCTTATAAACAATGTTCTAATGTGACAGTACCGTATTTTCAAACCTGCCTAATTCAAACTATCATACAGTATTTCACAAAAAAAATCTTGGCAACGGGCCACCTATCAGTTAAACCAATATTTTGACATTTGATATTACACTACATGCTAGGAAAGGGGGAAAAGCCCCTGTGAAATAAAAAAGTTTGGAAGTTGATTCCAGAAATACCTCCTCTGGTGCAACACCTGAATCTCTGAGACTCATTGTAATACAGGATGATACACCCAGTCCATCTGATCTAGGATCAGTCATATGGTAAGCATCACAGTTGACAGCACCTCCCAAGTATTCAGCAATTATTGGTGCATCACGCTTCATTGCATGCTCCAGGTTCTCCATAACCTATCGTTGAACAAAAGTTTCACCATTTAAGCGTTACATGTGGCTAACAGCAGTGGGATCTAACTGATGACTGAAATTCATGGTGGCGAACTCAGAATAAATGTAACAACCTGAAGCAAATAACAAACACCATAGAAAGAATGCAAACGACAAATAACTCTAAACTACATAAAGTATGTAAAAAACATGATTTTGTGTGTGTTAATAGACAATCATACCAGTACACCAGCACCTTCACCCATAACAAAGCCATCTCGATCTTTATCCCATGGCCTAGATGCACTTTCTGGATCATCGTTCCTTTGTGATAGTGCTCTGCATGCTACAAAACCTCCAAGACCGATTGGAATGATAGCAGCTTCAGTTCCACCAGCAACGATAATATCAGCCTCACCACGGCGAATATGGTTTGCGGCAGCATAAAAGCAGTAGTTGGAGGTTGCACATGCAGTTGAAATTGAGTAGTTGGGACCCATGAAACCAACATCCATGGCAAGCAAGGCTGAACCCATGTTAGTTATAGCATATGGGATAAAGAAAGGTGAAATTTTTCTGTATCCCCTCTCAATAAGGTTCTGAACACCATCCGAGAATACTGAAAGGCCACCCATGCCAGTCCCCACAAGAACACCAGCCCGCCCCACATCAAGCTGTTAACAATGAAGTCGTTAGCGAAAGATGCATTTCAAAAGACGAGAACAAAAACGAACAACAGAAACCTAGAGAACATGTAGTAGAATTTATGGCAGTATGGAAATGATGGTAACTACCTATTGACAGCCTATCAGGCAGAAGGAGCAACCAACTTAACCAACTGCATAAGGGACCATCAAACAAATTCACGATTCACCTCTAATTTATTTGTATGATATATTGTTGCAACCAACAACTGATTATGATGACAGACAAGTGGTATGCTATCTACAAACATGTGTCAGACGGAGATTGTCAAAGTTCAACTCGTACAAGCTCACAGGGATTTTCGGATGCAGACCATCTGCAGTGATTTAGAAGCTTATACGCAAAGCAGGTTCACATGATACAAAATCTGCAAACCGCGGCTTACAGCAAGAAACACAAATTTATCTGTTTCATTTTTCTTTCGTTCCCAAGCCATTAAGATGATCTCACGAGAAATAAAAGAAACTTGTTTAATTTCTTAAAAAAATATCAAGATACAAATATATATAGTCACTTCTCACAAATCTATAGGGTGTAAAGCTGTCCAAAAAGAAACCATTTTTTTCTCTCAAACTAAATCCTGTTAGACCTGTTTGCCTGTTGACAATCAATGATGTTGGGCATTTATATTTCAGTATTACAGTTTTTTGGGGGACAATATCTAACTACTCTGAATACTGATCACTGAATTTTCAGTCCATGCATACATATTAGCACATTCAGACAAAAGACATTATATACATAACTTCAGAGTTCATATGGATTTACAGTCAGTCACTTACACACATGTAACACGATCACAACCTACAGTGTTCATAAATCAGACCATGTCCTGAAGTAAAATCTATAGCCGTATGTTGTACTCTAAACGCTCTTATATTTCTTTAAGGAGGGAGTACCAACCAAGCCAAACATTTTCTAAAAACAAATCCACCAAGCCAAAGGAAAACAACTCAAGAGTCCACTATTTCTGCAATGTCTGCACAAAACAGAGAAAACGGTTCACTCGGAGGCAAGAACGCGCCTCTCTCGTCTCACTCACTCACCTTGCCGTGCGCGTCGGAGCCTTTGCCGAGCCCGGCGCTCTCGAGCGCTTTCTTGCCGCTGAGGATGCAGTACCGGATGCAGTCGTCGAGCCTCCGGTCGTTCTTTCCGTCGATGTACCCTTCCGACGAGAACCCTCTTATCTGCCCGGCGAACCTCGTGGGGAAGCTGCCGGCGTCGAACCGGTCAATGGGCCCGACGCCGCTCTCCCCGGTCAGGAGCCGGTCGTAGAAGGTGTCCACGTCGTTCCCGAACACTGATGCCAGTCCCATCCCCGTGATCACTACCCGCTTCCTGGGGTCCGTCTCTCTCTGCGGCGCCGCAGAGGTGGCGCGGACGGCCGCGGCAGGGCGCCGGCGCGGGCGAGCGCGGCGGCGGGGAAACGCGGGAGGGGGGACGCGGAGCCCGAGGGCGTGGGGGGCGTGGGCGTGCATGGCGGAGCTTGCAGTTAGGCTGGCGGGAGAGGGAGTGTGGGTGGTTAAATATGGGCGGCGGAGGAGGCCGCGGGAGAGGCGCCGCGCGGCGAGGGTGGCGATGCCGGACAGAGCGCAAAGATGGATGGATGGATTTTTGGAGGGAGGAGTTTATCGTGGATTGGATTGGGAGGATATGACAGAAATGTCTTTTTCGTTTGCAAGGGCAATGTTCATGCCTTGCAACGAGGTATAAATTTGTTACTTCCTCCGTTTCGAAATATAAGTCGGTGAAGAAATCGTTTCGACCAGGTGAAATATAAGGAAAATACGTTGTTGCCCCTATCCCCAGCCTCCAACCTCCAGCCCGTGTCGCCCACAAACCCACTGATGCATTGGAAGCGGCGGCACGGGAAGCTCGAGGTCGCCGACCGCGCCCATGTTCCAGTTCAAGAAGGCCTGGTCCAGCCCTCGCCGCCGACCTCCAAGGCCTCAGGGATGGGCGGAAGCTCACAACAGGCGCCCCAGTCGTCCTTCCTCCCGGCGGTGGCGGTGGCATGGTCGGCCCATTTGGTGGGTTCGACGTCGCCGGCGCTGCTCTCGAAAATCGCCGCCACGCCGGACGAGCCAGTCGTGCTGCCACCAAGGGACGAAGACAGTGTGGACACAGAATTAGGCGGGTTGGGCCTCCAGGACCAGTTGAGCACCGACTTGGGTTCCCCCGGCAGCTTCCCCGACGGCTAGTAGCACAAGTCCTTGTGGCTAGGAATGAGTCTGGCGACGATGGGAAGGAGAGAAGAGGCTGGTCATCGGGATCTGGGAGAGGAGAGGTCGGACGCCGGGATCTGGGAGAGGGGAAAGGGATCTAGGAGGGGGAGTTTCGGTGGGGATGAGGCTGACGAGTGGAGGGTATTTTGGGAAACTCCAGAAATTACGTGACCTACGAAGATTTGTACGTGAAAGTCTTAAATGGCATATATTAAGGTACAGAGGGAGTAGTATATTAATTTATGATTTACGTATTCATAAATACTTATCAATTTTTGCCGCAATTTACATTATGTTTGATGAAAAGTTTATGACTTTTGAATCGAGTGAACGTCTCCTGCAAGGCTTGCTGCTGTTTAACCATGAATTCTTGTTGTTGCAGATCAAGTATGGTAACTAAATTTGAGCTGACCTGGCCTCACCCTCTTGCCACAATCTCTCAGGCCTTAGCCTCTTGCCGTTGTTTGGTTTCTTCATCTAGGCGGGTCTACAAAATGTCATCGCAACAAGTTTATCATTGTTGTAATTCAAAGAAGAAACCAATGAAACGAAATATACCTAGAATTCTTGTAAAAGGTCCATCGAAGGTTGTGTGCGACACTGTATGGCAGTACCAGAGCTCCTCGTGGCACGGAGGTGGGAGAGTGTTAGAATCTCCTTCCTATGGACGGAACCATGAGAAACATATAAGCGGCCACCCTTACGGCCTTGTGCGAACGTGGGCGAAACCGTACCGTTAAGGTCCCGTGGGGACGTATCAAACTTGGGACCAAACACCTCCTTGTACTTGTTCATGTTAGACCCAACCCTCAAGCTGACGCCTGGGTTGATCCACTGTTGCCCCTCCGCATTAGGATATAGATTATTTTTCCTGTGGGCCTCGCAAAACCCCGTTAAGGTATTGAGAGGTACTTTGCCCTCGCCTCTTTGATTGCAATACAAAGCAATAACATCCACAAAGGACAATGTCAGTTCCTAAGTTCAGAATTTGAATGATATTATTACCTTCCTGGTGACGAAAGTGTGGAGGTAGATGTTGCCTTGAAGGTGTACCAGAGCATCCATCAAGCCACGCCGTGCTGAAATTGCTCTATGGTAGACCCTCCACTTCGGGTGTATCCACCTGGATATGATCTTCCAATAGCAGGGAAGCTTGATGATGCACCACAAAGGAACCGCCTAAATTATGTCAAATACATCCAGGTTATGAATGAAACTAAGATGTTTTGATCCCGGCAATCATAAGTAATGGAAACTACCTTCATGTTCATGGACTTGTTGAGATGCACTCTCTTCGCTAGTGACATTGGAGAAGCATGTTCTCTTCTTGCGCGAAGTACTTGACCACGACATCGATGCACGCCTCGTAGTGCCTGTCATGGATTCTCTTCTTGGCAATCTCCTCCATGACGTAATTACCCTCATCTTCCATACCATCGGCGCAAGTAAACAAATCCTAAAGATTTGCATAAAGGCGTTAATACAATTGTCAATGCAACGATTTTGAATATTGGCGAAGAAATAGGTATGAAAATAGACAAAGAATCTTACCCATAAATTGGCGACCACCGCATGGCTGCACTGTCTTACTCCCTGCACCACCTGATTGTGGTGTTCGGAACACGTTTCCAATGCTCCCAAGACCACGTTGGCTCCCATTGGTCGCATTCTATGTTGACCAAGCCCGAGTAATAAGGCTTGCACAGACATCCAATGATGTTGCTTGGCTAGCGTGGCAGATTAATATCGCCAATAACCAAAAAGGACATGCACGATGGAAGTACAAGTTAGTAGCTACAAAAATCTTGAATGTGAAGATGCTATTAAGGGTCCACAGAGGCACATACTTGCCAACTCTTGGTTCGACAACGATACCCTTAGCTGGGTATGGTAGGGGAGGGAGCGAGGACACCTCACACAACCTGCGTTTGGAGTTTAACGGCTTAGGAGCTGACCATTCCATATCGTCGGCCAATGGGTCCACCTTGAACACTCCCTCCTCTAGCTCCTCCTCCTCGTCCTCACCCACAATACGTGAAGATCCTTGATACATCCCAAACGTATCTATAATTTCTGCTTGCTCCATGCATGTTTTGAGTGATATTGCTATGTTTTATATACACTTTCATACACTTTTGATCATATTTGGACTAACCTATTAACTCAGTGCACCCTAGTGCCAGTTCCTATTTTCTGCTGTTTTTCTATTTCAGGTTTCCCCCATATTAAAACTGCTCCAAAAATTCTGGAAAAATACAATACAAAATCAGCGCAACCGAAGCTTCCGGAAGAGCCAAAGTGGGGTCAGAGGGCCACCACCAGGGGCCCAGGCGCCCTGGTGGCGCTCCCTAGGGGGTGGTCGCGCCAGGTGGTCGCTTGGACCCCTGGTGGCCCCCCTGGCTGCCCCCCCCCTTCGCCTATATATTCTCCGTCACGGGAAACCTCCGAAGACAGAACCCTTTTTTGCGATCTCGCCTCTGTTCCTCCACCGTCGCGCTTCCAAGATCGGGAGCGCCATCAGACCTCTTCCCGGCACCCTGCCGGAGGGAGGATTGACCTCCGGGAGCTTCTCCACCACCATGGACGCTTCCCGGATGATTCGTGAGTAGTCCACCTTGGACCATGGGTCCATGATCAGTATCTATGTGATGTTCTCCTCCCCTCTTTGTTCTTCATGGATTAGACCTTGTGAGCTGCCCTACATGATCAAGGCACATATGTAATTCTTTCTGTTGTTGCTATGCTGAATTTACTGTGATCTGATGGATTATGACACTATGTTCAGATTGTGATTGAGTAATATATTTGGTTCTTATCCTTTATATTTTTGTTCTTGAGTAATTCTTGCATGTTCTCCATTGCTGTTTATTGCTTTGGCCAAGTAGTAGGCAGTGACTCAAAGAGGGAGCGTTATGCTTGATTGTGGGTTCATGCCCCCTGATGACTAGCTTGAGTGACAGAAACATGAGTATAGGGGATGTGATATTGCCACAAGGGGGAAAACAACGGTTCTTGTAACCGCAGTTGCAAGGATTGTTTACTTTATGTAAAGTTATTTTAATGCAGTTGTCTGTTGCTTCGGGTTTACACTTTGGGTGGGGCTCGCAATTTAATACCAGCGAGATGTTCTGGATAGATATATCAAGGTGGATAATTAGTAGTAGATGTAGTTGGATTTCGGTCTACTTATTTTGGCATACCGCCCATGCTTTTGAGCCTCTTCCTTTGTTTGTAGCATAGTCAGCATTGGTTTGCGCCCGTAATCCTATCAATTGTCCAGCTGTGATTTGTTTACCTCGCATAGCAGTTTTATTGTCTTTTGGGAGAGAGACATCACTAGTGAACATCATGGGACCCCGGTCCATATTTCTTATCACTATTTACACGGTCAATTTACTAATTTCTTTTAAGTTTCAATTATCACTACTATATCTATTGTGTTTGATCCTTCGTAAACAACAATGCCGGAGAGATTGATAACCTTTCTGAACTTCGTTGGGAGCAAAGTTATTAGTGTCTGTGTGCAGGTCCAGGTTAAGGGAGCAATACCTCAAACAGCGCGTTGCTCGCTTTACCACCTAATTGTCGACCTTGGAGTCCTACTGGTCGACACTCAACCTTGTTATCTTCACCAAGGGAAACTTGTCGCTACGCTGAATCTCACCTTCCACTTGGGGTAACCAACGAAGGGCGAGAAGCCATTATCCTCTCTCGCGTATCAAGAAAATTTCTGGCACCGTTGCCGGGGACTCCAATCTACAAGATAGGGGAGTTGCACACTATCTTTTACCTTTGCTTTTTAGTCTTGTTAGTTTACCTTTCAGTTTTTATCAGAGTGTCCTTTATCAAAAATCACAAAAAAAATCGTTTGTCACACTTGCTGCTACTACGGGTTCCACTGAAAACACCAAGTTGTGTGACTTCACTAGTCACAACAACAATGATTTTATCTGCACTCCTATTGCTACACTTGCTACTTCAGCTACCTCTTATGAAATTAAACCTTCCTTGCTGAACCTTGTTATGAGAGATCAATTCTCCTGTGTCGGAGATGCCGCTGCTTTACACTTAAATAATTTTGTTGAACTCTGTGATATGCAAAAGTATAAAGAAGTAGAAGGTGATATTGTTAAGCTTAAGATTTTTTTCTTTCTCTTTGAGGGAAGGAGCTAAAATTTGGTTTCAATCCTTGCCTAGGAATAGCATAGATTCTTCGGATAAGTGCAAAGATGCTTTTATTGGAAAGTACTACCGACCTGCTAAAATTATCCAATTGAGGAGTAACAGTATGAATTTTAAGCAATTGGATAACGAACACGTTTCCCAAGCTTGGGAACGCATGAAATCTCTTGTTAAGAAATGCCCTACACATGGTTTGACTACTTGGATGGCTATCCAGAATTTTTATGCAGGCTTGAACGTTACCTTGCGGAACCTGTTAGATTCGGCGGCGGGAGGAACCTTTATGTCCACAACACTTGGTGCTTCCACAAAACTCCTAGATGAGATGATGACCAATTATTCCCAATGGCACACCAAATGAGCTCAAACAGGTAGGAAGGTAAACTTTGTTGAGGAGATTTCCTCCCTAAATGAAAAAGTTGACTTGATTATGTCCCTACTTACCAAGAAATCTTCTATTGATCCTCATGATGTTCCTTTAAATTCTTTGGTTGCTCAAGAACAAGTAGATGTGAACTTTATCTCTAGAAAAAACTTCAATAATAATTCTTATAGGGGTAATTTTGCTAGCAATCCTAGACAGTTCCCATCCAACTATGGGAACAACAACACTTATCCTAGCAACAAGAACCCCACCTCTGGATTAGAAAGCATGCTTAGAGAATTTATCACTGCCCAAAAAGCCTTCAACAAGAGTGTAGAGGAAAGATTAGACAAATTAGATAATCTCTCTTTGAAGGTGGAAAACTTAGCCCTTGATATTGAGATACTTAAAATTAGAATATCTCCCCTTGAGGAGAGGAAGGTCAATCCTATTAATGCTATCCAATTGAAAATTAATGAAAACATTAGGATGATGGCTAAACTTAAAGAAAGATGGGCTAGAGAAAAAGAGGAAGAGGATAGAATTAAGAGCCTTCCTACACACCACACTATTTGTACTATCCAAGTTGTTGAGGATACCCAAACTTTTAGCACCCAAAACACTCCTAGTCCCATTGGACCTATTAATGGTGATGTTATTACCTCAACCATATAAGAAGAAACTCCTATGAACATCGAGGCTTTCAAACAAGTGAGCCTAGATGACACCACTACCACCTTTGATAGTAGTGACATTGATTTTGATAGTTGCACCCTCTCAGAAGTTATTAGCTTACTACACAAAATGTCTAGAGACCCCCCCACACTAGCACACTAAATCTTGCCTTCATGGAGCATATCACTAATGCTCTAATTAAAGCTAGGGAGGATAAGCTTAGAGTAGAAGCCTCCATACGGAAGCTAGAAGATGGTTGGGATCCTATGATCAAAATTAAATTGAATAACTTCTCTTGCTATGCTTTATGTGATGTTGGAGCTAGTACCTCCGTTATGCCCAAAATAATGTATGATATGTTTGAATTGAAACCTTTTGATCCTTGTTCTTTTGGTGTTCGTCTAATTGATTCTTCCGTAAAGAAACCTTTGGGGAAGATTGAATATGTTCTTATCATTGTCAATGACAATTATGCTCCCGTTGATTTTATTATTATGGATATAGAGTGTGAACCTTTATGTTCAATTATTTTGGGACGTCCTTTCCTTCGCACCGTTGGTGCTGTTATTGAAATGAAATAGGGGAATATAAAATTTCAATTCCCTCTCAAAAAGGGGATGGAACACTTCCCTAGGAAGAAGATTAAGTTACCTTTTGAGTCCGTCACGCGGGCTAGCTATTCTCTTTTACTTGATAAAACTTGATCTTTTAGCTTCTTGCCTAGCTTAAAGGCGTAAAAGAAAGCGCTTGTTGGGAGGCAACCCAAGATGTTTTTACTTCTGTTTTTAGTGGTCTTGATAATTTTTACTACTGTATCAACATCATTGTATCTTTATTTTCAAGCTTTGTGCCAAGTTTTGCCTCCGATTGCAAGAAAGTTCAAAAGTTGTGACATGCTGTCCAGAAAACAGATTCTGTCCTTGGATGAAAGAATTAGCCTAAAATCACGAGATCATCTTTTTGATCTGAATATTTTTTTACAGAGTGCCCTATACAATTGTATTTCGAGCGCCTGTTCTGAGTTTTTTGATTTGAGTTGCAGAAGTACCCCGAAACAATTATTTACTACCTGCTGTTCTGTTTTTCACAGATTCTGCCACGTTTTTCCTTTCCTTACTTTTGCAAGACTTGCGCTAGCTTTTTCTTTGAATTTTTTTGGCAATCTTGAGAAACAATAGCCCTTCAAGAAAATATTTATTTCCAGTAGAGGAAAATTATTTTATTAAGGGTACTAACCTCTCTAATCAGCTTATGATGAGTTATGTATGAAGGGAGTTTTCAAGTGTGCGAGGGAAGATGATGAAAGAAGATCCGGGAGTGTCAAACGCTCAAGCTTGGGGATGTCCCCATGCATCCCCAATAAACATTCAAGGAGACTCAAGCGTCTAAGCTTGGGGATGCCCCGTGCATCCCCTTCTCCATCAACAATCATCAGTTCGTCCTTCGTCTCACTATATTTTTATCACTTCATGCGTTATGTGCTATGCTTGGAGCGTCTCGCTCTTAGGTTTACTTTTTAGTTTTATTTAGCCTTGTTTGCTGTTCATAACAAGAAATAACACAACTTACTTTGTGTGGGAGAGAAACACGCTACACTTTAAACTAGAACACATCATGGGATTTCATGCTTATCTTTCTTTTGTTGTGTGTTCTTTATCTTTTCGTAGCTACTGCCTTGTTTAGCTCTTAGTTTTCATGTTTATCTTTTTCAAGAGCTTTAGTTTAGTTTGTTGCTGGAACTCTCTTTAGTTTTCATGTTTATCTTGTTAAGAGAGTTGGTTGTTGTACTGAGTTGTGTCTTGTCAATAAGTAGGTAATTGAGGTTGCTATTCAATTGTAGTAGTAACTTGCAATAGTTTTGAGGTATTGTTGTGAGTAATGTTTGAACTTTTGGTGTCAAGAGCTCTAGCCTATTAGTGATAGGTGTCGCATTTTGAGCAATCCGTATTTATTTTCAAAAACTAAAAAAACTAGTTGAGAACTCTAGCTACTAGATGGATCACTAATCTTTGGAGGGATCGGATATTAGAGTACACTCACGTACCATGAGTCGAGGATGCACAAGGATAACCAAACCCCCATACACTCCTCCTTGAGTTACTTGTCTCTTTGTGAACCTCCTTATTAGATTGAGAGTTACCGATAACAAGTGCATGAGTTCTTCGAACTAATGTAAGTATTGAAAGTTGACACTTCCACCTCCTCATATTTGCCAGCCTCTTCTGTACCGTGCATTGCCCTCTTCTCACTCCGAGAGTTGGCGTCCACCTCGCCGGTGCATCCAAACCCTTGGCATGATAAGATCTATCATCATAAACCTCCTTATATCTTTCCTCAAAATAGCCACCATACCTACCTATCAAGGCATTTCCATAGCCTTTCCGAGTTATATTTCCATGCAACTTCCACCTTCTCATGACTTGATCTTAATGTCATACATGTTCCTGCTACACTGGCAGGGGCATACATTTGCATACATCATGATAGGTACATCTTGTTTATGTTGAGTACCTTGTAAAGTGCGAAACATCTTCTATACTTCTTGTAAAATAGAGTGTTTCCCTTAAGTGAGGAAAAGATCCCAAAGAGGACAAATTTAAAAGATCCCAAAGAGGACAAATGAGAGTTAAATAGAAAGAGCCATTGAGGCCACCAAAAAAATACAAAAAATTATAAAAAAGAGAAAAAGAAAATAAAAAGAGAGAAGGGGCAACACTAGTATTCCTTTTGAAAGATCCACACTCGTACTCCCTTTATATCTTGTACTCCATAGAGATGATCATATATGCATATAGCTATGTGGGGACCTTCACACTATAGAACTTGGCTTGTATATTCCAATGATGAACCTCCTCAAACGAGCTCTAGGTCTTCTTGAGCGAGCAAGTTGGATGCACCCCCACTAGTTCCATTGGAGAGTTTTTCTTAGCTCGTATGTGCATCCGTTGCATGGCAATCCCTACTCCTCACATCATATCTATCATTTGGCTTCTCTCGCCTATGATTGTCATCATTGATGTGAGCCTTGCACATCCTTTTTTGTCTTCCTCCTCCACCATATCTCTCTCTTTGCCATCCTAAGTGTCAACTCTCGTGCTTACGCTCATCCATTGCATGAGTGCTCAAAATATCGAAAGGGAGTGGATCAAATTGACTTGTACCTGGCTAGTGGTTTGGGGACGAGTCAAGATAAGATTCCAAAGAATACTAAGTGTGAAACTTTAGTAGATTGAGTTCTCAACAAATACATAGTTTTTCTCGTATTCCCATCTCCCACTTCTTGCACGCAAACACAATCTGGAGAAATTCGAGTTACGGACAACAAGAGCTCTTGCACCTTTATGTTCTTATGTTGCTTGTTTCAATGCTAATATAGACTCTTTCCTGTTATGACTTGAATTGAATTACATAACTTTATTGCTTTATTTAATAGTTCTTATATGGTTGTTAGCATGTCACCACATAAATTATACTTGTTCTCATTTACCTACTCGAGGACGAGCAGGAATTAAGCTTGGGGATGTTGATACGTCCCAAATGTATCTATAATTTCTGCTTGCTCCATGCATTTTTTGTGTGATATTGCTATATTTTATATACACTTTCAAACACTTTTGATCATATTTGAACTAACCAATTAACTAAGTGCACCCCAGTGTCGGTTCTGGTTTCTGCTGTTTTTCTATTTCTGGTTTCCCCCATATTAAAAGTGTTCCAAAAATTCCGGTAAAATACAATAAAAATCAGCGCAATGGAAGCTTCCGGAAGAGCCAAAGTGGGGCCAGAGGGCCACCACCAGGGGCCCAGGCGCCCTGGTGGCGCGCCCTAGGGGGTGGTCGCGCTAGGTGATTGCCTGGACCCCTTGTGGTTCCCCCTGGCTGCCCCCTTCGCCTATATATTCTCCGTCACGGGAAACCTCCGAAGACGGAACCCTTTTTTGCGATCTCGCCTTTGTTCCGCCGCCGCAGCGCTTCCAAGATCGGGAGAACCAGTAGACCTCTTCCCGACACCCTGCCGGAGGGAGGATTGACCTCCAGGAGCTTCTCCACCACCATGGACGCTTCCCGGATGATCCGTGAGTAGTCCACCTTGGACCATGGGTCCATGATCAGTAGCTATGTGATGTTCTCCTCCCCTCTTTGTTCTTCATGGATTAGACCTTGTGAGCTGCCCTACATGATCACGACACATATGTAATTCTTTCTGTTGTTGCGATGCTGAGTTTGCTGAGATCTGATGGATTACGAGACTATGTTCAAATTGTGATTGAGTAATATATTTGGTTCTTATCATTTATATTTTTGTTCTTGAGTATTATTGCATGTTCTTCTTTGTTGTTTATTGCTTTGGCCTAGTAGGTAGTGACTCCAAGAGGGAGCGTTATGCTTGATTGTGGGCTCATGCCCCCTGATGACTAGTTTGAGTGACAGAAACATGAGTCTAGGGGAAGTGTTGTTGCCACAAGGGGGAAAACAATGGTGATTGTAACCGCGGTTGCAAGGATTGTCTACTTTACTCAAAGTTCTTTTAATGCAGTTGTCTGTTGCTTTGGGTTTACACATTGGGTGGGGCTCGCAACTTAATACCAGCGAGATTTTCTAGATAGATATCTCAAGGTGGATGATTAGTAGTAGATGTAGTTGGATTTCGGTCTACTTATTTTGGCGTATCGCCCATGCTTTTGAGCCTCTTCCTTTATTTGTAGCATAGTTAGCATTGGTTTGCGCCCGTAATCCTGTCAATTGCCCAGCTGTGATTTGTTTACCTCGCATAGCAGTTTTATCCTCTTTTGGGAGAGAGACATCACTAGTGAACATCATGGGACCCCGGTCCATATTTCTTATCACTATTTACACGCTCAATTTACTACTTGCTTTTACTTTCCAGTTGCAATTATCACTACTATTATCTCTTGTGTTTGATCCTTTGTAAACAACAAGGCTGGAGAGATTGACAACCTCTTTGAACTTCGTTGGGAGCAAAGTTACTTGTTGTGTGTGCAGGTCCAAGTTAAGGGAGCAATATCTCAAACGGCGCGTTGCTCGCTTTACCACCTACTTGTCGACCTTGGAGTCTTACTGGTCGACACTCAACCTTGGTATATTCACCAAGGGAAACTTGCCACTACGCTGTGATACGTCCCAAACGTATCTATAATTTCTGCTTGCTCCATGCATGTTTTGTGTGACTTTACCATGTTTTGCTTGAACTTTCATACACTTTTGAGCATATTTGGACTAATCTATTAACCCAGTGCATCCAGCTGCCAGTTGTTGTTTTTGTATTTCAGGTTTTCTGGCCATTAAAAGTGCTCCAAAAAATCCGAAAAAATCAGATAAAAAAATCAGCGACTCGGAAGCTTCCGGAAACACCAAAGGAGGGAAGGGGGGCCACCACAGGAACTCCAGAAGGGTCCTTGGCGCGGCCCCACCCTAGGCCGCGCCAGGGAGCCTCCTGGCTGCCCTGTGTCCCATCTCGGTGCCCCCCTTCGCCTATATTTACCCCCGTGACGGAAACCCCTAATATCAATCTCTTTTCCGCGATCTCGCCTCTGTACCGCCGCCGCCGCCGTTTCAAGATCGGGGCTGCCTGGAGAAGCTGCTCCGGCACCCTGCCGGGAGAAGCTACCCCCTCCGAGAGACCATCCATAGCCATGGACGCCTTCCGTATGTACCGTGAGTAGTCCACCTTGGATCATGGGTCCGTGACCAGTAGCTATGTGATCTACCTCTCCCCTCGTTGTGCTTCCACTTTCGAGACCTCGTGAGCTGCCTCACATGATCGAGGCACCTTTGTAATTTTCTGCCGTTGCTATGCTGAGTTTGTTGGGATCTGATGGATTATGAGACTATGTTCAGATTGTGATGAGTAATATATTTGGTTCTTCTCTTTTATATTTTGTTCTTGAGTAAATTCTTGCATGTTCTCCGTTGCCGTATTTTACTTTGGCCAAGTGATTTGTTGCAACTCCAAGAGGGAGCGTTATGCTTGATTGTGGGTTCAGCCTCTTGATGTCTAGCTTGAGTGACAGAAACATGAGACTAGGGGATGTGATGTTGCCACCAGGGATAAAACAACGGTGCTTGTATCCGCGAATGCAAGGATTGTTTACTTTACGCAAAGTTCTTTTAATGCAGTTGTTTGTTGCTTTGGATTTACACTTTGGGTGGGATTCACAACTTAATACCAGCGAGATGTTCTGGATAGATATCTCAAGGTGGATGATTCGTAGTTGATGCAGTTGGATTTTGGTCTACTTACCTTGGCGTACTGCCCATTGCTTTTGAGCCCTTCCTATCTTTGCAGCATAGTTAGCATTGCGGTGCCTTCATAATCCTGTCAATTGCCCAACTGTGATTTGTTTACCTCGCTAGCACTTTTATCGTCTTTTGGGAGAGAGACATCACTAGTGAAAATTACGTGACCCCGGTCCATCTTCATATCCTTGTTTACACCTTCAATTTACTTTCAGTTGCCACTATCTTCATCTCTCGCGTTAATCCTTTGTAAACAGCAAGGCCGGAGGAATTGACAACTCCTCTGTACTCGTTGGGAGCAAAGTTATCTGTATCTGTGTGCAGGTCCACGTCAAGCGCCGTGACACCTTTTTGTATCTCTGGGAGTCCTACTGGTTCGATAACCTTGGTATCTTCACCGAGGGAAATTTGCTGCTACGGTACATCTCACCTTCCACTTGGTGTAACCAACGAGGAGTGAGATATCCTCACCGTATCAAGCCAATTTCTGGCGCCGTTACCGGGGACTCCAGTCTACAAGATAGGGGAGTTGCACACTATCTTTTATCTTTGCTTTTTAGTCTTGTTAGTTTACCTTTCAGTTTTTACTTTTGTGTCCCTTATCAAAAATACCAAAAATACCTGTTACCTTTCTTGTGTGGTCAAGTATGTTAGGAGTTGGTACTATGAGGGAATCCGAGGTCTTGGATTTCCACCAAAGGAATGGGGAGAATATGAAGAAGGCATGGGACATAATTTCTGAAGCACATTAGGCAAACATGCCTTGGTTACCTATAAGAATTGTGCTTAGAAATTTTTACTTTGGACTTTTTAAGTGGTGTAAGCACTCTCTTGATCTTATAGCTGAAGGAGAATTTTTAGAGTGTGATGAAGCTAGAGCTCTTGAAATTATACATGGTTTATCTAGTTATTTTGTTTATGATGGTCTTGATACTGTTATAGATAGAATTGCTACTATTGAGAAAAAACTTGATGCTCTTGACTTAAAAGTAGTAGAAAAACCAAATCCTCCTAGAGAGGAGATTTTGGAAATAGAAAATGGCTGGGAGCCTTTTGTTAGCATTGTTATCTCTAATCAAAACTTCCTTGCTTTTTGTGACATTGGATCTACAGTTTCTATAATGCCTATCTTTATTTATGATTCTTTGTACCTTGCAAGCATGGATAAAAAATCCATCTTTCGATGAACATTATAATGGTGATATTTCTGAGATCTAGGGAAGATTGAAAGATGTCCAGGTCATGTTTCTCAAAAGGAGTGTGGAGATTGACTTCTCCATCATGAAGGCCAATCAAGGAAATATAGTGCTTGGAAGGGATTTCCTCCGAGCCATGAAAGGCTTCATTGATATAGGTAAAGGACAAATACGTTTGCGTGGTAAAGCAAAAGGTATGTACCTTTTCCCTTGGAAGAACAAGGATGAGCTTATTGAAAACCCTTTTGAGATCCTTGGTGAACCTTCCGATGATTTTGAAAAGACTTGATCTTTTGCATTAAGCCTAGCTAATGGCTTTAAAGAAGCGCTTTCGGGAGGCAGCCCGCAATGAATTTAGGTTTTTCTTTTTGCTTTTCTTCTATTCTTAGTGGTCTTGATGATTGTTACTACTTTAGCAACATCATTTTATCTTTGCTTTTCAAGCTTTTTGCCTTTTATAGCCTCATACGACAAGGCAAGTGAAAGTTGTGACATGCTGTCCAGAAAACAGATTCTGTCCTCGTGACTAGAAAAATCAGAGGAAAATCCCAGTTCATCTTTTTGAGCTGAAATTTTTACACAGCGTGCTCTATACAATTACGAAACTTGCGTATGTTCTCAGGTTTTTGATTTGAGTTGCAGAAGTACCCCTAAAAAATTCGTTTCTACCTGCTGTTCTGTTTTTCACAGATTCTGCCACGCTTTGTCTCTCTTCACTTTTGCAAACCTTAAGGTTGATTTTTCTTTGCAAACACTTTTTGGCAATCTTTGGAAACAGTAGCTCTTCAATATTATCTTTATTTACAGCAAAGAAAAAATTATTTTATTAGGGTACTAACATCTCTAATCAATCTACAATGAGTTATGTATGAAGGGAGTTTTCAAGTGTGCGATGGAAGATGATGAAAGAAGATTCAGGAGTGTCAAGCGCTCAAGCTTGGGGATGCCCCCATGCATCACCAACAAATATTCAAGGAGAATCAAGCGTCTAAGCTTGGGGATTCCCCCGCGAATCCCCTTCTCCATCAACAATTATCAGTTCGTCCCTCGTTGCACTATATTTTTATCACTTCATGCATTATGTGCTTTTCTTGGAGCGTCTCGCTCTTAGGTTTTATTTTTAGTTTTATTTTGCTTTGTTTGATGTAGTAACAAGTTAGATCCCAGCTTACTTAATCTTTTGGGTGGGAGATATACACGCTCCGCTTGAACTAGAACTCCTCATAGGATTTGCATGCTTATTCTTTTAGCTGTGAGCTGTTCTTTTTCTTTTTTAGCTGTTGTTCTGTTTAGCTGTAGTGCTTTAGTTTTTCTAGAGCTTTTCTCTTGTCTTAGGTTGAACTTTCTATAGGCTGCATGGTTTATCTTGTTAGAGAGTTTGCCTATTGCACTGAGTTCTGTGTCTTGACTGAAAGTAGGTAGTGAAAGTTGTTGTTCTCTTTGTAGTAGTAACTTGCAATAGTTTTGAGGGGTTGACTAGAGTAATGTTTGAACTTTTGGTGTCAAGAGCTCTTGCCTATTAGTGATAGATGTCGTATTTTTGGCAATCCGTGTGTTTTTCGAAAAACAAAAAACCCCTGTTGAGAACTCTAGCTACTAGAAGGATCACTAACCTTTGGAGGGTTCGAATATTAGAGTACACTCACGTACCATGAGTCGAGGATGCGCAAGGATAACCAAACCCCCATACACTCCTCCTCGGGGTACTTGTCTCTCTGTGAACCTCCTGATTAGATTGAGAGTTACCGATAATAAGTGCATGAGTTCTTCGGACTAATGTGAGTATTCGAAAGTTGACACTTCCACCCACCTATATTTTTCTAGCCTCTTCGGTACCATGCATTGCCCTTTCTCACCTCGAGAATTGGCGCATACTTTGCCGGTGCATCCAAACCCTTGGCACGATATGCTCTGTCATCATAAGCCTCCTTATATCTTTCCTCAAAACAGCCAGCATACCTACCTACAAGGCATTTCCATAGCCTTTCCGAGATACATTGCCATGCAACATCCACCTTCTCATGACTTGATCTTCATGTCATACATGCTACTTGCTTGATCGATGAGCCGCATGCTAGTTGGGCCTTGCCCTAATCATTGCTACATGACGCGCTAGTATCATTGCATATCCTGCTACACTGGCAGCGGCATACATTTGCATACTTCATGATAGTTACATTTTCTTTATGTGAGTACCTTTGTAAAGTGTGAAAGATCTCCTATATTCTTGTAAAATATAGAGTATTGCCCCTAAAGTGAGGAAAATATCCCAAAGAGGACAAAATCAAAAGATCCCAAAGAGGACAATATCAAAAGATTCCAAAGAGGACAAATGAGAGTTAAATAGAAAGAGCCATTGAGGCCACCAAAAAATACAAAAAAATAGAAAAAAGAGAAAAAAAAGAGAAGGGGCATACTACTATTCCTTTTGAGAGATCCACACTAGTACTTCATCTTCTATCCCTTGTACTCCATAGAGATCATCATCATGCATATAACTATGTGGGGACCCTTTCACTATAGAACTTGGCTTGCATATTCCAATGATGAGCCTCCTAAAACGAGCTCTAGGTCTTCTTGAGCAAGCAAGTTAGATGCACCCCCACTAGTTCCCTTGGAGAGATTTTAGCTCACATGTGCATCCGTTGTATGGCAATCCCTACTCCTCACATCATATCTATCATATGGCTTTCTCTCGCCTATGATTGTCCTCATTGATGTGAGCCCTTCACACCTTTTTGTCTTCCTCTTCCACCTTCTTTCTGTTTCGCCTTTTAGGTGTCAACTTTCTTGCTCACACTCATCCGTTGAATGAGTGCTCAAAATATCGAAAGGGAGTGGATCAGTTTGACTTGTACCTGACTAGTGGTCTGGGGACGAGTCAGGATAAGAATCCAAAGGAGACCAAGTGTGAAACTTTAGTAGATAGTTGTTCTCAACAAACCTTTTTTATCTTTCTTCCCAGTCCCTTGCTTGCACTCAAACACCATTTGGAGATATTCGAGTCACGGATAGCAAGAGCTCTTGTACCTTTTGTTCTTTTGTTACTTGTGTCAATGCTAATATAGACTCTTGCTTGTTAAGACTTGAATTGAGTTGCAAGCTTTGATTGCTTTACTTAAATGTCCTTATTTGGTTGTGTGGCATGTCACCACAGAAATTATGCTTGTTATCATTTACCTACTCGAGGACGAGCAGGAATTAAGCTTGGGGATGTGCTAGCTACCAGAGCCAGGTTCCCCACAACTTACTCATCTAAGCCAGAGCCCATATAGCCAGTGGTTGTACATGGAAGCTACTAGCCACACTGTCTGTCCGATCTTTTTGAGCCTGGACGGCGCCCACTCCGTTCAGAGGGTAGTCACCATGACGCACCCGGTTCACCACCAAAACAACCATTCGGGAAGCATTTAACCCTGGTCCCTCCTTAATCAAGGCACCAGCCCCAGGATGCATTCCCTGCCCGCCCAGAGGTGATTTCTATTTAAGTTTGCTAGTCAAGTCATTAATCCTCACATAGCTTAATGATAACTCAACCAATCCCCGTCTACAAAGCAATAGCAGTATATAACAACCACGATCCTAGGGCGACAATGAAATACAAGGTCAGGACATATGGCTATCCTAGTAGGTTTAAATCATAACTAATATATAGTCCTACACATGCATAGAGTGATAATTTGCTACATGCATAATACAAAACATAGGTTGAGGTATGGTCAAAGTGTAACTTGCCTTTTCCATTCGGTGAAGTTCTTCGCTCTCACGGTCCAGTCAACTCTACTCGTCACACTCCGAGAAATCTATCGCAAACGAAGGAACTCGAATAAGCAATCACATCACAAGGACAAAACAAAAGATCAACAAAACAATCACTAAGGGTTCTAGCAACAAAACAAAAGGCTTGACACGATACGCTCGAAGGTGATCAGTGGAACATGAACTCGAGAGAGTCAATAGATAAAGATTCATCGGTAAGGAATTGTGATCATGGACATTATGAATTCAAGGTGAATATCATGCCCACATGAAAAGTGTGTGAACCTTACCGATAACTTGTCTCAAATGATCCGATAGGCAAAAAGAATCACGTGACACGGAATACGACAACGCAGGTCATAGCAAGTGCAAATTTGAATTGAATTTGAATTTAAACAGATCAAGAAACATTTGAATTTTTGTGTACACATGATATAGACAGAAAGTACATGACACGAGTGATCCAACGCAAAAAGAATCACTCGATTTGGATCAACGGTTTAAAAGATACGGCCTTCGGGATTTGAATTTGAATTTGAAATAAATTCGAATTCAAAAGTGTGCAAAGTGTGCAAAAAATTATCCCATGCTAAATTACAGAACAACACGAGTGCGTAGGAAAAAGTTTTACCTCGATCCGACGCACGGTGAAGGAGATATTGCGAGTACGGCGCCGGGGTCTTTTCTGCCAAAAGGACCGATCCGCGAATAAAGATTTTACGAAAAACGCGATCGGGTCCCTGGGACCAGATCTGGCCGGAGTTGACTCCCGCGAACTCCGTTTTGCTCCGGCGAGGGGCGACGCAAGGCGGTCGGTGGCGCACGGCGGCGTGGCCTGCCGTGGCGAGGCGCGGCTGCAGTGGCTGGCCGCCACGGGTGGCGCCGCCTTGGCCGGCGTCGGCTCGGCCGGGAGCTCCAGCGGCGGAGCCGCGGTTGCCGGCGCGGCGGAGGCGGGCGGCGACGCGGCACGGGTGGAGGCGCGGTGGAGCCAGGGGTGGCGGCGCGGCTCCCCGGCGAGGTGGCGGGGGCGGCCAGACGGCGCACGGCGGTGGCCAGCGGCGGTGGCGCTCCGGCGAGGCGGGGCCCGGCGGCGACGGCGAGGCCCGCGGGTCCCGCTGCGATTTAGGGTTTAATAAAAGAAAGAAAAAAGAATTTTTCTGGAAATTGATATATATACAGAGAAAAGAGAAAAAAAACTGGATTCGACTCGGACTCGAATTGCGCTAGCGGGCAGAAATAAGCTATTGGGCCGGGCTACGGATTTTCTTTTTATTTAAGAACCGAAACTTCAAACAATAAAATAAAATCAACCGCAAATCAGAAAAATATGAAATAAATTTCTAAATTCATCAAATAATACAAAGAAATTTATTTAATGAATACATTTTCCAAAAAGGAAAATAAAAATAAAAATATTTTCTAAATACTTTATTCAAATATAACACACTTTCCATAAATCAAATGAAATCCAATAAATTATTAAAAATATTTTTATTTGGTCAAAAGCATTAACAAACCATTTCTAAATAATAAATATAAATTTTAAAATTGTTACACCAACAAATAATTTGGTAAAATAAAAATATCCCATTGGAATATTTTTTCTACTCTTTTAAAATATTTAATAAATCATTTCAATGAAATAAGAAACTCTCTTAGCATTATAAAATCCCTAAAATAATTTTAGAGTTATTTATAATACTCATAATAAGTTTGAAAAACTTTAAAGTAATATTCTAAATATTTTCTAACTTTATTAAAAAGGGGATAAGTCATTTTATATCCTCTCAAATGAATTTCCTTGAGTTGAAAAATGTTTTGAATATTCAGAAGAATTCCAATAATGATTTAAAACATTTTCCAAACTTTTAATATGTTGAAGGAGTCATATTACCTTCTCTCATTTTGTTTTGTTGGTTTTGTTTTAAATAATAAATTCCAAAAACATCAATTATGAATATTAGGGAAAATCCTTTTATTCCCTATCATTTTAATATTCATTTAAACACCAAAAGTTTTAAGTCCTAGTGAAAATCAAACATCTCAAGCAAACAATCATTATCTATTTAATTTTATTAACATTCCAAAATTCAGGGAATTTTGGGATGTTACACACTACCACTCTTAAAAGGAATCTCGTCCTCGAGATTCGAGAAGGCTAGAAAGAAAAGGTTAGGGTTTGAGTCTTCATGACAGTCCATCGATCCTCCGACGAGCTAGGGTGCTACCACCCTTAAAAGGAAAGCGACGTGGTCTTCAAAATCTTAATCCATCGAGGACATCCTTCTTACATTTCTCATACTCCTTGGAGATCTTGAATCCTTAGCAAGAGGGGAGTCTTCCGTATACTGAACCTTCATGGCTGACAGGTCAGGCGCCAATACTAAGCAACTATCGATTTTCTCATGGTGGTCATCAAGAATACTATTACGGGATACCTGCAGGAAATGGTCTTGGTCTATACTCACCGTATAACACAACCGGTAATCTCCTACAGGGGTCACACATCGTACCATTCTATGGTTTAGGCTTTGACATCGTCGTCTCTCTGCTATAGGTAAGTCACTCAAGATTTACTATCCCGCATAGCAAGAGCGAATAATAAGAGTAGTCGGCATGGTGATCAATCCATTCCGCACCCAAATCATTACCTTGTATATGGTTTAGCGAATCTCGTAATCTAACACTCGGTCATCCTCACAAGCGTTGCAGAAATTCCTCCCGATCATGAACTGGGTTCAGATAAATCCATGGTTCTGCTAGCCAACCAAAACATCTATCGTTTCTTCACAACTCTCAAGTTTACGCAAACTACTATAAAACATGTACTGGTGGACTACAACTTCTTCGAGGTTTCTTCCTTCAGCAAGATTGTGCTTGCTTGTTGTAAGATCCTGGCACACGGGGTTAACTTTGAACTCAGCATTAAGTTACATCCATCTTTATTCCAGTCTTGATATTGGCAGCCATTGTAGTAGCTTCTTCAGTGTAGGATGAGGATGAGGGGGAATAGAATGTAGATAGCGAGGTAGAGAGAGATAGCGAGAGATACCCATACAAACATCACACTAGTTTTGTAAATAAGTTTCGAAGTGTAGCTGTCGGTAAAACAAGAAATGACAGCTCACAAAAACGACCTAACGATAGCGATCTTGAATCTTCCAGGTCTTCGGGTCTTCAATGACTGTAGCTTTAGTTTTGCATTGTCGAAGAAACCTTCGTATCGTCGAGTCACTTGTGAACTCATTCTCCTTGTGGTTGTGCCTCCTTTAGTCTTGAAGCATACTAAATAGATGAGGGTCTAAGGAAACGTAAACTTATTCCACTCACGTAAAGGAAATGCAAGGCACGACACACAACATCAATCAATGACATATCATGGTCAAGGACACAAGCAAAACCTCACAAAACAAAACATGACATAAAACATCTAGTTCAACCACAGCAAAACATGCATCGATCCACATCTCCAGTTAACATTAAAAGGTAACATCGTACACTTAGTGTACACCTACGAATGTTCTATTCTCCAATTGAAAAACATAAGATTCAATATGTCGACATCTTTGCTCCCACGTTCACATCTTCTTTCTCTTCAATCTTGGACACATGTTGGCGTAGTGTCCCTTGTTCCTGCACCGGTAACACTCAACTTGGCTAAGGTCCTTGATTTTCTTCTTCACGGGTGCTTCCCTGAATTCTTGGATAATTTTCTCCATTCCTTCCTTTTGATGCTGAGATACTTGTTGTGTCATGATGAAAAATTGACACTGAGCCGGGTAATGATTGTTTCCTTCACACACGAAACATGTGACTTGTGCAGTGGGGCATTCTTCACCCATGTGAATTTCCTCACAATGGGGACATCCATCCTGGTGTCCTTCATAGGAGTGTCCTACTTCCCCTCAAATTTTGCAGGCACGAGGCCTCTTACGGGTTACCGTCCTTTGCATCGGGGTGACGAGGCGACATCCTAACAAAATATTTGTAAATTCCTTCCAAGTAATATTCTTTCTTGATTCGTTAATCGCCTGGTGCATTGTCCACCAAGTAGCAGCCTCTTCTATAAGGTGCTTGACAGCATAGTGGAACATGTCATCACTTGCAACCTTGTTACGCTCCATGTGTTCCTCCATACTATGAATCCATTGCTCCACCTTCAGTCTCGACATCGCCCCAGGAAAGGCGAGTCCTACTCCATACTCCATCTATTAAACTCATACGACAAGGGTTAGGGAAAAACTATAACACCGACAAGACAACAACTAAAGAATACACCAAACATATGCACTCAAACAAGAAAGAGGAAAAAACACCTACGTTCAACGGCAACACATAACAACAAACAATACAGTCACAAAATTCAAAACACACAAACAACACCTAGAGTAAGGTCATATGTGCAAGACATACGATCTCATTAGACTACGCGAAATTCGTTCACCTAACTTCACCTAAAAGGTGGTGGTCTGAACTTAAAATTCATCCTTCTAAGCTAAACTGATCTTGAAGATCCTTTCGTAGTATGAAAACTCATTAAACCCCATAGGATACTCCTTCTAGTTCCGGTGCTCGTAACTTCAATTGATCCACGAGGTTGATGATGTACTTCTCAAATGTCTCGTCTTCAGAGGCATAAGCAACTCAGAGGGGTATTTACAGTAAAACAAGATAAGAAGTTTAGAAGATGAATAATAGATGAGAAATACTAGTGGAGAGAGTAAGTAATCACAGAGTGATAAAATATTTTTGTTCCTATGGTTTTTCGTATCCATTTTCTAGGGTCACGACCTACAGTCAACATGGGCTCTGATACCATCTGTAACGACCCGATTCACTAAGAATCCAAGTCTCTGTGCATTCTGTGCTAGTCCCTGGATCAATAGCTAGCGCATACAATACATGATGTAATATCAAGAATAAACCACATGTCATATATATTACATCGAAGATCCAGTATTACAATATAGCATACCTTCATAGCTCAAGGCTAGCTTACAAATAGAATACAGCGGAAAAACAATAAAAGCTTCGTGGCGTCCATCAACTCCACCGGCATAGTTGAGTATAGACATCGTAACCCTACATCGCATCACTTACTCGTCGTATACAATCCTGCAACACCGAAGGTTACAGCCCGAAAACGGGCCAGTACATCTGATTTGTACGGCAAGTCACACGAAAAAGTATATATAACAGACCTACAACTACATGCAGGATATATCAATGGAAGGCTCACTAGTACAAAACATGCCTTTGGATATGAGCAAAGGTCATGGTTCGAACACGAACCGGTTCTACTGGCCCAATAGAACCGGTTCGTGGCTCCGGGCTTTAGAACCGGTTCATGTGGTGGGGCCCCAGCCCAGCGGTGCCCTGCCAGCGCCCCTTTAGAACCGGTTTGTACTACCAACCAGTTCTAAAGATGTGATGGAAGGTTGCCGTTTGGCATGCGGGCCACCTAGCAGCATTAGAACCGGTTGGTACCTAGAACCGGTTCTAAAGGTTCAGTAAGTTTAGTACCACCTCGCTAACCGAAGAGGAGTTCGACCAGTTTATAAGCACGGGTTAGAGTGGACTTATCATAGCATAACAATTTCAATAAAGGTTGTCCATGAGCGATTTAATTATATCCTGTATACTGTAGTTCAAATTTTGGTTGAACCTTGATTAGTGGGAAGATTTGCTAGATTTACTGACGAGGCGGGTTCCAGCTGAAACCCCGTATGAGATTGTGAAATCTAATACGGGCATTTCAGCTGGAGCTCTCTTGTCTGCAGAGTAGCTAGATTTTCCCACTAATCAGGGGCTAACCGAAAATTGCCTTTACGGTGTACAGGGTGTGGAGTAATCTTCCATTGACATCCTATAATGAAATTGCTATAGTTTTTTATTTTAGTTTTTGTCGTAGCCCTCTCAACAGGTATTACAAGAAGGTATTTTTTTAGAGGGCTACATCAGTTGAACTTGCTAGAACTGTTGAGAGTGCTACGACAAAAACTGGATGCACTTCGTGTACAAACTGGACCATCAAGGGTTTTAAATTGTTTGTCTCGGACAAACTCTTCTGAGCACTACTTCCAGCATTATCACGAGCCTTGTTAAAAGATTCCATCATTGTGCGTCCAGGCAGTCATTTGCGAAATATTAATGAAACTGCCTTTTGAGCCTGCAGTGATCATAGCTTTCAAATTGTTGCTCTCGGACAAACACTTCTGAGCACTACTTCCAGCATTATCACGAGCCTTGTTAAAAGATTCCATCATTGTGCGTCCAGGCGGTCATTTGCGAAATATAGTGGCTCTCAAATGCACCGTCGGTATGAAGTGAAAGATTTCTAGCTAGATATATGTAAGATCAACAAAACATACGATTTCTCCTGCATACAGCCCGACGGTGGCTCTAGAGTGCAAGCATATCAAATGCACCATCGAACGTATGCAGGCGAATCCGAATGGTTTGTATTTGGTCGATGAAGTGAAAGATTTCTAACTCGATATATATAAGATCAACAAAACACACGGTTTCGCCTGGTTATAGCCCGACGGTGTGGCTCTCGTGAGCGCACGCATATCAAAAGCACCGTCAGACCGCAACCAGGTGAATCCGAATGATTTGTATTCGGCCGATGAAATGAGTGTCGAACATGTCCGAGAGGTGGGCTATATATAGGCAACGACAAGCCTGATCCAACGGCTGACAAGCCTGATCCGACGATCACAAAGCGCTTGAAAGAAAAACGCGATCCGTGTGCTTCTTCCTGATTGGTCGAGGTGAGCTGAAAGAAACGAAGCGCTTGAAGTACCGGTTTGTGGTTGAAACCGGTGCTAAAGACCTTTCTGACTTCATTTAAAAGAAACACGTGATCCGTGTGCTTCTTCCTGATTGGTTGGATCCAACGGCTCAGAAGCCTGATCCAACGACTCACAAGCGCTTGAAAGAAACACGCGATCCGTGTGCTTCTTCCTGATTGCTTGGATTCAAAATTGTGTACGGTTAAAAGCGCGTGGAAGAGGACTCCACGCAACGCCAGTCGCCACTAGTTCTTTTCTCGTCCAGTCTTTCCCCTTCCGCGCCACCGCCACCATGCCGCCTCGCCGCCGCCGACCAAGCTACCACGGCGTCCGCGAGCGCTCGGACGGCACATTCATGGCGGTGATCACTTGCGCCAACAACGAGCGTGTGTGTCTCGGCAGGTTCTGGCATGCATATTTAGCCGCCCGCGCATACGACGTTGCGGCGTGGAGGCTCGGTCTCCCGCGCGCGGAGATGAAAAACCGCCACTGTCGCAGCTTGGAAGAGGCGGAGGACATGGAAGATCCGTCGCTCCTCCTCACTGACGAGGACCACCGCCTCCATCGTTTACGAGCGGTGCTCGGCCTCACCTCGGAGCAGGACCAGCGTGCCGTGCAGGATTGGTACGCGAGCCATCCCCGTGAGGCCTCGGAGGAGGCGGAACACTGGACGAGGCTGGCGGCCGAGAGCGCGGAGCGGCGACATGAGCGTCATGAATGGCGGGAGGAGCGGCGGGTAGCCAAGGCGATGGCGGAGGAGGAACTGACGAGAGGCTCCGCCAACTGGCCCCTCAGTGACCCCCGTTGGATAGCGCTGGAGGATGACATCAGCTCCGACACCGAAGACGATTTCTCCGACGACGAGGAGGAGTAGTTTTTTTATGTTTTAGGTTTGAGATGTTAAGTTTGGTGAATGTTTTAAGTTTGCCGCGTCGCCGCCATCATTTGCTATTTTTCATGCATTTAATGATTTATTTTGAGCTAAATGACCCTGAAATTGGTCTAATGCTTGTGGGCGTGACTTTAGTCCCGGGTCGAGCCACAAACCGAAACTAATGCTTGTGGGCCAGGAGCGAGGTGCATTGGTCCCAGTTCTTGGCTGGAACCAGGACATATGCCCCCATAAAAGGTTGAAACTTGGCAAGGTATCATCATTTGACCCACATAACATGTGTGCAAAAGTTGAGAGGATTACGGCAAAAAACTGGATGCACTTCGTGTACAAACTGGACCATCTCTTTCAAAGTATAAGGGTTTCAAACGAGAACTCATCTGTTACAAAGAAATTTCATTTTCTAACCTTATTCCAACTCAAGACTTTTTTCGCATTCAGTATGCACCATTCAAAGCCACATACTAAAATTTCAACCCTTTCTGACTTCATTTGCTATTTTTCATGCATTTAATGATTTATTTTGAGCTAAATGACCTTGAATTTGGAAAGCACTACAACTGAACTCAGAAAAGGTTGAAACTTGGCAAGGTATCATCATTTGACCCACATAACATGTGTGCAAAAGTTGAGAGGATTACGACAAAAACTGGATGCACTTCGTGTACAAACTGGACCATCTCTTTCAAAGTATAAGGGTTTCAAACGAGAACTCATCTGTTACAAAGACATTTCATTTTTCTAAACTTATTTTAACTCAAGACTTTTTTTGCATTCAATATGCACCATTCAAAGCCACATACTAAAATTTCAACCCTTTCTGACTTCATTTGCTATTTTTCATGCATTTAATGATTTATTTTGAGCTAAATGACCTTGATTTGGAAAGCACTACAACTGAACTCAGAAAAGGTTGAAACTTGGCAAGGTATCATTATTTGACCCACATAACATGTGTGCAAAAGATGAGAGGATTACGACAAAAACTGGATGCACTTCGTGTACAAACTGGACCATCTCTTTCAAAGTATAAGGGTTTCAAACGAGAACTCATCTGTTACAAAGACATTTCATTTTTCTAAACTTATTTCAACTCAAGACTTTTTTTCATTCAATATGCACCATTCAAAGCCACATATGAAAATTTCAATCCTTTCTGACTTCATTTGCTATTTTTCATGCATTTAATGATTTTTTGACTATTTTAAAGTATTTCACAAACTAGTATTTCAAAAGAATTCAACTTGAAACTATTTAAATTTAAAAACCACTGCCACTAACAGAATATTTATAATTATGTTTTAACCTAAAATAAAAAGATTTATTAAAAAACTCCAACTATTCTAATAGCTAGTCAAAATATAAAAACTAATATAAATCTGGTGTCAAAATATAAAGTATAGCAAATATAAAAACTCCAACTATTCTAATAGCTAGTCAAAATATTAAAAAATATATATAAATAGCAAATGGAAAAAAAGTATAGCAATTTCATTATAGGATGTCAACGGAAGATTACTCCACACTCTGTACACCATAAAGGACAATTTCAGTTAAGCCCTGATTGGTTGGCAAATCTAGAAATCTGCTGACCAATCAAGATTCAACAGAAATTGCCTTTACAGTATACAGCGTATATATGAATCACTCGTGGACAACCTTTATTAAACTTGCTTTGCTACGATAAGTCCACACTGACCCGTGCTTATAAACCGGTCTAACTCGTCTTCGGTTAGCGAGGTGGTACTAAACTTAGTGTACCTTTAGAACCAGTTCTAGGTACCAACCGGTGCTAAAGGTCTCCACTCTTCCCGCTGAAATTTTTCCCCAAAAATTGAGTAAATTGGAGACCTTTAGCACCGGTTTGTGTTACCAACTGGTGCTAAAGGGTTGTTAGTACGGGTTTGTGTTACAAACCGGTTCTAAAGGTATTCGCTATATAACCCCGCCTCCTCACGGGGCAAACCACCGCCGCCGAGATCGAAATTTGACGCCCCCAGGCTGCTGCGCCCCGCCGTCGTCGCCCTCACTCTGTCGTCGTCGTCGCCCTCTCCACCGACGCCCTCTGGTGAGCTATCCCCTGATGACCACCCCACCGAGTCCCTCGAGCGCCACCGTGGGCCGACATGGCCATAGCCCTCGCCGCCGACGCACGCCCGCGGCTTCTCTGTCGCCGCTGCACCATCGGAGGGCGTAGGTGGAGATCAGGGATTTGCTAGGATAATGAACATTTTTTCTAGGATAATGAACATTTTTTTGCTAGATGAATATGTTGCTATAGATGTATATGCCACTATGCAATTTTCTGCTAGACGAACATTTTGCTAGCTAGATGAACATTTTGCTATAGATGAACATTTTTGCTAGAGAGAATTTGATGGTGCAAGCTATAGTGTAAATTAGGGTTCCACAATTTTGTATGTTTTCAGAGAACACAAGTAAAAAGAAAGTGGAGGATTTTTTTTTGTTAAACCAAAAATTGATAGAACAAACATTCTTGATCTATTTTGTTACCAATGAGGCACAATTTGTATTACTTCTCATGTTATATTTTTATAATTTTCATTGTATTTTTATTACTTTGAATTAATTTTATAATTATGAACACATAGATGTCTCATCCCAAGTGCGAGATTTGTCAAGACGACTCGGGTCGATGCAACGATCCCGTGTTTGATGAAGCAGACACATACTTCTTCTTCACGCTTAGGTCCTGGTTCCAAAATGTTACGGTATGTAACTTGCACGAAATGTTCTTGTTATGGTGCATGCATGCATGACTTAAGTTTATGTTTATAGCGTATCATTTTTTTTCTAATTCAACTAGTGCATTCATTGCTTTGCAAGACGCCACATTTGTGACAAGATCAATATTCAAGATTTCGATGAAACTATTTGTAAAGAAGTTAACATTAAGACGAAACATTTCGTTCTTAAGGTTAAGATCTTTAATCAACCAAATGCCACATTCTTTGGCGGTTCAAAATGGGATGCATTATGCAAGACATATGCATTTCATGATAATATGAAAATAACATTTGATCTTGGACGCCGCCGTTGAGGATCCAATGTTTTTTGTGATGATAAAATTTTGATGGAACTAGGCGACATGATTCTAGTTCGATGTTCATGTGAGTTTGTTAAACAACAATTTTGTTACTTCTACAACTTATTTTTCTTTGCTCCAAATGTTTGACAACTCATTTATAATTTCCAGCTTATGTTCTTTCCATGGAAGAAGTACAAGATATTTTTGATTGTACCTTCTATAACAATGGCTTCGACCTAAGTAAGAGTGAACAACATGCATTTATCGAAGTTATTAAATTGGTACCTTCGTATGCGAACTATTTAAGGGCTGGCCGTCCTTTTGGAGCATATGTGCCATTTGTCCTTAAGTTGGAGGACTATATGTTTAAATGTCCTAGCCTGGTATGATTTTTATCATTCTCTCTCAGTAGCCTATATCTTCTTCAAAAAGACATTTTATTAATTATACTCATTGCTAACTATGCTACTAATATGTATGTTCTTCAAAAGAAGATACCACAAACTTGTACGCCTAAATGGATGCTAGGATTTAAAGGCGAAGTTACAATTGTTTGTGCACGGCCTTGGACAGAACCTTTCCAACATGATTACTACACTGAAAGTGGATCAGATGGCTGTGTCAAAATCAAAGCATGGTTGAAGATAGTGGTCCAGAAGAAGCCAAAACCTGGAGACAGGTTGTTCTCTATCCTCTATAGTGGAGAATATGGACGCCCTTTTTGGGTTTATTTCTTTTTACCTTCGCGTGTTTGATTAGGTCCTATATATTTAGTAGGAGTGAATTCGAAGAATTATGTCCTATATATATTTAGTAGTAGTGAATCTGAACAAATTAGGTTATCGAAGTTAAACTAGGAAAAATCTTTGTGTTGGATATAATGACTTTCGTACTTGTTCTTATTGAAGTTAAATTATATATTGTCCTATATATATGAGATGTGATCGATATATTTAGACTATATTGTTTGTTTGTATGAGATGTTGTGAAGCATATGTACCGAGATACACATCTTGTAAGTGTATGACGCAGGAACCGCTTGATATATTCATATATTGATCATCTTCATTAAATAATAAGATTGCGGAGAACCTTTAATTAATAATCCAAAAACAAAACTATTATACCCAAAAGAAAATAACAAATAAACCCTTAAACCACGAAACCTTTAGAACCGGTTTATGTTACCAACCGGTGCTAAAGGTGCTCAAGCCCTCGCGCTACCGTGCAACCACGTGGCCTGGCTGCAGCTGGTTTAGAACCGGTTCGTGGGGAACCGGTTCTAAAGGCTTTACCCTTTAGGACCGAGCCTTTAGAACCGGTTTCAGAAACCGGTTCTAAAGGCACCCTAGAACCGGTTACAGCCCAACAATGGGTCAGTACATCTGATTTGTACGGCAAGTCACACGAAAAACTATATTTAACACACCTACAACTACATGCAGGATATATCAATGGAAGGCTTATGGTTTAGTTTTGCAGAAAGCCAATTTTTCCCTCACATACTACAACTAATCAAATTTTAATTTATCTTGCTAGTCCTAAGTATGGTTGAATCGGGCTACACCAATTCCAACCATCCCTTTATTAAAAGTTCCCACTCAAATTCTTGTTAAGGTGAATTATCTGTCAAGACCATCCAACAACAATAATGCCCAGTTGCTCAAAGTTATCTGTAACCGGGGACACGGCTAATCATGATCAGTTTTTACACTCTGCAGAGGTTTGTACACTTTCCCCACTGGACTTAACCCGAAGATTGAGACATAGTCTTTTAGAAGAGGTTGCCTCCACCCTTTGGTAGCCGATACACCTATCATATCTACATCAGCTAGCTACCAGGGCCAGGTTCCCCACAACTTACTCATCTAAGCCAGAGCCCATATAGCAAGTGGTTGTACATGGAAGCTACTAGTCGCACTGTCTGTCCGATCTTTTTGAGCCTGGATGGCGCCCACTGCGTTCAGAGGGTAGTCACCATGACGCACCCGGTTCACAACCAAAACAACCATTAGGGAATCATTTAGCCCTGGTCCCTCCTTAATCTAGGCACGAGCCCCAGGATGCATTCCCTGCCCGCCCAGAGGTGATTTCTATTTAAGTTTGCTAGTCAAGTCATTAATCGTCACATAGCTCAATGATAACTCAACCAATCCCCGTCTACAAAGAAATAGCAGTATATAACAACCACGATCCTAGGGCGACAATGAAATACAAGGTCAGAACATGTGGCTATCCTACTAGGTTTAAATCATAACTAATATATAGTCCTACACATGCATAGAGTGATAATTTGCTACATGCATAATACAAAACATAGGTTGAGGTATGGTCAAAGTGTAACTTGCCTTTTCCATTCGGTGAAGTTCTTCGCTCTCACGGTCCAGTCAACTCTACTCGTCACACTCCGAGAAATCTATCGCAAACGAAGGAACTCGAATAAGCAATCACATCACAAGGACAAACCAAAAGATCAACAAAACAATCACTAAGGGTTCTAGCAACAAAACAAAAGGCTTGACGCTGTACAAGTGTCGATGTGCTCGAAGGTGATCAGTGGAAGGTGAACTCGAGAGAGTCAGCAGATAAAAATTCATCGGTAAGGAATTGTGATCATGGACATTATGAATTCAAGGTGAATATCATGCCCACATGAAAAGTGTGTGAACCTTACCGATAACATGTCTCAAATGATCCGATATGCAAAAAGAATCACGTGACACGGAATACCACAACGCAGGTCATAGCAAGTGCAAATTTGATTTGAATTTGAATTTAAACAGATCAAGAAACATTTGATTTTTTTTGAACACATGATATAGACAGAAAGTACATGACACGAGTGATCCAACGCAAAAAGACAAAAAGTACATGACTCGATTTGGATCAACGGTTTAAAAGATACGGCCTTCGGATTTGAATTTGAATTTGAAATAAATTCCAATTCAAAAGTGTGCAAAGTGTGAAAAACTAAACTTTATTCCATGCTAAAGTACAAAACAGCACGAGTGCGTAGGAAAAAGTTTCACCACGATCGGACGCACGGTGAAGGAGATATTGCGAGTACGGCGCCGGGGTCTTTTCTGCCAAAAGGACTGATCCACGAATAAAGTTTTTACGAAAAACGCGATCGGGTCCCTGGGACCAGATCTGGCCGGAGTTGACTCCGGTGAACTCCATTTTGCTCCGGCGAGGGCGTGGGGGGGGGGGGCGTCTCCGGCGAGGGGAGGCGCAAGGCGGCCGGTGGCGCGCGGGAGGTGGCGCACGGCGGCGTGGCCGACCGTGGCGAGGCGCGGCTGCAGTGGCTGGCTGCCTCGGGTGGCAGCGCCTTGGCCGGCGTCGGCTCGGCCGGGAGCTCCGGCGGCGGAGCCGCGGTTGCCGGCGCGGCGGAGGCGGGCGGCGGCGCGGCACGGGTTGAGGCGCGGTGGAGCCAGGGGTGGCGGCGCGGCTCCCCGGCGAGGTGGCGGGGGCGGCCGGGCGGCGCATGGTGGTGGCCGGCGGCGGTGGCGCTCCGGCGAGGCGGGGCCCGGCGGCGGCGGCGGCGAGGCCCGCGGGTCCCGCAGCGATTTAGTGTTTAATAAAAAAAAGAAAAAAGATTTTTTCTAGAAATTGATATATATATATATACAGAGAAAAGAGAAAAAAAAATTGGATTCGACTCGGACTCGAATTGCGCCCGCGGGTAGAAATAAGCTATTGGGCCGGGCTACGGATTTTCTTTTTATCTAAAAATCGAAACTTCAAACAATAAAATAAAATCAACCGCAAATCAAAAAAATAAGAAATAAATTTCTAAATTCATCAAATAATACAAATAAATTTATTTAATGAATACATTTTCCAAAAAGGAAAATAAAAATAAAAACATTTTCTAAATACTTTATTCAAATATAACACACTTTTCATAAATCAAATGAAATCCAATAAATTATTAAAAATATTTTTATTTGGTCAAAAGCATTAACAAACCATTTCTAAATAATAAAATATAAATTTGAAAATTGTTACACCAATAAATAATTTGGTAAAATAAAAATATCCCATTGGAATATTTTTTCTACTCTTTGAAAATATTTAATAAATCATTTCAATGAAATAAAAACTCTCTTAGCACTATAAAATCCCTAAAATAATTTTAGAGTTATTTATAATACTCATAATAAGTTTGAAAAACTTTAAAGTAATATTCTAAATATTTTCCAACTTTATTAAAAAGGGGATAAGTCATTTTATATCCTCTCAAATGAATTTCCTTGAGTTGAAAAATGTTTTGAATATTCAGAAGAATTCCAATAATGATTTAAAACATTTTCCAAACTTTTAATATGTTGAAGGAGTCATATTACCTTCTCTCATTTTGTTTTGTTGGTTTTGTTTTAAATAATAAATTCCAAAAACATCAATTATGAATATTAGGGAAAGTCCTTTTATTCCCTATCATTTTAATATTCATTTAAACACCAAAAGTTTTAAGTCCTATTGGAAATCAAACATCTCAAGTAAACAATAATTATCTTAATTTTATTAACATTCCAAAATTCGGGGAATTTTGGGATGTTACATTATCCTCTCTCGCGTATCATCCTTCACTAGCAGGGAGCCAGACACCTCTATGATTCACTGATGACCCACAACCGTAAGGGATCTATTGCAGCGTTTTCGATAAGTAAGAGTGTCGAACCTAACGAGGAGCGAAAGGTATTGATAAGTCATTTTGGCCAAGGATAAACTACAAGCACTGAAAGATAACTTTTTAGGGGTTTTCGGTATAAGCAACAATAACATAAAAGCAAGCAAAGTAAATAGTGCTTAGGATCAGCAAGTGGCCCAATCCTTTTGAACAAAGGATAAGCCTGGCAACTGGACTTATAAAGACTAAAGCGTTCTTGAGGACACATGGAGAGGTAGTCACGTGCTTTCGCCATACTGCGTATTGATAACATGCTTTGTGTTGATAAGTGTTGAGTGGGTGGATCTATGCTAGCACACCTTCTAGACTAAGATAAGTGTAGTCTTATGATTAAACAACTTGCAAGCATCCGCAAATACATGATAGAAATTAAGGCAAAGCCTAACCACAACAATAAGATCAAGGATCCATTGTTCCCTTGTGCAAAAGTGTTCAAACTGGGATTCAGGTTTCAGTCAGTTCGGCAACCCACCATAAGCATTCTTTATACACAATGTATTCCCCTAGGTCCTTAATAATGCGAAGTGTTGAGTGTTCGACTCACACAACACCACTAGGAAAATAACAACACAACTTAAAAATCAAACAACACATATTGCTTCAACATCATATGACTACTAACAACAAGACTTCTCCCATGTCCTCAAGAACTAAAGTAACTACTCACAAGACATAAAAGAGATCATGATCAGAGGTGATAGATAGGTGGTAAAAAATGTGGTCATAACGATATTCCTCCAACAAAACTCAATAGCATTCACCACAAAGTAGTAATCAACACCGATAGAGTAGAGAGGGTAGATAGTACGACTTACAATGCAAGTTGCAATTGTGAGATGAGATTGGATGAAGATGAAGATGGTGCTAATGTTGGGGATGATGTTGATGATGATCTCGATGATGCCCGTGACGATGGTGATGACGATGGCGATGATCTCCCCTTCAGGGAGGTGATCTCCTCGGCGGAATCTGCCCGCTGGAGAGCCCTTTTCTTCTCTGTAGGTTTCCGCCACGGAGCGGCGGCGGAACTCCGTAAAAGCTTCTCCTTTTTAGGGTTTTCGGATGACGAAGAGTATATAGGCCAGAGGGGGGAGCCGGGAGTGGCCCCAGGGCTCCAGGCGCCCTCTCGGCGCGGCCAGGGTGGGGGCCGCGCCAGGTGACCGCCTGGGCACCCTGTGGCCCCCCTCTGGTCCCTCTTTTGCGTGTCTTCGTCAATCCTCCCAAAAACACCCCCCCGTAGATTTTCAGGTAATTTGGAGGTGTTCTTCTTCACCAACTCAGCGTCCACTTTTTACCGCTGAATCCTGCGTCTGCTGCTTCGGCACCGGAAAGTTGCAAACTGTGTAAAACTAGCCAAAACAACATAAGAACATCATCGTAATGTGAAATATATCAATGAATAAGGACGAGTTATGATATAAAATAGTGATGTATTTTGGACGTATCATTCACCCACTCCTCCTCCTCTGACTCCTCAAAATGGGCGGAGGGCCTAGGTACCCTAGATATTGGGGGATGACCACATCGACCTCGGGTACTACCGGCCTTGGTAGTTGGCCATGCAGGGTTTGCCCCCGTGGAATTGCCGCGTTGGTGCCCTTCTTTTTGTCCCTCGCCGTTGTGCCTGACCTAACAATCAAAGTGCCAAGTTTGGAAAAAAATCTCTTGGGGTGTTCTCCGGTATATTTCAATCACCTACTATGACAAAAGAGTAGTCTGATTATTTCTTGTTCAAAAAATCACATGCGGAATTAAAGCAGTTCAGAAATACATGTTTAAACTTCATATGAAAAAGTAAAGTAGTTTTGAATGTCATGAACAAAAGTTCATACACAAAAGTAAAGCAGTTCATGTATATAAAGTCATATGCAAAATTACATGACAAGAACTACTTGGTAAGAAGCACAAGTTCATAGTATATAGAGCTAGTTTACATTCAAAAGTACATAGAGTTGGTTTACACCCAAAAGTTCATCGAGTAGAACATAAGGTTTATTTACATCCAAAAGTACATGAAAAAGGTTTACATATAATAGCACAATTTCATATATTGTACATTGAGTTGTTACAAGTTTCAAAAGTCATAGTCCATGTTGTTGGGATCATCAGTTGTCTTGACAGTTTCATCATTGCTGTCACACATGTCGTCCCACCACTCTGGAGTGTAGCCTCGAGGTGGATTGTTCGAATCATCATCTTTAGACAGACGGACATGTACAATTAAATCCAGGTCCATGGGGTCTTCAATAATGTCATCGGTGTTTGGCTCATCATCTGCTTCCATGACCTCATGTTATTCTTGCTCATGGCCTAATTCCATGTCATCATTATTGGTCAAGTGAGTATTCAATTCACCTGTGAGCCCATCTTCCTGATAGAACTCACCCTCATATGTGCTGGGGTTTATGCGTTGGTAATATTTATCGGTTGGAGCAATCTTACATTCTTAAGAAGTTGGTCCCAATTCTCTCAACATGCAAAGTATCCACCTCAACATCTCCACTAAGCCACTACCTTTATTATCTTAACATGCACACATGACACATCATTAAAGGCTCACCACAATATGCATGATATAAAGGTTTTGATTAATACTAAATCTCATGCAAAAGTCCATCTCACCACATGATACGTCTCAAACTTATCAATAATTTCTGCTCGTTCCATGCATGTGTTGTGTTATATTGCTATGATCTAGATACACTTTCATACAATTTTGATCATATTTGGACTAACCTACTAACTCAGTGCACCCCAGTGCCAGTTCCTGTTTTCTTCTTTTTTTTATTTCAGTTTTCCCCCATATAAAAAGTGCTCCAAAACTCCGGGAAAATCAGATAAAAAATCAGCGTGCCGGAAGCTTCCCGAAGCCCGAAGGAGGGCCAGGGGCCACCACCAGGTGCCTAGGGGGCCACCTGGCACGGCTGGACCCCTGGTGGCCCCCCTGGCTGCCCCCCTTCGCCTATTTATTCTCCATCACAGGGAAACTCCGGAGACAGAACCCTATTTCTCAAACTTGCCTCTGTTCCGCCGCCGCCGCGCTTCCAAGATCGGGAGAACCATCAGGAACCTTCCCGGCACCCTGCCGGAGGGAGGATCGACCTCCGGGAGCTTCTCCTCCACCATGGACGCTTCCCGGATGTGTCGTGAGTAGTTTCCTTTGGATCATGGGTCCGTGATCAGTAGCTATGGGATGTTCTCCTCCCCTCTTTGTTCTTCATCGTTTAAAACTCGTGAACTGCCCTACATGATCGAGGCACATATGTAATTCTTCTGCTGTTGTTATGCTGAGTTTGATGGGATCTGATGGATTATGAGATTATGTTCAGATCATGATAGAGTAATATATTTGGTTTTTATCTCTTATATTTTCGTTCCTAAGTAATTCCTGCATGTTCTCCGTTGCTGTTTATTGTTTTGGCCAAGTGGTAGGTAGTGACTCCAAGAGGGAACGTTATGCTTGATTGTGGGTACATGCCCCCTGATGACACGCTTGAGTGACAGAAACATGAGTCTAGGGATGTGTTGTGGCCACAAGGGGGAAAACAACAGTGCTTGTTACCGCGGTTGCAAGGATTGTTTACTTGACACAAAGTTCTTTTTAATGCAGTTGTCTGTTGCTTTGGGTTTACACTTTGGGTGGGTCTCGCAACTTAATACCAGCGAGATGTTCTGGATAGATATCTCAAGGCGGATGATTAGTAGTAGATGCAGATGGATTTTGGTCTACTTATTTTTCCGTACTGCCATGTTTATGAGGTTCTTCCTTTATTTTTCCGTACTGTCAATTGCCCATCTGTAATTTGTTTACATTGCATAGCAGTTTTATCGTCTTTTGGGAGAGAGACATGACTAGTGAACATCACGGAACCCCGGTCCATATTCTCATCACTGTTTACAAGCTCATTTATTTTCTCGCATTTACTTTCAGTTGCTATCATTCCCATTATCCGTTGTTTTTGATCCTTTGTAAACAACAAGACCGGAGAGATTGACAATCTCTCTGAACTTCGTTGGGAGCAAAGTTATTAGTGTTTTTGTGCAGGTCCAGGTTAAGAGAGCAATATCTCAAACGGCGCGTTGCTTGCTTCACCACCTACTTATCATTATCGGAGTCCTACTGGATTGATAACCTCTGTATCTTCACTGAGGGGAATTTTCTGCTATCCTACATCTCACCTTCCACTTGGGGTAACCAACGAAGGGCGAGAAGCCATTACCACTTCCACGCCATCAAGCAAATTTCTGGCGCCGTTGCCGGGACTCCGAGTGATAAGATAGGGGAGTTTCCCACTACCTTTTACCTTTACTTTTTAGCCTTGTTAGTTTACCTTTCTGTTTTTATCTTTGTGTCTTATATCGAAAATCACAAAAAAATTATTTATCTTGCTAGTAGGTGTCATTATGTCTGGTCCTTTTTCCATTGTTGAGACATAAGTTCTCAGCTTTAAACAGAAAGGTGTTGAAAGTTTAAAAGATGCTTGGTATAGAATTAATTATTCTCAAAAAAGAGCCACCAAGAAGCAACCCACTACTATCCTACTTAGAATTTTTTTATTTCGGGATTACTCCTTGTAATAGGTTCATATTAGATACTGCTATCAGTGGGAATTTCCTAGAGGCCCCAATTTGGGAGTCTCTTATTGTTATTGAAAATCTTGTTGGAAACCTCCTTGTTGCTAGCATACAAGAAGATATAACTCTAGCTCACATTATGAAATAACTTGGAAAGATAGAGTTAGAAATACCAAGTATAACTAGGATAAATGAGTTGGATCGCTAGATTCAAGGGAATTTGAATAGGCTTGATAGCTCCATGCTAAAAATTATTAAAACTTTGGAGACCATCAAATTCCATGATATGGATCCTTCTAGGATTGATAAGAATGAGGAAATCATTAATACTCTAGGAACTACCTTCTCGTCAATCAAACCCAAAAAGGTAGAGACTCCGGCGAGGAAGGAACCTAAGTTCAATTATGTACCTAAGGTTCCCCGACCCAAAAATAATCCACCCATTGCCAAGGAAGTTGAAACCGTGAAAACTTTGGAAGAAATACCTCTCTTTGATAAATTTATAAATGAAACATCCATTGATTTTGCGCCTTTTGGTTTTCTCCCTAGAAGTATCTTTATTAGGCCTTTATTTGAAAGACTTATTAAGACTAGTTGTACAATTGAAGAGCTTTTTGATGATCATGATGATGGATCGATTGATATGACTTGATCTTTTGCCTTATGCCTAGCTTAAATACGTAAAAGAAAGCACTTGTTGGGAGGCAACCCAAGATGTTTTTACTTCTGTTTTTAGTGGTCTTGATTATTTTTACTACTGTATCAACATCATTGTATCTTTATTTTCAAGCTTTGTGCCAAGTTATATCCTCATATGTCAAGGGAAGTGAAAGTTGTGACATGTTGTCCAGAAAACAGATTTTGTCTTCGTGACAGGAAAATCGGATCAAATCACCAGTTCATATTTTTGAGCAGAATTTTTTACACAGCATGCTCTATACAATCACGGAACTTTCGTATGTTCTGATTTTTTTTATTTGAGTTGCAGAAGTACCCCTAAAAAATTCTTTACTACCTGCTGTTCTGTTTTTCACAGATTCTGCCACGTTTTGTCTCTCCTAACTTTTGCAAACCTTAAGCTTGCTTTTTCTTTTAAAAAACCTTTTTGAAATCTTGAGAAATAGTATATCTTCAAGAATATCTTTATATACAGTGGGGAAAAATTATTTATTAAGGGTACTAACCTCTCTAATCAACTTATGATGAGTTATGTATGAAGGGAGTTTTCAAGTGTGCGATGGAAGATGATGAAAGAAGATTCGGGAGTGTCAAGCGCTCAAGCTTGGGGATGCGCCCATGCATCCCCAATAAATAATCAAGGAGACTCAAGCGTCTAAGCTTGGGTACGCCCCCGTGCATCTCCTTCTCCATCAACAATCATCAGTTCGTCCTTCGTCTCACTATATTTTTACCACTTCATGCGTTATGTGCTATGCTTGGAGCATCTCGCTCTTAGGTTTTATTTTTAGTTTTCTTTAGATTTGCTTGCTGTTCATATCAAGTTAGACCCCGTCTCACTTTGTGTGGGAGAGAAACACGCTCCACTTTCAAAATCTAGAACACATCATAGGATTCTTCATGCCTTTCTTTTTACTGTTGTCTCTTCTTTATATTTTCGTAGCTACTGCCATGTTTAGTTTTAGTCTTAGTTTGTCTTTAGCAAGAGCCTTGGCTTTTGTTTAGTTTTTTTCTGGAACTCTCTTTAGTTTTCATGTTTATCTTGTTAAGAGAGTTGGTTGTTGCACTGAGTTGTGTCTTGTTTTGAAAGTAGGTAATTGAGGTTGCTATTTAATTTTAGTAGTAACTTACAATAGTTTTGAGGTATTGATGTGAGTAATGTTTGAACTTTTGGTGTCAAGAGATCTAGCCTATTATTCATAGGTGTCGTATTTTGGGCAATCCGTGTTTATTTTCAAAAACCTACAAAACTATTTGGGAACTCTAGCTACTAGATGGATCGTTAATCTTTGCAGGGATCGATATTAGAGTACACTCACGTACCATGAGTCGAGGATGCGCAAGGATAACCAAACCCCCATACACTCCTTCTCGGGGTACTTGTCTCTTTGTGAACCTCCTTATTAGATTGAGAGTTACCGATAATAAGTGCATGAGTTCTTCAGAGTAATGTAAGTATTGAAAGGTCACACTTCCACCTTCTCATATTTGCTAGCCTCTCATGCGCCGTGCATTGCCTTCTTAACACTCCGAGAGTTGGCGTCCACCTTCGCCGGTACATCCAAACCTTTGGCATGATACACTCTGTCATCATAAACCTCCTTATATCTTTCCTCAAAACATCCACCATACCTACCTATCAAGGCATTTCCATATCCTTTCCGAGGTATATTGCCATGCAACATCCACCTCTTCATGACTTGATCTTCATGTCATACATGTTCCTGATACACTGGCAGCGGCATACATTGCATACATCATGATAGCTACATCTTCTTTATGATTTGATTACCTTGTAAAGTGTGAAAGATCTTCTATACCCTCTTGTTTTTTTTGAGGGGTTTCTATACCCTCTTGTAAATTAGAGTGTTGCCCTTAAGTGAGGAAAAGATCCCAAAGTGGACAAAATAAAAGATCCCAAAGAGGACAAATAAGAGTTAAATAGAAAGAGCCATTGAGGCCATCAAAAAATAAAAAAATAGAAAAAATATAAAAATAAATAAAAAGACAGAAAGGGGCAACACTACTATCCTTTTGAAAGATCCACACTAGTACTCCCTCTTATCTTTGTTCTCCATACAGATGATCATTCATGCATATAGCTATGTGGGGAACTTCACACTATAGAACTTGGCTTGCATATTCCAAGGATGAGCCTCCTCAAAAGATCTCTAGGTCTTCATGAGCGACCAAGTTAGATGCACCCCCACTAGTTCCATTGGAGAGCTTTTCAGCTCATATGTCCATCCGTTGCATGGCAATCCCTACTCCTCACATCATATCTATCGTTTGACCTTCTCGCCTATGATTGTCCTCATTGATGTGAGCCTTTCTCACTTTTTTGTCTTCCTCCTCCACCATATTCTCTCTTTGCCATCCTAAGTGTCAACTCTCATACTTACGCTCATCCATTGCATGAGTGCTCAAAATATCGAAAAGGAGTGGATCAAATTGACTTGTACCTGGCAAGTGGTCTGGGGACGAGTCAAGATAAGATTCACAAGAAGACCAAGTGTGAAACTTTAGTACATTAACGTCTCAACAAAAATATTTTTTCTCGTATTCCCTATCCCCCTTCTTGTACGCAAACACCATTTGGAGACATTCGAGTCACGGACAGCGAGAGATCTTGCACCTAATGTTCTTTCGTTACTTGATTCAATGCTAATATAGACTCTTGCATGTCATGACTTGAATTGAATCACATACCTTAATTGCTTTACTTTTCAAAGTTCTTATATGGTTGCTAGCATGTCACCACAGAAATTATGTTTATTATCATTTACCTACTCGAGGACGAGCAGGAATTAAGCTTGGGGATATTGATACGTCTCAAATGTATCCATAATTTCTCCTCGTTCCGTGCATGTTTTGCGTGATATTGCTATGATCTAGATACACTTTCATACACTTTTGATCATATTTGGACTAACCTACTAACTCAGTGCACCCCAGTGCTAGTTCCTGTTTTCTGCTGTTTTTTATTTCAGTTTTCCCCCATATAAAAAGTGCTCTAAAAATCCGGGAAAAAACAGATAAAAAAATCAGCATGACGGAAGCTTCCTGAATCCCAAAGGAGGGACAGGGGGCCACCACCAGGTGCCCAGGTGGCCACCTGGCACGGCCAGGGGCCTTGCCACCCCTGGCCGCGCCAAGGGGGCGCCTAGACCCCTGGTGCCCCCCTGGCTGCCCCCCTTCGCCTATTTACTCTCCGTCACGGGGAAACTCCGGAGACAGAACCCTATTTCGCAAACTCGCCTCTGTTGCGCCGCCGCCGCTCTTCCATGATCGGGAGCATCGTCAGGACCCTTCCCGGCACCCTGCCGGAGGGAGGATTGACCTCCGGGAGCTTCTCCTCCGCCATGGACGCTTCCCGGATGTGCCGTGAGTAGTTTCCTTTGGACCATGGGTCCGTGATCAGTTGCTATGTGATGTTCTCCTCCCCTCTTTGTTCTTCATGGTTTAGACCACTTGAGCTGCCCTTCATGATCGAGGCACATATGTAATTCTTCTGCTGTTGCTATGCTGAGTTTGATGGGATCTGATGGATTATGAGATTATGTTCAGATCGTGATAGAGTAATATATTTGGTTTTTATCTCTTATATTTTTGTTCCTAAGTAATTCTTGCATGTTCTCCGTTGTTGTTTATTGCTTTGGCCAAGTGGTAGGTAGCGACTCCAAGAGGGAACTTTATGCTCGATTGTGGGTACATGCCCCCTGATGACACGCTTGAGTGATAGAAACATGAGTCTAGGGGATGTGTTGTGGCCACAAGGGTGAAAACAACGGTGCTTGTAACCGCGGTTGCAAGGATTGTTTACTTTACACAAAGTTCTTTTTAATGCAGTTGTCTGTTGCTTTGGGTTTACACTTTGGGTGGGGCTCATAACTTAATACCAGCGAGATGTTCCAGATAGATATATCAAGGTGGATAATTAGTAGTAGATGCAGATGGATTTCGGTCTACTTATTTTGGCGTACTGCCCATGCTTATGAGCCTCTTCCTTTCTTTTGTAGCATAGTTAGCATTGCAGTGCGTTTATAATCCCGTCAATTTTCCATTTGTAACTTGTTTACCTCGCATAGCAGTTTTATCGTCTTTTGGGAGAGAGACATCACTAGTGAACATCACTGAACCCCGGTCCATATTCTCATCACTGTTTACAAGCTCATTTATTTTCTCGCATTTACTTTCAGTTGCTATCATTACCATTATCCCTTGTTTTTGATCCTTTGTAAACAACAAGACCAGAGAGATTGACAACCTCTCTGAACTTCGTTGGGAGCAAAGTTATTAGTGTCTGTGTGCAGGTCCAGGCTAAGAGAGCAATATCTCAAACGGCGTGTTGCTCGCTTCACCACCTACTTATCATTATCGAAGTCCTACTGGATTGATAACCTCGGTATCTTCACTGAGGGAAATTTGCTGCTATCCTACATCTCACCTTCCACTTGGGGTAACCAACGAAGGACGAGAAGCCATTACCACTTCCATGCCATCACCACACATGCCACCACCTCGGCTCAATCAACATGCATGAGATTTTTTTCATTGTATCATGTCAGTTATATTAAATAAATATTTTTAACTACACAATAATCAAATACAATATATAATATTATTTTTAGTTTTAGTTATATATTATTAATTTAACTATCCCTGATTCAGACATTTAAAATATATTGTAGTTGAATCCCGTAGCAACGCGCGGGATATCCTCTAGTTGTTTAGTATGTGTGGGTACCAATAATCACAACATCCCAACCCTCAAGGTGATTCACAGTTTGGCACGCATAGGGTAGATAGAACACCTACTTGCACTAGTAGAAAACATGCCTTCTTTCCCGATTTGGGAGGGCCTTTAGTCCCGGTTCTTCAATCGGGACAACTCAATCGGGATAAAAGGTCCTGACTATTAGTCCCGGCTGGGTTACGAACCGATACAAAAGGGGCGCCATGTGGCTGTTGTGGGGCGACTGGGCACGAGGACCATTAGTCCCGGTTCGTAACACCGAGCGGGACTAAAAGGTATTGTAAGAGCAAAGTTTTTCCCCCATGTGTTTTGGATATTGTTGGACAAGACAGTAGAGGAACTAACAATTTTTTCTAGTGTAAACAGTTGAATAGGTTCCTGAAGGACAAGCTAAGTGATAAAGCTTCAGGGAAGGTTTTCAAGTTATCAAAGCATTACCCCTTGCGCGAAGCTTAATCACGGAGGATGACCCCCAAAAATGAAGGTGTCCCGAAGCTCAACTCATTGAAGGAAATGAAGAAGATGGCGCAAGACTTAGATGTTTTTGTGTAGTCCTTTTTCTGTTCTTTGAGTCATAGGACGAACCGTACTATCAAGAGGGGTCTTTAGTTTGTGGACACCGAAGTTATTGAGAAAATGCTCAGATCAAATCTAAACCAAGTGAGAAGACAGAGTGAAGAAATATCCATGAATTGTTAATGCTTTGTTCGAGTTCTCTTTGACAGGAGCACCTTAATCTCCCTAAGTTCTTTTGGCCCCGTTTGTAGTGGGAGGGTAGGACAAAAGATGTTGTGCAAAGTTTTTATTGCAAGCACGTACAACTACCTTGGGATACATGCCTGATGTTTGATATTTTCCTAGATGATCCTTTGTTTTCTGTGAGCCTTGCCCAAGTTAGAATCTGTTACATGTTCGTTCTCATCCAAGCAGTGCCCAACCATCCATCTCCCTAGCCTACAGTGTTTTCCTTCTGCTGGTTACTAGTTGTGTACCTTTGCTGTTCCATTATCACTAGCACCACTATTATCATCACCACTACCACCACCATATCACAGTTGCTACTAATACCTTTGTGCAAGAAAGTGTTTATTTCAGGTGCGGTTGAATTGACAACTCAATTGTCAAAGCCTGTGCGTATTCTTTGTGTCCCCAAGTGTCGAATCAATAAATTGGGTTATCTTGCCCGCGAAGACTATCTCGATCCCCTACAGTTGAGGGTTATCAGCCGCCGCCTCCTCCATTCGCGGGTCGCTGCTCTAAGAATATTCCTGAGAGAGACTGAAGAGAGCACCCCAAGAATGCCACCGAAGCAAAACCCAAAACCCAGAATACTTAAGCCTAAGTCCCACTGATCCCTTTTATGGCAGAGAAAATGATGATGCTATCGGGCACCTGACCAAACTCACTGAGTTAGGCGGCTTGTTTACCACAGATGAAAGGATCCGGAACTTTTATGTGACCAAGCTTCTTCCTTTTTCCTTGAAAGGAGATGCTAGAGCATGGTACAATGCACTACCATGTGGTTCCATTCAGAGTCCTCAAGATATGGCTATATCTTTCATTGATAAGTATTTTCCTACTCATATGCAACATGCTGCTTTACAAAGAATTTATAACTTTAAACAGTTGCAGGATGAGCATCTCCCTAAAGCTTGGGGGGGATTTTGCAGTTTGCTAAAGGCTAGACTGGGACATGAAATCCCTAAAAATGAATTACTTGATATGTTTTACGCTGGTCTAACCGATGAGTCTAAATACTACCTAGATAGTTGTGCTGGTTGTGTTTTCAGGCAAAGAACACCAGACGATGCGGAAGAATTGATGGGAAAAATTTCCAAAAACCATGAAGATTGGTCCGTGCCTGAACCACCTCCACCACCAAAGAAGAGGGGCATGCTAGTCCTAAGCCCGGAAGATATGCAAGAAGCAAAGAGGTCCATAAGAGAGAAAGGTATTAAAGCTAACGACGTGAAGAATCTACCTCCAATTGAGAAGCTGTGTGAGCTTACCACTCACCCACCTATGGTAGAAGTACACTCTCTTTTAGATTTCAATGCAAGTGACATCCCTAAAGGTAAACCTCCTGACCAATGTTTAGATGAGCTTGATAATTTCATTATGAAGCAGAATCACTTCAATGCGAAGGTACAAGGTCAATTGCATGATAATACTCTTGCTATCAAAAATTTGCTTGAAGTTCTAGGAAGGACAGTTAATGATGTTAATTCTCTTGTGAAGCATTTTCATATGGTTCAAACTCACCTTGAACAAATTTCTAATGTGCAAAAAGATTTGGTTGCTAATAATGCCAAACAGGACAATTTACAAGCTTACGGTATAAAAACCCGGGGTGGAACGCACACCCAGGACCCTCTCTATCCAGAAGGGCATCCAAAGAGGATCGAGCAAGATTGTCAAGTGCAGGAAGAAGAAATTGTTAGCTCTCCAAAGAAGAAAAAGAAGAAACACAAGGAAGCTGACAATTCCAATGATCCAATAGAAGCAGAAGAACAAGCTGTGGATCCAAACAGCATATCTACCTCCGATGCTGAGACAGAAGACGGTGTTGAACCTGAAAAACATGCTGAAAAGAATGATCCACCCGAGGTTCGTGAAGAAGAAGCACCCGATAAGCGCAAGAAGTATACTAGAGAAGACTTTCTTGCAAGGAGACATGGGAAGGAACGAGAACCATGGGTACAGAAACCCATGCCTTTCCCAAGCAAGTCCGTCAAATCCAAAGAAGAAGAGCACTACAACAAGTTTTGTGAGTGGATGAAACCTCTTTTTCTTCAAATTCCTTTGACTGATGCTATTAAATTACCCCCTTACTCAAAATATATGAAAGATATTGTTACTAATAAAAGAAAAGTCCCTAATGAGGCAATATCTACTATGCTTGCTAACTACTCTTTCAGTGGCAAGATTCCTGAGAAGCTCGGTGACCCAGGTATACCCACCATTCCTTGCTCCATAAAGAATAATTATGTTAGAACTGCCTTATGTGATCTTGGTGCAGGAGTGAGTGTTATGCCCTTATCTCTCTACAAAAGGCTTTGTTTAGAGAAACTAATTCCTACAGATATCTCTCTTCAGATGGCCGACAAGTCCACGGCCGTCCTGATCGGTATTTGTGAAAATGTTCCTGTTGAAGTTGCCAATTGCTTAATACTTACTGATTTTGTTGTGCTCGACATGCCCGAGGATGGGAGCATGTCCATTATCCTTGGTAGACCTTTTCTTAACACCGCAGGTGCCGTTATTGATTGCAATAAAGGGAAGGATACCTTCAACATAAATGACAAAGAACACACAGTGTATTTTCCGAAGAAAATAGACAAAAGGCATGGCCTTAACTCCATTGAGAATATCGAGACCGTGAAGATTGGAGAATGGTATTGTCCACTACATATATACCACAAATACAAAACAATTATGGTGGGGACAATGTCCATTAAAGTGAGAGTGCAATGATCACTTCCTAAGAGGCGAGACTTTCTGCGCTATATATCACCGGTGTGTTGGTAAGACTTGATCAACCTTGCTAACTAGCAAGTTTTATATAGGTAAAAAGTTAAGCTTGTTATGTTTTCATTTCCTTTAGTTTTTGTTCTCCTTGCTGTACCAAAGTTTTTGTGTTTAAAGCTTCACCTGTTCTAACTTTTGCCTCAGTTCACGAAAGTTTTTGCAGCTTTTTGAACTTTGAAAAATTCTCTACAGTAAAGTTGCCCAGAAAATTCCAAAAAAATTATATTCAAAGTTTTCAGGTAAAAATCCATCAAGGGGCACCTTTGGCTGACCAGGGGGGCCACCACAAGGCCAGAAGGCCAGGTGGCGCGGCCCAGCTCCTGGCCGCGCCACTCACCCTCCTGGGGCCCACAGGCACCCCCTACTGGCATCTCTTCTTCCACTCTCTCTCTTTCACCCCGAAAACTCGTGTTCTTGCTCTGGTTTCGTGTTCTTGCTGTTCTTGAGCACGGAACTTCGATCTCCCTCTAAAGACACTCATTTGAGCTGAAATTTGGAACAAATACTCTCTGGTATGTGACTCCCTCACCCCTCCTATTAGTTTTCTAGTTGGTAGCTTCATTAGTGAGTATTTAGTGGTTCTTGGTGCTGTTTAGTCGAGCTTAAATGTTTGTGTAGAAATTTATTTTTCAAGTTTTGCTGCTAGTTTGAGCCTTGGTTAAGTAAGTAGAATGTTATGCCCAAACTAGTTTTGCTTAAATCTTCGTTTTTGTGAATTGTTAAAAATTTCAGAAATGGAGAGGCTAGGAAAGTGGCTTGGGAAGAAGAAGCCCGAGCGCTCTAGCCGTGTTACGCGTTCCGCAGCTTCACCTTCAACCACAAGGGTGAGATATAATGAAGATATCATACCCATGGAGATGTTGGACGCGTCACCCGCAAGAGCTATGGCATTTCCATGCGAAGATTTCATGGAGGATGCCGGCATACGAGAAGATTTCTATGCTCTGTGTGCCAATGCAGGTTTGACACGGCTTTTTACAAGCCGTGTACCACAGTACGAGACACTCACCGCTATTTTTGTTAACAGTTTCAGATTTTATTCTGACAATGATACTGTGGTGTTTCGACTTTATGAAAGGTTGATGACCATGCCTATGAGTAAATTTTTTGAAGTTTTAGGTTTGCCAGGCTTGGTCGAGAAGAAGAAGAGGAAACATGTCCAAACTGTTGCACTCAACACCCTCCTCGACTCGTTCTGTAACACTGAAGTGAGGGCATCCAACCGCCAGAAGATTTCCAACATTATGTTCCCTCACCTCAGGTATTTCGCCTATTATATTGCTAGAGGAGTGTTGGCTCGAGATAACACGAGCAAAACTTCCACGCCTGATACTGCTATCATGGCGAATGCCCTCTCAGGGAAGCACGAGTATCATGTGGGTTCGCTTATTGCAAAACGCCTTGCTACTGATAGTAACAAGGGGGACCTCTTTGGTGGCGTCTATGCCACACTTCTTTTGCAGTTCCTCCAAGGAAAACCGCGCCCAGATGATACAGTCTTTCCTTTTGTTAGCCTTGACTTGGCTGCCATGAAGAGGCATTTCTTTGTTACTAAGGCCTCTGACCGCTACGCACTTGATTATATTTTGCGGTTTAAAGACGGTGTGGAACGCACTGTCCGTCTACCTGCACCACTTGTGTTTGATTTTTCTCGCAGGAACGGATTTCGCTTTTCAGTTGCCGAATTTGAAGAGATATCGGGGAGATACCAGTTTCACGACCCCACGGAGGGGTCGAGCCGGACGAGGAGGAGCACGTGGTATATCCACCAGTTCAGGAGGAGACCGTCACCCCCTGGGGTGAAGGGTCTTCCTCTGGATGGGGGGCTGGACCTTCCTCTTCCACGTGGGAGGATCCGAGGACTTCAGTGTACGCACCGGAGGGCTCATACAACCCTTCGGATTACCATTACCCCAGAGCTGGAGGCTCCGCGGGACCGCATTAGAAGAGCCCAACTTAGGCCAAAAGTCTAAGCTTGGGGGAGTACGTTCTCTCCTCCCCTTCCATTGTATCTACCGTTGGTTCTCCTTTATCTTTTTGCAAGTTTTTGCCTGTTCTTCTTTGTTCTTTTAGTTTGAAAAAACCCAAAAATATTTCTCCTTCCTTTTGCTTTCGTTAAACCCTTAAAAAAACCCAAAAATATGTTTCCTTTGCTCTTTAGTTTGCTTTGTTTTCAGAGTTCAGCTGAAGTCCGTGATGGCATTTGATTATACTTTCCTACGTTCGATCGTGCAAGTGACCAGGAAGTAATGACGAAGATCGACGGAAGGGAGGCAACAAAGAAAGACGGTATGAACTCTTTTCGTTTCTACTTTTGTACATATGCCTGTACTTATGATTAGAGATCAGCTTGTAGCGACATAGTGCTATGTTTACAATGCTTTCCCAGTGGTTCATGCTTTCTTTGTGGTTAGTCTCAAATAGCTAGAGTTCATAATGTGTTGCTTGAAATGATTGACATGCATTGCATTGTTCATGGTGTGGCATATTGAAGTGGTATTTCCCTCCGGGGGATTCTTGGATTGACTTGGCACATGTTCACGCATGTTAAGACTAAAAAGTCTGTTCTGCCTTGATGATCTTTTTACTTCAGAGTAGTTATATCACTTTCATGCCCGATTCAATGTTGATTTGTCGCTCTGCATGATTATGACCGTTATGCTCTCTAGTTGGTCGCTTCCCCGTCTTTTGCTAGCCTTCCTCCAGCACCAAGCGGAATTCTTCTTGTGCTTCCAAACTCCTTTTTAAACCCAGTTGTTCCATTTGAGTCCACCATACCTACCTATATGTGGTATTTACCGGCCACTCCTAACTTAGACTTTCATGTGCCATCTCGAAATTTATTCAAAAGCTTCTCCTTTGTAACCGTACAAGCTCATGGTGCGGGGAGGGGAAATCAGTATCTTTCATGCCAAAAATATTTTGACGGAAGTTTTAACTAGTCAAGAAAAAATAATATGAGAGTTACACCTCCCCCATACTTGATGATGGAGTGAAATGGACCAAATGCTGCTTATGATAGATGGAACGATACCCTCCTTCCATCCTTGAGGCAAAATAAAAGGTTCCGTAGACCATCAAAGGATTTATGGATAAGGGAATATGTGTAAGAAAAAGGCATTAATATGGTTGGCATGGGAGATATTGAGAGACCTTTACCGTTCACCGTTGACTGGAAAGTTGCACCTCTCAAAAGAGTTTTATCTCTGTTTTCAAAACCGAGAGCTCTGGCACATGTTTAGTCTTTGCTTCCTTTCACGGGTTTTCAACCTTGCCATCAAAATCCACGGTTCGAGAGTCTCCACCTTCCTTTCTCCAAAGCACCAATTATGAGAGCATAATTGTCATTCTTAGTGTAACATGCATTGTCCCAAAGTATCACATTGTCTTCTGCATGCTTGTGATGTTTCTTACTTTGAATTCTGAGTTCTAGTCTCCTTTAAAACTCCGGAGGAGTTTCTGCATTTATGTTTTTCTTCACTCATGGAGGCTAGCGAGATACCACTCTGATATGTTCATGCTATGTGCATTGTGATCTTGAATAGATTTTCAGCAGCATATTATTTACTTTTTGTTTGTTTGTGACTGATTACATGAAAGAAGGATTGCTTCGTGCATTGTCCTTGTAGCATGGTGTCAAAACTTGCTAAACTCTTTCGTAGTACATGCTTATTTACTCTAGTGAAGCAAAAGAGTTTGTCAAAGTTTTCTTTGTCGCGTCCAGTTCGTTGAACTGAATTGCTTGAGGACCAGCAATAGCTAAGCTTGGGGGAGTTGATATTTACTATTGTTTTGACTTCATTCTTGCATGATTTGAACGAAACTAACCCGGACTGACGCTGTTTTCAGCAGAGCTACCAGTGTTGTTTTCTTTCGTGCAGGTTTCTGGATATTTAGGTACGCTGCAAAAATCCCAAGAAAATATATAAAAAATCAGCGTTCCGTAAGCTTCCGAAGATCCAAAGGGGGGCAGAGGGCAGCCAGGAGGCTGCCTGGCGTGGCCCAGCCCCTGGCCGCGCCACCTGCTCTCCTGGGTGGGTCCGACACCCCCTGGTGACCTACCTTGGCCCCTATTTATTCCCCCGTCGAGGAAACCCCGAAACAGAGGTCGCTTTTCCAATCTACGTCGCGGAGCCGCCGCAACCCTCTGTTCTTCCCCGGAGAGCTAATCTGGAGGCTGAATTGGCCTCCGGTGAGGGGGAAATCATCGCCATCGTAATCATCATAGCCTCTCCATCACCCCTCCATGACTTCTCCTCTCATGTGTGAGTAATTCCCTGCTGTAGGCAAAGGGGATGGTAGGGATTGGATGAGTTAGATCATGTAGTAGTTTAATCAGATTGTTGGGGGCATGTTGCCTATCATCTACTTGGTGTTTATCATCTCTGTTACAACTTGTTGCTCTTAATGCTTGCCACTTTGGGCCCGAGTGCCATGATTTCAGATCTGATCACCCTTTTTTTTCTTGAGTTTGTGGTGTTCTTGATCCTATCTATGAGTTGTATGCACCTATTATAGTCCGGAGCCGGCGATCCCAATGGTGACAGCTTGGGACACCAAAGGGGATGGACTATAATTTGAGGATTCCGTGTATCCATGAATTGTTAATGCTTTGTTCCGGTGCTCTTTGACAGGAGTACCTTAAGCTCCCTAAGTTACTTTTGGCCCCGTTTGTAGCGGGAGGGTAGGACAAAAGATGTTGTGCAAAGTTCTTATTGCAAGCACGTACAATTACCTTGGGATACATGCCTGATGTTTGATATTTGCCTAGATGATCCTTTGTTTTCTGTTAGCCTTGCCCAAGTTAGAATCTTTTACATGTTTGTTCTCATCCAAGCAGCGCCGAACCATCCATCTCCCTAGCCTACAGTGTTTTCCTTCTGCTGGTTACTAGTTGTTTACCTTTGCTGTTCCATTACCACTATCACCACTATTATCATCACCACTACCACCACCATATCACAGTTTCTACTAATACCTTTGTGCAAGCAAGTGTTTATTTCAGGGGCGGTTGAATGGACAACTCAATTGTCAAAGCCTGTACGTATTCTTTGTGTCCCCAAGTGTCGAATCAATAAATTGGGTTATCTTGCCCGCGAAGACTATCTCGATCCCCTACAGTTGAGGGTTATCAAACGCCCCCTCCTCAATTTGCGGGTCGCCGCTCTAAGAATATTCCTGAGAGAGACTGAAGAGAGCACCCCAAGAACGCCACCGAAGCAAAACCCAAAACCCAGAATACTTAAGCCTAAGTCCCACTGATCTGAGTAGATTCAAGATGACTTAGGTGAAATATTTCTAGCCTTTTTTTTATCTTGGAGAACTGAAATTCTCCTAGACGGTTAGAGTGTCGACTTCAGAGAGCGAAGAGTAATTGTCGCCTCGAAGATCAAGTTTGTCAAAGGTTTCGGAGATTCCCTTGATAATCTACCCCGAGTCAAAACTGACCAAGCTCAAGGAGATTGGTGCAGTGGAGCAATGGATGGAGAGAGATTTGCTCCAGGTGTTCAATCACCACTCCCTCCAATCAGACGTAGCGCTTTGCTGAGCGTGAACTGGTCGAACAAACATCGCCGAGTCACAGTTCGTTTTACTTCAAACTTTTACCTTCAACACTGCATTTTCTTCCCAGTTATGCTTCAATGCATTTTGATTCACGACATTTAGTTTCGCTTCCAGTTTTACTTATGCTTCACTTTCAAGTTTCAGTCGAAAATTTGAAGTGATCATTCACCCCCTCCCCCTCTAATCACATACTTGGACTTTCAGGTATCCACGCGTCAGTTCAGACAACGTCTTGGGGTTTTAGTGATTTAGGGGTTTCATATTGTGTTTCCCCTTTTCTTTTTGTGTTTACCATCCAATTCTTTCTGTGTTTCATTTTTATTTTATGCTTTTCATTGAACTCTACACTAGATACTACATATAGCAATGAAGGAACCATAACACAACATCATCATCATCAATATATAGAGTCTTTCTCCGAACAACAAGTTTCCCTAATATCTATTCGACGCTACTATATATAATACATACATGTTCATGCATATATAAAATCTCTTACAATCATCTCAAATGGCTTTGGATCTCCTCATGGTATTCTCTGTCTTTAGGTATGAAATGTCGAGCAAAGAATCCCGCCAATTCCTCTTGAATTGCTCGTACACGATCAATAGCTAGGAGTTCATTCCGCATCGCCCAGATCTAATGTAAAGAAGGGGCTCAATTAATATATATATATATATATATATATATATATATGAATGATACTCAATACAATTGATGGTAATAAAATAAAAATGTGAATATTGTTTACTTACATCAAATTATTTTGGAGTCATGCGGCCCCGCTCAGTGGTATGGCGGCCAATGAACTCGCAAACGTAGTATCCACATAAATTAGTCCCGGGTTCCTGCCACAAGCACCTTACGAGAATAGAGCTCGATCAAAATGATAATCAAGCATGATAATAATATTGAAAAACTACAATCAATGCGAGATACACGGAACTAGCAATTATATATAGTAATTACTTTTGGGGTTATAAATGTTAGGTCCTTTTCCGCACCCTTAACCTGTTTGGCGAACCATTTCGAAACCCTGCCCGACAAAAAATAATAATGAATACTTGATATCACGAAATGAATGAAAGTTACCGATATGGTGCGATAATGATTGAACTTACTTCCAAAGCATTTACATCATGTCCTCCCACTCCACAATCCCTTTACGTCTCGAGTCCTAGATAGATACTACTCCCGTTGCAACCTTAATGACGAGCAGAATAAAATTCCAACACTTTCTAACTTCATGTGCTATTTTTCATGCTTTAAATGATTTTTTTTCGCTGAATGACCATGAAATTAAAAGGCACTACAAATGAACTCTGAAAAGGTTTAAACCTGGCATGGTATCATCATTTCATCCACATAGAATGTCTACAAAAGTTGAGAGGGTTACGACAAAAACTGGACGCACTTCGTGTACAAACTGGACCATCTCCTTCGAAGTATCTGGGTTTCAGATGAAAAATTATATGTTACAAAGGAATTAATTTTTTTAAACTTATTTCAACTCCAGACTTTTTTGTTGGGAAACGTAGTAGAAAACAAAAAATTTCGGCCTACGAATCAAGAACCCAAGATCATCCAAGAAGATTGCATACAAGGTTTTAGGTCATGGCTCACCAACCGATGTAGCGGAAGTAGAGTTGGTGAAGACCGTCGGTGCAGATCCCCGCAGCTAGGAATTTCAATGACCTCCCAACCGCGAGGATATCGATCCCTCGAACCGTCCCGCGATCTAGTCCCACAGACAAGTCCCACGAACAAGCTCCTCGAAGAAGGGTCGAAGGTACGACCCCTCCATTATTATCCACACCATCCCGTAGCGGAAATCCAGCAGCGCTCCGCTGTCCAGAGATGAACGCCACCGAGAAAACTATTGGGAGAAAAACCTAACGGATTCCGATCTAGAACAGCGTCTAAACCAGGGTCTAATTGTGGAGCAACGGGGTTTAGAGGAGGGAGGGTGGCGCATATGTCTTGGGGACAAGTTGTGCGGCGCCCCCAGCCCTCCCCCACATTATATAGGTGGACAGGAGACCCTTGGGGCGCAATAAGGGGGGTGGGGAGTCCAACTTGGACTCCCAAACCTTCCAAACCTTCCCACACCTTCCCACCGGAAACCTGCCATATTTGGGTTTTGCTATTCCCACCTGGAGGAGGATTCCCTCCCCTTGGTGCGCCCCCACCTCCTTGGCCGGCCAGGGCAGCCAAGGTGGCTTGCCCCCAAGGCTAGGGGCGTGGGGTAGTGGGTGGTACTGCCCGGAAACTTCTGGAACCTTCCAGAAGCTTCCAGGACCTTCCAGGACCTTCCGGGACCTACAGGGATCGTTTCGGGACATTCCGGAACCTTCTGGAGCACTTCCAGGACCTTCCGGGACCGTTCTCGGACGTTCCGGAGCCATCTGGATAGTCTCCAAGACCATCCGAGTTATAGTTTAAGCCACCCGATGACCGCGAAGGTTGTCGGGACGCCCAGCGATTATCCGGAAACTATTCCGGTTGATCCAGGACTTCCCCAGTACCATTCTCATATGTTCCGGAACCACCTGGGACTACTCCAGAGTGATCCGGACATATCCTTAAATACCCAAAATTACTTCTGGTGCCCTTATGAACTATTTCATAAATCCCCGGAACTACTTTCGGTACCCGTATGAACTATTCTGCTTTGCTTCCACTAAACCTTCTACCATTCCAGCATTCTAACAGACTACTGCTCGTTAAGTGTGTGACCCAATAGGTTCGATATAATGCGGACATGACTCAGAACATCTTCCGGACATAGGTCAACAGCCTTTTTTCAATAGCCAATAATAACCAGCGGAGCCATGGACACCCATGTTGACTCCCGCACATACACGAAGAAACTTCGAGTGAACCATTATGTTTAGTCATGTACCATTCCCTTTGCTTCACGATATCTGACAAAGTTAGAGGAGATAAGTTTTGCACCCATGTGTAACAACTCTTTGAACACAAGCCACTCGTTATCCTCTTTGCTCGTTTGTCCCTTTTCTCGTTATCGTATTCCGGTATCCCTGTGACTGAATCACAATGCGTCTGGCCAGACTATAATGGATACCGTCATACCGAGTGGGCCCGAAGTGAATATCTTCTTCATTGTGAAGGAGCAAATCCCAATCTTGAACTATCACAGTTACTAGACACACTATCCAATGTACCCAGAACTTATTTTACTACTTCCCAGTAACGGGAAGATTCATCTAAGAACCAAAGCACATCTTCCTGTGTGAAGCAACTTGATACTCTCATGGTCTAAGGAATTACGTATATGATAACATTTCATGATATGACTTATAACGTTGTTACGATGTGATCTCTACGTATATCATTCAATACTGGGCTCGGTTCAACATCATTGTTCTGCTAAAAACATGTTCCCATTGCTACTGACATCCTTGTTACAAGAACAATGACCATGATTAAGAAAACGTAATCATCAGTTAGCACATGAGCTGGTCTTAGAGGCTAAACCAGGAACTCTTAGTGTTTACATTTCCACACATGCAAGTGAGTTTTCTTCTGAATCTCATAGTCAGGGTCATTGCAATTATAGCACAGAAATATAAACATTAATTACGAACGTGGAAATATATATAATAACATTTTATTATTGCCTCTAGGGCATATTTCCAACAGTGTCCCACTTGCACTAGAGTCAATAATATTATCAGTGCTTGAGCACTTTACACCTATGGCATACCGGTGTAATACATGCTTCATTTGTGGTATAGACTTCATCATCGGATCTGACGTTTCAGGCCCGTTTGTATCTTTAACATCCTAAATTTTTCCAAATTTTGGAATGTTAATAAATAATATAATATTCATTGAATTGTTTTGATTTTGGGATAAATGAAAACTTTTCCCTTGAGTTTTGTTTAAACCTTTACAAACCATTTAATAAAATTGGATAATCATTTATCCAATAATGAAAATTTTGGTTGTGAACTTTATTCAAAATTTCAAAGAATGATTTTCTTTCTTTTGTCCTTTTGAAATTTGGTACGAACCACAATTAAATATTTCCGAGTGAGAATAAAATGACTTTCTTAAATTTATTGTGGTCCCATACTCATTCTCGAATTCTTATTTTGGAGTTTATTGGATATTGACGTTTAAGAGATATTTAAATATTTCCAATAATTTAAGAAACAAAATGAGAGGAGATAATATGACTTCTCCAAAAGCAGTATTGAATTTTTTTAATAACGTCGTTAATGAGTTTTTTTTTATAAAAATCTATTTCTAAAATGTATTCTGAGAGGGAAATATAGTTTTCCTAGACTCTCTATGTTTTATTTGGCCTATACAATTTTATTTGAGAGTGTTTAACCCAAATAATAAAAATAGGATTCCTAAGTCAATTGGACTGAGGTCATCTATCTCTCTTTCCTTTTTCTTTATGTTGGGCCAAATTTCCACTAAGGCCCATAGCCCGAGCGAGCTGTCTTCTTCGTCTCGTTCGTTCATGTGTACGTGAACACAGAAGCAAATGGCCATGGCAACTGAAGCTCTTCCTCCTTTCCTCCCATATACTCTTTTGACTGATTCACTTCAGAACCTACACAAAAATTGTGGACAAGTTCATGAGGAATCCATTCATGGAAACAAACACGCGTTTTAATGCTTTTAATTGTCCATAATTTTCTCCATGAATGCCATTAAACCTATTTCCAAAACCTCGCTTTTAATGTTCATTATTTCTCCATGAATGCCATTAACTCCATTCCAAAACCTCATCCACTCTCCTTCTATGGACCTCCCATGACCCTATAAATAGCGCCCTAGGACCCCTTTGAACCACACATCCCCACGCATAAAGTCCCTCTTCAAAGCCCTATCCTTCGTGCGCAATTTCTCGTCGGAGTAAAGATGCATCCACACTTCCGGTGAAGATTTTTTGTGGCCATGAAAGGTACCTAGTCCATATTTCTTCCTCTAGTTTCTTCCCCTTGCCGATGCGCACCGTTGTGACATATTTTTTCCTCTCGATTGCAAGGCCGGAGCACGCCGTCCGTGTCATTGTGCTCTTCATGCGTTCTTCTCTACTCCGGTGGAACTTCTCGGCTATCCGAAGGCGAACATGGAGCTATAACCTTGTCCATGGAGTAGCCCAAATCATCCTCTACCCAGGTCGGCTGTTCGTTGATGCCGGAGACCTTTTTCCAAAATTCCGGCGAGATCTTTGGTAAGATTTTCTCCCCTTTGTTCATCATTTTTTTTGTAAAAAATTGAATAGATGCGGACCTATCAGAACTCGCCACGTGGCATCCTTTTATTAATGCCGTAATTCATTTTAGCAAAAATATATAAACTTCAAAAATTCATATCTTCTAGCCCGTAAGTCGGATTTCGACAAATTTTATATCCCCGGATTCCTTGGAAAATGTAGTTTATTATTTTCCAGTAATATTCCACTTTTTATAATTTGAAATTTAACTCAAATTTATTTCTATAATTTGAGTATATTTGATATACATCTTATTCTATAATTTATTTGCAATATTTTTCTTCATCAAATTTGATCCTTAAAATCAAATCTTTCTGTTTGGACAATTGTCACATTATTTCCATAATATAAATACACTATTTAGTTATATCTCTTTTTTATATAAATTTGGCTACAAAAATTCAATCTTCTCAACAAGATCATCACGATTTCTATCAGATCTTTTTGAATCCAATCCAAGAATTGATTTCCTATTCAAATATGCATATGGACAAACCAACTGAGTTTGACATACTCTCCATCCAATTGATTTTATAATCAACCTCCAACATATCCAATTGATTTTACAATCCTCGGATATATGATTGCCATCATATTTCCATCCAATCCAACTTGATCCTATCTCAACCTATCCATGCCATAGTAATTAGTTTATTAATAGTAATAACTAAATATTTATGTTGTAATTGTATCTTATTTGGATCTTCACTTTGGATTGAGTTGTGTGTTGAAGTGTTTCTCTTTTACCGTTAGATATATTGTAACGAGATGGAGAGATGACTACGAGTAGAATATTTCATCGTCAGGATCCAGGCAAGTTACTCTTTTGATCATGCTCCAGTATTACCTATATTTTTTATATGCATTGTAGTCCAACTTAAATATTATGCATTGATAGGATTATATATTATGCTATGCTATTACACCCATTAGTTCATTGAGGTAGGTCTGAACCTTATATCATTGTCGTCACCGTGTAGAATTATACTGCTTTGCTAAGTAGACGTGGATTGGAAAGTGATCCATTATGAGGTATGAGTGACTAAGTAGTAAACAGGACCAAGATAATCTTAATGAACCACCTGGGTGGAATGGTTGGGGGCACCCTGGAGGAACCAGTGGATTTGCCTGAGTGACCTGGAGATGGCCAGTAATCACTGCGGAATGCCACCCAGGCTTAAAGGGATCAATCATATTTTTCATAACTAGAAGCTTACGTGTGCAGCCACAAGCTATTATGGGCTCTGGCTTGGTTGATTAGTTGTAGTGACTCTTACTAGGTGGTGCTACGAACGTAGTTATGAGTAGGTGGGATGGGCACCGCCAGAGTGAGGGAAACTCTTCTAAAAGACCATGTCTCGACCTTCCGGTTCTCATACAACATGTAGTGTGACGAACTAAAAAGGAGGTGGTCGAGTCTTGTGGGGAAAAGTGCACAAACCTCTGCAGAGTGTACAAACTGATCATGATTAGCCGTGTCCCCGGTTACGGACAACTTTGAGCATCTAGAAGTGGGAATGTTGACGGATCTCATCATATTTAATTAATCAATCGGGTTTAATCAACTTTGGGAATAGATTGACTTGGAGAAACCAATTCAATCATATTATGAGCTTTGTAGTACTGTTATGATAATCTTTGAGTAGGACAAAATCAGCTTTAAGCAAACTGAAACTCTTAGAGCTTTTCCACCAGCCAAAATTTCATGTAGAAGATAGGTCTGTTATATATTTTTTTGGGAGTAACTTGCCGTACATTCAAAGTACTGAACCATTTTGGGCTGTAACCTTCGGTGTTGCAGGATTGTATATGACGAGTAAGTGATGCGATATAGGGTTATGATGTCTACACTCAACTTTGCCGTTGGTGTTGATGGGACTCCACTTATGTATTGTTTGTTTCCGCGGTGTATTCTATCCCAAAGGCTATAAGGTAATAAATACCATGTATTTACGTTACTTTTTGACATGTGATTATGGTATTTCATCGAGTACTGTGTGTGCTAGCATACTGATCCAGGGATAGCACAAAAGTACAGTAGACTTGGTTCCCTTCGGGACCGGGTTGTTACAGTATCTTGCATATCTTCGCGTTTTCACGCTATCATAAAGTTCACTAATTTTATCAGTTTAACTTTGTATATATTTGAATCATTTGGCAGGACCTTGGTTCCTTTAGAATAAGTCATGAAATCATTCATCAATGTTCCATGAGATTCAAGCATCTAGGAAACCATACCATGTTCATAAATGAACTGATGATTCAAAATACCCTCCCTTGTTACTTCTTTAAGCAACAATATACTTAGCCTCTGTTATAGAATTCGCCACAGTATCTAACTTGACAAAGTTCCTCCATACTGCGCCACCCTTATGTGTCAAACACATAATCCCAATTAAAATCGAAAATCGGTCGGAGTAAGTATGAAGAATGAATTGGTGTAACTGGTTACATCAAAATCCAGCTGGTGTATCTTATTACAACGAGCTCTTCATTATCTTCATTTTCCGAGAAACATATCTTATCTATCATAAGTTTAACTTTTCACTGTTTGTCCAATGATCAACATATTGATCACTTTGGTATCTAGCTCACAACCTTTTGGAGCACTGGACATATCTGGTTGTTTTACATATTATGGTGTACATGATTAATCCAAACACATAGGTGAGTGGAATTCAATTCACCTGTTTTTGCCTATCTGTGTTCATCAACACCGATTTCTGCAAACAAATTTTCACCACGACTTCGACAAGAACATGTTTCTTGGCATTTCATACTAAACTATTTTAGTATCATGTCAATATGTAGTGTTTGACTTTAGCATGATTAGGCACTTACTATCTTCATAGATCACTGTGCTCAATACTAATGCTATATCAACCCAAGTTCTTCAACTGAAAACTATTTCCAATGAATTCCTTATTCGTGTCAAGAAATTTATATCATTTCCAGACAACACTATGTCATTTACATAAGGTTTTAGAAATATCATTCAGCTCCCACTTACTTTCTTTAACATTCAAGCATCTTCGTTTATTCCCGATGAAAACAAACTATTTTGGCAATTTCATCATAACGAAAATTCCAACTCCATTGTGCTAGCTTCAGTCCATCACTGGATATCCAAGGCTTGCATCTATTTTAGCATCCTTTGAATCGACAAAACATTCCGGTCGTATCACATATACGTCCTTTGTTATATTTCCGTGTAGGAACTTTGTTTTGACGTTCATTCTACCATATCCTATTAATGACATATGTAGTAATTGCTAATATAACTCGAACTGACTAAAGCATCTCTACGGTCGAAACTATTTCGCCGTAGTCAACCTTTGAACTTGCTAGAAAACAATTTTCCAACGAGTTGAGCTTTATGGATAAAACAATTTCATCCGAATCAATTATAGATCCATATATATATTCTTCAGACTTTTAGTCTTTAGGAGGGTCTACCAAGTTCAAAACTTGACTTACTTCCATGGATACTATCTCGGATTATTTGGCATTTAGCCAAATCCCGGAGTCAGGGCCCATCAACGCTTCTTTGTATATCATAGGTTTATCATTATCGAACGACAATATCTCGTTTTACATAAAAATGTTTGTACGAGTTTTGTCTAACCTGTGTGGTTCAGCTGCGCACTTCTCTGAAGATTCAACAATCTTTGACAAGTTGCATTGTCCTCCCACTCACTCTTTTGTAAGAAACTATCTTTCTTCAAAACACATCGTTCTTAACAACAAACAGTTTTGCTTTTGTGTAGTGATAGAGGAATACCAAAACTTTTGGCATAACCTTAACAAAGTAGCACTTATCTGATTTGGGGTTTTGAGTATGTCAAACATATGCCTCATATACCCAAATTTTAAGAAAAGAAAACATGGTTTTAACAGTCCATACCACATCTAATATGGTGTCATTTCAACAGATTTGATGATGATCTTTTCGATGTAAAAGCCGTAGTCACTAACGCATAACTTTAATAAGTATAATGGAAAATTGATAAACGCCATATTTGATCTTACCGTGTCATACATGGCTTGATTACATCTCTCGAACACTTTACTCATAGTGGTGTTCCGGAAGACGCAAGTTATGACATTTCTTCACAACTCATCAGACGTTCGCTAAACTTGTAACTCAAATATTACTTTCTACAATATAATTTGCAGAAGCTTTATTTTCTCGTTACAATGAATTTCTATTTCACTCTAAAATTCCTTGAAAATTTTAAAGATTTCAGACGTATGTCTCTGTTGAACAGATATCCACATATCCACTTCAACTCATGAGTGAAGATAGGGAATCCACTGCACACAACTACACTTATTGGACTACACACATCATCATGTATGATTACCAATGGTTTAGTTGCCCGTTCATGTATGGCCTATCAACGGTGTTTTAGTCACATTACTTCGAGACAAAGATCGCAAGCGTCAAGTGATTCATAATCATATGACTCGAAAGTCCATCACTTATGGAAATTCTTCATGCATGTTATGTCACTTGTGATAAACGACAGTACGACATCTATGTGGTATTTCTGTCAGTCTTGCGACGTTTAGCGTCACTGTTATGGATGTTTAGTATTATTATCAAGATTCATAACATACAACCTATTCATAATGGAAGTATGGCCTTTACATTATTCATAGCTTTGAACAACTCTCTTGCAACAAACATGATTCAAAATGATGTTTTGCAACAAGGCTAAAGTGTAGTAATAATTTACTCAACTCTAAAATGAATTATGAAGATAATCATAGAGTCAACACACGGTATAGTAAACCTTGTACCGTGTTCCCGAGCGTGTAAAAACTCATCATTAGCAAGTCATAAAGGCCATAGTATTTCTTGCATCGAGTTGCAACAATATGCAATCGATGTGATATTTCGGTGATCAACAGTTTATTCACAATATACAGAATCCACAATTAACTGTTTAATCATGATTCCCAAGAATTACATCTCTTGACCAGCAATGAATTCATCTATAACTCCGTATGACTTTCATTTCTGAGTTGGTTATTCCAGTCTTCTTTCGTTTTGCCTTTATACGTATCATAGTTCTATTTCCAATGTCACTCATACTCACAAAAGCTCACACATGATTAAGGATGGCGCAGGCCATGGAATTTCCGGCGTGTAAGTCTTACTGACATCCTTTGGACTTACTTTCCCTTAATTCTCATCATCATATGATCGGTGTTCTTCTGGATCCCACACTTATCAGTTTTGTTTAGAGCATAATGAACATTTTCACTAATGCTTACAATCAAACATTGTACTAGATATCTTATATCCTACATCAATTGTCTTATCACTGAAAACAATTTTTCAGTTCCATGAACATAACATAACTATCCCAAACGTTTCGAAGTTCGGGTTTCATGGTGATTACGACAATACACTTAGCTGTGGTGGAATTCTAGCTTTTGTGATTATTGACGTAAGTCACATCATCCATAGAATTAGCGGGAGAGCATCAAAAATTTGCGATAGGACAAGCTCCTTCTCGACACTATTGAGGATAGTCCTCACAATACGGTACCAATCGTAAAGTTTTTACTAGATAATACAATTAATCAAAATCAATTGGGAAGGTGGTTACGCGAGCCATTATTCTACAATGATAATGCAAATACTAAGACTTTGTTCATAATTAAGTTGCACTTGTAATTAATCAATTTAATTATTAAGTGCGCTCCCACTCAGATCAATATCTCTCGTAATTGATGCTGGAGTGATTCAAGATCCAACCCAATCATCCGCCATTGATGTGACATCACTGATGACTTAGACTGGACCGGTAGGCCAACTTGCTAATCATGCCAAAGGTGATTCTTGTTCATCTTTCGATGGGCGTGTTCCGGTAGCAAACTTTTATCCAAACCGTCAAGAGAACCAAGTGTAATTGCAGTGTGTTCTTAACACACCCGCCTTTTATGCGTCACACCGTGTGCACCCTTGTGACATGACCTGCTCCGATGTGAAACATAGTATAGACGGTGCTACAGTTGGAAGAACACTATCAACTTGATATTGTTTTGCGAGAGATCACCCTAATAAAATAAGACTACCGCGCATCAAACAAGGGTGCATCAAAGGGATAAACATCACATGCAGTTCATAAAATTATGTGATATAGTATAGCCCTTTGCTTCCTGAAGTCTTCGTTGTCTTCACGTCGTCGTGGTAGAAGTCACCGTGTCCACCAACTTTGTTCTTGGCGCCGGGAACATCACCACGGCTTCCGGCATGTGCGTCGGGGTCCACCTCCGCATCGTAGATCATCACCTTGCATCTATCTATTGCTTTGCCTCGAGCTAATAAATAGTTCTGGCACGCAGGCCATAGTTAAGTGACAATCATATGACTCCAGTCATCATGCCGTACCACGACACGCAGGTCGCGAATAAATATTACATCATATAGCATCTCATACAAACACATTGCAAATCTTGAAGGCTATACCACATCACATGCATACTCTTCAAAAACAAGTTAGATCGCTATCTACACGGGTTGTTGCAAATTTTATCGTGGTTGATTAGCAGGTTACATGCAAACGTTATTCCCAAAACAAACCAAACACGATACTTCAATGTTGCTAGTTTAACGTTCGGGGTGCGTGTAGCAACTAATGCCACAAGCCAAACTTCATTCAACGCGTGACCCCCGTGTGGATTTGAGTTCATAAAATCCACAAGCCCCTCCATGTTAAATATTCTATTGCGAGATTAAGATGAGATCTAAGGAGTTTGATGTAGACCATGATCAAGGCAACCAGCATACTGAAAGCAGCATAGAGGGATCGATGGAAAACTCAATCCTTGTAGCAAAACCTCAACTTGCCATCAAGCATAGAAAAAATCACATGACAGGGAAGCAACAAGAAAATCAATGCCTCATATCATACATATGATCTAGACCTAAACATGAATCTAATAAAGGATCGCTCATGATACCACTGTTGGGAAACGTAGTAGAAAAAAAAATTTCGGCCTACGAATCAAGAACCCAAGATCATCCAAGAAGATTGCATACAAGGTTTTAGGTCATGGATCACCAACCGATGTAGCGGAAGTAGAGTTGGTGAAGACCGTCGGTGCAGATCCCCGCAGCTAGGAATTTCAATGACCTCCCAACCGCGAGGATATCAATCCCTCGAACCGTCCCGCGATCTAGTCCCACAGACAAGTCCCACGAACAAGCTCCTCGAAGAAGGGTCGAAGGTACGACCCCTCCATTAGTATCCACACATCCCGTAGCAGCAATCCAGCAGCGCTCCGCCGTCCAGAGATGAACGCCACCGAGAAAACTAGAGGGAGAAAACCATAACGGATTCCGATCTAGAACATCGTCTAAACCGGGGTCTAATGGTGGAGCAACGGGGTTTAGAGGAGGGAGGGTGGCGCATATGACTTGGGGACAAGTTGTGCTGCGCCCCCCACCCCTACCCCACATTATATAGGTGGCCAGGAGACCCTTGGGGCGCAATAAGTGGGGTGGGGAGTCCAACTTGGACTCCCAAACCTTCCAAACCTTCCCACACCTTCCCACCGGAAACCTGCCATATTTGGGTTTTGGTATTCCCACCTGGAAGAGGGTTCCCTCCCCTTGGTGCACCCCCACCTCCTTGGCCGGCCAGGGCAGACTAGGTGGCTTTCCCCCCCAAGGCTAGGGGCGTGGGGTAGTGGGTGGTACTGCCCAGAAACTTCCCGAACCTTCTAGAAGCTTCCAGGACCTTCCAGGACCTTCCGAGACCTTTGGGGATCGTTTCGGGACATTCCGGAACTTTCTGGAGCACTTCCAAGACCTTCCGGGACCGTTCTCGGACGTTTCGGAGCCATACGAATAGTTTCCAAGACCATCCGAGTTACAGTTTAAGCCACCCGATGACCGCGAAGGTTGTCGGGACGCCCAACGATTATCCGGAAACTATTCCGGTTGATCCAGGACTTCCCCAGTACCATTCCCATATGTTCCGGAACCACCTGGGACTACTCCAGAGTGATCCAGACATATCCTTAAATACCCAAAATTACTTCTGGTGCCCTTATGAACTATTTCATAAATCCCCGGAACTACTTCCGGTACCCGTATGAACTATTCTGCTTTGCTTCCACTAATCCTTCTACCATTCCAGCATTCTAACAGACTATTGCTCGTTAAGTGTGTGACCCAATAGGTTTGATATAATGCAGACAGACTCAGAACATCTTCCGGACATAGGTCAATAGCCAATAATCAACAGTGGAGCCATGGACACCCATGTTGACTCCCGCACATACACGAAGAAACTTCAAGTGAACCATTATGTTTAGTCATGTACCATTCCCTTTGCTTCGCGATATCTGACAAAGTTAGAGGAGAGAAGTTTGGCACCCATGTGTAACAAATTTTTGAACACAAGCCACTTGTTATCCTCTTTGCTCGTTTGTTCCTTTTCTCATTATCGTATTCTGGTATCCCTGTGACTGAATCACAATGCGTCTAGCCAGACTATAATGGATACCGTCATATCGAGTGGGCCCGAAGTGAATATCTTCTTCATCGTGAAGGAGAAAATCCCAATCTTGAACTATCACAGTTACTACACACACTATCCAATGTACCCAGAACTTATTTTACTACTTCCCAGTAACGGGAAGATTCATCTAAGAACCAAAGCACATCTTCCTGTGTGAAGCAACTTGATACTCTCATGGTCTAAGGAATTACGTATATGATAACATTTCATGATATGACTTATAACGTTGTTACGATGTGATCTCTAAGTATATCATTCAATACTAGGGTCGGTTCAACATCATTGTTCTGCTAATAATATGTTCCCATTGCTACTGACATCCTTGTTACAAGAACAATGACCATGATTAAGAAAACGTAATCATCAGTTAGCACATGAGCTGGTCTTAGAGGCTAAACTAGGAACTCTTGGCGTTTACATTTCCACACATGCAAGTGAGTTTTCTTCTGAATCTCATAGTCAGGGTCATTGCAATTATAGCACAGAAATATAAACATTAATTACGAACGTGGAAATATATATAATAACATTTTATTATTGCCTCTAGGGCATATTTCCAACATTTTTGTGCATTCAATATGCACTATTACAAGCCACATCCTAAAATTCCAACACTTTCTAACTTCATTTTCTTTTTTTCATGCTTTTAATGAATTTTTTTGCATTGAATGACCTTGAAATTGAAAAGAACTACAAATGAACTCTGAAAAGTTTGCAACTTGACATGGTATCATCATTTCACCCACATAGAAGTTGTACAAAAGTTGAGAGGGTTACGACAAAAACTGGATGCACTTCATGTACAAACTGGACCAAATTAATGGAGGTTCATCATCACATTAAAACCAAAGTTCAGTACTGATCAAATATTATTAAAACATACATCTCATAGAACAACATACAACTGTCTATGTAAAACATTTAAATGCAACAACAAATGCCATCCCAATCACAACTAAGGTAACAATTGATCCAACAAGATAATGATACCAAGCCTCATTATCAATGGCATATTTTCTAATCTTTTTAATCTTCAAGCGCATTGCATCCATCTGGATCTTGTGTCGATCGATGACATCGGCAACATGCAACTCCAAATTCATCTTATCTTCTACAACCCTTTTCATTTTTTCTTTCAAATAATCGTTTTCTTCTTCAGCTAAATTTAACTTCTCGACAAGAGGGTCGAATGGAATATCCGACTCACATACCTCCTAGATAAATACATCTATATCAAGTTTGTGTCGGCATAATTGTCATAAACACTAAATGAAACAAATAGTTACAAAACATAATATACCACATCTGAATCATAGACTAGACGAAGGACGACATGTGCGGATACCATAACCATGGCACTAAAAACAATAATACAAAGTAAGAAAATTATACAAGCAACTATATCAATCATACAAGCAAGATTTTTTTCTTTAAAAAAATAGATAAGTACAAGATGCTCACCAAGGTGGTGCCGGCGATGAGATCAATGCAGGATGGCGGTAAGGACGGGGACGGAAAAGCAACCTAAATCACACCTACACATATGCGAAAAGTTAATTTTAGCAAGTGTCATTCTCTCAGGCATTTCATCAAACACCTCTTATGCATAGGAGAAGGGAAAAACATTAGCACACACCTCCACCTTCGATTTGGCAAAAAGAGAAGATGGGGCGATGGAGGGCGAGTATATATATAGGGAAATTTCTGGTCCCGGTTGGTATCTAAAGTCGGGATAGAAGATGGACCTTTAGTCCCGGTTTCAGACATGAACCGGGACAAAATGTTGTCGCCCCTAACGCAACTCTTGTAGTCCCGGTTCGTGTCTCAAACCGGGACTAAAGGTCTCACACGAACCGGGCTAAATGTATTACGAGACCTGTCATGCGTCCTAGCCGCACGAGCCGGGACTAATGCACTCATTAGACCCAGTTCGTAACACGACCGGGACAATTTCTCAAATCAGAGGTGGACCAAAGCCGTGTTTTCTACTAGTGTTGGTCTAGTTTTCCAAAATATAGATATCATCTCTGTCATAATGGTTTGGTCGCTGAATTTAGATGACGATGGGATGACCCCGTGGGTCCCCTCCATGAGGGTACCTGGTGCGTGTCAAGATGATACGTCCCAAACGTATCGATAATTTCTGCTTGCTCCATGCATGTTTTGTGTGATATTGCTATGATCTAGATACACTTTCATACACTTTTGATCATATTTGGACTAACCTATTAACTCAGTGCACCCTAGTGCCAGTTCCTGTTTTTTGTTGTTTTTTTGTTCCAGGCTTCCCCCATATTAAAAGTGCTCTAAAAATTTGGGAAAAATCGGAAAAAAAATCAGCGCATCGGAAGCCTCTAGAACCCTGAAGGAGGGCCGGGGGCCACCACCAGGTGCCCAGGAGGCCACCTGGCGCGGCCTAGGGCTTGGTCGCGCCAGGGTGGCGCCTGGACCCCTGGTGCCCCCCCTGGCTACCCCCCTTCGCCTATATATTCCCCGTGACGTGAAACTTCTGAGGAGAGAACCCCTTTTCGCGATCTCGCCTCTTTTCCTCCGCTGCCGCGCTTCCAAGATCGGGGGCGCCAGCAGACTTCTTCCCGGCACCCTGCCGGAGGGAGGATCGACCTCCGGGGGCTTCCCCTTCACCATGGATGCTTCCCGGATGTGCCGTCAGTAGTTTCCTTTGGACTATGGGTCCGTGATCAGTAGCTATATTTTTGTTCCTAAGTAATTCTTGCATGTTCTCCGTTGCTGTTTATTGCTTTGACCAAGTGGTAGGTAGCGACTCCAAGAGGGAACTTTATGCTCGATTGTGGGTACATGCCCCCTGATGACACGCTTGAGTGATAGAAACATGAGTCTAGGGGATGTGTTGTGGCCACAAGGGTGAAAACAACGGTGCTTGTAACTGCGGTTGAAAGGATTATTTACTTTACGCAAAGTGCTTTTTAATGCAGTTTTCTGTTGCTTTGGGTTTACACTTTGGGTGGGGCTAGAAATTTAATACCAGCGAGATGTTCCAGAGAGATATCTCAAGGTGGATGATTAGTAGTAGATGTAGTTGGATTTCGGTCTACTTATTTTGGTGTACTGCCCATGCTTTTGAGCCTCTTCCTTTCTTTTGTAGCATAGTTAGCATTGTGGTGTGTTTATAATCCTGTCAATTTCCCATCTGTAATTTGTTTACCTCACATAGCAGTTTTATCGTCTTTTGGGAGAGTGGCATCACCAGTGAACATCACGGTACCCCGGTCCATATCCTCATCATTGTTTACAAGTTTATTTACTTTTCTGCTTTTACTTTCAGTTGCTATCATTATCATTATCCCTTGTGTTTTGATCCTTTATAAACAACAAGGCTGGAGAGATTGACAACCTCTCTGAACTTCGTTGGGAGCAAAGTTATTTGTGTTGTGTGCAGGTCCACGTCAGTTGCGACGCTGACACCTACTTATCATTGCCGGAGTCCTACGGGAGACAATCTTAAAACCTCGGTATCTTCACCGAGGTAAACTTGCCGCTACGCTGCATCTCACCTTCCACTTGGGGTAACCAACGAAGGGCGAGAAGCAATTATCCTCTCTCCCGTATCACAAGACTGGCAGCCCACCAGAAGGCCCACATGCCCACTTGAAGCCTGCTTGGATGAACCAACATGAAGCTCAACTCAAAGCCTTGAAGGACAAGACAAGGACTCATATTCATAGTCAGCTAGGACTCATGTAAACCCCTACCTGGCAATCTATATAAAGCCAGGCAAGTGCACCCTCTAGATAGATCACTCTCTCTCCACCACAACTCAACTCTACACATACAAATAGATAGACGACATGTCTCCACCAAACCCTGGCGAGACCGCGTCTTGCCGACGATCCCCTAAAACACCATCATCAATCCAAGATCATACAAGCAGCATGTAGGGTTTTCCCTGTGGGGCCTGAAGCTAGGTAAATCATGTCTCGTGTGTTGCTTGTCAGTTGTTCGAATCAACCCAGGTGTGACGCCCCCAAAATTGGACCGTGTAAACGATCGAGATCAGGGACTCACGGTGAGATATCAAAACACAACTATACAAATAAAATAATACAAGTTGTTTAATACAAGCCAGGGGCCACGAGGGCTCGAATACAACAGCTCGAGAGCACAAAGTTAGTGGAAGCAATAGTATCTGAGTACAGACACATGGTACACATGGTTTGCCTTAAGAATGCTAGCACAAATAACAACAGATCGAAAAGGCGAGGCCTCCTGCCTGGGAACCTTGAAACTACTTCTGGTCATTAGGGATCTCTGATACGTCTCAAACGTATCGATAATTTTTGCTCGTTCCATGCATGTTTTGTGTGATATTTCTATGATCTAGATACACTTTCATACACTTTTGATCATATTTGGACTAACCTACTAACTCAGTGCACCCCAGTGCCAGTTCCTGTTTTCTGGTGTTTTTTTATTTCAGTTTTCCACATATAAAAAGTGCTCCAAAAATCTGGGAAAATCTGATAAAAAATCAGCGTGCCGGAAGCTTCCCGAAGCCCAAAGGAAGGCCAGGGGCCACCACCAGGTGCCCAGGCGGCCACCTGGCGCGGCCAGGGGCCTGGCCGCGCCAAGGGGGCGCTTGGACCCCTGGTGGCCCCCCTGGCTGCCCCCCTTCGCCTATTTATTCTACGTCACGGGGAAACTCCGAAGAAAGAACCCTATTTTGCAAACTCGCCTCTGTTCCGCCGCCGTCGCGCTTCCAAGATTGGGAGCACCGTCAGGACCCTTCCCGGCACCCTGCCGGAGGGAGGATCGACCTCCGGGAGCTTCTCCTCCGCCATGGACGCTTCCCGGATGTGCCGTGAGTAGTTTCCTTTGGACCATGGGTCCGTGATCAGTAGCTATGTGATCTTCTCCTACCCTCTTTGTTCTTCATGGTTTTGACCTCGTGAGCTGCCCTACATGATCGAGGCACATATTTAATTCTTCTGTTGTTGCTATGCTGAGTTTGATGGGATCTGATGGATTGTGAGATTATGTTCAGATCGTGATAGAGTAATATATTTGGTTTTTATCTCTTATATTTTTGTTCCTAAGTAATTCTTGCATGTTCTCCGTTGCAGTTTATTGCTTTGGCCAAGTGGTAGGTAGTGACTCCAAGAGGGAACGTTATGCTCGATTGTGGGTACATGCCCCCTGATGACACGCTTGAGTGACAGAAACATGAGTCTAGGGGATGTGTTGTGGCCACAAGGGGGAAAACAACGGTGCTTGTAACCGCGGTTGCAAGGATTTTTTACTTTACACAAAGTTCTTTTAATGCAGTTGTCTGTTGCTTTGGGTTTACACTTTGGGTGGGGCTCGCAACTTAATACCAACGAGATGTTCTGGATAGATATCTCAAGGTGGATGATTAGTAGTAGATGCAGATGGATTTCGGTCTACTTATTTTGGCGTACTGCCCATGCTTATAATCCTCTTCCTTTCTTTTGTAGCATAGTTAGCATTGCGGTGCGTTTATAATCCTGTCAATTTCCCATCTGTAATTTGTTTACCTTGCATAGCAGTTTTATCGTATTTTGGGAGAGAGACATCACTAGTGAACATCACGGGACCCCGGTCCATATTATCATCACTATTTACAAGCTCATTTATTTTCTCGCATTTACTTTCAGTTGCTATCATTACCATTATCCCTTGTTTTTTATCCTTTGTAAACAACAAGACTGGAGAGATTGAAAACCTCTCTGAACTTTGTTGGGAGCAAAGTTATTAGTGTCTGTCTGCAGGTCCAGGTTAAGAGAGAAATATCTCAAACGGCGCGTTGCTCGCTTTACCACCTACTTATCATTATCGGAGTCCTACTAGATTGATAACCTCGGTATCTTCACTGAGGGAAATTTGCTGCTATTCTACATCTCACCTTCCAGTTGGGGTAATGAACGAAGGGCGAGAAGACATTACCACTTCCATGCCATCATTATCCATGTCGTCGAAGGCATCGGGGATCTTCACGTTGCGGTGGTCGGCATCGGGGATCTCCTGCTCCTGGACGCCTCGCGTCTGATTGCAGCAACCGGTCGGGTATAAAAAACAAAGGGGGGAATAAAGCAAAGGTGAGTATCTCGCATACCCGCGAGTCTTACGCCCACTACTAAGAATTTATGCATTTGTATCAAATGGAAAGTGGGGCTATATATAGTGGACTGAATGGTAGAAAGTGAGAATAAGGACGAGAAGCTAGGCCTATCGAAGACTAGCATCTTCCGACGAGTCTTGCAACACAAGAAGAGAATAACCAACAGTTCATATAAAGCATAAAGTAATAATGCAGCAGAAGTTGCTGCAACATTGTTTAATAGTAAGTTGTAATTATTAACAATTTTAAATGCCTCCGAGATCCCTTCCTCGACTTCCCTGCGAGGAAGAGAAATCGCGGCCAATATTTTAATAGTAGTAGTTTGTAGTGGTAGGCTTTGGCTTCAGCATAAAGTGTCCTGTTACCGTGGACACGGCTATCCGAATAGATCAAACTCCCTTCAGGGGTGCACTACTGTTCAGCCTGCACGCTCGGATCTCCAGGATGGCGTACACCTTGTTAGGGAATGCCCCACCGAGGGTATCCGACACGCCGAGGCCCACCCTACTACTCATCAGAGAGGTCCTCGCCGATCTAAAGTCCTAAGCGCAATGGGGTCTTGGGTTGTCGCCCCTCGCTCTCCGATTCGGTGTGAGGCGGGAGATACATACACCACAGGTGACGACTAGTCCCTGCCACAATGCTGAACTAGACGTCTTTCAGAGCTTTCAAACGAGACCGCAACGCGGAGGGCCCACACCCTAATCCCACATGAACGTAGTGCTTACAGGCCTTTGCAGCCCCTCAAGTCATCCACTTGAACCATTAGTCATTTTATTATTATCTCGCGGACAACGGTTATCGTTTGCCGACTAGTGAACACAACGGACAACGAAGAGCAGCCAGGGCCACCAGTACATCGGTGCCTGCCCTGTCGTCCCGTCAAAGCTGTGCGGTTACCGACAAGGTAAACTGTCTCCTTACCTTGTCTCGTGTGTGCTCCAGGAGGAGCTCGACTTTTGTGGTTTGGTATCTCACGGCGAACGAGCAAAGACTAGGCCCACGATGGTATCCTCCTGTCCCTCCGTCCTGATACAATACCTCTCGCAGGCACCGTTGGGTCACCCGACTACTTACCTTTAAGGACACCAGTTGATTCGAGTGCCTACCATCAAGTGAAACCAGGAGGAATCACCCTCGATGGTACACTTGAAGAGGTTCGACCGAGACATCATCGGAATGAACTAAAGAGGAATATCCTCGTATCATCCCGGTGGTGCTACACTACCGAGCCGGCGACGAGAGTGAAATACGAGTCCATCCACTCGTATGTTAAACTTGAAGCGACTCGGCAGAGTCTCGCCATTGTAGGTTCCCTTGGGCGTCTTCTGTGTACGGTACCTGTTGCAGTTATAATAATTCATATCCCCGTTCACTCTCCAGAGTGATCCTGGCCCGCTATCTAAACCTAGTTAACTAACAATGCGCAGGGCCAACTGTTGAATATTGCATAAGTAATAATAAGCAGCATAGGATTAAAGGAAGGTACATCAAGGGGCGACAATGATAGGCTATGCAATTGAATAGGATTGTAACGTAGCAGCAGCAGCAATGCCTAGTGCAAGAAATATACGGAAAAGATATGCAATATCTGGGGAAGGCAAATGGTTCTGCTTGCCTGGAAGCTCGGTAGTAGGGGTACGATCGTCGGCGACGTAGTCGATCACAGGGGTATCGACATCGGTCGTCGGGACTACCGGACAATAAGAGAGGGGGGAGAAACAACAAATACAAAACAATAATAGCAATACAAATACCAGACATGGCAGATGCATGGTTAACGGTGTTCTATCAAAGTGCAAGGTACTTAGCTCGAAGCGGGAATTTTTCCGGGGATGACTCATCAGTACCGGTTGATTATAGGACAAATAATCCGGAGGGGGAAGGTTCCATGTCTGCAGTGTTAGAGACATCTGACATACTTGTGGATAATGTATCCGTGTTCATAGATCCATTCTGTACAACTTTCATTTTCATAACATTTTTATCCAGAAGGTTTTACCGGCTCCGATCATCTGACAGACAGATGAACCGGAGGGGAAATGTTCCGTGTTTGGTATGTTAGAGGGGTGTGGTGGCTATACGAGTGATGTATTCTTATTCTTTGTATTTTTTAATAAAGTTTCATATATAAATTATTTTGATCTGACATACGGTTTAAAAGATATTCAATTTCAAAGTTTTAAAACATTTAAAACATATCTGGAATTTTCTATTATTAAATCAACATTATCCACAAGTCTATCCATAACAGTGGACTAACTGCTGGGACCTACATGTCATAGAGAGTGGCTAGTTAAAACTATTTTATTTAACTAAATAATAAAGATGGCCCACATGTCATACTCTGGTTTTTAATAAAATCATTTAATTTACATAAAAAGTGAAGGGGGCCCATCTGTCAGCCCAACTAGGATATATAATAGTTATTTAATTAATCTAATGGCCTAGGGCCCACTTTCGTACACATGGGGGGGGGGTTAACCTACACTTTGCTTTAATTATTTGACCAATGTAATTGTGCTGTCACGCGGGGCCCACCAGTCATTGGGACACCCCACTGGCTTAAGCCAGCTCATGCCCACGACGGCGACGAGAGAGCAGCGGCGGTGTGGCCGTTCCAGCGAGGGACCCATGGAGGCGGCACGGCCAACGCGAGAGACTGCGTGCGCGGGGCGTGGCCACGGGTGCCAAGGACCGGCCGAGCGTGAGGCAGAGCGCGGCCACGGCACGCTCGGGCCATGGCGGGCACGACGGCGTCCCGTGCATGGGCACAGTAGCCACGACGATCAAAACGACGGGGGGAAGGGGGGCTTCGAAGGCGGAGCTCACAGTGAGCTTGTAGGGGAGGAAGTGGGGCCGGGGAAGCGCCGGCGTCGACGAATTGAGCAGTGGAAGTCGACGGCCGTGGCTAAGGGAATCGGCGCGGCGACGAGCTCCCAGTGTGCCCCGTCCCAAATTGCGTGTGGAAAACACGCTGTCGCCACAGGGGAGTCCATTGGCCACGCCCGGGAGGCCTGCCGACGCCTTTGGCCGCGGATGCACACGGTGGCGCGGCGACGACCGTGGTGGAGCTCGCACGGTGAGGGGCTAGCGAGCAACGGAGAGGAGGGGAACGGAGGGGGCTAGGGTTTTTGGGGCAATGGGTCGAGGTCTTGTAGCCGTCCTTGGCTACTGGGGCGTGCCGTTGTCGCCCATCGCGCGGTGCATCTCGTCCATGGCATGCGTGTTGTCGACACACAAGGAGAGAGAGGGGAAGGAGGGAGAAGGAGGTGGGTGTGGGCCGATCGGTTGGGCCCAGGGGGGAAAGTTTCCTAGGGAGCAAGTTAGCATTTTCCTATTTTCTTTTTGTTTCGTTTTTCTTTCAATGTTTCTTTTCTGTTCATATTTATGTAGCCCACATTTTATTTTATACAAACTTATAAATAACTTCAATATTAGTGCTACACGATATAGGAGTGACACAGAAAGTTTGGGTGCTTAACAAATTCCCTTGGGTTTTGTTTTATTTAAAAACGATTAAAAGTTAGGCACTGTTTGATTTGTTTATAATATTTAGACAATGTAATAAAATACCACTGCTATTTTATTGTGACCTACTGATTTTTAGACATTTAATAAAATTGGTTGCAATATTTTTGGATTAAGTTTTATTTCCACTTTGATTTGAATTTCCAAATGACTTTGAATTTGAACTTGACTTGATCAAGGGGAATTATCCCTTGTGTACTCATGATGGCATGGGATTTAACAATGTGATTACTGTAGCGTAACACCCGGGGTGTTACGAATCTCCCCCACTAACAATACTTCTCGTCCCGAGAATTACAAGGTAGTGCTAGGGATAAAGTTTCGGTTTCGCATTTTGATGATTCTTCTGGTGTCTGTGTCCTTCTCGAAGAAGTTTATCCTTCTTGTTGAAGTCTTCATTTCTCTGCATCAGTGCATCTCGATGAGTGGTCATCCTTCTTTCAGGGCTTCATCGTACTTACAAATAGGCTAGGATATAAAATTTAAGTTGGCGGACCAGGTTAATCAACCGGGGTGGTCCAAGGGAATGGGGTACAAAGTATCTTCCGAGTTCAACTCAGGGGAATACATCGAGAGAATCAAAGGAAGGCATGAGAAGTTTCAGGTAGATATGCAAGCATTCAACGTCGATAACGGATAATGAAAAGGGGGGGGGGGTCCAGAGAATCAGGCATAAGCACTGCGTCTGGTATCGGACTGAATATCACAAGGTAGGTGACAAGAGTCAGGTTTCGGTCCTGTGGAACTGTGGGTTATGGGCCCACATTGAATAAGAAGGGTGGTGACATTCCATGCGATTGTGATGCAAGGTCTGTCAGAGCAAAGATCGTCAGTTATCTCGGCAACGACGTCAATGCCAAAGGCGAGGAACGAAGAGAATAATTTTCGTGCTCGTTAATACGAGGCAGACCAATTGGCAAAGTTCTCGTCCCGGTGGTTACCGAAATGTCAACAACAATGGCCACAAGGTGTTACTGATGAAGTTGTACACTGAGGTGTTTACATAAGCAGGGAATTATCACTGCTTAGGTAAGTTATATTACCAGAAAGGTTAAACAAGCCAATGGAAAGGAAATTGTGATGATACACAAGTATCATGTGTATATCTTTCCCAATTGAAAGCAGAGCAAGACATACATGACCAAGTCTGTATTGGCAGGGAGTCAAGGGAGGTTGTCGATGATAACACAAATCATCGAGGAGCAGGGATGGTATTTCACACGATGAATCCAATTCACACATGGAAGAAACCATGTAAGATTAGTCGGATAATAATCCACCAAAGGTCGGGTGGTTCGCAAAGAATCTGATGTGAGTATCGGCACTCAACCAGAAGGAGAAAGAATGCAAGGGCATCGGGTGATAGAAGCATCGGAATAATTCGATACTTAAGCACAAGGGAATTATGATTTTCAGATCGGGAGGTGGATGTAATTATCCATACGGACTTATCGGTGGCAGGGGTTTGCAAGGCGATGAACACGTAGGTTCTCGAGAATTTATCGAAAAGTATCTTCGGGATCTTCTCGTGAAGCAAGCGATCATCTGGAATGAGGGGTCTCCGGGAGGAAGTAGACACGAGATACTAATGTCAGAGCTAGAAAAAAAATTAACCCGAAAAAAAGAGAGAGCAGAGTCCCAGAGTAAAGGTATGGAAAAAAGATCCTAATACCATAGATATCACAACTGGGTGGTATCGATGTGGGCCCGTAAGCCACACAACAAGTTAGTAAAATAGTTTTTGTTTGTCTAGACTCAACTTCGACCAAGGAGTTGAAAGGGGCGTCTTACAAGCAGTCAGCTCTGATACCAACTTATGACGCCCACAAAATCAAGTCGTGTACAGTAATCATACACTCAAGGTACACGATCGTGATCAGGGACTCACGGTGAGATATCACAACACAACTCTACAAATAAAATAATACAAGCTGTTTAATACAAGCCAGGGGGCACGAGGGCTCGAATACAACTGCTCGAGAGCACAAAGTTAGCGGAAGCAATTTTATCTGAGTACAGACATAGGGTACACATGGTTTGCCTTAAGAAGGCTAGCACAAATAACAACATATCGAAAAGGCGAGGCCTCCTGCCTGGGAGCCTCCAAACTACTCCTGGTCATCGGGGATCTCCATGTCGTAGAAGGCATCGGGGATCTTCACGTTGCGGTGGTCGGCATCGGGGATTTCCTGCTCCTGGACGCCTCACATCTGATTGCAGCATCCGATCGGGTATATAAAAGAAATGGGGGGATAAAGCAAAGGTGAGTATCTAGCATACCCGCGAGTCTTACGTCCGCTACTAAGCAATTATGCATTTGTATCAAATTGAAAGGGGGCCCTATATATAGTGGACTGATTGGTAGAAATTCAGAATAAGGACAAGAAGCTAGGCCTATCGAAGACTAGCATCTTCCGACGAGTCTTGCAGCACAAGAAGAGAACAACCAACAATTCATATAAAGCATAAAGTAACAATGCAGCAGAAGTTTCTGCAGCATTGTATAATAGTAAGTTGTAATTATTAACAATTATAAATGCCTCCGAGATCCCTTCCTCGACTTCCCTGCGAGGAAGAGAAATCGGAACCAACAGTTTAATAGTAGTAGTTTGTAGTAGTAGGCTCTGGCTTCACCATAAAGCGTCCTGTTACCGTGGACACGACTATTCAAATAGATCAAACTCCCTGCAGGGGTGCACTACTATTCAGCCTGCACTCTCGGATCTCCAGGGTGGCATGCACCTTGTTAGAGAATGCCCCACCGAGGCTATCCGACACGCCTAGGCCCATCTAATACATCTCAAACGTATAGACTTTTCCAAACACTTTTGCTATTGTTTTGACCTCATTCTTGCATGATTTGAACGAAACTAACCCGGATTTATGCTGTTTCTAGTAGAGGTGCCTGTATGGTTTTATTATTTGCAGGAAAATGGTTTTTTAGGTGTCTCAGAAAATTCTAGGAAAATTCACAGAAAATCCACGCACTCGAAGCTTCCATGTGCCACAAGTGGGGCCAAAGGGGGCCAGAGGAGCCCCAGGCGCCCTGCTGGCGCGTCCCCACCCCTGGCCGCGCCGGGGGAACGCCTGGGGGGATTGTAACAGCCCAAAACCGACAAAAATCCAGAAAAAATTGCACTTTTATTTTTCCCATTGGGGATAATAATTTGCACACTTATTCTTTGCCATAATCCACGTGACAGAAAAATGCCCAAGCATTTTTATGATTACTTAAAAGGATTATTTCTAATTGTTTCTTTTCTTTCTTTTCCCGGCCGTGCCAATTCTCTCAAGCCTCATCTTTTCTCCCCTAAGCAAGACCCTTTGGGTATCATCATGTTGTGCCATGATGAAACTACTTGCTAATTCTCATGATTTTGTCATGTCCAAAAAATGGGGTTGTAATTCAAATGGCATTTGAATTTATTTGAATGCCATTCGAATTACTTAAATAATTTTGGACCCATTTCATTTTCCGTAAAACTTATAAATATTATGGATGAGTAATTTTATTTTTATATGGAATTTAGACATCCATTTATATTTATTTATATCATTTTTCTGCTCTCATATTTATAAATGAATAAATGCAGGAAATGCCTTAGAGCCACTTGGGCCCTTTCCCTTTTTTCTCCAGTCCAATCTCCTCTCCTCCCCAGCCCAACCGTTTTCCCCCTCCTCTCTCCTTTTTCTTTTCACGTGGAGGACCCCCTCCTCTCTCTCACGCCATGGAAGAGAGGATGGGTGGAGCCCTCCCGTCGGCCACCTCCGGGCTCCCTTATAGCCTTCCCCCTTGCCCCACTTGCCTAGGGTTTCCCATCCCCGCGGCCATCTTCCCTCCTCTCTTCTTCTCCTCCCTCCCCTTTTTCTCTGCAGCCCGCCATGGACAGGAGGTCCATGGCCAGAAATTCGTCAGCGCCCGTTGTGACCATCGCCATCGTGGACGCCGGCGACCCCCTGGACCTCTCCCGCGACCCCGCAGCCGCTCAAATTGAAGTTGGAGTGCCCGGTTCTTCGTCATCGTCTTCCTCCAGTAGACGAGCGACCACGCCCTCCTCTGCTTCACCGTCATCTTCATCGAGCATGTGTCCTCCCAGGCCGATCGACTCCTCAGCGCTCCCCTCTGTGAGCCTCGCTCCTTGCTCCCTTTCCTTCGTCGCGAGTAGTAGCAGGGCACCGTAGGAAATCGTAGGTAGCCGCAGTTTTTCCGCGTCCGTCATCGTGTTCCCGCGGCCGCCTTCCGCTGTTTGTCGTCGTAGTTGTGGAGCCTCCGTGATCTCACCGGCGCCCCGTCCGTCCGGGTCGTGGTCGGGGCACACGCATGCGTGCTGTGGCATGCCCCGAACCCCCAAGGACTCACCTTTGGCTGGTAAGGGCGCAGCCCAGCCCTCTCGTCGCCGCGCTGGTTTTCCCCTGCCGCCCGGTGCACAGCCTGTGGAACTCCAGATTCAGAGATAGCTGCGTCCGTTTGATGTTCTTGATGTAGTATCGTTTCTTGTCCAGTGGGTCTTCATGGTGCAGTGATAGCGTGGCTTCGATGAGCAGCTGAGAGGTCCTGGGATCAATTCCCATCGGACTCAAGGCTCCCCTTTTTATCCTGTTTTGCGTGCGCAGCTTCTGTTCTTTAGGCTCAGGGTGTCGTGCTCTGCGTTTTCAGTTTCAGTTAACGCGTGGTACTATTACTTGTTGCTTCGGTCTTGAAGAGAGGCAAGGTTCGAGCCGTAGTCCAGCTGGTTGAGCACTGTGGATTTGTTATAGCAGCTCTTGGGTTCGAATCCCCTTCAACTCAAGGTGCCTCTTTTATTTCGGTTTTGTGTGTTTTGAGTAGCTCTCTGAATATTTTATCTAGAGTCGAACTGGCATTCTGTCAAGTTCCTTCAGTGTACCTTAGTGGCAGCGCAACTTGTGTTGCATCCGTAGGGTTATGGGTTCGATTAAACCCATCTTTTTTTCTGGAGGTTTCCCTCCTTTTCTTTTTATCTAGTTTGCTTCAAATTTTCCAATCTGTCTTGTTCTTGCGTTGCTTGTAACGCATGCCTCCTTGCCCCCAAAATATACCATGTTATATATGCTTTTGGGGTAGAATTCCGTGAGGAACGCGATGATGATGTTCATTTTGAAATATGGGCATGCATTATTTTGGGATATTGCACCGAGTGCCATTCACCAAACCTTTTCCGCCGTATTGTGTTCCATTCATGTAAAGGGACCCCTTGACATATTGTTTCCGTATATGCATGATGTGGTCCCGTCTAGAATGTGTGTTCGCCATTCTTTCTAAATCCTCACGAGATACATGCATAGTTCAGTGGATGATATCTTGTGATCCCTGTATATTGTTGCTCACTTCATGACCAACAATCTTGTTGCACCACCCGATAATTGATGTTGTTCACCTGTTCCATAGGTGATACGACATCACTTCTCTTCGTCGTTGGCACTCATATCACTTGTTTTGATGCGTCGTAGATATCGCGATGACCGTAGTTTCTGATAGCGTTGTCCTCTCCTTATTTTATTCTCTGTCGTAGAATGCATTAGGTGCATGATATACCATGCAATGTCATTTGCATATATTTAATTTAAGGAACCCCATTTCGAGGTCTATCTTCGTGAGTGGGCAATTCTTGTTCATGCCATGTTTTATATTCCTTGCTCTTGCCATGATCATGCATTTTAACAATTATAACATAAGGATCCTTCGGATCCGTAATTCACCTACATAATGCATAAGGAGGTTGTCAGTAGCATTGCACCCTTGCTTCCCAATGCTTCATTTAAACTTCCCTATTCTTATGTTCATTCCATGATATTAAAATGACATGCATCATACTTGATCGTGCTTGTTTGTTCATTGCTTGCTCGTGCTTGTCTCGTAGTAATAGAAGCATGTCCGTTCATTGCTTTTCAGTGTTTACTTATTGTGTGCTCCCGCGGATACTCTCGGAGACGATGCGAGTTTGCGATCGACTACATCTTCGGAACCTGACTTATCAACAGGCAAGGACTATACATTACTTATGATCTATTCTATTTCAACCAGCGGTTTGCATGCTAGTCTAGGTTAGGTTCGATGTTTGATCCTACCACATGTTTACAGCTTTTCAAACCGATACAGCCATGTCCCCTCCCAGCAAACCTTGTACTGCTATGTTACTATTGCTCGTTGCTCAGCCCCTCCTTAGTATGCATGCTTAGGATGCTACGATGTTACCCTGTTACTCCTTGGTTCGGGATATCAAATTATTATATTGTTTTTGATGATATGATTATTATAAATGTTGACTATATTCGACGAAGGATGGAAGGTCTAGGCTACCCCGCCCCGACGCTTTGTTCCATTCGAGTCACCTAGGATCCGAGTTCCGGGTATTGGTTTTAAGACTGAGCATGCCTAACCGCGTGTGGGATTTTATGGGGTCTCCTTTTCTTACCTATCTAGCTTCAAAAATTTCTAGTGGTGGCCCGAGCTGATTTACCATTTGAAACCCCGTGTATGTGCTTGGTGGATCCCCTCGCATTTTTTAAACAAACTTGGCCAGCGGAGACATGGTTTCTCTGTTGGTCCACACTGGTGAGCTAGGGAAGTCCCCTGTTATATAGGTGAGACTAAACCCGACCTTAGCCAGACGGAAGAGTCCGATCCGGGAGCGTGGCCAACTTTTGGATTGGGTGTCGACTCCCCGGGGGCCACCCGGATTTGTTCGTTGTTAGCTAGAGGGACCTGTCCTTTCGGATCTCTTGGAACTAAATCATAAAATGGTTGCCTATGATGGGTAGCAACTGAGAGAGATGGGCGAGCGTGCGGAGCCTTGTAATGGGCAGTTGGTACACCCCTGCAGGGTTAAATCTTTTTGAGAAGCCGTGTCCACGGTTATGGACGACTTGAGACCTACTCCTTGTTCACAGAAAACAACAACTGAGATAATCTTAATATAACTTGATCAACGTGTGTGTTCCTTGACTGCTTCTTCTTCGTCGGGATGCGAAGAGGAGGACAAGGATAGGATAGGTGTTATGTTTGCGTAAGTAGTTGATAGCAAGACTTGTTGGAGGCGATTCCTCATCGAATGCTTGGCTTCTTATCTTACTCTCTAGATCGTTAGCCACTTCATAATGCTAGTGCGGCAGCAACCTCACCACTTACCCCATCCTTACTGTAAACTACTAGTTGTCCTAGAATGACGAGTGATGAAGTCCTTGCTGGGTCAGTTGACCACTACAGTTGGATGCTAAGTACTTCTGTACTCATGATACTACCCCCAAACTCTTTTCAAGGTTCTTGATCGACAACAGGTACGGTGATCGACGTTTCACGTGGAGACTCGACGATGACTAGATAGGCGGATCCCGGCGGAGGGCCTGGACCCGTGTGGTTATGGGATCGATGATTTTATTTTTCCACTAGGCATTTGATTGTAGTCTGTACTCAGACATGTATCTTCCGCTGTTGTATTGTATTGAGGCAGTTGTATGCCGATTGTATGAGATGTTGTATCCTTGTATCTGTAATGTTGTGATATCATGTTGGAAATCCGGGGCATATGACTTCGTCATATGTCGCGGTGGGACCGATATGTGCTTCGTCCCCGGATCTGGATGGAAACATCTATATCTGGAACAGTACCGCATATCGGGCCTTACAGGGATCCCACCTCCTCTGGTGCCCTACCTGGCCACCTATTTATTCCCGTGACGCGAAAACCCCAAAACATAAGTCGTTTTCCCTGTTTCCGTCGCGGAGCCGCCGCCACCCTTTGTTCTTCTTCGGGAGGGCTAATCTGGAGGCTGTTTTGGCCTCCAGTGAGGGGAGATCATCGCCATCGTCATCATCATCACCACTCCATCCTCCCTCCATGACTTCTTCTCTCATGTGTGAGTAATTCCCTATTGTAGACAAAGGGGATGGTAGGGATTGGATGAGTTAGATCATGTAATAGTTCGTCAGATTGTTGGGGGCATGTTGCCTATCACCTACTTTGGTGTTTATCATCTTTGCTACAACTTGTTGTTCTTAATGCTTGTCACTTTGGGTCCGAGTGCCATTTTTTTAGATCTGAACCACTTGTGTTTTCATGAGTATATTTATGTTCTTGATCCTATCTATGAGTTGTATGCACCTATTATGGTCCGGAACCGGCGATCCCAAAGGTGAAAGCTTGGGACACCAATGGGGACGGGCTATAATTTGAGGATTTCATGTATCCATTGATTTTAATGCTTTGTTCCGGTGCTCTTTGACAGGAGCACCTTAATCTCCATAAGTTCCTTTTGGTTCCTTTCATAGCGGGATGCTAGGACAAAAGATGTTGTGCAAGTTCTTATTGCATGCACGCACAACTACCTACGGGATAAATGCCTAATGTTTGATATTTGTGTAGATGATCCTTGCTTTTCAGTGTGCCTTGCCCCGTGTTAAAATCTATTACATGTTCACTCTCATCCAAGCAGCTGATACGTCCAAAACGTATCTATAATTTATGCTTGCTACATGCCTCTTTTGTGTGATATTGCTATGATATTGATGAACTTCCATACACTTTTGATCATATTTTGACTAACCTATTAACTCAGTGCACCCCAGTGTCAGTTCCTATTTTCTGCTGTTTTTCTATTTCAGGTTTCCCCCATATAAAAAGTGCTCCAAAAATTCGGGAAAAATCCAATAAAAAATCAGCGTACAGGAAACTTCCGGAATCACCGAGGAGGGCCAGAGGGGACCCACCAGGGCCCCAGGCGCCCTCCCGGCGCGCCCCAGGGTGGGGCCACGCCAGGGGGGCGCTTGGACCCCTGGTGGCTCCCCTGGCTACCCCCCTTCGCCTATTTAATCCTCGTGACGAAAAACCCCGAGACGGGAACCCTTTTTCGAGATCTCTCCTCTGTTCCGCCGCCGCCGCGCTTCCAAGATCGGGAGAACCAGAAAACCTCTTCCCGGCACCCTGCCGGAGGGAGGAATCACCTCCGGGAGCTTCTCGACCACCATGGACACTTCCCGGATGAACCGTGAGTAGTCCACCTTGGACCATGGGTCTATGATCAGTAGCTATGTGATGCTCTCCTCCCCTCTTTGTTCTTCATGGATTAGACGTCGTGAGCTGCCCTACATGATCGAGGCACATATGTAATATTTCTGCTGTTGCTATGTTGAGTTTGCTGGGATCCGATGGATTATGAGATTATGTTCAGATTGTGTTTGAGTAATATATTTGATTCTCCTCTTTTATATTTATGTTCTTGAGTAATTCTTGCATGTTCTCCGTTGCTGTTTATTGCTTTGGCCAAGTAGTAGGTAGTGACTCCAAGAGGGAGCGTTATGCATGATTGTGGGTTCATGCCCCCTGATGACTAGCTTGAGTGACAAAAACATGAGTCTAGGGGATGTGTTGTTGCCACAAGGGGGAAAACAACGGTGCTTGTACTTGCGGGTGCAAGGATTGTTTACTTTACGCAAAGTTCTTTAATACATTATTCTGTTGCTTTGAGTTTACACTTTGGGTGAGATTCGCAACTTAATACCAGCGAGATGTTCTGGATAGATATCTCAAGGTGGATGATTAGTACGTAGATGCAGATGGATTTCAGTCTACTTGTCTTGGCGTACCGCCCATGCTTTTGAGCCTCTTCCTTTCTTTATAGCATAATTAGCATTGGTTTGCGCACATAATCCTGTCAATTGCCCAGCTGTGATTGTTTTACCTCGCATAGCTATTTTATCGTTATTTGGGAGAGAGAAATCACTAGTGAACATCATAGGACCCCGATCCATATTTCTTACACTGTTTACACTATCAATTTACTTTCAGTATTTACTTTTCCGTAGCTATCACTATCATTATTATCCCGTGCGTTTTATCCTTTGTAAACAACAAGGCCGGAGGGATTGAAAACCCCTTTGTACTCGTTGGGAGCAAAGTTATCTGTTGTGTGTGCAGGTCCACGCCTACCGCCAATCTCTGGCACCGTTGTCACCTTCCTGTCGTTGTCGGAGTCCTACTGGAGACAAACCTTGGTATCTTCACCGAGGGAAATTTGCTGCTGTCTACATATCAACCTTCCACTTTGGGTAACCAACGAGGGGGTGTTAATTCGTACCATCAAAAGAAATTTCTGGCGCCGTTGCCGGGGACTCCGCTCTTCAAGATAGGGGATTTGCACACTATATTTTATCTTTCCTTTTTAGTCTTGCTAGTTTACCTTTCAGTTTTTGTTTTTGCTTTTGTGTCTTATATGAAAAACCAAAAAACTAGTTGCTACCTTTTTCCTTTGTCTTGCTCTGCCTAGTTATGCTATCCTCACCATGGGTGCTGAACCACTCAAATATGGTAGGATGGAAATATTTGACATGTTTCACTTGGATCGTCTTCGATCAATTTGTGCTCGCGCTAAAAACCCGACCGACTTGGTTGAGGGAAAATCATTGGATGAGCATGCTCATTATACGCGGCACCTCCTATCTCAGAAAGGGAAACACTTATGGGATCAAATACATGTTTCTTATTGCCATGCTAAACTTTTGTGCTACAATTATGATTTTACTTGTTGTTCTAATATAGATCATAAACACCTCCCTTTCCAATGTGAGTTCAATGAAAATGAGATCTTATCTTCTTATGCTAAAGGTGTCTATGATTACTTTGATGTTGAAAAGATTGAATACTTTGTTGCTTTTAAAGGTGCTTATGGGATTGCTTCTTTGATTGAAAGGTATCACGATACTATTTACCAGTCCGAAAACTTTGCAGTTCTTGCTTATTGCTTCGAGAATTATACTTCCAATTCTTATATTGAGGATTTTAAAAATAAACTGTTTTCTTCCCAAGAGGAGGGAAATGATTGCTTTGAGGAGGAATCCCATGATTCCGAGGACTCACTTGAAATATCTCTTTCCGAAATTTTTGATACTTGCTTTGTTGATGGCCATGATGCCACTATGGATGATGCTTACAAAGACGAACTTGCTATAGTTCCTTATGTTAAGCATGAAATTATGTTGTTGCAACCACACTTGATTGCCCTATTATCCTATTGAAATCTCCAACTCTGGAGAATTTTGCTCTTATCAAGGCTCAATGTGATGGGATGCATTTATCTTATGTTCCTAAAGACCGTGTGAAAATTATACACGTTTGCTTTTAGGTCATGAACAATATGATTTATGTGATAGTTATATTATTGATTTTGTTCATGATACTACTGAAAATTATTTCGAGAGAGGGAAGTTTGGTTGTAGAAACTTCCATATTACAAAAACACCTCTCTTCATGTTAAAAGTTTTGAAGTTGTTCTTTTTCAACCTTCCTATGCATGTCACTTTGTGCTTCTTTGATTTATTTTCTTACAAGATGCCTATGCATAGGAAGTGGGTTAGGCTTAAATGTGTTTCATATTTGCTTCTTGATTCTCTCTTTTGCTTCAAAATTCTTATTCTTGTGAGAGCATCTTCTATAATCTTTAAGCCTAGCTAATGGCTTTAAAGAAGCGCTTTCGGGAGGTAGCCCGCAACGAATTTAGGATTTCATTTTTGTTTTTCTTCTGTTTTTAGTGGTCTTGATGATTGTTACTACTGTAGCAACATCAGTGTATCTTTAATTTTCAAGCTTTGTGCCTTTTATAGCCTCATATGACAAGGGAAGTGAAAGTTGTGACATGCTGTCCAGAAAACAGATTCTGTCCTCGTGACTAGAAAAATCACACAAAAATCCCAGTTCATATTTTTGAGCTGAATTTTTTACACAGAGTGCTCTATACAATTATGAAACTTACGTATGTTCTGAGTTTTTTGATTTGAGTTGCAGAAGTATCCCTAAAAAATTCTTTACTACCTGCTGGTCTGTTTTTCACAGATTCTGTCCTGTTTTGCCTTTTCTTCGCTTTTCAAACCTTAATCTTGCTTTTTCTTTGCAAAAAATGTTTGGAAATCTTGAGAAACAGTAGCTCTTCAAGAATATATTTATTTACAGTAGAGAAAAATTATTTTATTATGGGTACTAACCTCGCTAATCAGATTATGATGAGTTATGTATGAAGGTAGTTTTCAAGTGTGTGAGGGAAGATGATGAAAGAAGATTCAGGAGTGTCAAGCGCTCAAGCTTGGGGATGCCCCCATGCATCCCCAAGAAATATTCTAGGAGACTCAAGCGTCTAAGCTTGGGGATGCCCCCGTGCATCCCCTTCTCCATCGACAATTATCAGTTCGTCTCTTGTTTCACTATATTTTTATCAGTTCATGCATTATGTGCTATGCTTGGAGCGTCTCGCTCTTAGGTTTTATTTTTAGTTTTCTTTAGCTTTGCTTGCTGTTCATAACAAGTTATAACCCAACTTTCTTTGTGTGGGAGATAAACACGCTCCACTTTCAAAATCTAGAACACAACATAGGACTTTTCATGCTTATCTTTGCTGTGTGTGTTCTTTATCTTTTTCATAGCTACTATCATGTTTTGCTCTTAGTTTTCATACTTATCTTTTCAAAGAGCTTTTGTTTAGTTTGTTGCTGGAACTCTCTTGAGTCTTCATGTTTATCTTGTTTAGAGAGTTTGCCTGTTGCACTGAGTTTTGTGTCTTGAATTGAAGTAGGTAATTGAGGTTGCTATTCTTTTGTAGTAGTAACTTGCAATAGTTTTGAGGTATTGTTTTGATTAATGTTTGGACTTTTGATGTCAAGAGATTTAGCCTATTAGTGATAGATGTCGTATTTTGGGCAATCCTTGTTTATTTTCAAAACTTACAAAATTAGTTGAGAACTTTAGCTACTAGATGGATCACTACTCTTCTGAGGGGTCGAATATTAGAGTACACTCACGTACCATGAGTCAAGGATGCGCAAGGAGAACCAAAACCCCATACACGCCTCCTCGGGGTACTTGTCTCTTTGTGAAACCTCCTTATTAGATTGAGAGTTACCGATAATAAGTGCATGAGTTCTTCGGACTAATGTGAGTATTCGAAATTTGACACTTCCACCTTCCCATATTTTTCTAGCCTTTCATGTGCCGTGCATTGCCTCCTTCTCACTCCGAGAGTTGGCGTCCACCTTCGCCGGTACGATATGCTCTGTCATCGTAAACCTCCTTATATCCTTCCTCAAAACAGCCACCATACCTACCTATCAAGGCATTTCCATAGCCCTTCCGAGATATATTTCCATGCAACATCCATCTTCTGATGACTTGATCTTCATGTCATACATGCTACTTGCTTGATCGATGAGCCGCATGCTAGTTGGGCCTTGCCCTAATCATTTCTACATGACGCGCTAGTATCATTGCATATCCTGCTACACTGGCAGAGGCATACATTTTCATACACCATGATAGTTACATCTTCTTTATGATTTGAGTACTTTGTAAAGTGTGAAAGATCTTCTATAGTTTTGTAATATATAGAGTGTTGCCCCTAAAGTGAGGAAAAGATCCCAAAGTGGACAAATTAAAAGATCCCAAAGAGGACAAATTAAAAGATCCCAAAGAGGACAAATGAGAGAAATAGAAAGAGCCATTGAGGCCATCAAAAAATACAAAAAAATAGAAAAAGAGAAAAAAAAGAAATAAAAAGAGAGAAGGGGGCACACTACTATTCCTTTTGAGAGATCCACACTCGTACTCCCTCTTATATCTTGTACTCCATAGAGATTATCATTTATGCATATAGCTATGTGGGGACCTTCACACTATAGAACTTGACTTGTATATTCCAATGATGAGCCTCCTCAAATGAGCTCTAGGTCTTCTTGAGCAAGCAAGTTGGATGCACCCCCACTAGTTCCTTTGGAGAACTTACCTTAGCTCATATGTGCATCCGTTGCATGGCAATCCCTACTCCTCACATCATATCTATCGTTTGGCTTTCTCTCGCCTATGATTGTCCTCATTGATGTGAGCCCTTCACACCTTTTTGTCTTCCTCCTCCACCATATTCTCTCTTTGCCATCCTAAGTGTCAACTTCTTGCTTACGCTCATCCATTGCATGAGTGCTCAAAATGTAGAAAAGGAGTGGATCATTTTGACTTGTAGCTTCCTAGTGGTCTGGGGATGAGTCAAGATAAGATTCCAAAGAAGACTAAGTGTGAAACTTTAGTAGATTAAGTTCTCAACACAAAAATATTTTTTCTCGTATATCCCTATCCTCTTTCTTGCACGCAAACACCATTTGGAGACATTCGAATCACGGACATCGAGAGCTCTTGCACCTTTATGTTCTCATGTTGCTTGTTTCAATACTAAATATAGACTCTTGTCTGTTATGACTTGAATTGAATTACATGCCTTGATTGCTTTACTTAAAAGTTATTTTATTACTGTTAGCCTGTCACCACAGAAATTATGCCTTTATCATTTACCTACTCGAGGACGAGCAGGAATTAAGCTTGGGGATGTTGATACGTCCAAAACGTATCTATAATTTCTGCTTGCTCCATGCCTGTTTTGTGTGATATTTCTATGATATTGACGAACTTCCATACACTTTTGATCATATTTGGACTAACCTATTAACTCGGTGCACCCCAGTGCCAGTTCTTGTTTTCTACTGTTTTTCTATTTCAGGTTTCCCCTCTATAAAAAGTGCTCCAAAAATTCCGGAAAATCCAATAAAAACAGCGTATAGGAAGCTTCCGGAATCACCGAGGGGGGGGGGGGCAGAGGGGACCCACCAGGGCCCCAGGCGCCCTCCCGGCGCGCCCCAGGGTGGGGCCGCGCTAGGGGGCCGCCTGGACCCCTGGTGGCTCCCCTGGCTACCCCCTTCGCCTATTGAATTCTCGTGACGCAAAGCCCCAGAGACGGGAACCCTTTTTCGCGATCTCTCCTCTGTTCCGCCGCCGCCGCGCTTCCAAGATCGGGAGCACCAGAAGACCTCTTCCTGGCACCCTGCCAGAGGGAGGAATCACCTCCAGGAGCTTCTCCACCACCATGGACGCTTCCTGGATGAACCGTGAGTAGTCCACCTTGGACCATGGGTTTATGATCAGTAGCTATGTGATGTTCTCCTCCCCTCTTTGTTCTTCATGTATTAGACCTCATGAGCTGCCCTACATGATCGAGGCACATATGTAATATTTATGCTGTTGCTATGTTGAGTTTGCTGGGATCCGATGGATTATGAGATTATGTTTAGATTGTGTTTGAGTAATATATTTGATTCTCCTCTTTTATATTTATGTTCTTGAGTAATTCTTGCATGTTCTCCATTGCTGTTTATTGCTTTGGCCAAGTAGTAGGTAGTAACTCCAAGAGGGAGCGTTATGCATGATTGTGGGTTCATGCCCCCTGATGACTAGCTTGAGTGACAAAAACATGAGTCTAGGGGATGTGTTGTTGCCACAAGGGGGAAAACAACGGTGCTTGTATTTGCAGGTGCAAGGATTGTTTACTTTACGCAAAGTTCTTTAATGCAGTTATCTGTTTCTTTGAGTTTACACTTTGGGTGGGATTTGCAACTTAATACCAGCGAGATGTTATGGATAGATATCTCAAGGTGGATGATTAGTAGGTAGATGTAGATGGATTTAGGTCTACTTGTCTTGGCATACCGCCCATGCTTTTGAGCCTCTTCCTTTCTTTATAGCATAATTAGCATTGGTTTGCGCACATAATCCTGTCAATTGCCCAGCTGTGATTTGTTTACCTCGCATAGCTATTTTATCGCCTTTTGGGAGAGAGACATCACTAGTGAACATTATAGGACCCCGGTCCATATTTCTTACAATGTTTACACTATCAATTTACTTTCAGTATTTACTTTTCCGTAGCTATCACTATCATTATTATCCCGTGTGTTTTATCCTTTGTAAACAACAAGGCCGGAGGGATTGACAACCCCTTTGTACTCGTTGGGAGCAAAGTTATCTGTTGTGTGTGCAGGTCCACGCCTACCGCCAATCTCTGGCGCCGTTTTCACCTTCTGATGGCAAGAGAGTGTTAATACTCTTCAAGCCTCGTTGGTTACCCCAAGTGCAGAGTGAGATATTGTGCAGCGGCAAGTTTTCCTTTGGCAAAATACCAAGGTTTGTCTCCCGTAGGACTCCGAAGGATACAAGAAGGTGGTAAAGTGAACAATGGCGCCGAGGTTGCTAACTTCACCTGGACCTGCACACAGATACAAATAACCTTTCTCCCAATGAGTACAGAGGAGTTGTCAATTCCTCCGGCCTTGCCGTTTACAAAGGATCAACGCAAGAGATAATGATAGTGGCAAGTGAAAGTAAAGACTAAAAGTAAATTGAGGGTGTAAACAATGATATGAAGATGGACAAGGTCACGTGATTTTCACTAGTGATGTATCTCTCCCAAAAGACGATAAAAGTGCTAGCGAGGTAAACAAATCACAGTTGGGCAATTGACAGGATTATGAAGGCACCGCAATGCTAACTATGCTGCAAAGAAAGGAAGGAATCAAAATAAATGAGAAGTACGCCAAGGTAAGTAGACCGAAATCCATATGCATCTACTACGAATCATCCACCTTGAGATATCTATCCAGAACATCTCGCTGGTATTAAGTTGTGAATCCCACCCAAAGTGTAAACTCAAAGCAACAGACAACTGCATTAAAAGAACTTTGCGTAAAGTAAACAATCCTTGCACCCGCGGATACAAGCACCGTTGTTTTATCTCTGGTGGCAACAGCACATCCACTAGTCTCATGTTTCTGTCACTCAAGCTAGACAGCAAGGGGCTGGACCCAAAATCAAGCATAACGCTCCCTCTTGGAGTTGCAATAAATCACTTGGACAAAGTAAAATACGGCAACGGAGAACATGCAAGAATATACTCAAGAACAAAATATAAAAGAGAAGAACAAAATATATTACTCATCACAATCTGAACATAGTCTCATAATCCATCATATCCCAACAAACTCAGCATAGCAACAACAGAAAATTACAAAGGTGCCTCGATCATGTGAGGCAGCTCACGAGGTCTCGAAAGTGGAAGCACAAAGAAGGGAGAGAGAGATCACATAGCTACTGGTCACGGACTCATGGTCCAAGGGAAACTACTCACGGTACATATGGGAGGTGTCCATGGCTATGGATGGTCTCCCGGAGGGGGTAGCTTCTCCCGGCAGGGTGCCGGAGCAGCTTCTCCAGGCAGCCCCAATCTTGAAACGCCGGCGGCGGTGGTACAGAGGCAAGATCGCGAAAGAGGAGTCGATCTTACGGGTTTCTGTCACGGGGGGTAAATATAGTCGAAGGGGGGTGTCAAGGGGACCCACCAGGAAGCCAAGAAGCATCCTGGCGCGGCCTAGGGTGGGGCCATGCCAGGGACCCTCCTGGCCTCCTGGTGGTGGCCCCCCTCCGCTCCTTTGGTGTTTCCGGAAGCTTCCGTGACGCTGATTTTTTATCTGATTTTTCCGGATTTTTTGGAGCACTTTTAATGGCCGGAAAACCTGAAATATAAAAACAACAGAAACCAACAACTGGCAGCTAGGTGCACTGGGTTAATAGATTAGTCCAAATATGCTCAAAAGTGTATGAAAGTTCAAGCAAAACATGGCAAAGTCACACGAAACATGCATGGAGCAAGCAGAAATTATAGATACGTTTGGGACGTATCAACATCCCCAAGCTTAATTCCTGCTCGTCCTCGAGTAGGTAATTGATAACAAGCATAATTTCTGTGGTGACATGCCACACAACCATAAAAGGACTTTTAAGTAAAGCAATCAAAGCATGCAATTCAATTCAAGTCTTAACAAGCAAGAGTCTATATTAGCATTGACACAAGCAACAAAAGAACAAAAGATGCAAGAGCTCTCGCAGTCCGTGACTCGAATGTCTCCAGATGGTGTTTGCCTGCAAGCAGGGGACTGGGAAAAAGAGAGAAAAAAGGTTGTTGAGAACAACTATCTACTAAAGTTTCACACTTAGTCTCCTTTGGATTCTTATCTTGACTCGTCCCCAGACCACTAGTCAGGTAAAAGTCAAACTGATCCACTCCCTTTCGATATTTTCAGCACTCATGCAATGGATGAGCGTGAGCAAGAAAGTTGACACCTAAAAGGCAAAACCGAAAGAAGGTGGAGGAGGAAGATAAAAAGGTGTGAAAGGCTCACATCAATGAGGACAATCATAGGCAAGAGAAGGCCATATGATAGATATGATGTGAGGAGTAGGGATTGCCATTCAACGGATGCACATGTGATCTAAAAGCTCTCCAATGGAACTAGTGGGGGTGCATCTAACTTGCTTGCTCAAGAAGACCTAGAGCTCGTTTGAGGAGGCTCATCATTGGAATATACAAGCCAAGTTCTATAGTGTGAAGGTCCCCACATAGCTATATGCATGATGATGATCTCTATGGAGTACAAGGGATAGAGGATGAAGTACTAGGGTGGATCTCTCAAAAGGAATAGTAGTGTTCTCCCTTCTCTCTTTTTATTTTCCTTTTTCTCTTTTTTCTATTTTTTTGTATTTTTTGGTGGCCTCAATGGCTCTTTCTATTTAAATCTCATTTGTCCTCTTTGGGATCTTTTGATTTTGTCCTCTTTGGGATCTTTTCCTCACTTTAGGGGCAACACTCTATATTTTACAAGAATATAGGAGATCTTTCACACTTTACAAAGGTACTCACATAAAGAAGATGTAACTATCATGATGCAAATGTATGCTTCTGCCAGGATAGCAGGAACATGTATGACATGAAGATCAAGTCATGAGAAGATGGATGTTGCATGGCAATGTATCTTGGAAAGGCTATGAAAATGCCTTGTAGGTAGGTATGGTGGCTGTTTTGAGGAAAGATATAAGGAGGCTTATGATGAATGAGCGTATCATGCCAAGGGTTTGGATGCACCGGCGAAGTATGCGCAAACTCTCAAGGTGAGAAAGGGCAATGCACGGTACCGAAGAGGCTAGAAAAAGTATAGGTGGGTGGAAGTTTCAACTTTCGAATACTCACATTAGTCCGAAGAACTCATGCACTTATTATCGGTAACTCTCAATATAATCAGGAGGTTCACAAAGATACAAGTTCCCCGAGGAGGAGTGTATGGGGGTTTGGTTATCCTTGCGCATCCTCGACTCATGGTACGTGAGTGTACTCTAATATTCAAACCCTCCAAAGGTTAGTGATCCATCTAGTAGCTAGAGTTCTCAGCAGGGTTTTTTGGTTTTAGAAAACACACGGATTGCCCAAAGTACGACATTTATCACTAATAGGCTCGAGCTCTTGACACCAAAAGTTCAAACATTACTCTAGTCAATACCTCAATACTATTGCAAGTTACTACTACAAAGAGAATAGCAACTTCAAATACCTACTTCTAGTCAAGACACAAATCTCAGTGCAACAGGAAAACTCTCTAACAAGATAAAACATGCAACCTATAGAAAGTTCAACCTAAAACAAAAGAAAATCCCTAGAAAAACTAAAGCACTACAACTAAACAAAGCAGCAGCTAAGAAAAGAAAAAGAACAACTTACAACAAAAGAATAAGCATGCAAATCCTATGAGGAGCTAATTCAAGCGGAGCGTGTATCTCTCCCACACAAAAGAGTAAGCGGAACTTGTTACTATAGCAAACAAAGAAAAACAAACCTAGAAAAGTAAAGAGCGAGACGCTTCAAGTATAGCACATAACGCATGAAGTGATAAAAATATAGTGCAACGAGAGACGAACTGACAATTGTTGATGAAGAAGGGGATGCACGGGGGCATCCCCAAGCTTAGACACTTGAGTCTCCTTGAATATTTATTGGGGGTGCACATGGGCATCCCCAAGCCTGAGATTTTCACACTCCAAGATCTTCTTTCATCATCTTCCATCGCGCACTTGAAAACTCCCTTCATACATAACTCATTGTAGACTGATTAGAGAGGTTAGTATCCTAATAAAATAATTTTTCTCCACTGGAAATAAAGATAATATTGAAGAGATACTGTTTCTCAAGATCGCCAAAAAGTGTTTTCAAAGAAAAAGCAAGCTTAAGGTTTGCAAAAGTAAGGAGAGACAAAACGTGGCAGAATCTGTGAAAAACAGAACAACAGATAGAAAAGAATTTTTCAGGGATACTTCTGCAACTCAAATAAAAAAACTCAAAACATACGCAAGTTTCGTAATTGTATAGATCACGCTGTGTAAAAAAATCAGCTCAAAAAGATGACCTGGGATTTTTTCTCTGATTTTGCTAATCACAAGGACATAATCTGTTTTTTGGACGGCATGTCACAACTTTCACTTCCCTTGTCGTATGAGGCTATAAAAGGCACAAAGCTTGAAAAGTAAAGATACAATGATGTTGCTACAGTAGTAAAAAATCATCAAGACCACTAAAAACAGAAGAAAATCAAAAAGAAAAACCTAAATTCGTCGCGGGCTGCCTCCCGAAAGCGCTTCTTTAAAGCCATTAGCTAGGCTTAAAGATTATAGAAGATGCTCTCACAAGAATAAGAATTTTGAAGCAAAAGAGAGCATCAAGAAGCAAATATGAAATACATTTAAGCCTAATCCTCTTCCTATGCATGGACATCTTGTAAGAAAATAAATCAAAGAAGCACAAAGTGACATGCATAGGAAGGTCGAAAAAGAACAACTTCAAAACTTTCAACATGAAGAGAGGTGTTTTAGTAATATGGAAGTTTCTACAACCAAACTTCCCTCTCTCGAAATAACTTTCAGTAGTATCATGGACAACATCAAGAATATAAATATCACATAAATCAAATTGTTCATGACCTACAAGCACACGTGTATAGTTTTCAACATGGTTATTAGGATTATAAGATAAATGCAACCCATCACATTGAGCCTTGATAAGAGCACAATTCTCCGGAATATGAGTTGGAGATTTCAAAAGTATAATAGGGAAATCAAGTGTGGGTGCAATAGAAAAAATTTCATGCTTAACTTGAGGAACTATAGAAAGTTCATTTCCGTAAGCATCATCCATAGTGGCATCACCTCCATCAGCATAGAAGGCATCAACTTCATCAAAAAGGGATATTTCAAAATAATCCATAGGATCATAACACTCATATAAGGTAAGATTCAAAGAGTTACTCTCATTAGAAGGTAGACATGGATGGCTCCATTCTTCCTCCTTTTGTTCGTCACTCTCCTCCTCTTTTTCATCCAATGAGCTTTCAGGTTCAACAATTTCTTCTTCCATAAAGTCCTGCAAAACATTAGTCTCTTCCTTTGGGGAAGAGATTCTCTCAAGATGACCAGTAATATAATAATTTGCATCGTAATTTTCCAAACAATAGTTAAGTATAGCAAGACTCTCAGATTTTTAAGGGAATCATCAATATTTTTAAGAAGAGAAGTAATTTCATAGGCACCCTTATAAGCAACAAATTCTTCTATTTGCTCCGCATCATCAAAATCATAATTTCTCTTAGCATAAGAAGCTAAGGTTTCATCATCATTGTAATCACATTGGAAAGCAAGGTGTTTGTGCCTCATAAAGCATCAAGATTCATCCCTAGAGAAAGATATATTATATATTAAGCACAAGTTTCTAGCATACTCATACAACTGGTGTATTTGTTTCCATAAGTGTATCCCCTTTTGAGACAAGCGGTGTTCCTTGTACCACTTTTGTTGATCCTCGGTGAATCCTCCATGCCAATAAGATCTAGTTTCAAAGAAGTCAGACATTGATTGGCAAGTAAGGAACTAGACATACTATTTGTTTTGGATTTTTGATAAAGGACACGAAGATAAAAACTGAAAGGTAAACTAACAAGACTAAAAAGCAAAGATAAAAGATAGTCTGCAAATCCCCTATCTTGTAGGTTGGAGTCCCCGGCAACGGCGCCAGAAAACTTGCTGATGGCAGGAGAGTGTTAATACTCTTCAAGCCTCGTTGGTTACCCCAAGTGCAGAGTGAAATATAGTGCAGTGGCAAGTTTTCCCTTGGCAAAGATACCAAGGTTTGTCTCCCATAGGACTCCGAAGGATACAAGAAGGTGGTAAAGTGAACAATGGCGCCGAGGTTGCTAACTTCACCTAGACCTGCACACAGATAAAAATAACTTTGCTCCCAACGAGTACAGAGGAGTTGTCAATTCCTCCGGCCTTGCCTTTTACAAAGGATCAACGCAAGAGATAATGATAGTGGCAACTGAAAGTAAAGTCTGAAAGTAAATTGAGAGTGTAAACAATGATATGAAGATGGACCAAGGTCACGTGATTTTCACTAGTGATGTCTCTCTCCCAAAAGACGATAAAAGTGCTAGCGAGGTAAACAAATCACAGTTGGGAAATTGTGTAACAGCCCAGATTTCACAAAAATTAAAAATTTTATTATTTGCGTGAATTGTTTGATTGTATGATTTGTTTGCAGTGTTTGCATCCCAGATTTATCGATCGGCGATTATTTTCCCCCTCTTATCTCGTACCGGACGGAGACCGACCCTTGCCACCCTGACACTCGACCTTTGCGACACCGGGTTTCACCCGATCACCGTCGCGAAAACCGCACGAGACCAGCCGCAGCCAATGGAACAAAAACCCCGTTTAATAATTAAATGGGTTATTTTATAGAATGCCGGAAAGTGTTCTCGGAACGGTTCCAGTGCGAGGTGAATGCCACCGGCTCGACACGCTGATCCCGCAGTTCGAAGTTTTACACGAATCAGAGGTCCTGTGACCCCCGGCGGTCTAAAACGTAAACCGCGCGCGCGAGAGAAAAACCGGGGATGTTTTTGCAAACTGCCAGCCACCTGGGCTATATAAAGACCACCACACTTCCGCCTCTTTCTAGGGTTTCCCTAGCCACAAAATTGCAGCCACCCCCACCACTTTGCCCCAAAAACTCCCCCTAGCCCTCCAAATCTGAAAATTTTGCTCCCCTGCGATCTGGACCGTTTGTCGGGGGATTGGTACCCGGGTAGGCTGACCCAAGGGGAAGCAAGCTTTCAAGACAAGGATGGACCAACTGGGCTGCAGCTGGGCCGAGCTGGGAAGAGGTACGGCCGATTGCACCAAGGCAATCGACCATACCAAATGCCAGCAGTCGGCCCAGGCGCAATCGGTCCACCCTTCCTTCACCAAAGACGATCATCCGATTGGTCCGCAGCTGGACCGAGGCCGATTCCTAGAAGGCCGATTGCCCAGAGCAATCGACCCTACCAGGAACCACCTGTCGGTCCAGGCGCAATCGGAGCAACCTACCATCCAGTCGGGGATATGATTACGAGGTCATAAATACCATATCCCGAGATATCCGGGTGGCAGGAAGGCTAGGTCACGTCGAGGATTTGCTGGAGATACGGTGTCGACCTCCCCGCCGATTCTGCTGACAGGCCGACAAGACCGCACCCCCTAGCTCCATTGTTCACTCCTAGGTTCTACGAGGTAGCAGCATGGGACGCCGCTCGTAGGCTCCGGGTCACCCGGAGAGGAGCAGTCGGTGGGCCCAGGCCGATTAGAGGATGACGGTTGGGCCCATTCGGCAATGAAGTTACCATAGTACCCTGGACTCACACTATAAGAGCCAGGGTACCCCCTCCTGCGCGAGGGACGCTACACCTTAGATCTCATAAACTCACTTCCCCCTCAGTTCATTTACTACTTGTAGTCACTCCTCAGGGAAGAAGGAGAGGACCTTGCCCATGGAGGCAGTGTTCTCCTTCCCCTGAGAAGATAGAAGAGCAGTTATTGTAGCCCCTTCATTGATATACAAGAGACAAGCAGGAGTAGGGGTGTTATCTCTCCGGAGAGCCCTGAACCTGGGTACATCGTGGTGTCTTCACCGTGCTTGTGCCCAACCCGATTCCGGCACCATCGACATTCTCTCCCTCGTGTCTTCCCCTCACTTTAGCCATCCCCATGGCATCTGCCGTCACATATCGACGACAGTTGGCGCCCACCGTGGGGCAGACCGAGGCGTCGACTGGAGTCAAGATCCGGACGGGATTTTCCTCTGCATCAGGCGGCAGCCACGCCTCCGGCCTGATTCTAAGGCGTGGGGCAATCGATTATGTAGTGGACTACTCGGCGCGGTACAGGGCTGGAGCACCCTTGCCACCCGGAGTGTCGCTGCAGGTGGGAAGTCATCGCCTCTTCATTGGTAGCTTCCCTGAGGCGTATCCCAGAGACATCCGCATCTTCTCGTGTGCTACAGACCCGCTCTCGACCAGGGGCTGCGTCGCAGCGCCTGACCAAGAGGAGGGCCGACTGCACGCCGCTGTCATGATGGCGGGAGCATCCTCATCGACCAACCGTGATCCGGCAAGCGCAGCAAGGAAGGCCAAGGAAGTAGCTGATGCGGCACAGCGAATCGGCACCAGTGCGTTGCGGGATGTGTTATACACACCCGTGAACAGGAATGGTGATCCGGAGCAGGTGCATACCGAGCTGGAAACAGCATGGCTCGCTCTGGCTCGCAGGGCTGAGCAAGTGTTGGCAGAAGAGCGTCGGCTGGGGGCCATCACAAGGGAGTACAATGCAGCACATGCAGGACCGCGCCGGCCGATTGAGTCCGCAGTCCTGGAAGACCTGAGAAGCCGAGGAAGAGCAGTCAACCAGCAGCTATCAGGGGCTGAGCAGCCGGAGCGTCCGAGAAGGCCGGTGCAACCGGAGCAACCAGCGCAGTCGGCATTCATCCAGAGGCCAGCATATAGCACACCGGACAAGAACTTGAGAGCAGCCGAGCAGATAGCGCTCGAGCTGGAAGAGTTGGAAGGAGATGAGCGGCGCGAACAGTCGCGCCGAATGCGTGAGCTGATAGCGGCCACCAAAGAGCAGAGGCTTGTAGCAATGGGCAATCAAAATGCTGAACCAGAGGCATCAAGAGGAACTGTGAGGCCGAATGCGGGAGCTAGCCAGCGACCGAATGCATCGCGCCAGAACAGGCATCAACCTGCACCATCTCGGCACGACAGCAAGGTCAGAAGCAATCGGCCACCTCCAGCAGCAAGGAGAAGAATGGAAGAGCCGGCTGTTAACAGCAGGCGCCATGACATACCGCAGCAATCGGTGCCAAGACCAGCAATTAGCACCCGACTTGGCCCTCGCCAAATTGGCTAGAACGACGCAAGGCATCGCATTGAGCTCCTGGAGAAGGAGGCTCAGGAAGATGAAGAAGGAGAAGCTGGCCCATCCTGTTTCGGTCATCGCATTCGGACGGAGAGATTCCCCAAAGGCTTCACGTTGCCGAGAGACACTCCCAAGTACAATGGCTCGGTGAAACCGGAAGATTGGCTGTCCGATTACCTGACGGCAGTCCGCATTGCAGGAGGCAATCGGCGTGTAGCAGTCCGCTATGCACCTCTCATGCTGCAGGGCTCAGCGCGGACGTGGTTGAACAGTTTGCCCAAGGACAGTGTGAATTGCTGGGAGGATTTCACGACCGCATTCATCCACAACTTCACAAGCACGTATGAGAGGCCCAACCTCCCGCGGCAGTTAGCTTTGTGTGTGCAAGGAAAGGACGAGCCCCTCCGAGATTACTTATCTCGGTGGATCAAGCTGAAGAATTCATGCGAAGGAGTCCATGAGATTCAGGCCATTCAGTATTTTATTGATGGATGCCTGGCTGATTCAATGTTGAAGCACAAGTTGCTCCGCAAAGACTTCACGTCGCTCGCCGAGCTCATGAAGGTGGCAAATGCGTTCGCTATGTCCGATTCTGCGATGCGCCCTATCCAACTCGGAGTTGGAGGTGTGATCCAGTCACCGGGGGCTCCGCAGTCGGACACAGGGAACCAAGGCCTCAGTCGGAAGGAGAGAAGAGAGAACAATCGCAACAACAACAACAACAACAACCAGCAGAACAACGGCAAGCGCAAGGACGAACAGCTTGATACTCAGTATGGCAGTCGGCAGGTGGCCGCTGTTCAGAATGAGGAAGATCCAGCGGCTGCAGGAGGCAGTCGGAAGATGAGACCAAATGTGAGACCCCCAGGGCAGATGAAGCCCAAGTACACGTTCGAGGATATGTTGGACGCACCATGCAAGTTGCACAGCACGCCTGGGAGGCCGTCTGCGCACACCACTCGGCAGTGTGACTTCGTGAGAAGGATTGCAAAGGGAGAAGCTTTACCACCACCACCACCACCACCACCCCAGAACAGAGGACCACCTCAGCAGCAGAACCAGTACCCGCAGCAGGATGCGGCTTACATGATTTTTACCAGCGAGTCCACAGACAAGGGCAGTCGGAGAGCCCGAGCCCAAGAAGTTAATGCCACTATGCCGTCGATTCCCCAATTCATGCACTGGTCCGAGTGTCCGATATCCTGGGACAGAGCAGATCATCCCACCATTTTGCCGAATCCAGGCAACTATCCGCTGGTGGTGGACGCTCTGGTCGCAGGACCAAGATTTTCATGAAATTTTTCTAGAGTGCTAGTTGATGGAGGAAGCACAATCAACATTCTGTACAGAGATACAATGCTCAAGCTAGGGCTCACAGAGCGGGACCTGGAGCGCAGTCGGACGACATTCCATGGGATTGTTCCTGGGCTGTCTTGCACCCCCATGGGTCGCATTCGGCTGGATGTCATATTTGGCACGGAAGAAAATTTCAGGAGAGAGCCGATTTGGTTTGAGGTGGCCGACCTCAGCAGTCCTTACCATGCTCTATTGGGGTTACCAGCATTTGCCAAATTCATGATCAATGCACAGCAGACATACCTGAAGATGAAGATCCCGGGGCCGAACGGCGTCATCACAGTCACCGGAGACTTCAGGAAGTCCCTCGAGTGCACATCCGCTGGCAGAAGTTTGGCTGAATCTCTAGTGGTGGAGACGGAGAAGCGCCAGCTCGGCAAAGTCATTGCAATGGCGCAAGCACAAAGCAAGAATCCACTCCCGGTTGGCCCAGCCAAGAGAGTAGATGAGGAATCGGCTTTTCAGTCGGCCAAGGATAGCAAGAAGATCGCTTTAGATCCCTCTGACTCAACCAAGTTCGTTGTAGTCGGAGCTGGACTTAGCAATAAATAGGAAAGCGAGCTCGTCGAGTTTCTCCGTGAGAATCGGGACATCTTTGCATGGTCTCCACAAGACATGCCTGGTGTTCCGAGAGAACTCGCCGAGCACAAGCTGCACATTCGGCCAGGCTCGAAGCCGGTCAAGCAACCCCTGAGACGTTTTTCTGAGGACAAGAGAAGGGCAATCGGCAAAGAGATTGCGAAGCTGCAAGCGGCAGGTTTCATCATGGAAGTGTTTTACCCCGAGTGGCCGGCGAATCCAGTCCTCGTCATGAAGAAGAACAAGACTTGGCGTATGTGTATAGATTATACTATTCTGAACAAGGCATGCCCGAAAGATCCGTTTGCTCTGCCCCGTATTGATCAAGTGATTGATTCTACGGCCGGCTGCGAGCTGTTGTCCTTTCTGGATGCTACTGCTGGATATCACCAGATCAAGTTGGCTGTGGAAGATCAGATCAAAACTGCATTCATAACCCCTTTCGGGGCCTATTGTTATATCACCATGCCTTTTGGTCTGAAGAATGGAGGAGCCACTTATCAGCGCACGATTCAGAGGTGCACACATTCTCAGCTCGGCAGGAATCTCCATGTGTACGTGGACGATTTGGTGGTGAAGTCGGCAAAGGGGATCACATTGCTAGATGATCTCAGAGAAACATTCGCGAATTTGAGAACTTATCAGATCAAGCTCAACCCGGAGAAGTGTGTGTTTGGAGTCCAAGCTGGCAAGCTTTTGGGGTTTCTCTTTTCCGAGAGAGGAATCGAATGCAACCCCGAGAAAATAGCCGCAATAGAGCGTATGGAGCAGCCCAAAACCCTGAAGCAAGTGCAGAAATTCACCGGTTGCCTCGCATCTCTCAGCCGATTCCTCAGTCGGCTGGGTGAAAAGGCAATCCCATTGTACCAGTTGATGAAGAAGACCTAGAAGTTCACGTGGACCCCTCAAGCAAACGAAGCATTCCGAGAACTGAAGCGCATGCTCTCCACGGCACCAATCCTGGCTGCCCCGATTGAGAAGGAGCCAATGATGTTATACATTGCGGCAACCAATCGGGTGATCAGTGCAGTCATGGTGGTGAAGCGGCACGAGAAGGACAAGGCACAGCAAATCCAGCGTCCAGTGTACTACATCAGCGAAGTGCTCTCGGCATCCAAGCAGAACTACCCTCACTATCAGAAGATGTGCTATGGAGTGTACATGGCAGCCAAGAGATTGAAGCCGTACTTTCAAGCTCACCTGATCACAGTTGTCAGCTCGGCTCCATTGGCCGACATCATGGGAAGCAGAGATGCAACCGGAAGAGTGGCAAAATGGGAAATTGAAGTCGCTAGTCACGGTATCCAGTATGAACCTAGGACTGCAATCAAGTCGCAAGCATTGGCCGATTTCCTGGTGGACTGGGCTGAAACTCAGTACATGCCACAGCTCCCAATGTCGTATTGCTGGCGAATGCACTTTGACGGCTCCAAGATGAAGAATGGCCTAGGGGCTGGGGTGGTACTCACTTCCCCAAGAGGAGATCAGTTGCAGTATGTGCTTCAGATTCACTTCGCAGCATCAGACAATGTCGCCGAGTACGAAGCCCTTGTGCATGGTATCAAGCTTGCCAAGGAAATCGGTATTCGGAACATCGAGTGCTTTGGTGATTCCGACCTGGTGGTACAGCAGTGCTCGGGCACCTGGGATGCAAAATATGCTAACATGGCAAGCTATCGATTCCTAGTGCAGCAGATCAGCGGATATTTTGAAGGTTGCGAGTTCCATCATGTGCCGAGAGCAAACAACGAGGCAACAGATGCATTGTCCAAGCTACGCTCCACAAGGCAATCAATCCCACCAGGCGTATCTCTGGAGCATATCAAGAAGCCATCTATCATTCCATCCCCAGAGTCCGAGTCCATTTTTATCTCGGAGACCGATCTTGAAGCACTAAGAAAGGAAAAAGAAGTTCAACCGGCCAAACCTGCAACCGTGAAGAAGCAGTCCAGCGCTCAGGGTGTCTCGGCAATAGCACCAGGGGCTGCCGATTGCGAGCCAGGGGCTGCAGAGGAGAAGAAGAAGAGAAAAGGGAAGCAAGAAGAGGCTGCACTAGAAGGCACAACCTCAGAGCCAATGACATCAGAAATTGCCGAGTGCAATGATGAAGTCGGCACCAGGGGCTGCCGAATGCGTGCCAGGCGCCGCAGTCGGCAGTTCAGAAGCAGAGATAGAAATGACAGACGTCCAAGTGGCCGAGATCGAGGAGGCCAGTGTTCAAGAGGCCGAGATCCAAGAGGAAGTCCCACCTCAGCATGCGGCCGTAATGGTGGTCGTCAGTGCGCCGTCATGGGCACAACCGATTAGAGATTTCTTAGCAGATGGGATCCTCACACCAGATTTAGCAGAGTCCAGACAGATCAGCCGCCGATCTTGGGCATATACAATAATCAACAATGAGCTGATGCGCAAGAGTGCAACTGGTATCCTCCAGAGGTGTGTTGAAGAGGACAGAGGCTTGGAGCTGCTCAGAGACATCCATCAAGGTGAATGTGGTCATCACGCGTCAGCAAAGGCAATCGCCAACAAAGCTTTCCGACATGGTTTCTACTGGCCAACTGCACTTGCAGCGGCTGAGAATTTGGTGAAGCACTGCAAGGGTTGTCAGCGATTCAAGGCAAGGAGTCATCAGCCAGCATCGGCACTGAAGACCATCCCAATAGCTTGGCCTTTTGCAGTTTGGGGTTTGGATATGGTTGGACCATTCAAGAGAGCTCGAAGTGGCATGACACATCTCCTAGTGGCAGTCGACAAGTTTACCAAGTGGATTGAAGCAAGACCAATCAAGAAGTTGGATGGGCCGACTGCGGTTCGGTTTGTGGCCGACATCGTATGCAGATACGGTGTACCTAACAGCATCATCACCGACAACGGCACAAACTTTGCAAAGGGGGCGCTGGCTCGATATGCATCTCAGCAAGGCATTCGGCTCGATCTGGCATCTGTGGCACACCCACAGTCCAATGGTCAATTCGAAAGGGCAAATGGACTAATCCTATCGGGTATCAGGCCCAGATTGGTAGAGCCACTTGAGAGGGCACCCGGAGCATGGATTGACGAGCTTCCGGCAGTACTTTTCAGCTTGAGGACCACTCCAAACAGGTCGACTGGATTCACTCCTTTCTTCCTGGTGTATGGCTAAGAAGCAGTCATCCCTTCCGACATTGAGTTTGATTCACCTCGGCACGCCCTATACACAGAAGAAGAAGCAAGATTGGCAAGAGAAGACGACATCGACCTCAAAGAAGAAGCTTGTCTGTTGGCCTTGTCTAGGTCAGCAGTCTATCAGCAGAAGTTGCGGCACTACCACAGCAAGAAGATTCGTCCTCTCGCTTTCCGAGAGGGAGACATGGTGCTACGCCAAATCCAGAAGTCAGAGGGGCAGCACAAGCTATCCTCACCTTGGGAAGGGCCATTTGTTGTCAGCAGAGCGCTCAAGAACAACTCCTATTATCTGATCGACTGCACCAAGGGCACTCGGCACAAGGACACGTCAGGAGCAGAGACGGAGCGGCCGTGGAACGCCGTGTTGTTGTGTCCGTTCTATAGTTGAGCGGCAGAAATTTATGTAAGCCATTCGGCAAGCAATCAGTAAAAGTTATCATGTCTCTGAAAATGAGCATTCGAGTACTTTTGTATAATTTCATTCGAAGAGCTAGCCTCAATCGGCAACGCTCAGTCATACCCGAGATGTGCGTAGCACACCCGGGGACTGTCCGACCGCGAGGTCAAGTAAATAAGCCATCGAGGCACGGGGACTGCAGGTTGGCCTTCAATCGAATACTTAGCTCAAGCGCAAATCACTAAAAGGTTTGTGGCATTGAGAAGGGTGGCGATTGAGGCAGTCGGTAGTACAAATCCCCGGGACACAATTTGAAAGAGGCCACCAAGGGCACATTTGACAGGACAAAATCACCGATTGCGCCGCAAATCAGGACATCGGACCTTGTAGCGAGCAATCGGCGCCTGCTATTGCAGAATCCTTTCCGGTAAAAATCTTGTCGTGTAAAAAATGAAAACTTATCAAACCTTGGCTGGATGTCTACTGTTGATCCGATTGCAGACCGCATGACGGCAGCAAGGTCGACACAGCAGACATCCCCAAGTGCAGCCGATAAAGGAAACCGACAAAGACGCAAAGTTGATCGCACATGCAAAAGTAAAAAACAAGCAATCGGATTGCATCAAAAGTAAAAGGCCCAAGGCCGAATAAGGTCATTACATCCAAGTCACACCCAGTAGGTGTCGACATAATTAAAAATATGTCTTACAAGCGGACAGTCGGAATATAAATTAAAGATAACATAGCTTAAGTAGTCGGAGGCACTGAGCTAGAAGGTGGAGCAGCCGGGTCCGATTGAGCTTCAGAAGTTGCAGCACCAGTCTGTTTAGACTTCGGAGACGTCTGAGATGAGCCGCTATCGGAGAGCTCCTCGGCCAGGCCAGAGATGGTAGAGGCAGGGAGCGGATTCCCTCCCTGGTCGAGATACGGAGTATACTCGTAGGGAGAAAACCAATTCACCATAGTGCTGGCTAGCCGATTGACTTCGACGTAGGTTTTCTCAAGAAGGTCAGAGGCATTGTCTCGAAGGCTGTACAATTGGGAGAGCTTCACTTGAGGGTACCAAGTCAGCACAGTCTGAAGAGCGGTCTCCGCACCAGTCCGACCGGCAGAATTCAGCAGAACGTCGATCCGACGTGGGATAGCCTTAAGGAGAGTCTGAGTCTACTCAGTGGTGGAATTCGGAGTGTCCCCTTGGTCAGAATCCTCTTCATCCTGAGTGTCTTCCTTACGGGTCTCGGCGGAGGAGTCGGCAGCATTCTTCATCTTCTGGAGTCCGGCCTTGAGCTCAGTCGGCGACCACAGTGCTTCAGCAATCTTTAGAATTCCGAGCTTGAAGGATAGGGCAACTCCCTGGATAATAGGAATGCGGGCTTGGGTGCCGATCAGATATTCATGCCTGGTCCAGACGTTATCTGCATGGTCACAGGTCCCTCCAGCGGCGATGGTATCCTCTCGGGACTTGGCGACAGCTGCGTAGGCAGCCGCTTCAGATTCGGGCCAAGCTTCTGTGTCAAGAAGGAAGAGCATGAGTAATAAGATAAGAGAAGAAAGCAACCGGAAAGTGCACTCGGCAACAAGGAAGACTCACGGCCAAGGAGGACGTCCATTTCGGTCAGTGTATCACAGAAGCCCTTGGCTCGACGGCGCATTTGGGTGGTCTCCTCATAGCTGCGCTTCTCCAGTTCTTCGAACTTGGCGACGAGCTCATCACGATCTTGGCGAATGGAGTCTCGGGCAGAAATTGCTTCATCCCTCTCAGCTTGCAGAGCACCTCGGGCGGCGACGGCAGCATCCCGTTCAGCAAGAATTCCATCACCAGTAGCCGTCACTGCGGCTATGTCGGCAAGATTTTTCTTCTCAAGAGCAGCCATTTCATATTGGAGGCCTTGGATAGTCCGATTCAGATCTTTCTCTATCCCCTGCAGCCGAGTTACTTCCCTGGTGGCTTTGTCAAGAGCTGGACCTTGTTGGCTAAGTTCTGTAGTCAATTCAGCAATTCGGCCTTGAAGATCATCTACCATAGGAATAGAAGCTAGAAGAGAGCGCGAAGATTTGAGTACCAGAGCAGTTCTCAAATGAAGAAAAGACAGCGGTGAGATAGAGGATACCTCTTAGTTTAGTGATTTCAGCCGATTGGTTATTGACCTGCAGCTGGGCCTGGGCGAGGGTTCGAAGGCTAGCAGTATAAGCTTCCAGGAGTTTTTCGAAGACATCTTGTTTCTCTTCCAGGACAGCCTGAGAAGAATTGCAAGACGGAGTCAGACATAAAGCAACAGTGAAAAAGATCCGAACCGATTGTGATCAATCGGCCCGAATCTCGGGGACTACACCCACTGGGTGCGCTTGCGCGCACCCACCGGAAGAAAGTCTACCGATTGAGGAAGGCAAACGATAAAGCAAGAAACGCTAAAGATCCGAACCAATTCTAACCAATCGGCCCGAATCTCGGGGACTACACCCCCTGGGTGCGCTTGCGCGCACCCACCGGAAGAAAGTCTACCGATTGAGGAAGGCAAACGATAAAGCAAGAAACGCTAAAGATCCGAACTAATTGTAACCAATCGGCCCGAATCTCGGGGACTACACCCAGTGGGTGCGCTTGCGCGCACCCACCGGAAGAAAGTCTACCGATTGAGGAAGGCAAACGATAAAGCAAAAAACGCTAAAGATCCGAACCGATTGTAACCAATCGGCCCGAATCTCGGGGACTACACCCACTGGGTGCGCTTGTGCGCACCCACCGGAAGAAAGTCTACCGATTGAGGAAGGCAAGTGATAAAGCAAAAGATGCTAAAGATCCGAACCGATTGTAACCAATCGGCCCGAATCTCGGGGACTACACCCAGTGGGTGCGCTTGCGCGCACCCACCGGAAGAAAAATTGCCGAAGTAAAAGAGAGGTACAGAAGGAAAAGTTAAGGAGTTTACCGTATGGTGAGAGGTCAGCTGTTGAAGGTCCCGAGCAAGGGCATCGGCGAATTCGTTCACCCGGCTCAGAGCGCTCGTCACGGGGTCCCGAGGACGATGCGGAGCATCAGGCTCAGCGCCGACATGACGGGCGTGAGAGTACTCGGCTCGGAATTGATCCACCGAGCGCATAAGAATCTCTGAGGGAGAAGAAATCGGCAGTGGCACTGAAGTGGGAACGATGGTGAAAGCTGCAGTGGTGAGGACTGGTGGCACGGATGTTGGTGAAGGGCCGGAGGCACCCGATTGCGGCGCTGGCGCAACCGGGCGAGTCAGAGCAGAGGTGGTAGCGATGACTGGCGGCGAGATCGTCATAGTCGGTGGGTCAGATAGTACAGCCGGTGGAACTGTGGAGGCAACCGGTGGTGCCGACACCAAAATCGGCGATGGGGTCGTCACCATCAGCATATCAGATGCGGTCATTGCAGCAGGGGAAGTTGCGGTAGGCGAAGCCGGGTTGGAGCGGCGCGGTGGAGACGGGGCAATCGGGTCAATCGGTTGCGTTCCTCCACCACCAGGAGCCACCCGGTCCGCTGCGCCCTTGAGAGTTTGGGAGGCAAGGGTGGAAGAAGAGGTCTTCGAAGTCGCCGCAAGACGGGCCTTCTTGGCAGCGCGCTCGGTGTCCTTGGAGGAGCGATGAGCGGGTACCGGCCGCTTGTGGACGGCAGCAGCAGAAGCAGCGGGCGAGACGACGGGGCTGGCACGGACGGGAATGTCGGTGTCAACGTCATCAAGCCCAATCGGCTCCCTGAAAGAAGAAAGGGAGAAGAATCAGTAGAGGCAAAGATAGTGAAGTAGGAGGCATAAAGATAAAAGCATACCCGATTGTCCGGGGGGCGCCAGTGGGCATTCGGCAGCGAAGCGGAGCGACGTTCAGCGGCGCTTGGACGGTCGGCCTCCGAGTTGTCGTCTCTTGGGCTTGTTTGCCCTTGCTGGCAGTCGGCTTGGCCTTGGCAACCTGGCTGGGAGCCACAACAGAGGAGGAGCCGGCGGCCGAGGTGCGCTTGGCTGGCACCTTTGGTGGCTTGGCTCGAGAAGCGAAGCCCCCCCCCCCCCCCCCGGTGGCTTATATGGGCGGCGGGGGAGGGGAGTGGGATGATCCTGCGACTGTGTGGCCCGGTGTGGCCTAGGGCACAGGGAGGCCAACCGGCAGACCAGCGCAAAGGATCCCGGCGCAAAAGGCGAGGCGTGCGACGTGGGGGTCAGGCCCTGCAGTTATGTCATGTCGCGCGTGGGTCGTGGGTCCCAGTTCATTGATCACGTCGCGGGCGAATCGGAGGTAACCGTTGGAGGGAAATCGGCGAAAGATATCTTTCTCAAAAAGTGAAGACATAAATCGAGGGGGAACCAAGTCCAACCGGATGGAAGATCGGTCAGCCGAGTGTGATCTCTGAGTCGGCCGACGAACTCGGAATGACGCACTCGAAGAGGCCATAGCAGTCGGAGAACGTCAAGGCAAAGATTGAAAAACTGCAAAGGCCCCGTGGTCAAGTGACCGTGGGACCTTTACAGTTTTAGGGGCTACTGTCGGGGGATTGGTACCCGGGTAGGCTGACCCAAGGGGAAGCAAGCTTTCAAGACAAGGATGGACCAATTGGGCTGCAGCTGGGCCGAGCTGGGCAGAGGTACGGCCGATTGCTCGAAGGCAATCGACCATACCAAATGCCAGCAGTCGGCCCAGGCGCAATCGGTCCACCCTTCCTTCACCAAAGACGATCATCCGATTGGTCCGCAGCTGGACCGAGGCCGATTCCTAGAAGGCCGATTTCCCAGAGCAATCGACCCTACCAGGAACCACCTGTCGGTCCAGGCGCAATCGGAGCAACCTACCACCCAGTCGGGGATATGATTACGAGGTCATAAATACCATATCCCGAGATATCCGGGTGGCAGGAAGGCCAGGTCACGTCGAGGATTTGCTGGAGATACAGTGTCGACCTCCCCGCCGATTCCGCGGACAGGCCGACAAGACCGCACCCCCAAGCTCCATTGTTCACTCCTAGGTTCTACGAGGTAGCAGCATGGGACGCCGCTCGTAGGCTCCGGGTCACCCGGAGAGGAGCAGTCGGTGGGCCCAGGCCGATTAGAGGATGAAGGCTGGGCCCATTCGGCAATGAAGTTACCATAGTACCCTGGACTCACACTATAAGAGCCAGCGTACCCCCTCCTGCGCGAGGGACGCTACACCTTAGATCTCATAAACTCACTTCCCCCTCAGTTCATTTACTGCTTGTAGTCACTCCTCAGGGAAGAAGGAGAGGACCTTGCCCATGGCGGCGGTGTTCTCCTTCCCCTGAGAAGATAGAAGAGCAGTTATTGTAGCCCCTTCATTGATATACAAGAGACAAGCAGGAGTAGGGGTGTTATCTCTCCGGAGAGCCCTGAACCTGGGTACATCGTGGTGTCTTCACCGTGCTTGTGCCCAACCCGATTCCGGCACCATCGACATTCTCTCCCTCGTGTCTTCCCCTCACTTTAACCATCCCCATGGCATCTGCCGTCACATATCGACGACACCGTTGGATCGGCCGATCCAACGGCCCAGATCACGCCTAGCCAATCTCTCTCCCTTCTCCCTCTGCACCGCGCGCCCGTGGAGCCCGAGCAACCGCCACCAGCGACCACAGCAGACGCGCCCCCCGCAGGGTCTCCCTCTCCCGCGCCTCCTCACCCTCCCCTTTTCTCTCATCTCCCTCTTCTCCCTCGTCTGCAGGTCACGACCGCGCCGCCCATGCCATGGCCTTCCCGAGCTAGAGCTCGCCGCCGGCAGCGCCCGCAGCCTCCTCTTGCCTGGATCCAGCGACCAGCCTCCACCGGGCGCCGTCCAGGACCACGCGCCCCCGGAGCCCGCCTCGTTCCCTCACCTCCCGGCCTCCCCTGCTCGCCTCGTCGCCGCCCCCTCGCCGGAAGACGGCCGGTGCCGCCGCTGCCGCCAGTGGCTGGAACGGCACAGGAGCGGGAGGAGCCCGATCCGGCCACAGCCACGTGGGCCAGCCTGGGCCCGCGAGGCCACCAGCAGCCCACGGCCTGCCAGATCCAGCCGCCCCTCCAAGCCCAACCAGTGGCTCGAGCCGCCTCCTTGGCCTGTTGGGCCTCAGCCCATGATGTTTTTTTTCCAAGACCCCTGCGAATTTTACTAAGTCCTGAGAATTATTGTGCTGATTCATTTTTGCGTCGTTAATTGCGAGTAAACCGTAGCCCGGATGAACGTGCCGCCAAAAGGAAAATTGCTTAGAATTGTGTGTACTTCAATCCATCTTTTGTAGAATTTTGATTTGAGGTCATATTGATGGTGGAAATCTCTGTTGAAGTGGGCATCAGGTTGTTAACTGCTACTTATTTTCTATCATGTGTTGCTGCTGTTATTTTATTGCAAGTTTGCATGATGATTGTGACACATCCATGAGGCCTATGCTATTGATTCTTGTTGCATACTGTTAAGCATCATGTCTACTTCCATTACATGTATTGCATTATCATGTTTGCATTCCTGGTCATAGTTAGTTTTAGCTCCAAAGTTGCTATGCCACTGTTTTTGACAGCCACCTCTGGTTTTCTCTAAGTCTGTAACTTTCCGATGCCATGTTGCATGCTTAATATCTTTTGATCTGTTATGACTATGACCTTGATTCTTGTTTGTACCTGATCCTCATCCTGTCTAGTTCATGCCCATATATTGCTATGTCATGTTGCTGCACTTTTGCATATAGTTATACCCCTGTTTATACAGCATAAAAATAACAGTTTCTGCCCTGTTCTCCTGATTTTCACTAAGTCCTAGACCAGTAATTTTTTATTGCATTTTGCATGGGCTATAACTAGTTGTTCATGATGCCTATTTGCATGATTATTTTTGCCATGACTTCCTTGTCATTTCTACTTTAGTTGCATACATTTGTGAGCATGTTTGCATTCATTACCCTGTTGATGCATTTCTCTAAAGTGTGCTTCCTGATGTTGGCAGATTGTGTTGCAAACTTGTTTTGCTTGTATCTTTTTAACCGTAACTCCGTTTGGAGTGTTCTTTATATGTAACTTGATTAGTTTTCCATGTACTTTGTGTTTATGCTATTTTTTTCTGTTGTTAACCAACATAAAATATGGTTTCGGACAGAGCGGTACCAAATGCTTTAATCTTCGTGGGACACTTAGTGTATGCCATGTTTAGGTTGTGCCTCACTTAAATTGACTAGCATAGATAGTTTACTTTGTGCTTCACCTCTTGCCATGTTTGTGTGCTATGCCATGCTTGAGTGAGATGCCATGTTAACAACCTTTGTTGATCACCTGTAGCTAAAGAACTTGAACCTTTCCAAATGTGCGTTATCGTCGTGTGTGACGAGTACTCCACTTAACATGTTAGTAACTGCTCTCGAAGGTAGGTGCGATTTCTCGTGTTGCCTTCTTGTTGATGCTTGCTCATTTTTTCTTTGTAGTAATAGATGCTTTCTCGTTGATTGCTTTCCAGTGTTTACCGTCTTGTGTGCTTCCGCGGGTACCTCTCGGAGACGATGCGAGCTTGCGGTCAACTACACCTTCGGAATCCGACTTATCAACAGACAAGGACTATGCATTACTTATGATCCATTCTATTTCAACCAGCGGTTTGCATGCTAGTCTAGGATAGGTTCGATGTTTGATCCTATCACATGTTTACAGCCTCTTTCAAACAGATACAACCATGTTCCCTCCCAGCAAACCATGTACTGCTATGTTACTATTTCTCGTTGCTCACCCCCTGCTTAGTATGCATGCTTAGGATGCTACGATGTTACCCTGTTACTCCTTGGTTTGGGCTATCACATTATTATATTTTCGTTGATGAAATGATTACTATAATGTTGACTATATTCGACGAAGGATGGGAGGTCTAGGCTATTCCGCCCCGACGCTTTGTTCCATTTGAGTCACCTAGGACCCGAGTTCCGGGTATTGTGGCTCTTGACAAGCGTGCCTAACCACGTGTGGGATTTTATGGGGTCCCCTTTTCTTACCTACCTAGCTTCAAACATTTCTAGTGGTGGCCCAAGTTGATTTACCATTTGAAACCGTGTGTGTGCTGGTCGGCCGCCAGCAGTTTTCCAACCAACCCGGACCAGTGAGGACATAGTTCCCTTGCTGGCCCACTTTGTCCGCCTGAGGACCCGGTTTCCCATGTGTGACTAACCGGCTATCCAAACTTGCGACAGGCGGTAGAGACCAATTCGAGAGCGCGGCCGGCTTTTGAGTTGGGTGTCGACTCACCGGAGGCCACCCGGATTTGTTCGTTGTTAGTTAGAGGGACCTGTCGTTTCGGATCTCTTGGAACTAAATCATAAAATGGTTTCCTATAATGGGTAGCAACTGAGAGTGATGGGCGTGCGTGCGGAGCCTTGTAATGGGAAGTTGGTACACCCCTCCAGGGTTAAATCTTTTTGAGAAGACGTATCCACGGTTATGGACGACTTGAGACCTACTCCTTGTTCATAGACAACAACAACCGAGATAATCTTAATATAACTTGATCAACGTGTGTGTGTGCCTAGACTGCTTCTTCTTCGTCGGGATGCGAAGAGGAGGACAAGGATAGGATAGGTGTTATGTTTGCGTAAGTAGTTGATAGCAAGACTTTTTGGAGGCGATTCCTCATCGAATGCTTGGCTTCTTATCTTACTCTCTAGATCGCTAGCTACTTCATAAATGCTAGTGCGGCAGCAACCTCACCACTTACCCCATCCTTACCGTAAACTACTATTTGTCCTAGAATGACGAGTGATGATGTCCTTGCTGGGTTAGATGACCACTACAGTTGGATGCTGAGTACTTCTGTACTCATGATACTACACCCAAACTCTTTTTAGGGTTCTTGATCGACAACAGGTATGGTGATTGACGTTTCATGTGGAGACTCGACGACGACTAGTTAGGTGGATCCCGGCGGAGGGCCTGGACCCGTGTGGTTATGGGGATCGATGTTTTTCTTTTTGTCAATAGGCATTTGATTGTAGTTTGTACTCAGACATGTACCTTCCGCTGATGTATTGTATTTAAGGCAGTAGTATGCCGATTGTATGTGATGTTGTATCCTTGTATCTGTAATGTTGTGATATAATGTTAGAAATCCGGGGCATATGGCTTTGTCATATGTCGCGGTGCGACCTATATGTGCTTTGTCCCCAGATCTGGGTGAAAACACCTAGATCTGGAACAGTACCGCATATCAGGCCTTACAAATTGACAGGATTATGAAGGAACCGCATTGATAACTATGTTGCAAAGAAAGGAAGGGCTCAAAAGCAATGGACAGTACGCCAAGGTAAGTAGAACGAAATCCATCTGCATCTACTACGAATTATCCACCTTGAGATATCTATCCAGAACATCTCGCTGGTATTATGTTGTGAATCCCACCCAAAGTGTAAACTCAGATCAATAGAAAACTGCATTAAAAGAACTTTGCGTAAAGTAAACAATCCTTGCACTCAAGCTAGACATCGTTATTTTATCCCTGGTGGCAACAGCACATCCCCTAGTCTCATGTTTCTGTCACTCAAGCTAGACATCAAGGGGCTGAACCCACAATCAAGCATAACGCTCCCTCTTGGAGTTGCAATAAATCACTTGGCCAAAGTAAAATACGGCAACGGAGAACATGCAAGAATTTACTCAAGAACAAAATATAAAAGAGAAGAACCAAAAATATTACTCATCACAGTCTGAACATAGTCTCATAATCCATCAGATCCCAGCAAACTCAGCATATCAACAGCAGAAAATTACAAAGGTGCCTCGATCATGTGAGGCAGCTCACGAGGTCTCGAAATTGGAAGCACAAAGAAGGGAGAGATAGATCACATAACTACTGGTCACGGACTCATGGTCCAAGGGAAACTACTCACGGTACATACGGGAGGCGTCCATGGCTATGGATGGTCTGCCGGAGGGGGTAGCTTCTCCCGGCAGGGTGCCGGAGCAGCTTCTCCAGGCAACCCCGATCTTGAAACGACGGCGGTGGTACAGAGGCGAGATCGCGAAAGAGGAGTCGATCTTAGGGGTTTCCATCACGGGGGGTAAATATAGGCGAAGGGGGGGTGTCGAGGGGACCCACCAGGCAGCCAGGAGGCCTCCTGGCGCGGCCTAGGGTGGGGCCATGCCAGGGACCCTCCTGGCCTCCTGGTGGTGGCCCCCCTCCGCTCCTTTGGTGTTTCCGGAAGCTTCCGTGACGCTGATTTTTTATCTGATTTTTTCGGATTTTTTGGAGCACTTTTAATGGCCGGAAAACTTGAAATACAAAAACAGCAGAAAAAAGCAACTGGCAGCTGGGTGCACTGGGTTAATAGATTAGTCCAAATATGCTCAAAAGTGTATGAAAGTTCAAGAAAAACATGGCAAAGTCACACAAAACATGCATGGAGCAAGCATAAATTATAGATACGTTTGGGACGTATCACCTTCCTGTTGTTGTCGGAGTCCTACTGGAGACAAACCTTGGTATCTTCACCGAGGGAAATTTGCTGTTGTCTACATATCAACCTTCCACTTTGGGTAACCAACGAGGGGGCGTTAATTCGTACCATTAGCAGCGCCCAACCATCCATCTCCCTAGCCTACAGTGTTTTAATCCTGCTGGTTATTAGTAGTTTACTTTTGTTGTTTTGCTTTCATTGTTGCCACTATCACTATCATATCACCGTTGCTATTAATATTTTGTTGCAAGCAACTATATTTCAGGTGCGGTTGAATTGACAACTCAACTGTTAAAGCTTATAAATATTCTTTGGCTCCCCTTGTGCCGAATCAATAAATTGGGTTATCTTACCCGCGAAGACTATCTTGATCCCCTACAGTTGAGGGTCATCACCATCCTATGACTCATCAGAGAGGTCCCCGCCGGTCTAAAGTCCTATGCGGAAGGGGGTCTTGGGCCGTCGCCCCTCGCTCTCCGGGTTGGTGTGAGGCGGGAGATCCGTACACCACAGGTAACGATCAGTCCCGGACACAATGCTGAATTGGACGTCTTTTAGATCTTTCGAACGAGACCACAACGCGGAGGTCCCACATCGCAATCCCACGTGAAGGTAGTGCGTACAGGCCTTTGCGGCCTCTCAAGTCATCCACCTGAACCATTAGTCATTTTATTATTATCTCGCGGACAACCGTTATCGTTGCCCGACTAGTCAACACAACGCACAACGAACCGCAGCCAGAACTGATGTGCGAGAGATGATAATGGTTTCTCGCCCTTCGTTGGTTACCCCGAGTGGAAGGTGAGATGTAGGATAGCAGCAAATTTCCCCAAATGTACAGGATAGGGTTTGTCTACCATAGGACTCCGAAAGCTACAAGTAGGTGTCAATGGCGCATATGACGCGAACCTGCACACAATACAAATAACTTTCCTCCCAACGAAGTTCAGAGAGGTTGTCAATCTCTCCGGCCTTGTTGTTTACAAAGGATAAAACGCAAGGGATAAAGGATAATGATAATTAAAACTGGAAAGTAAAAGCAGGAAATAAATTGAGCGTGTAAACAATGATGAGAATATTGACCGAGGTCCCATGATGTTCACTAGTGATGTCTCTCTCCCAAAAGACAATAAAATTGCTACGCGAGGTAAAAAAATCACAACTGGGCAATTGACAGGATTAAAAACACACCTCAATGCTAACTATGCTACAAAGAAAGGAAGAGGATCAAAAACATGGGCAGTACGCCAAAATAAGTAGACCGAAATCCAACTGCATCTACTACTAATCATCCACCTTGAGATATCTATCTAGAACATCTCGCTGGTATTAAGTTGCGAGCCCCACCCAAAGTGTAAACCCAAAACAACAGACAATTGCATTAAAATAAATTTGCGTAAAGTAAACAATCCTTGCAACCGTGGTTACAAGCACCGATGTTTCCCCCTTTTGGCAACAGCACATCCCATAGACTCATGTTTTTATCACTCAAGCTAGTCATCAAGGGCCATGAACCCACAATCGAGCATAACGTTCCCTCTTGGAGTCACTACCTACTACTTGGCCAAAGCAATAAACAGCAACGGAGAATATGCAAGAATTACTAAGGAACAAAAATATAAAAGATAAGAACCAAATATATTACTCTTTCGCAAACTGAACATAGTCTCATAATCCATCAGATCCCGGCAAACTCAGCATAGCAATAGCAGAAAAATTACATATGTGCCTTGATCATGTAGGGCAGCTCACAAGGTCTAACCCATGAAGAACAAAGAGGGGAGGAGAACATCCATAGCTACTGATCATGGACCCATGGTCCAAGGTATACTACTCACGGATCATCCGGGAAGCATCCGTGCTGGAGGAGAAGCTCCCGGAGGTCAATCCTTCCTCTGGCAGGGTGCCGGGAAGAGGTCTGCTGGCCCTCCCGATCTTCGAAGCGCGGCGGCGCCGGAACAGAGGCGAGATCGTGAAAAAGGGTTATGTCTTCCGAGGTTTCCCGTCACAGAGTATATATAGGCGAAATGGGGCAGCTAGGGGGGGCACCAGGTGTCCAGGCGGCCCCCTGGTGTGACCCCACCCTAGGGCGTGCCGGTAGGGCGCCTGGGGACCTGGTGGTGGCCCTCTGGCCCCACTTTGGTGATTCCGGAAGCTTCCAGTATGCTAATTTTTTATAGTACTTTTCCGGAATTTTTGGAGCATTTCTAATACGGGGGAAACCTGAAATAGAAAAATAGAACAAAACAGGAACTGGCACTAGGTGCACTGAGTTAATAGGTTAGTCCAAATATGATCAAAAGTTTATGAAAGTGTATATAAAACATAGCAATATCACACAAAACATGCATGGAGCAACCAGAAAATATAGATACGTTTGGGACTTATCAACATCCCCAAGCATAATTTCTTCTCGTCCTCGGGTAGGTAAATGATAACAAGCATAATTTCTATTGTGACATGCTAACAACCATATAAGAAATTTTAAGTAAAGCAATCAAGGTATGTAATTCAATTCAAGTCATAACAGGCAAGAGTCTATATTAGCATTCAAACAAGCAACATAAGAACATAAAGATGCAAGAGCTCTTGCTGTCCGTGACTCAAATGTCTCCAGATGGTGTTTGCGTGCAAGAAGTGGGATATGGGAATACGAGAAAAAATAAGTATTTGTTGAGAACTCAATCTAATAAAGTTTCACACTTAGTCTTCTTTGGAATCTTATCTTGACTCGTCCCCAGACCACTAGCCAGGTACAAGTCAATTTGATCCACTCCCTTTCGATATTTTGAGCACTCATACAATGGATGAGCATAAGCATGAGAGTTGACACTTAGGATGGCAAAGAGAGAGATATGGTGGAGGAGGAAGACAAAAACTGTGTGAAAGGATCACATCAATGAGGAAGATCATAGGCGAGAGAAGGCCAAATGATAGATATTATGTGAGGAGTAGGGATTGCCATGCAACGGATGCACATATGTGCTAAGAAAAGCTCTCCAATGGAACAAGTGGGGGTGCGTCCAACTTGCTCGCTCAAGAAGATCTGGAGCTCGTTTGAGGAGGGTCATCCTTGGAATATGCAAGCCAAGTTCTATAGTGTGAAGGTCCCCACATAGCTATATGCATGAATGATCATCTCTATGGAGTACAAGGATAAGAACATAAGAACATAAAGGTGTAAGAGCTCTTGTTGTACGTGACTCGACTTTCTCCGGATTGTGTTTGCGTGCAAGAAGTGGGAGATGGGAATACAAGAAAAACTATGTATTTGTTGAGAACTCAATCTACTAAAGTTTCACACTTATTATTCTTTGGAATATTATCTTGAATCGTCCCCAAACCACTAGCCAGGTACAAGTCAATTTGATCCACTCCCGTTCGATATTTTGAGCACTCATGCAATGGATGAGCGTAAGCACGAGAGTTGACACTTAGGATGGCAAAGAGAGAGATATGGTGGAGGAGGAAGACAAAAAAGGGTGTGCAAGGCTCACATCAATGATGACAATCATAGGCGACAGAAGCCAAAAGATAGATATGATGTGAGGAGTAGGGATTGCCATGCAACGGATGCACATACGAGCTAAGAAAAGCTCTCCAATGGAACTAGTGGAGGTGCATCCAACTTGCTCGCTCAAGAAGACCTAGAGCTCGTTTGAGGAGGTTCATCATTGGAATATACAAGCCAAGTTCTATAGTGTGAAGGTCCCCACATAGCTATATGCATATATGATCATCTCTATGGAGTACAAGATATAGAGGGAGTACGAGTGTGGATCTTTCAAAAGGAATAGTAGTGTTGCCCCCTTCTCTCTTTTTATTTGTTTTTCTGTGTTTTTCTATTTTTTGTATTTTTGGTGGCCTCAATGGCTCTTTTTGTGTAACTCTCATTTATCCTATTTGGGATCTTTTAAATTAGTCCTCTTTGGGATCTTTTCCTCACTTAAGGGAAACTCTCTATTTTAGAAAAAGTATAGAAGATTTTCACACTTTACAAGGTACTAAACATAAAGAAGATGTAGGTATCATGATGTATGAAAATGTATGCCTCTGCCAATGTAGCAGGAACATGTATGACATGAATATCAAGTCATCAAGAGGTGGATGTTGCATGGCAATTGATACGTCCTAAACGTATCCATAATTTCTGCTCGTTCCATGCATGTTTTGTGTGATATTGCTATGTTCTAGATACACTTTCATACACTTTTGATCATATTTGGGCTAACCTACTAAATCAGTGCACCCCAGTGCCAGATCATGTTTTCTGTTGTTTTTCTATTTCAGTTTTCCCCATATAAAAAGTTCTCCAAAAATCTGGGAAAATCGGATAAAAAAATCAGCGTGCCGGAAGCTTCCAGAGCCTCGAAGGAGGGCCAGGGGGCCACCACCAGGTGCCCAGGCAGCCACCTGGCGCGGCCAGGGGCTTGGCCGCGCCAGGGGGCGCTTGGACCCCTGGTGGCCCCCCTGGCTGCCCCCCTTTTCCTATTTAATCTCCGTCACGGGAAACCTCCGAAGATAGAACCCTATTTCGCAAACTCGCCTCTGTTCCGCCACCGCCGCGCTTCCAAGATCGGGAGCACCGTCAGGACCCTTCCTGGCACACTGCCGGAGGGAGGATCGACATCCGGGAGCTTCTCCTCCACCATGGATGCTTCTCGGATGTGCCGTGAGTAGTCTACCTTGGACCATAGGTCCGTGATCAGTATCTATGTGATGTTCTCCTCCCATCTTTGTTCTTCATGGTTTAGACCTCGTGAGCTGTCCTACATGATCGAGGCACATATGTAATTATTATGTTGTTGCTATGCTGAGTTTGATGGGATTTGATGGATTATGAGATTATGTTCAGATTGTGATAGAGTAATATATTTGGTTATTATCTCTTATATTTTTGTTCCTAAGTAACTCTTGCATGTTCTCCGTTGCTGTTTATTGCTTTGGCCAAGTAGTAGCTAGTGACTCCAAGAGGGAACGTTATGCTCGATTGTGGGTACATGCCCCTGATGACACGCTTGAGTGACAGAAACATGAGTCTATGGGATGTGATGTGGCCATAAGGGGGAAAACAACGGTGATTGTAACCGTGGTTTCAAGGATTGTTTACTTTATGCAAAGTTATTTTTAATGCAGTTGTCTGTTGCTTTGGGTTTACACTTTGGGTGGGGTCGCAACTTAATACCAGTGAGATGTTCTGGATAGATATCTCAAGGTGGATGATTAGTAGTAGATGCAGATGGATTTCGGTTTACTTATTTTGGCGTACTGACCATGCTTATGAGCTTCTTCCTTTCTTTTGTATCATAATTAGCATTGGGGAACGTTTATAATCCTGTCAATTTCCCATCTATAATTTGTTTACCTCGCATAGCAGTTTTATCGTCTTTTGGAGAGAGACATCACTAGTGAACATCAAGGGACCCCGGTCCATATTCTCATCATTTTTTACAACCTTATTTCCCTTTCAGTATTTACTTTCAGTTGCTATCATTATCATTATCCCTTGTGTTTTTGATCCTTTGTAAACAACAAGACCGGAGAGATTGAAAACCTCTCGGAACTTCGTTGGGAGCAAAGTTATTTGTGTCGTGTGCAGGTCCAGGAGAAGCAAGTGATTATCATAAACGGAGCGTGATACGGTGAGGAAGATAGTTCTCTCACTTCTCGTTGGTTACCCCAAGTGGAAGGTGAGATGTAGGGTAGCAACAAATTTCCCCTATGTAGATGATAGGGTTTGTCTCCTGTAGGACTCGCAGAAATACAAGAAGGTGGTTCGACAAGTGATGCGCCGTCTGAAAAGAATCACTTGCTTCTCCTAGACCTACACACACAGCAAATAACTTTGCTCCCAATGAGTACAGAGGAGTTGTCAATTCCTCTGGCCTTGCTGTTTACAAAGGATCAACGCAAGAGATAATAATAGTAATAACGGAAAGTAAAGACTGAAAGTAAATTGAGGGTGTAAACAATGGTGGAGATATGGACCGGGATCCCGTGACGTTCACTAGTGATGTCTCTCTCCCAAAAGACGATGAAAGTGTTAGCGAGGTAAAAAAATCACAGCTGGGCAATTGACAAGATTATAAACGCACCGCAATGCTAACTATGCTACAAAAGAAAGGAAGAGGCTCAAAAGCAATGGGCAGTCCACCAAGCTAAGTAGACCAAAATCAATCTGCGTCTACTACGAATCATCCACCTTGAGATATCTATCCAGAACATCTCGCTGGTATGAAGTTGCGAATCCCACCCAAAGTGTAAACTCAAAGCAAAAGACAACTGCATTAAAACAACTATGCGTAAAGTAAACAATCCTTGCACCCGCAAGTACAAGCACCATTGTTTTATCCCTGGTGGCAACAACACATCCCCTAGTCTCATGTTTCTGTCACTCAAGCTAGGCATCGGGGGGATGAACCCAAATGACTTGGCCAAAGCAAAATACGGCACGGAGAACATGCAAGAATTAACTAAAGAACACAAATATAAAAGAGAACCAAATATATTACTCATCACAATCTGAACATAGTCTCATAATCCATCAGATCCCAGCAAACTCAGCATAGCAACACATAAAATTACAACAGTGCCTCGATCATGTGAGGAAGCTCACAAGGTCTCAAAAGTGGAAGCAGAAAGAGGGGAGGAGAACATCACATAGCTACTGGTCATGGACCCATGATCCAAGAGGGACTACTCACAAGACATCCGGGAGGCGTCCATGGTGATTGATGGTCTCCTGGAGGGGACTCCTCCTTCCGGCAGGGTGCCGAGGCAGCTTCTCCTGGCAGCCCCGATCTTGAAATGGCGGGGGCGGTGGTACAGAGAGGAGAACGGGAATAGTAGATCGATATTAGGGGTTTCCTCCGCGGGGGCTAAATATAGGCCAAAGGGGCACCGAGAGGGCCACAGGGCAGCCAGGAGGCCTCCTGGCGCGCCCTAGGGTGGGGCCGCACCAGGGACCCTCCCGGGGCCCTGGTGGGTCCACGCCCTTCCATCTTTGGTTCTTCGGGAAGCTTCCGGGACGCTGATTTTTTATATAATTTTTCCAGAATTTCTTACGCAATTTTAATGACCGGAAAACCCAAAATACAAAAACAGCAGAAAACAGGAACTGGCAACTGGGTTCACTGAGTTAATAGGTTAGTCCAAATATGATCAAAAGTGTATGAAAGTTCAAGCAAAACATGGCAAAGTCACACAAATCATGCATGGAGCAAGCAGAAATTATAGATACGTTTGGGACGTATCAACATCCCCAAGCTTAATTCCTTCTCGTCCTCGAGTAGGGAAATGATAACAAGCATAATTTCTATGGCGACATGCCACACAACCATATAAGGACTTTTAAGTAAAGCAATTAAAGCATGCAATTCGATTGAAGTCTTAACAAGCAAGAGTCTATATTAGCATTGACACAAGCAATAAAAGAACAAAGGGTGCAAGAGCTATCGCTGTCCGTGACTCGAATGTCGAGTAGATGGTGTTTGCGTGGAAGTGATGGCGGAGAAGTTAATAGGTTTAGTTGGGATTGCCTCGCCCGTTAACCGCGCCAATAAACGATTCTTGATAACCCACAAGTCTAGGGGATCAATTGTATCTTTTCGGTAAATAAGAGTATCGATCCCACGAGGAGCAGAAGGTGTTGATAAGTGACACTGGATAAGGAAAGGGCTGCAAACACTCAAGGGTAAATATTTAGGGGTTTTTGGTTTAAGTAACAGAAAAGTAAAAGACAAGCAAAGTAAACAAGGTAACTGAGGAGTAGCAAGTGGCCCTATCCTTTTACAAGGATAAGCCTAGGAACTGAACTTATAAAAGCTAAAGCGTTCTCGAGAAAACACGGGAGAGATAGTCAAGTCACTTTCACCATACTCTGCCAAGTAATATGTATCGTGTTGATAAGTGTTGGTGGGTGGATCAATGCTAGTACACCTTCTAGACTAAGATAAGTGTACTCTTACGATTACACACCTTGCAAGCATCCGCAAATACAAGGTAATAATTAAGGCATAAGCCTAACCACAACATTACGATCAAGGATCCATAACTCCCTTGTGCGAAAGTCTGCGAACTGGGGTTCAGGTTTCTGTCACTCTGGCAACCCACCATAAGCATCCTTTATGCACAATGTATTACTCTAAGCCCATGAAAGGTGAAGTGTTATGTGTTCGACTCACATAACACCACTAGAGAAATAACAACACAACTTAAGTATCAAACAACACATAATACTTCAACATAGTATGACTACTAACAACTATACTTCTCCCATGTTCTCAAGAACTAAAGTAACTACTCACAAGACATAAAAGAGATCATGATCAGAGGTGATAGATGGGTGGTAAAAAATCTGGACACAATGATATTTCTCCAACAAAACTCAATATCATTCACCACAAAGTAGTAATCAACACTAGCAGAGTAGAGAGGATAGATAGTATGGATTACAACACAAGTTGCAATTGTGAGATGAGATGGGATGCAGATGGAGATGGTGCTGATGTTGGGGATGATGTTGATGATGATCTCGATGATGCCCGTGACGATGATGATGATGATGGCGATGATCTCCCCTTCTGGGAGGTGATCTCCCCGGCGGAATCTGCCCGCCGGAGATGGCATTTCTCCTCTGTAGGTTTCCGCCCCGTGGCGGCGGCAAAACACGGAAACTACTCTCATTTTAGGGTTTTCACCCCAGGGGGGTTATATAGGAGAAATGGGGCACCGAGGGGGGCCACCAGGCATCCAGGAGGGTGCCTGGCGCGGCCAGGAGGGGGGGCGCGCCAGGCACTCTTCTGGCTGCCTGGTGGGTCCCCTCACCTCCTCCTTCGGTGATTCCCAGTCAATCTTCATAAAAATGATCCCCATAGAATTTCATCGCATTTGGACTTGATCTGATTCAGCAACTTGGTATCCACTTTTTACCGTTGAATCCTGGTTCTGCTGCTTCGGCACCGGAAAGTTGTAAACTGTGTAAAATAAGCCAAAACAACATAAGAACAATACTTTAAAGTGGAATATATCAATGAATAAGGTGAAATCACAATATAAAATACTGATGCTTTTTGGACGTATCAACTCCCCCAAGATTAGACCTCGCTTGTCCTCAAGCGATTGCTGAGCTCGGTAAACCTGTCCACAAGTTTAGAGAGTGAAGTGTCGATAAAATAATACGAACAAGAAGCATCAAGATTTCTCACCAAACTTAAACATCCTCAACAGCAACCTCAATTCATAAGGTCCTTATGAGAAAGTAGAAACAATTATAACAAAGTAGGACCTGGAAAACTCATCAAATCATGACAAACATAGCCTTGGTCAAGGAACAACTAATAACTTTTACTTTTGCTCTTTCACTTATAATGGAACAGTTGAAGCTTTTGAAAGAACATGCTATTAGTCAAGAAGTGCACATGTCAACACAAAGGAAGATGTTTACTAAGCATAAGCTTTTGCAAACAACTCACTTATCAAAAGATAATGTCAACAAAGATGTAACATGCTAGATTTCAATGCAACTTTAGATGCAAGCATCTTTATCAACATCAAGTGTTTGTTCTCTCTCTGGAAAGGAAGGAAGTAGGAAGGACTGACTCTGTCGGGACCCGGGGTTAGCGTATGCAAGTACAGCTAAGACATAGTCATATGGAGAGCCGAGAACCGTACCCACTTGTCTAAGAAGACAAGGCCAAGCACAGAACGTTCTCGGAAAGCATCGTACGTGAGGGGCATCCCATCCAGGCCGGATGATCAACTGAGATGGGTCCTCATCGTCCGCACACAAGTCTAATAATATGGGTGGTGAACTCCCATATTCAAAGACAAGTCGCCTCAACCATACTATCGACTATCTCATAACTCTTACATAGACTTACTCCAGCCCGATCACTTAGTCGGGGTCTAGGGCGGGCTCGATCATACCACAAAGTGTGCACGAGACGGAGTCTCGAACAATCGCATCGCGATGCCCCAAGCTGCGCACATCTAAGGGCCACTTGGTGTATGAAAGACTGCCAGCCATAACACAACTAAGGTCCCGAAAACCCATACAAAGACATGCATATTATAAACATACACGCATCACACATGCCTTGTATGAACAGCAGGTACCATTGCAATTCTCTACAAAGTGTACAATTTTATTGATAACTCTTATAGAGTGCAAACAGAGATCACAAACATGTGATCGAACATTACAACACAAACGGAAGCAAATTATGTCTGAGTACAGACAAGTTTAACAAATGGCTTAAGAAGCCTTATTTAAACAAATGCCCTCCACGAGGGAACCAGTCGTCTGACTGGGACTAGACTAGTTGGTCTTCAGTCGTCCAGCTCGATGAAGAAGCCACCTTCGGGGTCAGTGGCATCATCTAAAACATAGATTAAGAAAACGTGAGTACAAAGTCGTACTCAGCAAGACTTACATAGGAGCTATACTACTCATGCACATGTATCAAGGTAAAGGGGGTGGGGTTCACTTGCAGAAGTGCCAGCTTTGACTTGGCTAATCCTGAACTACGAGTACCAGACTTTGAGGTAAGAAGCGTACACGAGTCCACTACATTCTCCAACCAATTACACCACTATGGTGCCTTCCTCGACTTCCCCACGAGAAAGCACGACATAGCACTCACACTTATCTTGGTGTGTTTTAGAATTATCCAGTTCAAGTGGTCTAATAATCAAGCTAAGCTTTCCAAGCAGTCCATAACCGCGGACGCGGCTATTCGAATAGTTTTGTTAACCCTGCAGGGGTGTACCGCTACACACACATGATCATCATTTACCGCCTTTGATCTCGACACCATTCAAGGGGTGCCAGCGAGGATGCTCACCACAACTGTTACCTCATAGCCGATCTAGTCCGAGAAAGCCGCCTACTTGGGTTGGTTACCACTATCGTGAACCCGGCCGGTTTACCGAAGTGGACCCAAGTGATGTGTGCGTGGTGCATAAGCCGGTCTCGGATGAGCCGTTCTCTCACTTAGCAGCCAGGCCACAGACCTACCAGAACTCCGAACTATTGCGACATCTGGACATCGAAAGGGATGAGTTAGTAAGTTGAGAGGGGTCAGTGAGCCCAATGTGTGGTTGTACTCTTCATCTTGGATCACCACACAAGAACTCATACTAGGGCGGTGTTCAACGAGACAACCCACCGTGTACTCCTACACAGCCTCTCATCGTTCACCTTGTATTAGGGTTGATTCACCAACACTTTTCTACCATCATCAACATGATCATTCCCATCCCGACTCACATCACAGTAACAACATGGTATCATACTAAGCATGCAATAAGCGATAACATTGCAGGGGCCACATGATATCAAACAACTCCTACATTTGCTAGGATTGTGGTTTGCTTACTACTGTGACAAAATGATAGGTCATGCAAAGGAATGGGTTCATCTATGCGGTAGAAACGTAGCATGGTGATCATCCTAAACAATGCATAAGCGAGACACGAGAGGGAAGTGGGATTTTATCGACATGATCAATGGGGGTTTGCTTGCCTTGCTGACGAGGTTCGGGTTCTGGGTCTTCAACGAAGGGGGCAGCCTCCTGCTCCGGTTCCACCTCTACTCGACAAACAACAAGCAAAGTAGCAAAGTAAATACAATGCACAAACACATGATGGAAGTTTGAATCTTGATGTACATGATTTGATGTGTGAAGCAATTCCATTTAAATGGAGTATATTGCAAATTGAATTGCAAATTCAAACTCCACATTTGAATTCAAAATAACCAAGTTGCATGTGACATTGCTTGATCATTTTGAATCATCTTCAAATGTGTATGACATGCCTCTGATGTGTGGCTGAATTGTAGCATAATTCCAAGGTCCAAGTTGCAATAGCATTTGATTTCAATTTGAATTAAATTCAAATAAACCAAATGACATATGCTACTGGTCCCAATTTAAATTCAACTCAAACATAGTTGAAAGTTGCATATTTGGAAAGATAATTTTCTCCTGATCATTTTTCATATATTATTTGTCCAAATTGGAGTTAATATGAATTTTCTATGAATTTCCAAAGTTTGGGGTATTTTATGGAATTTCTGGAATTTCTTTAATTCAAATAATCTCTGGAAATTCATTTAAATGATTTATTGCGCCAGGCTGACGTCAGGGTGGGGGGGCTGACAAGGGGGTCCCACCTGTCAGTGGCTGGATTTAATTAAACCGTGGGGTTAATTAATCCAGTGGCTTAATTAAGCCACTGGGCCCACTGGTCAGTGACCCAGGGGGTCATTAGGCGAGTGATTAAGGGAGGGGGTTTGGGCTAACACGCCGGCGGCTAAACGCCGGCGACTGGACCGCGGCGGCGCTTCACGGGGAGGGCGAATCCGTCGACGATTTGTAGCACCGAGACCATCAACTTGAAGCCCTCACTCGCGCGCGTCGAATGGGACCGAAACCAAGCGCTGGGGTGCACCGTACGCTCGCCGGCGTCAAGCTTTGCGGCGACCTAGCTACGGCCGTGATCGAGATTTTGTTCCAGGGCACGGATCGAGGCGGGGCTAGGCTGGTTCGACGAGGAGGAGCACGGGGAACATGATGGACATCATGGCGGGCTCGATGGCGTAGCGGTTGAACGTCTCCATGGATCCCGGCGGCGAGGAGCTTCGGCTCTCATGGTGGCCAAGGCTAGAGGGAGTAATCGAAGGGGGAAAGTGAGGGATTTTGAACCCGAGCTCACCAGGAACTCAGTAGAGGTGGTGGCGAAGGCTGGGGTGGTTCAACGGCGACGGAAATGACGAAGTCCTTCACGGTGGCCGGCGGCGACTTGGTGGCGATGGCGGAGTCTCCGAGGCTTCCTGGCTCGATTCACCGCACGGGAAGACGAAGACGACGTCTGCGGTTCTTCTGGACAGCTCGAGGCGTCGCGAGGAGCACGGTGGCCACGCGGGCGCTCGACGGCGCTCCAGCGTTCTTCTCGGGCGACGACGAATCGGGCGATAGACGAAGGGGAAGACGACGAGGAGGGAGGGGAATGAACTGGGGCGGCTCCAGGATGCGTCCAGACGACGAGATGAGGCCTGGGGAGGCCTGGAAGCTTGAAGGCGTCACGGTGGCGACCACAGCGTCGGCGCCTCGCCACCGAGCTGCTTGGCAGCGCGGGGTAGAAGACGACAAGGGGGGTTCGCGGGCTGGGCCGGCTAGGTGGGCTGCGGGGAGCTAGTTGGGCTGCTTCCAGGTAAGTTCTTTTTCCCTTTTTCTCTCTATTTTCTTTTCTGCTATTTGTTTTGCTTAGCTAAAATAAATAGCTAGGCATTTTATTAAATGCTGAAAAATTTTATGTGGCCTCATAATAATATAGACTAGCCACTCATAAAGTTTCAACATTTTTAAAATTCAAATAATTTGAATCTTAACTCAAATAGGGTTATTTGATTAATTCCAAGGCACTGTTTGAATATTTGAAAAATCCATGAGTATGGGATGGGTCCCACATCACTTGATATGTGATCACACTCATTTATAAGACTTTTCAAAAATCTAACATGAAATTTTGGAGAAGATTTTATCTGTCCTTTTGAATTAATTCATCTGGGGGGTTTCCTTCTCCCATTTTCTTTTGATGTTGATTTCAAAGATTCCTTTTGAAAATTTTGACATGATGCAAGGTTACTTTGATCCTAGAACATTACCTAACAGAGGGTTCTGACAGACTCAGCACAAAATAAAGATAAACCCCGTGCAAAAGGGTAAGCAGGGAAAACTTATGTGCCATCTCTAGATCAAACAGAATAAAAACAAACTTTTGGAAGGTGCATGATCCGTCAACGACTGTTGATAGGTAAATCACTCACTTTATGATTTGGACAAGTTTCGAGGAACGGCTCCCATGTGGGGACGATCACATCCCCTTGGATTCCTTTGTTTATCACTCTTAAAAGGGCGAAGGAACTTGTGTGTTAGTATTTATCTTATACGAGCTGGGAACTCATGCCAGTCCCTTCTCGTATTAGGGGTTTGCATATTACATGCAATCCCAAGATAAAACTTGTCCAAATTAAGAAGATCATGGGTCACCCACCACTTCCTCATGAGCTGAATCAGCGGCACAAAACAGAAGATTTTGAACATCTAAAGATATCACACAAATTATATACTTTAGGAGTGGTAGTGGAATACCACAAGTAGGAAGGTATGGTGGACTCAAGTGGAAGAAGTTGGTTTCAAGGTATGGAGGTACAAGCAGAATTCCGCTTAGTACAGAGTTTTGGCTAGCAAGGCTTTGAGAGAGCAGACAATTGATGAAAACTTAGATGCAAGCAATAGAAAGCATAAACATTAAAACTAGCATGAAACATCAAGTTGTCTTCCTTGTGAACATAACACTTCAAGCATAATAACACAGAGGTTTTGGCTATGTCGCTACTTTGAGAAAAACATGCTTGTTGTTATGACCAAAGCTATACTTACCAAGATTAAATAAAGTTTTCGAAGCCATACCTGATATAAGGTCAATACTCCTCATAAGAATCAGCTCATAATGTCGATTGCGTGAAGATAATACCAAGTGCAGCGAAGAAAACCAATAGACTTCTCATTAATATTCCGTCATAGACGACTCCACACTCACGGATACAAAGCTCTCCATAAAAGGAGTGATAGACCTCAAAGCAACACCTATTTCATAAAGTAACCTCCCTAGACATGATATGACTCTACTTGACTCCTAAAGACAAAGATAAACATAAAGATACCGGGCACTCCCCCAAGCTTGGAACAAGCTAAGGGGGTGCCATTACCCGAGTAGATTTACTCCTCATTCTTGTTGTGGTTGTTTCTTCAGATCCCGGATGACACGGCGAAGGGTTTGGTTCTCCAACTCCAAGACTTCCACTTGTATTTTTAGTACACGGAAATCTTCAATGAGTTGGTTAGTGATGCGATAGGCCTCGGAGATCGTGGAAAGCATTCGTTGATCTTCAAGTGAGGTGGAGGGCCCTGAAAGGTCAAGAGAAAGATCATACTGAGGTTGGACAGATCCCACCATGATGGGATTGCTTGGATCTCCTTGTTGTTGGGCAGTGATAGTCTTGACTTCCTCTCTCACGGAGCGCTCCATCTCAGCTCGTCTTGCGACAATTTCTTCTTCGGTAGCCCAATCAACGTGCTTCCCTTGATTAAGATCCTTCTGAACTTGACGTAGACGCTGTCCCAGGAAGTCCTCTCTGCTCCAGCCACAAGAAGACATCTCTAGCAACAGCTTTTCGCCCTGGCAGAAACAGACCGAGAAAGAAAACAAGCGAAATCGAGAGATACGGTGCCGTAACGATCCGGGCAAATATATAGCAAAAATTTCCGCAACAGAAGGAAGGTTTCAAGCCTAGGTGGAGTCGAAGACGGAGTCCAGGGCAGCCAGGAGGGTACCCGGCGCGGCCAGGAGTGGGGCCGCGGCAGGGGGCCTCCTGACCTCCCTGGAGCTCCTCTCCGGCTCCACTCGGGCTTGGAATTTTCCTAATTTCGCAGAAACTCTGAAAAGTTAACTTTTATTGACGTTCGCGGTGTTTTCTTACCATAATTCATACCTTTTCTAATTCTGCTCCTGCCGGAGTCTGAAACTGGGCTGCAACATGTTCTTCATGAGTACTTGTATATATCATGTTTGCATCCACATTGATTGGATCACCTGCCATATAATGTTTGAGTCTTTGTCCATTCACAACTTGAGGTTTGGTGCCTTCGAAATTATTGATCTTGATTGCACCCGACCGATATACTTCTTCAATATGAAAAGGTCCTTCCAATCTGTAAAGTAGTTTACCTGGAGAAAACCTGAAACGAGATCTAAACAACAAAACTTTATCACCAATATTAAATTCACGTTTCAGAATTATTTTATCGTGCCACTTCTTTACCTTTTCCTTGAACATTTTAGCGCTCTCGTAAGCCTCACTTCTCCACTCATCTAGATAAGTCAAGTTCATGAGACGCTTTTCACCAGCTAACTTTGGGTCAGCATTCAGCTCTCTGACAACCCAGAAAGCTTTATTCTCTAACTCTAATGGTAAATGGCAAGCCTTGCCATAGACCATCTTATACGGTGACATGCCCATGGGGTTTTTGTAAGCAGTTCTATACGCCCACAAAGCATCTCCTAACTTCTTTGACCAGTCCTTTCTAGAACTGTTTACTATTTTCTGCAAGATCAACTTGATCTCCCTATTGGTGAGCTCAACTTGCCCCCTAGTTTGAGGGTGGTACGGTGATGCAATCCAATAATTGACATCGTACTTGGCTAGAGCTTTCCTAAAAGCTCCATGCGTGAAGTGTGACCCACCATTTGTCATGAGGTACCTTGGTACTCCAAACCTAGGAAAAATTACATCTTTGAGCATTTTCAAAGATGTCTTCTGATCAGCACTCTCAGTGGGGATTGCTTCAACCCACTTGGTTACATAATCGACAGCAACTAAGATGTGTGTGTACTTGTGTGAAGGAGGAAAAGGACCCATAAAATCAAAACCCCAGCAGTCGAAAGGTTCGATCACTAGTGAGTAATTCATAGGCATCTCATTTCTCCTGCTAATGTTACCAACTCTCTGACACTTATCACAAGATAGAACGTACCTTTGGGCATCCTTAAAGAGAGTAGGCCAATAAAAACCTGATTGTAAAACTTTATGTGCGGTCCTTTCACCGGCATGATGTCCTCCACAGGGACTATCGTGACATTGTCCAAGAATGTCCTGCTTCTCGTGCTCCGGTATACACCTTCTTACGATCCCGTCCACACCTTCTTTATAAAGATGTGGATCATCCCAAAAGTAGTGCTTCAAACCCGTGAAGAATTTCTTCCTCTGCTGAAATGTGAAACCTGGAGGCAAAAACTTTGCAACGATAAAATTAGCATAATCTGCAAACCAAGGGTCGGAATGAGATTGTACTTTTACAACAGCAAGATGTTCATCTGGGAAACTGTCGTTGACTGGAATAGGATCGTGCGGGATATCTTCCATCCTTGAAAGATTATCCGCCACCGAATTGTCTTCTCCTTTTCTATCGACAATCTGCAAATCAAATTCTTGAAGAAGGAGTACCCACCTAATGAGTCTTGGTTTGGCATCCTTTTTTTGCATAAGATACTTAATGACAGCATGGTCAGTATGAATAATAACTTTAGAATCAACAATATACTGCCTAAACTTATCACAAGAAAACACCACTACCAAGAATTCCTTCTCGGTAGTAGCATAATTCTTTTGAGCACTATCAATTGTTTTGCTAGCATAGTGGATGACATTCAACTTCTTGTCAACCCTTTGTCCTAAAACAGCTCCAACAGCAAAATCACTAGCGTCACACATAATTTCAAAGGGCAAATTCCAGTCAGGTGGTTGTACTATAGGAGCGGTTATCAAGGCTTTCTTAAGAACTTCGAAAGCTTCCTTACAATCTTCATCGAATACAAAAGGAGCATCCTTCTGGAGAAGATTAGTAAGGGATCTCGAGATCTTAGAAAAGTCCTTGATAAATCTTCTATAGAAACCAGCATGACCTAGAAAACTACGAATACCTTTAACGTCCATTGGATAAGGCATCCTTTCAATAGCTTCAATTTTTTCCTTGTCCACCTCAATTCCCCTTTCGGAAATCTTGTGTCCAAGAACTATCCCTTCGTTAACCATGAAATGGCACTTCTCCCTATTGAGCACCAAATTTGTTTCTTCACATCTCTGCAAAACTTTATTAACATTGTGGAGACAGTGGTCAAAGGAGTTTCCATAGACGGAAAAGTCGTCCATGAAAACTTCTACAATCTCCTCACAGAAACCATGAAATATTGCAGACATACACCTCTGAAAAGTAGCAGGTGCATTACACAAAACAAAAGGCATACGCCTATAAGCATAAGTACCGTCAGGACACGTGAAAGTGGTCTTCTCTTGATCCGCGGTGTTGACGTGAATCTGGGAGAAGCCAGAGTACCCATCAAGATAGCAGAAGTGGGTGTTTTTAGACAACCGCTCGAGCATCTGATCAATAAAGGCAAAGGATAGTGGTCCTTCCGGGTGGCCTTGTTTAACTTCCTGAAATCAATACACATTCTATATCCAATAATAGTCCTTTGAGGTATTAGTTCATTTTTATCATTAGGAACAACAGTCATACCTCCTTTTTTAGGAACACAATGAACGGGACTTACCCACTTACTATCAGCTATAGGATAGATGATACCTGCGGCTAGATGTTTGAGAACCTCCGTCCTAACCACGTCCTTCATCTTTGGGTTCAACCGTCGTTGATGATCAACAACCGGTTTAGCATCGGGCTCGAGATTGATAGTATGTTGGCAAATGGATGGACTAATACCCTTGAGATCATCAAGAGTATAGCCAATAGCACCTCGGTGTCTGCGGAGTCTCCAATAATCGCTCTTCTTCATACCCTGACAGGTTAGAATTGATAATAACAGGATATACTTTCTGTTTATCTAAATAAGCATACTTGAGCGTATCGGGTAGTGGTTTTAGGTCAAACACCGGGTCTTCTTTTGGTTGCGAGAGGATTCCTAAAGGTTCAACCGGGAGGTTGTGCTTCAGGATGGGAGCTAGTCTTAAAAATATGTCTTCTAGTTCATCCCTCTCCTGCATATGTATATCATTCTCGTGGTCCTCCATAAATTGCTGCAAGGTGTCATTAGGAGGAATAGCAATGGAAGCAATTTCTTCAATAATTTTGTCATTACTTGACAGGTCAGGACCACGAGGCTGCTTAGAAAACTTAGAAAAATTAAATTCATACGGCTCACCGTTGAATTCAAGAGAAACTTTACCTTTCTTGGAATCTATTATAGCTCCGCAAGTGCTAAGGAAGGGCCTACCAAAGATAATAGGGCAAAAACTATCTTGCACTGAACCAAGTACAAGAAAGTCTGTAGGATATTTTACCTTCCTGCAGAGTACTTCAACATCTCTTACAATCCCAACTGGATAGATTGTTTGTTTATTTGCAAGATGGATAGTGACATCTATATCCTCAATCTCACACGGCTGAATCTCGTGCATGATCTCTTGATAAAGTGTGAAGGGAATAGCGCTGACGCTAGATCCAAAATCACATAGCCCATAGTAATTATGATCTCTTATTTTGACAGATACAACCAGTGTACCTGAAATTGGGCCTTTGTTCCTGGCTGTGACAATGTTAGTGGCAACAACACAAAAACTAATAGTGGATTCTTCGATATCACTGGTTACCAGATCCTTGACCATTGCAACTTGAGGTTGGACCTTGATCATGTCCTCAGGTTCGTCAGTGTTCCTTCTATTCTTGTTTAGAATACTTGTAAAAAAAGAGTGCTCCTTTATCCTGGAGGGATAAGGAGGCTGTTCATACACAACTGCAGGTAAAACAGGATCAGTAACATTAATCTCAATTGGTGAATCCTTGAAAGGTTTATGATGTTGACTCTCCTTCTTCCTGGAAGAATCAATATGAGAAGCAAAGTCCTTGCAAAAGTCAACCATTAGCTGGGGATCAAGACCAATTTTAGAGAAAAAGGTATTAAAGTAATCAGTCTTCACATAACTCTCAATGTAATCATGTTCATAGTTTATAGCGGGTTCGATACCTTTATCAATTTCCTAGTCTTCAGCGTTCTTCTGGATCCTTTCTATAAGATCCCATTTTTCTTCCATACTTCTGGTCTGGAATACCCCACTAGAGGAGGCATCCAACATCTCCTTGTCCTGAAGAGAAAGCCTGGCATAAAAATTTGTAAGTATAATTTCCTTGGGAAGCTCATGGTTTGGGCATTTGAGCATCAGGGACTTTAGTCTCCCCCAAGCTTGAGCTATGCTCTCTCCGTCGCGAGACCAAAAGTTGTAGATGTAGTTCCTGTCTTGGTGAATTTCACGAAGAGGATAAAACTTTGCATAAAAGAGAGACATAAGCTCTGGACATTCAAGAAGATCAGAGTTATCGAGTAGCTTATACCAATCTGAAGCTTTATCTTTGAGTGATATGGAGAATAGTTTCTTCATGACGAACTCCATCGTTACACCTGCAAGCTTAAATAAAGAGCATAATTGTGATAAATATAGAAGGTGTTCTCCCGGATGTCCTTATCCTGTATAACGATTAGCCAAGACATAATCAACAATACCAGATGGTATTTTATAGGGCACAGTTTCAGTAGGGGTAGGAGTGACCACCACAGTTGTGGGGTGGCTCCTTACCAGCAATGAACCAACAGCAGAAGAGTCCATAAGGATTGAAAGTAGCAACAGAAAAAAAAGTTCCCTTACCAGCTTCACTTACCAATAGCGCTACACTCCCCGGCAACGGCGCCAGAAAAGCTCGTTGATGGCGGAGAAGTTAATAGGTTTAGTTGGGATTGCCTCGCCCGTTAACCGCGCCAATATACGATTCTTGATAACCCACAAGTCTAGGGGATCAATTGTAGCCTTTCGATAAATAAGAGTATCGATCCCACGAGGAGCAGAAGGTGTTGATAAGTGACACTGGATAAGGAAACGGCTGGACACAATGATATTTCTCCGACAAATCTCCATAGCATTCACCACAAAGTAGTAATCAACACCAGCAGAGTAGAGAGGATAGATAGTACGGATTACAACACAATTTGAAATTTTTAGATGAGATGGGATGGAGATGGAGATGGTGCTGATGTTGGGGATGATGTTGATGATGATCTCGATGATGCCCATGACGATGATGATGATGATGGCGACGATCTCCCCTTCCGGGAGGTGATCTCCCCGGCGGAATCTGCCCGCCGTAGATGGCTTTTCTCCTCTGTAGGTTTCCGCCCCGTGGCGGCGGCGAAACACGGAAACGACTCTCGTTTTAGGGTTTTCACCCCAGGGGGGTTATATAGGCGAAAGGGGGCACCGAGGGGGGCCACCAGGCATCCAAGAGGGTGCCTGGCGCGGCCAGGAGGGGGGCGCGCCAGGCACCCTTCTGGCTGCCTGGTGGGTCCCCTCACATCCTCCTTTGGTGATTCCGAGTCAATCTTCATAAAAATGATCCCCGCAGAATTTCATCGCATTTGGACTTGATCTGATTAAGCAACTTGGTATCCACTTTTTACCGCTGAATCCTGGTTTTGCTGCTTCGGCACCGGAAAGTTGTAAACTGTGTAAAATAAGCCAAAACAACATAAGAACAATACTTTAAAGTGGAATATATCAATGAATAAGGTGAAATCACAATATAAAATAGTGATGCTTTTTGGACGTATCAGCAAGTAGGGGACTGGGAAAAAGAGAGAAAAAAGGTTGTTGAGAACTACTATCTACTAAAGTTTCACACTTAGTCTCCTTTGGACTCTTATCTTGACTCGTCCCCAGACCACTGGTCAGGTACAAGTCAAAGTGATCCACTCCCTTTCGATATTTTGAGCACTCATGCAATGGATGAGCGTGAGCAAGACAGTTGACACCTAAAAGGCTAAACAGAAAGAAGGTGGAGGAGGAAGACAAAAAAGATGTGAAAGGCTCTCATCAATGAGGACAATCATAGGCGAGAGAAGGCCATATGATAGATATGATGTGAGGAGTAGGGATTTCCATGCAACGGATGCACATATGAGCTAAAAGCTATCCAAGGTAACTAGTGGGGGTGCGTCCAACTTGCTCGCTCAAGAAGACCTAGAGCTCGTTTGAGGAGGATCCTCCTTGGAATATGCAAGCCAAGTTCTATAGTGTGAAGGTACCCACATAGCTATATGCATGAATGATCATCTCTATGGAGTACAAGGATAAGAACATAAGAACATAAAGTTGCAAGAGCTCTTGTTGTCCGTGACTGGACTTTCTCCAGATTGTGTTTGCGTGCAAGAAGTGGGAGATGGGAATACGAGAAAAATTATGTATTTGTTGAGAACTCAATCTACTAAAGTTTCACACTTAGTATTCTTTGGAATCTTATCTTGACTCGTCCCCAAACCACTCGCCAGGTACAAGTCAATTTGATCCACTCCCTTTCGATATTTTGAGCACTCATGCAATGGATGAGCGTAAGCACGAGAGTTGACACTTAGGATGGCAAAGAGAGAGATATGGTGGAGGAGGAAGACAAAAAAGGGTGTGCAAGGCTCACATCGATGATGACAATCATAGGCGAGAGAAGCCAAATGATAGATATGATGTGAGGAGTAGGGATTGCCATGCAACGGATGCACATACGAGCTAAGAAAATCTCTCCAATGGAACTAGTGGGCGTGCATCCAACTTGCTCGCTCAAGAAGACCTAGAGCTCGTTTGAGGAGGTTCATCATTGGAATACACAAGCCAAGTTCTATAGTGTGAAGGTCCCCACATAGCTATCTGCATATATGATCATCTCTATGGAGTACAAGATATAGAGGGAGTACGAGTGTGGATCTTTCAAAAGGAATAGTAGTGTTGCCGCCTTATCTCTTTTTTATTTCTTTTTCTCTGTTTTTCTATTTTTTCTGTATTTTTGGTGGCCTCAATGGCTCTTTCTATGTAACTCTCATTTATCCTATTTGGGATCTTTTAAATTAGTCCTCTTTTGGATCTTTTCCTCACTTAAGGGCAACTCTCTATTTTACAAAAAGTATAGAAGATTTTCACACTTTACAAGGTACTAAACATAAAGAAGATGTAGGTATCATGATGTATGAAAATATATGCCTCTGCCAATGTAGCAGGAACATGTATGACATGAAGATCAAGTCATGAAGAGGTGGATGTTGCATGGCAATTGATACGTCCTAAACGTATCAATAATTCCTGCTCGTTCCATGCATGTTTTGTGTGATATTTCTATGTTCTAGATACACTTTCATACACTTTTGATCATATTTGGACTAACCTACTAAATCAGTGCACCCCAGTGCCAGATCCTGTTTTCTGTTGTTTTTCTATTTCAGTTTTCCCCATATAAAAAGTTCTCCAAAAATCTGGGAAAAATCTCCGTCACGGGAAACCTCTGGTGGCCCCCCTGGCTGCCCCCCTTCGCCTATTTAATCTCCGTCACGGGAAACCTCCGAAGATAGAACCCTATTTCGCAAACTCGCCTCTATTCCGCCGACGCCGCCCTTCCAAGATCGGGAGCACCTTCAGGACCCTTCCCGGCACACTGCCGGAGGGAGGATCGACATCCGGGAGCTTCTCCTCCACCATGGACGCTTCTCGGATGTGCCGTGAGTAGTCTACGTTGGACCATAGGTCCGTGATCAGTATCTATGTGATGTTCTCCTCCCATCTTTGTTCTTCATGGTTTAGACCTCGTGAGCTGTCCTACATGATCGAGGCACATATGTAATTATTCTGCTGTTGCTATGCTGAGTTTGATGCGATCTGATGGATTATGAGATTATGTTCAGATTGTGATAGAGTAATATATTTGGTTATTATCTCTTATAATTTTTTTTCCTAAGTAACTCTTGCATGTTCTCCGTTGCTGTTTATTTCTTTGGCCAAGTAGTAGGTAGTGACTCCGAGAGGGAACGTTATGCTCGATTGTGGGTACATGCCCCCTGATGACACGCTTGAGTGACAGAAACATGAGTCTAGCCGATGTGATGTGTCCATAAGGGGGAAAGCAACGGTGCTTGTAACCGTGGTTTCAAGGATTGTTTACTTTACGCAAAGTTCTTTTTAATGCAGTTGTCTGTTTCTTTGGGTTTACACTTTGGTTGGGGTCGCAACTTAATACCAGTGAGATGTTCTGGATAGCTATCTCAAGGTGGATGATTAGTAGTAGATGCAGATGGATTTCGGTTTACTTATTTTGGCGTACTGACCATGCTTATGAGCTTCTTCCTTTCTTTTGTAGCATAATTAGCATTGGGGAACGTTTATAATCCTGTCAATTTCCCATCTGTAATTTGTTTACCTCGCATAGCAGTTTTATCGTCTTTTGGGAGAGAGACATCACTAGTGAACATCACGGGACCCCGGTCCATATTCTCATCATTTTTTACAACCTTATTTCCTTTTCAGTATTTACTTTCAGTTGCTATCATTATCATTATCCCTTGTGTTTTTTATCCTTTGTAAACAACAAGACCGGAGAGATTGACAACCTCTCGGAACTTCGTTGGGAGCAAAGTTATTTGTGTCGTGTGCAGGTCCAGGAGAAGCAAGTGATTATCATAAACGGCGCGTGATACAGTGAGGAAGATAGTTCTCTCACTTCTCGTTGGTTACCCCAAGTGGAAGGTGAGATGTAGCGTAGGAGCAAATTTCCCCTATGTAGAGGATAGGGTTTGTCTCTTGTAGGACTCGCAGAAATACAAGAAGGTGGTTCGACAAGTGATGCGCCGTCTGAAAAGAATCACTTGCTTCTCCTGGACCTACACACACAGCAAATAACTTTGCTCCCAATGAGTACAGAGGAGTTGTCAATTCCTCTGGCCTTGCTGTTTACAAAGGATCAACGCAAGAGATAATAATAGTAGCAATGGAAAGTAAAGACTGAAAGTAAATTGTGGGTGTAAACAATGGTGGAAATATGGACCGGGATCCCGTGACGTTCACTAGTGATGTCTCTCTCCCAAAAGACGATAAAAGTGCTAGCGAGGTAAACAAATCATAGCTGGGCAATTGACAGGATTATAAACGCACCGCAATGCTAACTATGCTACAAAAGAAAGGAAGAGGCTCAAAAGCAATGGGCAGTACGCCAAGCTAAGTAGACCAAAATCCATCTGCATCTACTATGAATCATCCACCTTGAGATATCTATCCACAACATCTCGCTGGTATTAAGTTGCGAATCCCACCCAAAGTGTAAACTCAAAGCAAAAGACAACTGCATTAAAACAACTCATGTTTCTGTCACTCAAGCTAGACATCGGGGGGCTGAACCCACAATCAAGCATAACGCTCCCTCTTGGAGTTGCAACAAATCACTTGGCCAAAGCAAAATACGGCACGGAGAACATGCAAGAATTAACTAAAGAACACAAATATAAAAGAGAACCAAATATATTACTCATCACAATCTGAACATAGTCTCATAATCCATCAGATCCCAGCAAACTCAGCATAGCAACACAGAAAATTACAAAGGTGCTTCGATCATGTGAGGCAGCTCACGAGGTCTCAAAAGTGGAAGAAGAAATAGGTGAGGAGAACATCACATAGCTACTGGTCATGGACCCATGATCCAAGAGGGACTACTCACAAGACATCCGGGAGGCGTCCATGGTGATGGATGGTCTCCCGGAGGGGACTCCTCCTTCCGGCAGGGTGTCGAGGCAGCTTCTCCTGGCAGCCCCGATCTTGAAATGGCGGCGGCGGTGGTACAGAGAGGAGAACGGGAATAGTAGATCGATATTAGGGGTTTCCTCCGCGGGGGCTAAATATAGGCCAAAGGGGCACCGAGAGGGCTAGAGGGCAGCCAGGAGGCCTCCTGACGCGCCATTGGGTGGGGCCGCGCCAGGGACCCTACTGTGTCCCTGGTGGGTCCACCCCCTTCCATCTTTGGTTCTTCGGGAAGCTTCCGGGACGCTGATATTTTATATAATTTTTCCAGAATTTATTACGCAATTTTAATGGCCGGGAAACCTGAAATACAAAAACAACAGAAAACAGGAACTGGCAACTGTGTTCACTGAGTTAATAGGTTAGTCCAAATATGATCAAAAGTGTATGAAAGTTCAAGAAAAACATGGCAAAGTCACACAAATCATGCATCGAGCAAGCAGAAATTATAGATATGTTTGGGACGTATCAACATCCCCAAGCTTAATTCCTCCTCGTCCTCGAGTAGGGAAATGATAACAAGCATAATTTCTATGGCGACATGTCACACAACCATATAAGGACTTTTAAGTAAAGCAATTAAAGCATGCAATTCGATTGAAGTCTTAACAAGCAAGAGTCTATATTAGCATTGACACAAGCAATAAAAGAACAAAGGGTGCAAGAGCTCTCGCTGTCCGTGACTCGAATGTCGAGTAGATGGTATTTGCGTGCAAGCAGGGGACTGGGAAAAAGAGAGAAAAAAGGTTGTTGAGAACTACTATCTACTAAAGTTTCACACTTAGTCTCCTTTGGATTCTTATCTTGACTCGTCCCCAGACCACTAGTCAGGTACAAGTCAAAGTGATCCACTCCCTTTCGATATTTTGAGCACTCATGCAATGGATGAGCGTGAGCGAGAAAGTTGACACCTAAAAGGCTAGACAGAAAGAAGGTGGAGGAGGAAGACAAAAAAGGTGTGAAAGGCTCACATCAATGAGGACAATCATAGGCGAGAGAAGGCCATATGATAGATATGATGTGAGGAGTAGGGATTTCCATGCAACGGGTGCACATGTGAGCTAAAAGCTCTCCAAGGGAACTAGTGGGGGTGCATCCAACTTGCTTGCTCAAGAAGACCTAGAGCTCGTTTGAGGAGGCTCATCATTGGAATATACAAGCGAAGTTCTATAGTTTGAAGGGTCCCCACATAGCTATATGCATGTATGATGATCTCTATGGAGTACAAGGGATGGAGGATGAAGTACTAGTGTGGATCTCTCAAAAGGAATAGTAGTGTGCCCCCTTCTCTCTTTTTTCTATTTTTTGTATTTTTGGTGGCCTCAATGGCTCTTTCTATTTCTCTCATTTGTCCTCTTTGGGATATTTTGGTTTTGTCCTCTTTGGGATCTTTTCCTCACTTTAGGGGCAACATTCTATATTTTACAAGAATATAGGAGATCTTTCACACTTTACAAGGGTACTCACATAAAGAAGATGTAACTATCATGATGCAAATGTATTCCTCTGCCAGGATAGCAGGATATGCAATGATACTAGCGCGTCATGTAGCAATGATTAGGGAAAGGCCCAACTGGCATGCGGCTCATCGATCAAGCAAGTAGCATGTATGACATGAAGATCAAATCATGAGAAGGTGGATGTTGCATGGCAATATATCTCGGAAAGGCTATGGAAATGCCTTGATAGGTAGGTATGGTGGCTGTTTTGAGGAAAGATATAAGGAGGTTTATGATGACAGAGCGTATCATGCCAAGGGTTTGGATGTACCAGCGAAGGTGGACGCCAACTCTCGGAGTGAGAAGGAGGCAATGCACGGCACAGGAGAGGCTAGCAAAATATGGGAGGTGGAAGTGTCAACTTTCGAATACTCACATTAGTCCGAAGAACTCATGCACTTATTATCGGTAACTCTCAATCTAATCAGGAGTTTCACAAAGAGACAAGTACCCCGAGGAGGAGTGTATGGGGGTTTGGTTATACTTGCGCATCCTCGACTCATGGTACATGAGTGTACTCTAATATTCGAACCCTCCGGAGGTTAGTGATCCATCTAGTAGCTAGAGTTCTCAACAAGGGTTTTGGTTTTCCAAAATCACACGGATTTCCCAAAATAAGACATCTATCACTAATAGGCTAAAGCTCTTGACACCATAAGTTCAAACATTACTCTAGTCAATACCTCAAAACTATTGCAAGTTACTACTATAAAGAGAATAGCAACTTCAACTACCTACTTCCTAGTCAAGACACAAAACTCAGTGCAACAAGCAAACTCTCTAAAAAATATAAACATGCAACCTATAGAAAGTTCAACTTGAGACAAAAGAAAAGCTCTAGAAGAAAACTAAAGCAATACAACTAAACAGGGCAGTATCTAAGAAAAGAAAAAGAAAAACTCACAGCTAAGGAAATAAGCATGCAAATCCTATGACGAGTTCTAGTTCAAGAGGAGCGTTTTTCTCTCCCACACAAAATAAAGCTGGGGTCTAACTTGTTACTATAGCAAACAAAGCAAAAAAAACATAAGAAAATTAAAGAGCGAGGCGCTCCAAGCATAGCACATAACGCATGAAGTGATAAAAGTATAGTGCAACGAGGGACGAACTGATAATTCTTGATGAACAAGGGGATGCACGGGGGCATCCCCAAGCTTAGACGTTTGAGTCTCCTTGAATATTTATTGGGGGCCCACATCGGCATCCCCAAGCTTGAGCGTTTGGCACTCCAGGATCTTCTTTCATCATCTTCCATCGCACACTTGAAAACTCCCTTCATACATAACTCATTGCAAACTGATTAGAGAGGTTAGTACCCTATTAAAATAATTTTCATCTACTGAAAATAAAGATTTCCAGGAAGGGCTACTGCTTCTCAAGATTTCCAAAAGGTTTTTGCAAATAAAAAGCTAGCTTAAGGTTTGCAAAAGTTAGGAGAGACAAAACGTGGCAGAATCTGTGGAAAACAAAACAATAGGTAGTAAAGAATTTTTTAGGGTACTGCAACTCAAATAAAAAAACTCAGAACATACGAAAGTTCCGTGATTGTATAGAGCACACTGTGTAAAAAATTCAGCTCAAAAAGATGAACTGGTGATTTTCTATGATTTTTCCCGTCACGAGGACAAAATCTGTTTTCTGGACAGCATGTCACAACTTTCACTTCCCTTGTCATATGAGGCTATAATTGGCAGAAATCTTGAAAAATAAAGATACAATGATGTTTATACATTAGTAACAATCATCAAGACCACTAAAAACAGAAGAAAACATCTTGGGTTTCCTCCCAACAAGCGCTTTCTTTTACGCCTTTAAGCTAGGCACAAAGCAAAAGATCAAGTTGTATCAATTGAACCATCATCAAGATCATCAAAAAGCTCTTCAATAGTACAACTAGTCTTAAGAGGTTTCTCAAATAAAGGCCGAATAAAGCTTCTAGGGATAAAATCAAAAGGAGGAAAATCAATTGGAGTTTCATTAAAATTAAAGGTAGGGGTCTCCTCCAAAGTTTTCACTGTCTCAACTCTCTTGGCAATAGGTGTGTCAGCTTTAGCTCGAGGAAGCTTAGGGACGTAAACGAACTTGGGTTCCTTTCTTGCCGGAGTCTCATCCTTTTTGGTTTTGATTGAGGAAAAGGTAGTTCCTAGAGTTTCAATAACTTTCTCAATCTTCTCTATCCTAGAAGACTTCTCCTCAAGGGATTTGATAGTCTCCAAAGTTTTGACAATTTTTTGCATGGAGCTACCTAGCCTATTCAAATTCCCTTGAATCTTACGATCTAACTCATTTACTTTATCGATACTTGGCATCTCTAACTCTATTTTTTCATGTTTTTCCATAATGTGAGCTAGAGTAATGTCCTCCTTAATGCTAGCAACGTGGAGACTTCCAACAATATTTTCAATTACATTAAGGGTTTCCCAAACTTTGGCCTCTATAAAGTTCCCATTGATAGCAGTGTCTAAAACAAACCTATTCCAAGAAGTAATCCAACATAAAAAATCTAAGCAGGATAGTAGTGGATTGCTTCTTGGTGGCCCTCTTTTGAGAATCACTAATTCTATACCAAGCATCTTTCAGACTTTCACCACCTCTCTGAGTAAAGGTAAGTACTTATGCCTCACCAAAGTCAAAAGTACCAGCCATAGTGGTAACTACTAACAAAGTAATAGGTATTTTTGGTATTTTTGATAAGGGACACAAAAGTAAATACTGAAAGGTAAACTAAAAAGACTAAAAAGCAAAGATAAAGATAGTGTGCAACTCCCCTATCTTGTAGGCTGGAGTCCCCGGCAACGGCGTCAGAAATTGCTTGATACGGTGAGGAAGATAGTTCTCTCACTTATCGTTGGTTACCCCAAGTGGAAGGTGACATGTAGCGTAGCAGCAAATCCCCCTATGTAGAGGATAGGGTTTGTCTCCCGTAGGACTCGCAGAAATACAAGAAGGTGGTTCGACAAGTGATGCGCCATCTGAAAAGAATCACTTGCTTCTCCTGGACCTACACACACAGCAAATAACTTTGCTCCCAACGAGTACAGATGAATTGTCAATTCCTCCGGCCTTGATTTTTCCAAAGGATCAACGCAAGAGATAATAATAGTAGCAACGGTAAGTAAAGACTGGAAGTAAATTGAGGGTGTAAACAATGGTGGAAATATGGACCGGGATCCCATGATGTTCACTAGTGATGTCTCTCTCCCAAAAGACGATAAAAGTGATCGCGAGGTAATCAAATCACAACTGGGCAATTGACAGGATTATAAACGCACCGCAATGCTTACTATGCTACAAAATAAAGGAAGAGGCTCAAAAGCAATCGGCAGTACGCCAAGCTAAGTAGACCAAAATCCATCTGCATCTACTACGAATCATCCACCTTGAGATATCTATCCAGAACATCTCGCTGGTATTAAGTTGCGAATCCCACCCAAAGTGTAAACTCAAAGCAACAGACAACTACATTAAAAGAACTATGCGTAAAGTAAACAATCCTTGCACCCGCAAGTACAAGCACCGTTGTTTTATCCATGGTGGAAACAACACATCCCATAGTCTCATGTTTCTGTCACTCAAGCTAGACATCAGGGGGCTGAACCAACAATCAAGCATAACGGTCCCTCTTGGAGTTGCAACAAATCACTTGGACAAAGAAAAATACAGCAACGGAGAACATGCAAGAATTAACCAAAGAACACAAATATAAAAGAGAACCAAATATATTACTCATCACAATCTGAACATAGACTCATAATCCATCAGATCCCAGCAAACTCAGCATAGCAACACAGAAAATTACAAAGGTGCCTCGATCATGTGATGCAGCTCACGAGGTCTCGAAAGTGGAAGAACAAAGAGGGGAGGAGAACATCACATAGCTACTGGTCATGGACCCATGGTCCAAGAGGGACTACTCACAAGACATCCGGGAGGCGTCCATGGTGATGGATGGTCTCCCGGAGAGGATTCCTCCTTCCGGCAGGGTGCCGGGGCAGCTTCTCCTGGCAGCCCCGATCTTGAAACGGCGGCGGCGGCGGTACAGAGAGGAGAACGGGAATAGCATATCGATATTAGGGGTTTCCTCCGCGGGGGCTAAATATAGGCCAAAGGGGGCACCGAGAGGGGCCACAAGGCAGCCAGGAGGCCTCCTGGCGCGCCCTAGGGTGGGGCCGCTCCAGGGACCCTCCTGGGGCCCTGGTGGGTCCACCCCCTTCCATCATTGGTTCTTCGGGAAGCTTCCGGGGCGCTGATTTTTTTTATAATTTTTTCGGAATTTATTACGCACTTTTAATGGCCGGAAAACGTGAAATACAAAAACAGCAGAAAACAGGAACTGGGAACTGGGTGCACTGAGTTAATAGGTTAGTACAAATATTATCAAAAGTGTATGAAAGTTCAAGAAAAACATGGCAAAGTAACACAAATCATGCATGGAGCAAGGAGAAATTATAGATACGTTTGGGACGTATCAGTGCGTCACTTGCCGAACCACCTACTTATCATTGTCGGAGTCCTACGGGAGACGATCTTTAAACCTTGGTATCTTCACCAAGGGAATCTTGCCGCAATTCTGCATCTCACCTTCCACTTTGGGTAACCAACAAAGGGCGAGAAGCAATTATCCTCTCTCATGTATCAAGCAAATTTCTGGCGTCGTTGCCAGGGACTCCGAGTGATAAGATAGGGGAGTTTCCCACTACCTTTTACCTTTACTTTTTAGTCTTGTTAGTTTACTTTTATGTTTTTATCTTTGTTTCAATCACAAAAAAAATTATTTATCTTGCTGTGAGTCCTCCTTGTTTAGATGAACATGTTAGGACTTGGTGCTTTGCGGGAATCGGAAGTTCTCGATTTCTGTCAAAGAGATGGACAAAATATGAAGAAGGCATGCGACAAAATTTCTGAAGCACACAAAAGAATTATGCCTTGGATACCTATAAAAATTGTGCTTAGGAATTTTTACCATGGTCTTTTTAAGTGGTGTAAACACTCTCTTGATATTATAGCTAAAGGAGACTTTTTTGAGTGTGATGAAGCTAGAGCTCTTGATATTTTGCATAATCTATCTAGTTATTTTGTTTATGACCGTAGTATTGATACTGTTATAGATAGACTTTACACTATTGAAAAGAGTCTAGATGCTCTAGACTTGAGGAAGGTAGAAGAACTTAAGGCCAACAATAAAGAAATGTTGGAGATAGATGATGATTGGGAGCCCTTTGTTAGGATTAGCATCTCTAACCAAGACTTCCTTGCTTTTTGTGATATTTCTGCCAGGACTAAAAGCTGAGTAGTAGAGATGTCCTCTTGTGGATCGAGCGGAGAAGACTTCTTGGGATGGCGTCTACGTCAAGTCCAGAAGGATGTTAATCAAGGGAAGCACGTTGATTGGGCTACCGAAGAAGAAACTACTGCAAGACAAGCGGACATGGAGCGCTCCGTGAGGGATGAAGTCAAGAATATCACCGCACAACAACAAGGAGGCCCAAGCAATCCCATCATGGTGGGATCTGTGCAACCTCATTATGATCTTTCTCCTAACCTTTCAGGGCCCCTCACTTCACCTGAAGATCAACGTATGCTTTTCACCACCTGAAGATCAGGCGCTCCGTTGATTGCGGGGATGTGATCGTCCCCGTTTGGGAGCCGTTCCTCGAAAATTGTCCAAATCTGAGAAGCAATTGAGTTATCTATTAGCATTCGTTAACAAATCATGCACCTCTCCAAATTTGTTTACATTCTGTTTGATCTAAGGATAGCACTTGAGTTCTCCCTACTTGCCTTTAACAAGGCCTCACTTTTAGTTTTAGTTGAGTCAGTTTCCTACTTCTTTCTTTTCCCAAAGAGAACAGACACTTGATGCTGATGAGGATTCATCCATATAATGCTGCATTAAAGATTTGTCATGCCATATCATTGTTGACATTATCTCTTGATAAGTAAGTTGTTTGCAGAATCATTTGCCAAGCAAACATCTTCCTTTGTGTTAACATTTCCACTTCATGACTAATAGCTTGTTCTTTCAAAAAGTTCCAAATTTCCTCTTCAAAATATAAAGAGAAAGAGCAAAGGTAAAAGCTATTAGTTGTCCCTTGACCAAAGGACTTGTTTGCCATGATTTGATGAGTTTCCTTAGCCCTACTTTTGATTATAATTGTTATTACTCGTTCGTAAGGGCCTTATGAGTTGGAGATTGTTGTTTAGGATGTTTGAGTTTGGTGAAAAGATCATGATGCTTCTTGTCTGTATTTTATTCATCGACACTTCACTCTCTAAACTTGTGGACAGGTTTACCGAGCTCAGTTTTCGCTTGGGGACAAGCGAGGTCTAAGCTTGGGGGAGTTGATACGTCCAAAATGCATCACTATTTTATATCGTAATTCATCCTTATTCATTGATATATTTCACATTACGATGATGTTCTTATGTTGTTTTGGCTTGTTTTACACAGTTTGCATCTTTCCGGTGCCGAAGCAGCAGACGCAGGATTCAGTGGTAAAAAGTAGACGCTGAGTTGCTGAAGAAGTATACCTCCAAATTACCTGAAAATTGACGGGGGATATTTTCCAAGAGATTCACGAATACTCACCGAAGAGGGGCCAAAGGGGGCCACAGGGGCCCCAGGCAGCCACCTGGCGCGGCCCCACCCCTGGCCGCGCCGGGAGGGCGCCTGGAGCCCTAGGGCCACTCCCGGCTCCACCCTCTGGCGTATATACTCCTCGTTACGCGAAAACCCTGAAAAGAGAAGCTTTCGCGGAGTTCCGCCGCCGCTCCGTGGCGGAAACCTACAGAGAAGAAAAGGGCTCTCCGGCGGGCAGATTCCGCCGAGGAGATCACCTCCCGGAAGGGGAGATCATCGCCATCGTCATCACCATCGTCACGGGCATCATCGAGATCATCATCAACATCATCCCCAACATCAGCACCATCTCCACCACCATCCAATCTCGCCTCACATGTTCATCTTGTGTTGTAATCCGTACTATCTATCCTCTCTACTCTACCGGTGTTTATTACTACTTTGTGGTGAACGCTATTGAGTTTTGTTGGAGAAATACCATTATGTCCAGATTGTTTATCATATATTTATCACCTCTGATCATGATCTCTTTTATGTCTTGTGAGTAGTTACATTAGTTCTTGAGGACATGGGAGAAGTCTAGTTGTTAGTAGTCATATGATGTTGAAGTAATCTGTGTTGTTTGATATTTAAGTTGTGTTGTTATTTTCCTAGTGGTGTTGTGTGAGTCGAACACTCAACACTTCGCCTTCTTAAGGACCTAGGGGAATACATTGTGTATTAAGAATGCTTACGGTGGGTTGCCGGAGTGACAGAAACCTGAACCCCAGTTTGCACGCTTCTGCACAAGGTAATACTGGATCCTTGATCTTATTGTTGTGGTTAGGCTTTGCCTTAATTTCTATCTTGTATTTGCGGATGCTTGCAAGATGTTTAATCATAAGAGTGCACTTATCTTAGTCTATAAGGTGTGCTAGCATAGATCCACCCACTGAACACTTGTCAGCACAACACTTGTTATTGACACGGATTATGGCGAAAGCATGTGACTACCTCTTCATGTGTCCTCAAGAACGCTTTAGTTTTTATAAGTTCAGTTGCCAGGCTTATCCTTTGCACAAAAGGATTGGGCCACTTGCTGCTCCTCAGTACTATTTACTTTGATTTATTTTTTATCGTTTCTTATATCAAAAACCCCTAAAAAGTTATCTTTCAGTGCTTGCAGTTATTCCTTGTTCAAAATCACCTATTAATACCTTTCGCTCCTCTTTGGGTTCGACACTCTTACTTATCGAAAACGCTACAATAGATCCCTTTGCGTTGAGGGTCATCAAGCTACGTTTTCTAACGCCGTTTCCGGGGAGCATAGCGCTATTGGTATGTGAAGCTGGTAAGGAATTTTTTATATTTTTGTTTTTATTTTGTTGTTGCTGCTCTTTGTCCGTATGGACAACCTAGCTATTGGATCGTTGCTTATGGGGAAACACCCCACATCTGTGGTGGTTGTTCGTCCCCCTACTTAAATTGTGCCTTATAAAATACCAGCTGGTATTATCGATTGTGTTTTGGCTAATCGTTATGCAGGATACATACATCCCAGTGAACACTTGCTATATTTATCACAACTATGTTCACTCTAAGCTTGCAGGTGTATCAAAGGAGTTTGTCATGAAGAAATTATTCTCCGTATCGCTGATAGATAAAGCTTTAGATTGGTATAAGCTTCTCGATAACTCACATTTTCTAGATTGGCATGAGCTTATGTCTCTCTTGTATACCAAGTTTTATCCTCTTCATGAAATTCATCGAGACAAGAATTATATCTATAACTTTAGGTCTCGTGACGGAGAAAGCATCACTCATGCTTGGGGGAGATTGAAATGTCTCATGCTCAAATGTCCTATTCATGAGCTCCCCAAGGAAACTATACTTACAAAATTTTATTCTAGACTTTCTCGTCAGGATAAGGAGATGTTGGATGCCTCCTCTAGTGGGGTATTTCAGACAAAAAGCGTTGAAGAAAGATGGCATCTCCTTGAAAGGATCCAGAAGAATACCGAGGATTGGGAAATAGATAAAGGTATTGAACCCACTATAAATTATGAGCATGATTATATAGAGAGCTATGTGAAAACTGATTCCTTTAATGCCTTTTTCTCTAAGATTGGTCTTGATTCCCATCTGATGATTGATTTTTGTAAGGACTTTGCCTCTCATATCGACTCTTCTAAGAAGAAGAAGAGTCGGCATCATAAACCCTTCAAAGAATTATCTATTGATATTCATGTTGCTGACCCTATTGTGCCTACAGTTATATATGAAAAGCCCCCTTTCCCCGTAAGAATAAGGGAGCACTCTTTTGTGACAAGCATAATTAATAAGAGTGAGAGAAGAATTGATGAACCTGAGGACCAGATCAAGGTCGATTCTCGAGTTTCATTAGTTAAGGATCTTATTACTAATGATGCCTTAGATTCCAATATAAATTTTTGTGTTGTTTCCACTAACCTTGTCACAGTTAAGAACAAGGGCCCAATTCCAGGTACTCCAGTAGTATCAGTCAAAATAGGAGACCATAACTATTATGGGCTATGCGATTTGGGATCGAGTGCTAGTGCTATCCCGTATCACTTTATCAAGAGATCATGGGTGAGATTTCACCTTGTGAACTTGAAGAAGTTGATGTTACTATTCATCTTGCAAACAGAGCAACTATCTCTCCTATCGGAATTGTGAGGGACGTTGAAGTCTTATGCGGAAAGGTAAAGTATCCTACCGAATTTCTAGTACTTGGTTCAGTAAGGGACAATTTTTGTCCTGTTATTTTTGGTAGACCTTTTCTCAGAACCTATGGAGCTATAATAGATTGCAAGAAAGGTAAATTTTCTGTTGAATTCAATGGTGAGCCATATGAATTTAACTTTTCAAAGTTCTCTAAGAAGCCTCGTGGTACTGATTTTCCTAGTAATGATAAGATTATTGAAGATATTGCTTCCATTGCTATTCCCCCCAACGATCCTTTGCAGCAATATATGGAAGACCACGAGAATGATTTGCATATGCAGGAGAGGAATGAGTTGGACGAAATATTCTTAAGACAACCTGCTGTCCTAAAGCACAACCTTCCAGTTGAGCCTTTGGGAATTTTGTCGCAACCAAAAGAAGATCCAGTGTTTGATCTTAAACCTCTTCCCCATTCGCTCAAATATGCTTATTTAGATGAAAACAAAGTATATCCTGTTATTATAAATTCTAACCTTTCAGGGTATGAAGAAGAGCGACTATTGGAAGTACTTCACAAACATCGAGGTGCAATTGGCTATACCCTTGATGACCTTAAGGGGATTAGTCCATCTATTTGTCAACACACCATCAACCTTCAGCCAGATGCTAAACCAGTTGTTGATCATCAACGACGGTTGAATCCAAAAATGATGGATGTTGTAAGGACTGAGATCCTTAAGCTTCTAGCCGCAGGTATTATCTACCCTATAGCTGATAGTAAGTGGGTAAGCCCGGTTCATTGTGTTCCAAATAAAGGAGGAACAACTGTGGTTCCTAATGATAAGAATGAACTAATACCTCAAAGAATTATTATTGGATATAGAATGTGTATTGATTACAGGAAGCTGAACAAGGCAACCAGGAAGGACCACTACCCGTTGCCGTTCATCGACCAAATGCTTGAAAGGTTATCCAAAAATACTCACTTTTGTTATCTTGATGGTTATTCTGGCTTCTCTGAAATTCATGTTAACACTGCTGATCAAGAGAAGACCACTTTTACTTGTCTCTATGGTACTTATGCTTACAGACGTATGCCTTTTGGTTTATGTAATGCCCCTGCTACTTTTCAAAGGTGTATGTCTGCTATCTTTCATGGTTTTTGTGAAGAAATTGTGGAGGTATTCATGGACGATTTCTCCGTCTATGGAACCTCTTTTGACCATTCTCTCCACAACCTTAATAAAGTTTTGCAGAGATGTGATGAGACAAATCTGGTGCTTAACTGGGAGAAGTGCCACTTTATGGTCAATGAGGGAATTGTTCTTGGCCACAAGATTTCCGAGAGGGGAATTGAAGTGGACAGAGCCAAGATCGAAACAATTTAAAGGATGCCCTATCCAAGGGACATCAAAGGTATTCGTAGTTTTCTCGGTCATGCTGGTTTCTATAGAAGATTTATTAAAGACTTTTCTAAGACTTCGAGACCCCTCACTAATCTTCTCCAGAAAGATGTTCCCTTTGTTTTTTATGAAGATTGTAAGGAAGCCTTTGAAATTCTTAAGAAAGCTTTAATAACTGCTCCTATAGTACAACCACCTGATTGGAATTTACCTTTTGAAATTATGTGTGATGCTAGTGATTTTTCTGTTGGAGTTGTTTTAGGACAAAGGGTTGATAAGAAGTTGAATGTTATTTATTATGCTAGCAAAACCCTAGATAGTTCTCAAAAGAATTATGCTACTACTGAGAAGGAATTCTTGGCGATAGTGTTTTCTTGTGATAAGTTTAGGCAGTATATTGTTGATTCTAAGATTATTGTTCATACTGACCATGCTGCCATTAAGTATCTTTTGGAGAAGAAGGATGCCAAACCAACGCTCATCCGATGGGTACTCCTTCTTCAAGAATTTGATTTGCAGATTGTCGATAGGAAAGGAGCAGACAATCCGGTGGCGGATAATCTTTCAAGGATGGAAGATATACCGCATGATCCCATTCCAGTCAATGATAGTTTTCCAGACGAACAGCTAGCTGTTGTTAAAGTACAATCTCTCTCCGATCCTTGGTTTGAAGATTATGCTAACTTTATCGTTGCAAAGTTTTTGCCTCCAGGTTTTAACATTTCATCAAAGGAAGAAGTTCTTTCATGATTTGAGGCATTACTTTTGGGATAACCCACATCTTTTCAAAGAAGGTCCAGATGGGATCGTGAGAAGATGCGTACCGGAACACGCGCAGAAGGACATTCTCAAACAATGTCACGACAGTCCATATGGAGGACATCATGCTGGTGAGAGGACCGCACATAAGGTTCTTCAATCAGGTTTTTATTGGCCTACTCTCTTTAAGGATGCTAGAAATTATGTTTTATCCTGCGATAAGTGTCAGAGAGTTGGTAATATTAGTAGGAGGAATGAGATGCCTATGAATTACTCTCTAGTGATTGAGCCTTTTGATTGCTGGGGTTTTGATTTTATGGGTCCTTTTCCTTCCTCAAGTACGATGTCAATCATAGAATTGCTTCACCGTACCACCCTCAAACTAGTGGGCAAGTTGAGCTCACCAACAGAGAGATCAAGTTGATCTTACAGAAGACAGTCAATAGAAATATAATGGATTAGTCAAATAAGTTAGGAGATTCTTTGTGGGCGTATAGAACTGCTTACAAAAACCCCATGGACATGTCTCCCTATAAGATGGTCTATGGCAAGGCTTGCCATTTTCCATTAGAGTTAGAACACAAAGCTTTCTGGGCTATTAGAGAGCTTAATGCTGACCCGAAGTTAGCTGGTGAAAACCGTCTCATGAACTTGACTTCTCTAGATGAGTGGAGAAGTGAAGCTTACGAGAGAGCTAAAATGTTCACAGAAGAGGTAAACAAGTGGCATGATAGGAGGATTCTGAAACGTGAATTTAATGTTGGTGATAAAGTTTTGTTGTTTAGATCCCGTTTCAGGTTTTCTCCAGGTAAACTACTTTCCAGGTGGGAAGGGCCATTTCATATTGAGGAAGTCTACCGCTCAGGTGCAATCAAGATTAACAATTTCGAAGGCACCAAACCTCAAGTGGTGAATGGGCAAAGACTTAAGCATTACATAGCAGGAGATCCTGTCAATGTTGATGTGGATTTGGTATACACAAAGTCTCATGAAGAACATGTTGCAGCCCTGTTTCATACACCAGCAAAAGCAGAATAAGGAAAGGTATGTATTACGGTAAGGAAACATCGCGAAACCACCATGAAAGTTCTAGATTACGAGTTTTTGCAAAATATAGAAAATTTGAGGCCTAAGTGGATCCGGAGACCAGCTCCAGGGGGGCAGGCGCCCCCCTGGCGCGGCCCCACCCCTGGCCGCGCCGGGAGGCCGCCTGGGCACCCCGGAGCCCGTCTCCGACTCCGCTTTGACCCGTTACCTTCCTTTCTGTGCAGAAATTTTTGCTATATATTTGCTAGGATCGTTCCGGCAACGTATCTCGCGATTTCATGTGTTTTCTTTTTTAGCTGTTTCTGCCAGGACTAAAAGCTGAGTAGTAGAGATGTCCTCTTGTGGATCGAGTGGAGAGGACTTCTTTGGATGGTGACTACGTCAAGTCCAGAAGGATCTTAATCAAGGGAAGCACGTTGATTGGGCTACCGAAGAAGAAACTACTGCAAGACAAGCGGAGATGGAGCGCTCCGTGAGGGAGGAAGTCAAGAATATCACCGCACAACAACAACAAGGAGGCCCAAGCAATCCCATCATGGTGGGATCTATCCAACCTCATTATGATCTTTATCCTAACCTTTCAGGGGCCCCCACTTCACCTGAAGATCAATGTATGCTTTTCACCATCTCCGAGGCCTACCGCATCACCAACCAACTCTTTGAAGATTACCGTGTGCAACAAGTACAGGTGAAAGTCTTGGAGTCAGAGAACCGAACCCTTCGCCGCGTCATCAGGGATCTGAAGAAACAACCACAATAGGATGAAGAGTAAATCTCCTTGGGTAATGGCATCCCCTTAGCTTGTTCCAAGCTTGGGGGAGTGCCCGGTATTTTTATCTTTATCTATGTCTTTTAGAGTCAAGTAGAGTCGTATCATGTCTAGGGAAGTTATCTTATAAAATAGTTGTTTGCTTTTAGGTCTATCACTCCTTTTTGGAGAGTTATGTATCCGTGAGTGTGGAGTCGTCTATGATGGAATATTAATGAGAAGTTTATTGATCCCTTCGTTGCACTCGGTATTCTCTTCACGCAATCGACCTAATGATGATTCTTATGGGGAGTATTGACCTTATATCAGGTATGGCTTTGAAAACTTTATTTAATCTTGGCAAACATAGCTTTGGTCATAGCAACAAGCATGTTATTTTTCTCAAAGTAGCGACATAGCCAAACCATCTTTGTTATTATGCTTGTAGTGTTGTGTTGACAAGAAAGACAACTTGATGTGCTATGCTTGTTTTAATGTTTATGCTTTATATTGCTTTGCATCCAAGTCATCATCAATTGTCTGTTCTCTCAAAACCTTTGCTAGCCAAACCCCTGTACTAAGCGGAATTCTGCTTGTACTTCCATACCCTGAAACCAGTATCTTCCATATGAGTCCACCATACCTTCCTATTCGTGGTATTCCACTACCACTCCTAAACCATAGAATTTTTTGTGTTATCCTTAGATGTTCAAAATAATCTGTTTTGTGCCCCTGTTTTAGCTCATGAGGAAGTAGTAGTTAACTCATGACCTTCTTAAGTTGGACAAGTTTTATCCCGGGATTGCATGTCTAATCTGCAAACCCCTAATACGAGGAGGAACTGGCATGAGTGCGCCCAACTCACAAAAGATAATACAACAAACAAACCCTCCTTCACGCTTTGTTCATGAGAAATCAGAAAACTTTGGCAGTGATAAGCAAAGGAGATAGTGAGGATGTGATCGTCCTCGTTTGGGAGCCGTTCCTCGAAACTTGTCCAATCTGAGAAGCAATTGAGTTATCTATTAGCATTCGTTGACAAATCATGCACCACTCAAAACTTGTTTTCATTCTGTTTGACCTAAGGATAGCACTTGAGTTCTCCCTGCTTTCCTTTAACAAGGCCTCTCTTTTAGTTTTAGTTGAATCAGTTTCCTACTTCTTTCTTTTCCCAAAGAGAACATACACTTGATGTTGATGAGGAATCATCCATATAATGCTGCATTAAAGTTTTGCCATGACATATCATTGTTGACATTATCTCTTGATAAGTAAGTTGTTTGCAAAAGCATTTGCCAAGCAAACATTTTCCTTTGTCTTAACATTTGCACTTCATGACTAATAGCTTATTGTTTCAAAAAGTTCCAAATTGCCTCTTCAAAATATAAAGATAAAGATCAAAGGTAAAAGCTATTAGTTGTCCCTTGACCACAGGACTTGTTTTCCATGATTTGATGACTTTCCTTAGCCCTACTTTTGATTATAATTGTTATTACTCTTTCATAAGGGCCTTATGAGTTGGAGATTGTTGTTTATAATGTTTGAGTTTGGTGAAAAGATCATGATGCTTCTTGTCCGTATTTTATTCATCGACACTTCACTCTCTAAACTTGTGGACAGGTTTACCGAGCTCAGTATTCGCTTGGGGACAAGCGAGGTCTAAGCTTCGGGGAGTTGATACATCCAGAATGCATCACGATTTTATATCTTAATTCATCCTTATTCATTGATATATTTCACATTACGATGATGTTCTTATGTTGTTTTGGCTTGTTTTACACAGTTTGCATCTTTTCGGTGCCGAAGCAGCAGACGCAGGATTCAGGGTAAAAAGTGGACGTTGAGTTGCTGAAAAAGAATACCTCCAAATTACCTGAAAATCGACGGGGGATATTTTCCAGGAGATTCACGAAGACTCGCGGAAGAGGGTCCAGAGGGGGTCCACAGAGGCCCCAGGCGGCCACCTAGCGCGGCCCCACCCCTGGCCGCGCCGGGAGGGAGCCTGGAGCCCTGGGCCACTCCCGACTCCCCCCCTCTAGCCAATATACTCCTCGTTACGCGAAAACCCTAAAAAGAGAAGATTTCACGGAGTTCCGCCGCCGCTCCGTGGCGGAAACCTACAGAGAAGAAAAGGGCGCTCCGGCGGGCAGATTCCGCCGAGGAGATCACCTCCCGGAAGGGGAGATCATCGACATCGCCATCGTCATCACCATCGTCACGGGCATCATCGAGATCATCATCAACATCATCCCCAACATTAGCACCATCTCTACCACCATCCAATCTCACCTCACAAGTTCATCTTGTGTTGTAATCCGTACTATCTATCCTCTCTACACTACCGGTGTTTATTACTAATTTGTGGTGAATGCTATTGATTTTTGTTGGAGAAATACCATTATGTCCAGATTGTTTATCATATATTTATCACCTCTGATCATGATCTCTTTTATGTCTTGTGAGTAGTTACTTTAGTTCTTGAGGACATGGGAGAAGTCTAGTTGTTAGTAGTCATATGATGTTGAAGTAATCTGTGTTGTTTGATATTTAAGTTGTGTTGTTATTTTCCTAGTGGTGTTGTGTGAGTCGAACACTCAACACTTCACCTTCTTAAGGACCTAGGGGAATACATTGTGTATTAAGAATGCTTACGGTGGGTTGCCGGAGTGACAGAAACCTGAACCCTAGTTTGCACGCTTCTACACAAGGGAATACTGGATCCTTGATCTTATTGCTGTGGTTAGGCTTTGCCTTAATTTCGATCTTGTATTTGCTGATGCTTGCAAGATGTTTAATCATAAGAGTGCACTTATCTAGAAGGTGTCCTAGCATAGATCCTCCCACTCAACACTTATCAGCACAACACTTGTTATCGATACGGATTATGGCGAAAGCACGTGACTACCTCTCCATGTGTACTCAAGAACGATTTATTCTTTATAAGTTCAGTTGCCAGGCTTATCCTTTGCACAAAAGGATTGGGCCACTTGCTGCTCCTCAGTACTATTTACTTTGCTTGCTTTTATTTTATCGTTGCTTATATCAAAAACCCCTAAAAAGTTATCTTTCAGTGCTTGAAGTTATTCCTTGTCCAAAATCACCTATTAGTACCTTTCGCTCCTCGTTGGGTTCGACACTCTTACTTATCGAAAACGCTACAATAGATACCTTTACGTTGAGGGTCATCAGTTGTCCAGAAAAGAGATTCTGCCTTCGTGACGGGAAAAATCGGATCAAACCTTAAGCTTGCTTTTTCTTTTCAAAAACCTTTTGGAAATCTTGAGAAATAGTATATCTTCAAGAATATCTTTATATCCAGTGGGGAAAAATTATTTATTAAGGGTACTAACCTTTCTAATCAGCTTATGATGAGTTATGTATGAAGGGAGTTTTTAAGTGTGCGATGGAAGATGATGAAAGAAGATCCGGGAGTTTCAAACGCTCAAGCTCGGGGATGTCCCCATGCATCCCCAATAAACATTCAAGGAGACTCAAGCGTCTAAGCTTGGGGATGCCCCGTGCATCCCCTTCTCCATCAACAATCATCAGTTCATCCTTCATCTCACTATATTTTTATCACTTCATGTGTTATGTGCTATGCTTGGAGCGTCCCGCTCTTAGGTTTTATTTTTAGTTTTCTTTAGCTTTGTTTGCTGTCGTAACAAGTTAGATCCCATCTTACTTTGTGTGGGAGAGAAACATGCTCCACTTTCAAAATCTAGAACACATCATAGGATTTTTCATGCCTATCCTTTTACTGTTATGTGTTCTTTATCTTTTCTTAGCTACTTCCATGTTTATTTTTAGTATTAGTTTGTCTTTAGCAAGAACCTTGGCTTTTGTTTAGTTTGTTGCTGGAACTCTCTTTAGTTTTCATGTTTATCTTGTTAAGAGAGTTGGTTGTTGCACTGAGTTGTGTCTTGTTTTGAGAGTAGGTAATTGTAAGGCCCGATATGTGGTACTGTTCCAGATCTAGATGTTTCCATCCAGATCCGGGGACGAAGCACATTCGGTCCCACCGCGACATATGACAATGCCATATGCCCCGGATTTCCAACATGATATCACAACATTACAGATACAAGGATACAACATCTCATACAATCGGCATACAACTGCCTTTAATACAATACATCAGCGGAAGATTAATGTCTGAGTACAGACTACAATCAAATGCCGACTGGCAAAGAGAAAACATCGATCCCATAACCACACGGGTCCAGGCCCTCCGCCGGGATCCGCCTAACTAGTCGTCGTCGAGTTTCCACGTGAAACGTCGATCACCATACCTGTTGTCGATTAGAACTCTGAAAAGAGTTTGGGGGTAGTATCATGAGTACAGAGGTACTCAGCATCCAACTGTAGTGGTCATCTGACCTAGCAAGGACTTCATCACTCGTCATTCTAGGACAACTAGTAGTTTACGGTAAGGATGGGGTAAGTGGTGAGGTTGCTGCCGCACTAGCATTTATGAAGTGGCTAACGATCTAGAGAGTAAGATAAGAAGCCAAGCATTCGATGAGGAATCGCCTCCAACAAGTCTTGCTATCAACTAATTACGCAAACTTAACACCTATCATATCCTTGTCCTCCTCTTCGCACCCCGACGAAGAAGAAGCAGTCAAGGCACACGCACACATTGATCAAGTTATATTAAGATTATCTCAGTTGTTGTTGTCTATGAACAAGGAGTAGGTCTCAAGTCATCCATAACCGTGGACACGGCTTCTCGAAAAGATTTAACCCTACAGGGGTGTACCAACTGCCCATTACAAGGCTCTGCACGCACGCCCATCTCTCTCAGTTGCTACCCATGATAGGCAACCATTTTATGATTTAGTCCCAAGAGATCCGAAACGACAGGTCCCTCTAACTAACAACGCACAAATCCGGGTGGCCCCCGGTGAGTCGACATCCAACTCAAAAGCCGGTCACGCTCTCCAATCAGCCTCTATCGTCTGGACGAGGTCGGATAGGTTGCCCAAACAGATGTGTACAACCCCCTAGCTCCCTGGGGTGGACCAACAAGAGAAACCATGTCTCCGCTGGCCCAAGTTGTTTCAAAGAATATCTTCCAGGAGCTACCCGACAGACACACACACGGTTTTCAAATGGTAAATCAGCTTGGGCCACCACTAGAAATGTTTGAAGCTAGATAGGTAAGAAAAGGGGACCCCATAAAATCCCACACGCGGTTAGGCACGCTCAGTCTTAAAACCAATACCCGGAACTCGGGTCCTAGGTGACTCGAATGGAACAAAGCGTCGAGGCGGGATAGCCTAGACCTTCCATCCTTCGTCGAATATAGTCAACATTATAATAATCATATCATCAACAACAATATAATAATGTGATATCCTGAACCAAGGAGTAACTGGGTAACATCGTAGCATCCTAAGCATGCATACTAAGCAGGGGCTGAGCAACGAGCAATAGTAACATAGCAGTACAAGGTTTGCTGGGAGGGGACATGGCTGTATCGGTTTGAAAGAGGTTGTAAACATGTGGTAGGATCAAACATCAAACCTAACCTATACTATCATGCAAACCACTGGTTGAAATAGAATGGATCATAAGTAATGTATAGTCCTTGCCTATTGATAAGTCGGGTTCCGAAGGTGTAGTTGATCGCAAGCTCGCATCGTCTCCGAAGGTACCCGCGGAAGCACACAAGACGATAAACACTGGAAAGCAATCAAAGAGCAAGCATCTATTACTACGAGGCAAACATGAGCAAGCATCAACAAGAAGGCAACACGAAACATCGCACCTACCGTCGAGAGCGGTTACTAACAGTTTAAGTGGGGTATCGGTCACACACGACGAATACCGCACGTTTACGGTGGTTCAAGTTGCTTAGCTATAGGTGATCAACCAATGGTTATTAACATGGAAACTCAAGAAAGCATGGCATAGCACACAAACATGTCAAGAGGTGAAGCACAAAGTAAACTATTTATGCTAGTCAATTTAAGTGAGGCACAACCTAAACATGGCATAACACTAAGTGTCGCACGATGATTAAAACATTTGGTACTGTTCTGTACTAAACCATATTTTAGGTTGGTTAACAATAGAAAACAATAGCATAAACACAAAGTACACGAAAAACTAATCAAGTTACAAATAAAGAACACCCCAAACGGAGTTACAGTTAAAAAGATATAAGCAAAACAAGTTACGGGCACAATCTGCCAACATCACGAAGCAAACTTTAGAGCAATGCATAAACAACATAATCAATGCAAACATGCTCACAAATGATATGGAACTAAAGTATACATGACAGGGAAGGCATGGCAAAAAGTATCATGCAAATAGGCATCATAGATCAAAAGATATTAAGCAAACAACATGGCATCGAGACGTTACAGACTTAGAGAAAAACTGAGGTGGCTGTCAAAAACAGTGACATAGCAACTTTGGAGCTCAATAACTATATGACCAGCAAGCATATCATGACAATGCAATACATGTAAAGGAAGTAGACATGATGCTTAACAATATGAAATTGGAATCACTCAATTCTGATAAACGGTCGCGACACACTCGTCGACCGAAGTTGCAACAAAATATAAACATCAGCACACTAACAGCAGGGTAGGTACTTTGGAGAAAGATACAATCATGATGCAGCAAGCAATTATGGAATGTGAATGCATGAAACTGAAGTAGAAACAATGCTTAACGCAACGCAAAAGGAATCACTCAATTCCGACGTACGGTTGCGAAGCAACCGTCGCCCTAAGTTGCAATAAAGTAACAGTTCAGCAACAACAGCACAGCTAACGATCTGGTACCCACTTCGACGCAGAATTAAATTATCTAGACGGCCTCAAACGGAAAAACTTTCTACATACGAACGAAAGAGCACGTAATTCTAAACATTTCGTCTTTTGGGGGCGAGGTCAACGAGCTACGGTTTAAGCGTTATTAACGTTGAAAGATTGAATCAGCAGCAATAGTTTCCTGACTTAGTGAAATTCGCAGGCTCTGAAAAAGAAAAAAAATACGGAGAGGGGGTTTTGGGCCCTCACGTTGGGCTGGCCCGTCTGGCCGAGGAGGTCCTTGGGCTGTGGCCTTGGGCCGTGGCGCGTGGCAGGCCGGCTGGGGCAGGTCGGCCCGTGTGGCTGCTGGCCCACGTGGCCACGACAGCGTCTGGATCGGGAGCCCGACCTCCCGATCGGCAACCGCGGCGGCGCCGGCTTCCTCCGGCGAGGGCGCGCGGCGAGGAGAGGCTAGATCCAGCAGGTGATGGCGGCCTGACGAACGCCGGCGTGCAGGCGCGATGGAGGCGGCACGGAACCGAACTCGGGGAGCCCATTCATGGCACGGAGGCGCGGCGGCTTGTCCTACAGGGAGGAGGCGAGGTGGTCAGGGGAGGAGAGGAAGGAGGAGAGGGAGGCGCGCGGGAGGAGGAAGGGAGGTGGCCGACGGCTCGCCGTGGCCGGAGACGGAGGAGCAGCGGCGGTGAGGCGCGAGGGCGGCAGTGAGGAGAGAGAGAGGAGAGGCTAGGGGCTGACGTGGCGGCCTCTGGGCCGTCGGATCGCCAGATCTGACGGTCCAGAGCGCCTGGGGGCAAAATTTTCGGGATCTGGGATCTGGGGGGCAAAACTGGGCAAAGTGGAGGGGGGTGGCTGCAATTTTGTACTAGGGAAACCCTAGAAAGATGTGGGAGTGTGGTGGTCTTTATATAGCCTCGGTGGCTGGCAGTTTGCAAAAACTTCCCCGGTTTTTCTCTCGCGCGTGCGGTGTTCACGTTTCTGACCGCCGGGGTTCCGCAGTACCTTCGATTCCAGGTAAAACTTCAAACTGCGCGACCGGTGCGTCGAGCCGGCGCGTTCACCTCGCGCTGGAACCGTTCCGAGAACACTTTCCGGCGCGCTATAAAAATATCCCGTTTACTTATTAAACGGGGTTTTCGTTCCGTTGGCTGCGGCTGGTCTCGTGCGGTTTTCGCGACGGTGATCGGGTGAAACCCGGTGTCGCAAAGGTCGATTGTCAGGGTGGCAAGGGTCGGTCTCCATCCGATACGAGATAAGAGGGGGGAAATAATCGTCGATGGATAAATCGGGGATGCAAACACCGCAAACAAATAAGACAATCAAACAATTCACGCAGAAAACAAAATTTTTAATTTTTGTGAAAACTGGGATGTTACAATACAACACCACCAACAAGGGATCTCGTCCCGAGATCCAAGACAATCCGGGGAAGAGGAAAGAGTCGACGATCTTCAACACCACCAACAAGGGACTCTGCTCCATGTCGACGTCGAACTTCGGTCGAGATAAATTTCCGCAGGGAGACAGCAACGTCGGAAAACGAAACCATCGAGAGATCAAGAGGAAGAACAAAAACGATAACTGGATCAAAGGATAGTGTTTTCGACGCAAGTCGTGAAAACACCGGCAAAAGGATGGATGGCAATGGATGACCCAGATGATACCCGAAACCAGAGAAGCTAAAGGTACAACATGAATTCCCACCTGAGCTCGGAATCGAGACAATACATCCCAAGAAAAGCATTGTAACGTTTCCGATACTCCACACACTCGAGATCCTAGAGTTTTGAAGGGGGTAAGGCGAGAATAAAACACTTACGGCACTTGTCCTGACCAGAGCAAGGGTAAGGAGTAAAAAGAATCCTACTCTCCGATAACTAAATTAGTAACTAAAAAATAGTTTTTGTCTAGACTCGACTTCGGCCAGAGAAGGGATCCTACGGTCGGTAAGGCTCTGATACCAAGTTGTAAGGCCCGATATGCGGTACTGTTCCAGATCTAGATGTTTCCATCCAGATCCGGGGACAAAGCACATATCGGTCCCACCGCGACATATGACAATGCCATATGCCCCGGATTTCCAACATGATATCACAACATTACAGATACAAGGATACAACATCTCATACAATCGTCATACAACTTCCTTTAATACAATACATCAGCGGAACATTAATGTATGAGTACAGACTACAATCAAATGCCTACTGGCAAAGAGAAAACATTGATCCCATAACCACACGGGTCCAGGCCCTCCGCCGGGATCCGCCTAACTAGTCGTCGTCGAGTTTCCACGTGAAACGTCGATCACCATACCTGTTGTCGATCAAAACCCTGAAAAGAGTTTGGGGGTAGTATCATGAGTACAGAGGTACTCAGCATCCAACTGTAGTGGTCATCTGACCCAGCAAGGACTTCATCACTCGTCATTCTAGGACAACTAGTAGTTTACGGTAAGGATGGGGTAAGTGGTGAGGTTGCTACCGCACTAGCATTTATGAAGTGGCTAACGATCTAGAGAGTAAGATAAGAGCCAAGCATTCGAGGAGGAATCGCCTCCAACAAGTCTTGCTATCAACTAATTACGCAAACATAACACCTATCCTATCCTTGTCCTCCTCTTTGCATCCCGACGAAGAAGAAGCAGTCAAGGCACACACACACATTGATCAAGTTATATTAAGACTATCTCAGTTGTTGTTGTCTATGAACAAGGAGTAGGTCTCAAGTCGTCCATAACCGTGGACACGGCTTCTCGAAAAGATTTAACCCTGCAGAGGTGTACCAACTGCCCATTACAAGGCTCCGCACGCACGCCCATCTTTCTCAGTTGCTACCCATGATAGGCAACCATTTTATGATTTAGTCCCAAGAGATCCGGAACGACAGGTCCCTCTAACTAACAACGCACAAATCCGGGTGGCCCCCGGTGAGTCGACATCCAACTCAAAAGCCGGCCGCGCTCTCGAATCGGCCTCTACCGTCTGGACGAGGTCAGATAGGTTGCCCAAACAGATGTGGACAACCCCCTAGCTCCATGGGGTGGACCAACAAGTCTTGCTATCAGCTACTTACGCAAACATAACACCTATCCTATCCTTGTCCTCCTCTTCGCATCCCAACGAAGAAGAAGCAGTCAAGGCACACACACGTTGATCAAGTTATTAAGATTATCTCAGTTGTTGTTGTCTATGAACAAGGAGTAGGTCTCAAGTCGTCCATAACCGTGGACACGGCTTCTCAAAAAGATTTAACCTTGCAGGGGTGTACCAACTGCCCATTACAAGGCTCCGCACGCACGCCCATCTCTCTCAGTTGCTACCCATCACAGGCAACCATTTTATGATTTAGTTCCAAGAGATCCGGAACGACATGTCGCTCTAACTAACAACGCACAAATCCGGGTGGCCCCCGGTGAGTCAACATCCAAGTCAAAAGCCGGCCGCGCTCTCGAATCGGCCTCTACCGTCTGGACGAGGTCGGGATAACCTACCCTCGCCCGGGCAGGCTCCCTAGCTTCCAGGTTTGGACCAACAGGATATACCATCCCACTGGCCCGGTTTGTTTTAAATACACTGGCTGCAGACCAGTTACGCACATAGTTTCTCAAATGGTAAAATCAGCTTGGGCCACCACTAGAAATGTTTGAAGCTAGGTAGGTAAGAAAAGGGGACCCCATAGCATCCCACACGCGGTTAGGCACACTCAGTCTTAAAACCAATACCCGGAACTCGGATCCTAGGTGACTCGAATGGAACAAAGCGCCGGGGCGGGATAGCCTAGACCTTCCATCCTTCGTCGAATATAGTCAACATTTATAATAACCATATCATCAACAACAATATAATAATGTGATATCCCAACCCAAGGAGTAACAGGGTAACATCGTAGCATCCTAAGCATGCATACTAAGCAGGGGCTGAGCAACGAGCAATAGTAACATAGCAGTACATGGTTTGCTGGGAGGGGACATGGCTGTATCGGTTTGAAAGAGGCTGTAAACATGTGGTAGGATCAAACATCGAAGCTAACCTAATCTATCATGCAAACCGCTGGTTGAAATAGAATGGATCATAAGTAATGTATAGTCCTTGCCTGTTGCGGTGCCCCTGAAAATAATCCGTTTATTAAATAAACGGGGTTTTCGTTCCGGTGGCGATGGCTGGTCCGGTGCCGGTAGCGACGGTGCTCGGGCGAAACCCGGTGTCGCAAAGGTCGAGTGTCAGGGTGGCAAGGGTCGGTCTCCGTCCGGTACGAGATAATAGGGGAAAAATAATCGCCGATCGATAAATCGGGGATGAAAACACCGCAAACAAATCAGACAATCAAACAATTCACCCGAAAACAAATTTTTTGATTTTTTGTGAAAACTGGGCTGCTACATAGGAGAAGCAAGTGATTATCATAAACGACACGTCACTTGCCGAACCACCTACTTATCATTGTCAGAGTCCTATAGGAGACGATCTTTCAACCTTGGTATCTTCACCAAGGGAAACTTGCCGCTACGCTGCATCTCACCTTCCACTTGGGGTAACCAACATAGGGCGAGAAGCAATTATCCTCTCTCGCGTATCAGCAATATATCTCAGAAAGGCCATGGAAATGCCTTGATATGTAGGTATGGTGGATGTTTTGTGGAGAGATATAAGGAGGTTTATGATGACAAAGCGTATCATGCCAAGGGTTTAGATGCACCGGCGAGGTGGACGCCAACTCTCGAAGTGAGAAGAGGGAAATGCACGGTACCGAAGAGGCTAGAAAATATGAGGAGGTGGAAGTGTCAACTTTCAATACTTACATTAGTCCGGAGAACTCATGCACTTATTATCGGTAACTCTCAATCTAATAATGAGGTTCACAAGGAGTGTATGGGTGTTTGGTTATTGATACGTCCAAAATGCATCACTATTTTATATCGTAATTCATCCTTATTCATTGATATATTTCATATTGCAATGATGTTCTTATGTTGTTTTGGTTTGTTTTACACAGTTTGCAACTTTCCGGTGCCGAAGCAGCAGACGCAGGATTCAGCGATAAAAAGTGGACGTTGAGTTCCTGAAGAAGAATACCTCCAAATTCCCTGAAAATCGATGCGGGTATTTTCCGAAAGATTAACGAAGGCACGCCGAAGAGGGACCAAAGGGGGGCCACAGGGGCCCCAGGCGGCCACCTGGTGCGGCCCCACCCCTGGCCGCGCTGGGAGGGCGTCTGGAGCCCTTGGGCCACTCCCGGCTCCCCCCTCTGTCCTATATACTCTTCGTCACCCGAAAACCCTAAGAAGAGGTGTTTTTACGGAGTTCCGCCGCCGCTTCGTGGCGAAAACCTACAGAGAAGAAAAGGTCTCTCCGGCAGGAAGATTCCGCCGAGGAGATCACCTCCCGGAAGGGGAGATCATTGATAACCCTCAACTGTAGGGGATCGAGATAGTCTTCGCGGGCAAGATAACCCAATTTATTGATTCGACACTTGGGGACACAAAGGATACGTACAGGCTTTGACAATTGAGTTGTCAATTCAACCGCACCTGAAATAAACACTTGCTTGCACAAAGGTATTAATAGCAATCATTGATAACCCTCAACTGTAGGGGATCGAGATAGTCTTCGCGGGCAAGATAACCCAATTTATTGATTTGACACTTGGGGACACAAAGGATACGTACAGGATTTGACAATTGAGTTGTCAATTCAACCGCACCTGAAATAAACACTTGCTTGCACAAAGGTATTAATAGCAACTGTGATACGGTGGTAGTAGTGGTGGTGATAATAGTGGTGATGGAACAGCAAAAGTAAAACAACAAAAGTAAACAACTAGTAACCAGCAGGAAAGAAAACACTGTAGGCTAGAGAGATGGATGGTTGGGCGCTGCTTGGATGAGAACGAACATGTAATAGATTCTAACATGGGCAAGGCTCACAGAAAATAAAGGATCATCTAGGCAAATATCAAACATCAGGCATGTATCCCAAGGTAGTTGTACGTGCTTGCAATAAGAACTTTGCACAACATCTTTTGTCCTACCCTCCCGCTACAAACGGGGCCAAAAGGAACTTAGGGAGATTAAGGTACTCCTATCAAAGAGCACCGGAACAAAGCATTAACACTTCATGGATACACGGAATCCTCAAATTATAGTACATCCCCTTTGGTGTCCCAAGCTGTCACCATTGGGATCGCCGGTTCCAGACTATAATAGGTTCATACAACTCATAGATAGGATCAAGAACACCACAAACTCAAGAAACAAAAGGGTGATTAGATCTGAAATTATGGCACTCGGGCCCAAAGTGGCAAGCATTAAGAGCAACAAGTTGTAACAGAGATGATAAACACCAAGTAGACGATAGGCAACAAGCCACCAACAATCTGATTGAACTATTACATGATCTAACTCATACAATCCCTACCACCCCCTTTGCCTATAGCAGGGAATTACTCACACATGAGAGCAGAAATCATGGAGGGGTGATGGAGAGGCGATGAAGATGACGATGGCGATGATTTCCCCTCACCGAAGGCCAAAGCAGCCTCCAGATTAGCTCTCTCGGAGAAGAACAGAGGGTTGCGGCGTCTCCGCGACGTAGACTGGAAAAGCGACTTCTCTTCTGGGGTTTCTACGTCGGGAGAATAAATAGGAGCCAAGGTAGGTCACCAGGGGGTGTGGGACCTAGCCAGGAGGGCAGGTGGCGTGGCCAGGGGCTGGGCCGCGCCAGGCACCCTCCTGGCTGCCCCCTGGCTGCCCTTTGGCCCCCCTTTGGACTTGCGGAAGCTTCCGGAATGCTGATTTTTGATATATATTTTTGTGATTTTTCCAGCGTACCTAAATATACAGAAACCTGCGCAAAAGGAAACAACACTGGTAGCTCTGCTGAAAACAGCGTCAGTCCGGGTTAGTTTCGTTCAAAGCATGTAAGAATGAAGCAAAAACAATAGCAAAATTGTTTGGAAAAGTAGATACGTTTGAGACGTATCAACTCCCCCAAGCTTAGTTATTGCTTGTCCTCAAGCAATTCAGTTCAACGAACTGGACGCGACAAAGAAAACTTTGACAAACTATGTTTCTTCATTAGATGTAAATAAGCATGTACTACGAAAGAGTTTAGCATGTTTTGACACCATGCTACAAGGACAATGCATGAAGCAATCCTTCTTTCATGTAATCAGTCACAAGCAAACAAAAAGTAAATAATATGCTGCTGAAAATAAATTCAAGATCACAATGCACATAGCATGAACATATCAGAGTGGTATCTCGCTAGCCTCCATGAGTGAAGCAAAACATAAATGCAGAAACTCCTCCGGAGTTTTAAAGGAGACTAGAACTTAGAACTCAAAGTAAGAAACATCACAAGCATGCAGAAGACAATGTGATACTTTGGGACAATGCATGTTACACTAAGAATGACAATTATGCTCTCATAGTTGGTGCTTTGGAGAAAGGAAGGTGGAGACTCTCAAACCGTAGCTTTTGATGGCCAGGTTGAAAACCCGTGAAAGGAAGCAAAGACTAAACATGTACTAGAGCTCTTGGTTTTGAAAACAGAGATAAAACTCTTTTGAGAAGTGTAACTTTCCAGTCAACGGTTAACGGTAAAGGTTTCTCAATATCTCCCATGCCAACCATATTAATGCCTTTTGCTTACACATGTTCCCTTATCCATAAATCCTTTGATGGTCTACGGAACCTTTTATTTTGCCTCAAGTATAGAAGGAGCGTAGCGTTCCAACTATCATAAGCAGCATTTGGTCCATTTCATTCCATCATCAAGTATGGGGGAGGTGTAACTCTCATATTTTTTTTATTGACTAGTTAAAACTTCCGTCAAAATATTTTTGGCATGAAATATACTGATTTTCCCTCACCGCACCATGAGGTTGTATGGTTACAAAGGGGATGTCAGAACCCTCTGTTAGGTAATGTGCTAGGATCAAGTAACCTTGCACCATGTCAAAATTTCAAAGGAAATCAACTTCAAAATCCAAATGGGAGAAGGAACACCCCCCAGATGATTAATTCAAAAGGCCAGATAAAAATCTTCTCCAAAAATTCATGTTAGATTTTTGAAAAGTCTTATAAATGAGTGTGATCACATATCAAGTGATGTGGGACCCATCCCATGCTCATAGATTTTTCAAATAATCAAACAGTGCCTTGGAATTATTGAAATACCCCTATTTGATTTAAAATTCAAATCTTTTGAATTTTAAAAATGTTGAAAGTTTATGAGTGGCTAGTCTATATTATTATGAGGCCATGTAAAAGTTTTCAGCATTTAATAAAATGATTTGGTATTTTTACCAAAGTCAAAACAAATTTACAGAAAAGAAAGGAAAGATTAAACAGAAAAAGGAGCAGGAAACTTACCTCTCGCTAGGGGCGAGGCCCACTTCTCCAGCCGGCCCAGCCCGCGAAGCCCCCCTTGTCGTCTTCTACCCCCGCGCTGCCAAGCAGCTCGGTGGCACGGCGCCGACGCCGTGGACGCCACCTCGACGCCCAGGAGCTTCCAGGCCGCCCCAGGACTCCAAAGTGCGCCACGGAGACGCCCTCGACTCCCTCTCTCACTTTCCCCCATCGCCGCTTCGTCCAGAGCCCTCCCCTAGTTTTCCCCTTCTTCCCCGAGAGCGTCCGCCGTTCGTCGTCGATGAGAACCGCAGCCAGCGCCGGAGAGAATCCTGAAGGCCATGTCCATCGTGTGCGCCATCGTCGACTTCCTCTTCACGCAGCAAGCGGAGCTGTGATCTGGACTCAAGCCACCGGAATCGAGCTCGAGCCGCCGCCGGACCCGCAAGTCGTCGTCGTCGAATTCGCCACCACCACGACCTCCCCGACCTCCCTAACCCCTCTGCTAGCATCACGGTGAGCTCGCGGTTCGACCGAGCCATTCCTTCGTCTCCCTCCTCCTCCCTAGCTGGATCCGCCATGGACGCCGAAGCTCCTCGCCGCCACTGTCATCGTAGTCGAGCGTCCGTGACGCAAACGAGCTCGGGGGCATGTCCTTCGTCTTCACCTTGCTCCTCTGCATCGATTGCGAGCATCCCAGGTTCAAATGGAGCACCACAGCAAGCTTTTCCCCAAGCCCGAGCCACGGCCGCCGCTAGGGCTTGACGCCGACGACGCTCCGGTGAGTTCCAGCCCCCCTGGCTGGCTCCATTCGACGCGGCGTCCTTCCAGCAGCCGTTTGGTGCCTCTGGCGTGCCAAACGCGCGACCAGGGCGCGAACCCGTGCAGCGCCGCCGCGACTCCAGTCGCCGACGTGTTAGCCCAAGCCCCCCCCCACTAATCACCCAATTAGTGACCCCTGGGTCACTGACCAGTGGGCCCAGTGGCTTAATTAAGCCACTGGATTAATTTAACCCACGGATTTTTTAACCCAGTCACTGACAAGGTGACCCTACATGTCAGCCCCCCCCCTGACGTCAGCACTTGCGCAATAAATCAGTTAAATGAATTTCCAGAGATTATTTGAATTAAAAGAATTCCAGAAAATCCAGAAAATACCCCAAACTTTGGAAATTCATAGAAAATTCATATTAACTCCAAATTGGAAAAATAATATATGAAAAATGATCAGGAGAAAATTATCTTTCCAAATATGCAACTTTCAACTTTGTTTGAGTTGAATTTAAAATGTGATCAGTAGCATTTGCTATTTTATTTAAATGGAATTAAATCAACTTCAAATCAAATATTTTTGCAACTTGAACCATGGCAACATGCTACATTTCAATCACACATCAGAGGCATATCATACACATTTGAAGTTGTTTAAAAATGATCAAACTATATCACATATAACTTGGTTAATGTTGAATTCAAATGTGGAGTTTGAATTTGCAATTCAATTTGCAATATACTCCATTTAAATGGAATGATCAACACATCAGTACCATGAACATCACCCTTTCAATATTATTCATGTGATTGTGCATTGTACATTCTGTTGATCCTATGATTGTCATGTTGCTGATAGACGTGGAGCCGGAACCCGAGGTCACCCCCTACGTTGAAGACCCCGAACCCGAACCTCGTCAGCAAGGCAAGCAAACCCCCATTGATCATGTCGATAAAATCCCACTTCCCTCTCATGTCTCGCTTATGCATTGTTTAGGATGATCACCATGCTTCGTTTCTACCTCATAGATGAACCCATTCCTTTGCATGACCTATCATTTTGTCACAGTAGTAAGCAAACCACAATCCTAGCAAATGTAGGAGTTGTTTGATATCATGTGGCCCCTGCAATGTTATCTCTTATTGCATGCTTAGTATGATACCATGTTGTTACTGTGATGTGAGTCGGGATGGGAATGATCACGTTGATGTTGGTAGAAAAGTGTTGGTGAATCGACCCTAATACAAGGTGAACGATGAGAGGTTGTGTAGGACTACACGGTGGGTTGTCTCGTTGAACACCGCCCTAGTACGAGTTCTTGTGTGGTGATCCAAGATGAAGAGTACAACCACACATTGGGCTCACTGACCCCTCTCAACTTACTAACTCATCCCTTTCGATGTCCAGATGTCGCAATAGTTCGGAGTTCTGGTAGGTCTGTGGCCTGGATGCTAAGTGAGAGAACGGCTCATCCGAGACCGGCTTATGCACCACGCACACATCACTTGGGTCCACTTCGGTAAACCGGACGGGTTCACGATTGTGGTAACCAACCCAAGTAGGCGGCTTTCTCGGACTAGATCGGCTATGAGGTAACAGTTGTGGTGAGCATCCTCGCTGGCACCCCTTGAATGGTGTCGAGATCAAAGGCGGTAAATGATGGTCATGTGTGTGTAGCGGTACACCCTTGCAAGGTTAACAAAACTATTCGAATAGCCGCGTCCGCGGTTATGGACTGCTTGGAAAACTTAGCTTGATTACTAGATAACTTGAACCGGATACTTCTAAAACACACCAAGATAAGTGTGAGTGCTATGGCGTGCTTTCTCGTGGGGAAGTCGAGGAAGGCACCATAGTGGTGTATTGATTGGAGAAAGTAGTGGACTCGTGTACGCTTCTTACCTCAAATTCTGGTATTCGTAGTTCAGGATTAGCCAAGTCAAAGCTGGCACTTCTGCAAATGAACCCCACCTCCCTTTATCTTGACACATATGCATGAGTAGTATAGCTCCTATGTAAGTCTTGCTGAGTACGAATTTGTACTCACGTTTGCTTAATCTATGTTTTAGATGATGCCACTGACCCCGAAGGTGGCTTCTTCATCGAGCTGGACGACTGAAGACCAACTAGTCTAGTCCCAGTCAGACGACTGGTTCCCTCGTGGAGGGCTTTGTGTTTAAATAAGGCTTCTTAAGCCATTTGTTAAACTTGTCTGTACTCAGACATAATTTGCTTCCGCTTGTAATGTAATGTTGGATCACATGTATGTGATGTCTGTGTGCACTCTATAAGAGTTATAAATAAAATGTACACTTTGTAGAGAATTGCAATGGTACCTGCTGTTCATACAAGGCATGTGTGCTGCGTGTATGTTTATAACATGCATGTCTTTGTATGGGTTTTCGATACCTTAGTTGTGTTCTGGCTGGCGGTCTTTCATACACCAAGTGGCCCTTAGATGTGCGCAGCTTGGGGCATCGCGATGCGATTGTTCGAGACTCTTTCTCGTGCACACTTTGTGGTATGATCGAGCCCGCCCTAGACCCCGACTAAGTGATCGGGATGGAGTAAGTCTATGTAAGAGTTATGAGATAGTCGATAGTATGGTTGAGGCGACTTGTCTTTGAATATGGGGGTTCACCACCCATATCATTAGACTTGTGTGCGGACGATGAGGACCCATCTCAGTTGATCATCTGGCCTGGATGGGATGCCCCTCACGTACGATGCTTTCCGAGAATGTTCTGTTCTTGGCCTTGTCTGCTTAGACAAGTGGGTACGGTTCTCGGCTCTCCATATGACTATGCCTTAACTGGACGTGCATACGCTAGCCCCAGGTCCCGACAGACTTGGTATCAGAGCAGGACTGACTGTAGGACTAGTATCCTTGGCCGAAGTTGAGTCTAGCTTGCTATAGTTATATAGTTACTCTGGGTATATAAGGGAACAACGTAAGGCTTCTCTTTTCTCCTTACCCCCTTCGTTCTGAGTTCTGAGTCACCCTCATCTTGTTCTACGGGAAGATAGGACTAGGCTCTCCTCTGTCTGATTAGAACATCTCGTTGTTTGCTTCCTCATAGCCATAGGAAAGTTGTGATCGGTTTGTTATAGTGGTTTGCTCCCTGTTTTATTACATCGTATGTAAGTGTTGTTTCCATGTTGTAAGAAATTGTCTTTTTCTTGCAATTACAGCCGTTATGCTGTCCGAGTCATTCCAGGTTTATCTCATAATCTGATGCATTTGCAAACTCCTTTCTGTTTCAGATGGCAGATCTTCCCCCTCGGCAGATTGTTCGTTTGACCAGGTGCCTCGGTGTGCGTGGCCATCCCGCCACGTTGATCGAGATGATGTCCTATGTGGGATATCGGTGGTACCCTGAGTACACCGTTGAGGAGCAGTTTCACGACTTCAACCAGACACAGTTCCACTGCATTGTCCGGATCTATCCGCACCACGTTGGAGTCACTCAGCCTATCCACTTTGGACATGGCATTGGCGTTACCGAGAACATGGCTGTGCAGGATGCTGCATACTCATGTATGACACTGCTGAGAGAGGAGCACACTTTGCTGAGAGAGACTTCTTTCCGCTATATCCCTGCTGCACTTCCAAGAGAAGAGGGATATTACACCGGACTCTACTCAGATCACTCTGCAGAGGATCCAGCACTCCAGGTGACTGCTAGGTTTGCTAGTGACAGAGATCGTGATGCCCGCGCTCTCCGTTTCGAGCTCCACGCCACCCGTGTTCGTCTGTATCGAGCACTGACACTTTTGGCACCCTTTGTGAGCGTTGGAACAGTTGAGCATGATGCGATCTACCCAGTGAGGACTCAGATGCCTTCTTGAGTTCCTTGGCCCGAGATTGGAGGCATTTTTCCACCCCGTGGTCCTTTGCTTCCACCCTACACTGGACCTAGGCCCCATCCTTGCCCAAATGGATATCAGGGTCCACAAGCCTCCGTGTTTTCCGATGGTCACCTCCAACTACCGGGATACGCGGGTAACTTTTATGAGGACTACTATGGAGATGGAGATGAGTGAGACCGCCTGTGGTCTTACTTAGTGATGATGTAGTAGTATCTTAGTATATTGTGTGCAAGGTGTCTAAGTTCCAGAGGCTTAGATAAATAATGTATAGGAAGTCAGAGTGCCTCTGAAGGATGTATCATCTTCATCACGTTTGTATTAGCTTGGTGCTTGTACTAAAACGATGTATGGTTTGTATGACAGCTTGTGAATATATGACTTGTATGCTCTATCACCATGTTGTCAAGATGGTTACTTCCTTTGCTCTGTAATCCTTCCAGTACTTCAATACCTTGTTTAGACTCTTCAAATCAACTCTGTTTGACTTTGGTTTTTCACCTTCAGGATGTCTCAAGGAACCCGTGGCCAGGTTGGTCGTAACCAAGGTCGTGGGAATGACCAGGAGGAAGGCAACCTTCCACCCCCACCCACGATGGCACAAGTTCTGATGGAAGTGGAGAGGAACCGCCGAGACTCTCACCACCTGTTGGAAGTCATTGCTCGCAACACCACTCAGCAGCGCAATGAGTTGGTGTCCCTGAACGACTTCATCCCCCGGTTTTTAGTTACTCCACCGAGCCCCTTGACGCCGATGACTGGCTTCGCAGCATCGAGAGGAAGCTCCAAGCAGGCCGTGTTGCAACTGGTGACAAGGTCAGCTATGCCACCTATCACCTCGAAGGTGCAGCTAGTTCTTGGTGGGAGAACTTTCTGAATATGCGTCCCGATGGACCACCTGCATCTTGGGAGGAATTCTGCACTTCTTTCCGCGAGCACCACATTCCCAAAGGTCTCATGGACCGCAAGCGTGAGGAGTTCTGTAACCTCACTCAAGGCAGAAGGACCGTTGATGAGTTTAGTCGTGAGTTCAACCGACTGGCTCGTTATGCTACCGAAGAAGTCTCCACCGACTCCAAGAAACAAGAGAGGTTCCGTCGTGGCCTCAACACTGGACTCCGTCGTGAGCTCAATCTTCATGACTTTGCCACCTTCCAGGTCCTTGTCAACAAGGCCATCAAAGCAGAGGACATGAACACCCCCAACGACTTCCGCAAACACCCCAGAGATGATGGCTCATCCAGTTCTGGCTCCCAGAAGCGCAAGATCTGGATCCCAAACAGCATGTTCCGCCAGAACAACCCACCGAGGCCATCCTATGTGGCGCCTCGTCCACCCACCAGTTCCACCCAGCTCCACCAAACAACCCAGCTCCACGAACTGTTTTCGGAGCCTGTTACAAGTGTGGTCAGGCAGGCCACTATTCTCGTGAGTGTCCCCAGAACCAGCTCCAACACCAGAATGCTCCACCCCGTGCCGGAGGCAACAACAGCAACAATGGTCGTGGCAAGCCACCCCAGAAGGTCTACACCGCCAAACCCGCTCCTCCCGCCACTCGTGGACGTGTGAACCAGATTGCCGCCGAAGAGACTGACGACACCACTGACGTCATTCTTGGTACGCTCCCAGTCAATTATGTTCCTACTTCCGTTCTTTTCGACCCAGGAGCATCTCATTCATTCATGTCGGAAAGTTATGCACTTCGTCATGAGTTACCCTTTGTTGAAGTATCCACCCCAATGATTATTCAAACTCCAGGGTCAAAATGGCAAACTAATAGAGTAAGCCATGGTAATCAAATTGCAATTGAGGGTTTAGTATTCCTTGCTTCACTCATAGCCCTCAAGTCTTCAGACATTGATGTCATCCTTGGCATGGATTGGCTATCAAGACAGAATGCCTACCTGGATTGCAAAGGCAAATCCGTGAAACTCACCCACCCTTCAGGCAAAACAGTCAACTATACCTCACCCAGAACAAGAACCCAAGTGCATTCTTTGAATGTACTTCCCCTTCCCGAACTTGAAGATATTCCGGTGGTTCGTGACTTCCCGGATGTCTTTCCTGAAGAGCTGCCGGGAATGCCACCCGACAGATGTGTAGAGTTTATAGTGGATCTTGCCCCAGGAACCGCACCAATTTCTAGACGCCCATACAAAATGGCCCCACGTGAGTTAGCTGAGCTTAAAACCCAACTGGAAGCTTTGTTGGAGGCTTCATCCGCCCTAGCTCATCGCCATGGGGTTGCCCTGTTCTGTTCGTAACGAAGAAAGATGGAACAAAAAGGATGTGCGTAGACTATAGCCCGCTAAATTTAGCGACGATAAAGAACAAGTACCCATTGCCCAGGATCAATGATCTTTATGATCAACTTGCAGGATCCTCTGTCTTCTCCAAGATGGATTTGAGATTAGGTTATCATCAAATCAAGATCTGAAACGAGGACATTCCCAAAATGGCTTTTACTACTCGTTATGGTCTTTACGAGTACACCGTCATGTCCTTTGGTTTAACCAATGCCCCCGCCACTTTCTCACGCATGATGAATTCGATCTTCATGGAGTATTTGGACCAGTTCGTCGTGGTTTACCTCGATGACATCCTTATATACTCGAAGAACGAAGAAGAACATGCCGAACACCTAAGGCTGGTATTGATGAAACTTAGAGAGCATCGCCTGTATGCTAAATTCTCCAAGTGTCAATTTTGGCTACCAGAAGTGACCTACTTAGGCCACGTGATTTCTACAAAAGGCATTTTTGTGAATCCCGAGAGAGTTCAGGCCGTCCTTGACTGGACTCCACCTGAATCGGTTAAGCAAGTTAGAAGTTTTCTTGGCCTAGCCAGCTATTGCCGTCGCTTCGTCGAGAACTTTTCTAAAGTTTCAAAGCCTCTAACTGAACTCCTCAAGAAAGATAAGAAATTCCTATGGACTCCCAAGTGCGAGGAAAGCTTTCAAGAGCTAAAAAGAAGATTGACTTCTGCACCCGTACTTGCACCTCCAGACACCAAAAAGGATTTCGAGATCTATTGTGACGCATCACGGCAAGGGTTAGGATGCATACTTCTGCAAGATCGACATGTGGTAGCTTATGCTTCACGCCAGTTGCGGCCACATGAAGAGAACTATCCTACCCATGACCTTGAACTCGCTGTCGTAGTTCATGCCCTAACAACTTGGCGACATTACCTCCTTGGTAACCGTTGCGAGATTTATTCCGACCACCAAAGCCTCAAATATATTTTCACCCAGACAGATCTTAATCTCAGGCAAAGACGCTGGATTGAGTTGATAAAAGATTACGACGTAGTAATTTCTTACACCCCAGGCAAGGCCAATGTCATGGCTGATGCACTAAGTGTAAGTCGTATTGTAACAACCTCATGTTACAACAGTATCAACCACTTCTTCATGAGGACTTTCGCAAGCTCAATCTTGAGATTGTTCCTCATGGCTATCTTTCTACCTTGGTGGCGAAACCAACTCTTGAGGATCAAATCATAGTTGCCCAAAGGCGTGCACGAGGTGTTCGCCGGATCAAGGAGAACATTGCTAGCGGAGTTGCTAAATGTTTCTCCACAGATAGCAAAGGAACGGTATTCTTTGAAAATCGTTTGGTAGTACCTAAGAATAAGGAACTAAGGCAACTCATCCTCAAGGAAGCCCATGACACACCCCTCTCAATTCATCCCGGTAGCACAAAAATGTACCGAGATCTACGCCAGAGATTTTGGTGGACTAGGATGAAGAGAGACATTGCTCAATTTTTTGCTGAATGTGATGTTTGTCGTCGCATTAAGGCAGAACATCAAAGACCTGCTGGTACACTTCAACCTTTGTCTATTCCCGAGTGGAAATGGGACAAAGTCGGTATGGACTTCATCACCGGCTTTCCAAAAACCCAGAAAGGAAACAATGCCATCTTCGTTGTCATAGATAGGCTTTCCAAAGTTGCTCACTTCCTTCCGGTTCGCGATTCTATAACTGCTAGCCAGTTAGCAGACTTGTACATCTCTAGAATTGTATCCCTTCATGGTGTTCCTTTGGAAATAAATTCTGATCGTGGTAGCCTTTTTACCTCTAGATTTTGGGGAAGCTTTCAGAATGCTATGGGAACTCATCTCTCCTTTAGTACGGATTTCCATCCTCAGTCTAGCGGTCAAGTCAAAAGGGTTAACCAAATTCTTGAAGACATGCTCAGAGCTTGTGTTATCTCATTCTGAAAGAATTGGGAGAAGTCTCTTCCATTTGCCGAATTTTCTTATAACAATAGTTTTCAATCTAGTCTGAACATGGCTCCTTTTGAACTCCTTTATGGACGACGATGTCGGACACCTTTAAACTGGTCAGAAACCGGTGAAAGACAATTCTTTGGACCGGATATGATCAAGGAAGCAGAAGAGCAAGTTCGCATTGTTCGTGATCAATTGAAAGCAGCCCAGTCTCGTCAGAAAATCTACTATGATCGTCATCATAGGAAAGAGAGCTACAATCTGGATGAGAAGGCTTACCTTCGGGTTACTCCTTTGAAGGGAACCCAACGTTTCGGTATCAAAGGCAAGTTGGCCCCACGTTACATCGGACCTTTCCGCATTATTGCTAAACGTGGAGAAGTTGCCTACCAACTTGAACTACCTCCGCACCTATCCCGAGTACATGATGTATTCCATGTGTCCCAACTCAGGCGTTGCTTCAAGGACCCTATCCGCGAAGTCGACCATGAAACGCTTGATCTCCAAGATGACCTTTCTTATCGAGAATACCCCGTTCGTATTCTTGATTCCGCAGAGCGTGTCACTCGTCGTCAGAAGATTAGGTTTCTGAAAGTGCAATGGTCACACCACTCTGAAAGAGAAGCTACGTGGGAAAGAGGAGACCGTCTTAGTGCCGAGTACCCCACCTTCCTCCCGCAGACTTCTGAATCTCGGGACGATATTCTGTTGAGTGGGGGCGAGTTGTCAGAACCCTCTGTTAGGTAATGTGCTAGGATCAAGTAACCTTGCACCATGTCAAAATTTCAAAGGAAATCAACTTCAAAATCCAAATGGGAGAAGGAACACCCCCCAGATGATTAATTCAAAAGGCCAGATAAAAATCTTCTCCAAAAATTCATGTTAGATTTTTGAAAAGTCTTATAAATGAGTGTGATCACATATCAAGTGATGTGGGACCCATCCCATGCTCATAGATTTTTCAAATAATCAAACAGTGCCTTGGAATTATTGAAATACCCCTATTTGATTTAAAATTCAAATCTTTTGAATTTTAAAAATGTTGAAAGTTTATGAGTGGCTAGTCTATATTATTATGAGGCCATGTAAAAGTTTTCAGCATTTAATAAAATGATTTGGTATTTTTACCAAAGTCAAAACAAATTTACAGAAAAGAAAGGAAAGATTAAACAGAAAAAGGAGCAGGAAACTTACCTCTCGCTAGGGGCGAGGCCCACTTCTCCAGCCGGCCCAGCCCGCGAAGCCCCCCTTGTCGTCTTCTACCCCCCGCGCTGCCAAGCAGCTCGGTGGCGCGGCGCCGACGCCGTGGACGCCACCTCGACGCCCAGGAGCTTCCAGGCCGCCCCAGGACTCCAAAGTGCGCCACGGAGACGCCCTCGACTCCCTCTCTCACTTTCCCCCATCGCCGCTTCGTCCAGAGCCCTCCCCTAGTTTTCCCCTTCTTCCCCGAGAGCGTCCGCCGTTCGTCGTCGATGAGAACCGCAGCCAGCGCCGGAGAGAATCCTGAAGGCCATGTCCATCGTGTGCGCCATCGTCGACTTCCTCTTCACGCAGCAAGCGGAGCTGTGATCTGGACTCAAGCCACCGGAATCGAGCTCGAGCCGCCGCCGGACCCGCAAGTCGTCGTCGTCGAATTCGCCGCCACCACGACCTCCCCGACCTCCCTAACCCCTCTGCTAGCATCACGGTGAGCTCGCGGTTCGACCGAGCCATTCCTTCGTCTCCCTCCTCCTCCCTAGCTGGATCCGCCATGGACGCCGAAGCTCCTCGCCGCCACGGTCATCGTAGTCGAGCGTCCGTGACGCAAACGAGCTCGGGGGCATGTCCTTCGTCTTCACCTTGCTCCTCTGCATCGATTGCGAGCATCCCAGGTTCAAATGGAGCACCACAGCAAGCTTTGCCCCAAGCCCGAGCCACGGCCGCCGCTAAGGCTTCACGCCGACGACGCTCCGGTGAGTTCCAGCCCCCCTGGCTGGCTCCATTCGATGCGGCGTCCTTCCAGCAGCCGTTTGGTGCCTCTGGCGTGCCAAACGCGCGACCAGGGCGCGAACCCGTGCAGCGCCGCCGCGACTCCAGTCGCCGGCGTTTAGCCGCCGGCGTGTTAGCCCAAGCCCCCCCCCCCCCCCACTAATCACCCAATTAGTGACCCCTGGGTCACTGACCAGTGGGCCCAGTGGCTTAATTACGCCACTGGATTAATTTAACCCACGGATTTTTTTAACCCAGTCACTGACAAGGTGACCCCACATGTCAGCCCCCCCCCTGACCTCAGCACTTGCGCAATAAATCAGTTAAATGAATTTCCAGAGATTATTTGAATTAAAAGAATTCCAGAAAATCCAGAAAATACCCCAAACTTTGGAAATTCATAGAAAATTCATATTAACTCCAAATTGGACAAATAATATATGAAAAATGATCAGGAGAAAATTATCTTTCCAAATATGCAACTTTCAACTCTGTTTGAGTTGAAATTAAAATGTGATCAGTAGCATTTGCTATTTGATTTAAATGGAATTAAATCAAATTCAAATCAAATATTTTTGCAACTTGAACCATGGCAACATGCTACATTTCAATCACACATCAGAGGCATATCATACACATTTGAAGTTGTTTCAAAATGATCAAACTATATCACATATAACTTGGTTAATGTTGAATTCAAATGTGGAGTTTGAATTTGCAATTCAATTTGCAATATACTCCATTTAAATGGAATGATCAACACATCAGTACCATGAACATCACCCTTTCAATATTATTCATGTGATTGTGCATTGTACATTCTGTTGATCCTATGATTGTCATGTTGCTGATAGACGTGGAGCCGGAACCCGAGGTCACCCCCTACGTTGAAGACCCCGAACCCGAACCTCGTCAGCAAGGCAAGCAAACCCCCATTGATCATGTCGATAAAATCCCACTTCCCTCTCATGTCTCGCTTATGCATTGTTTAGGATGATCACCATGCTTCGTTTCTACCTCATAGATGAACCCATTCCTTTGCATGACCTATCATTTTGTCACAGTAGTAAGCAAACCACAATCCTAGCAAATGTAGGAGTTGTTTGATATCATGTGGCCCCTGCAATGTTATCGCTTATTGCATGCTTAGTATGATACCATGTTGTTACTGTGATGTGAGTCGGGATGGGAATGATCACGTTGATGTTGGTAGAAAAGTGTTGGTGAATCGACCCTAATACAAGGTGAACGATGAGAGGCTGTGTAGGAGTACACGGTGGGTTGTCTCGTTGAACACCGCCCTAGTACGAGTTCTTGTGTGGTGATCCAAGATGAAGAGTACAACCACACATTGGGCTCACTGACCCCTCTCAACTTACTAACTCATCCCTTTCGATGTCCAGATGTCGCAATAGTTCGGAGTTCTGGTAGGTCTGTGGCCTGGATGCTAAGTGAGAGAACGGCTCATCCGAGACCGGCTTATGCACCACGCACACATCACTTGGGTCCACTTCGGTAAACCGGACGGGTTCACGATTGTGGTAACCAACCCAAGTAGGCGGCTTTCTCGGACTAGATCGGCTATGAGGTAACAGTTGTGGTGAGCATCCTCGCTGGCACCCTTTGAATGGTGTCGAGATCAAAGGCGGTAAATGATGGTCATGTGTGTGTAGCGGTACACCCTTGCAAGGTTAACAAAACTATTCGAATTGCCGCGTCCGCGGTTATGGGCTGCTTGGAAAGCTTAGCTTGATTACTAGATAACTTGAACCGGATACTTCTAAAACACACCAAGATAAGTGTGAGTGCTATGGCGTGCTTTCTCGTGGGGAAGTCGAGGAAGGCACCATAGTGGTGTATTGATTGGAGAAAGTAGTGGACTCCTGTACGCTTCTTACCTCAAAGTCTGGTATTCGTAGTTCAGGATTAGCCAAGTCAAAGCTGGCACTTCTGCAAATGAACCCCACCTCCCTTTATCTTGACACATATGCATGAGTAGTATAGCTCCTATGTAAGTCTTGCTGAGTACGACTTTGTACTCACGTTTGCTTAATCTATGTTTTAGATGATGCCACTGACCCCGAAGGTGGCTTCTTCATCGAGCTGGACGACTGAAGACCAACTAGTCTAGTCCCAGTCAGACGACTGGTTCCCTCGTGGAGGGCTTTGTGTTTAAATAAGGCTTTTTTAAGCCATTTGTTAAACTTGTCTGTACTCAGACATAATTTGCTTCCGCTTGTAATGTAATGTTGGATCACATGTATGTGATCTGTGTGTGCACTCTATAAGAGTTATAAATAAAATGTACACTTTGTAGAGAATTGCAATGGTACCTGTTGTTCATACAAGGCATGTGCGCTGCGTGTATGTTTATAACATGCATGTCTTTGTATGGGTTTTCGAGACCTTAGTTGTGTTCTGGCTGGCGGTCTTTCATACACCAAGTGGCCCTTAGATGTGCGCAGCTTGGGGCATCGCGATGCGATTGTTCGAGACTCTGTCTCGTGCACACTTTTTGGTATGATCGAGCCCGCCCTAGACCCCGACTAAGTGATCGGGCTGGAGTAAGTCTAAGTAAGAGTTATGAGATAGTCGATAGTATGGTTGAGGCGACTTGTCTTTGAATATGGGAGTTCACCACCCATATCATTAGACTTGTGTGCGGACGATGAGGACCCATCTCAGTTGATCATCCGGCCTGGATGGGATGCCCCTCACGTACGATGCTTTCCGAGAATGTTCTGTGCTTGGCCTTGTCTGCTTAGACAAGTGGGTACGGTTCTCGGCTCTCCATATGACTATGCCTTAACTGGACTTGCATACGCTAACCCCGGGTCCCGACAGGGGAAGCTTTTGAATAAATTTCGAGATGGCACAAGAAAGTCTAAGTTAGGAGTGGCCGGTAAATACCACATATAGGTAGGTATGGTGGACTCAAATGGAACAACTAGTTTGAAAGGGAGTTTGGAAGCACAAGCAGAATTCCGCTTGGTGCTGGAGGAAGGCTAGCAAAAGACGGGGAAGCGACCAACTAGAGAGCATAACAGTCATAATCATGCAGAGCGACAAAGAAACATTGAATCGGGCATGAAAGTGATATAACTCGCCCTGAAGTAAAAAGACCATCAAGGCAGAACAGACTTTTTAGTCTTAACATGCGTGAACATGTGCCAAGTCAATCCAAGAATCCCCCGGAGGGAAATACCACTTCAATATGCCACACCATGAACAATGCAATGCATGTCAATCATTTCAAGAAACACATTATAAACTCTAGCTATTTGAGACTAACCACAAAGAAAGCGTGAACCACTGGGAAAGTATTGTAAACATAGCACTATGTCGCTACAAGCTGGTCTCTAATCATAAGTACAGGCATATATACAAAAGTAGAAACGAAAAGAGTTCATACCGGCTTTCCTTGTTGCATCCCTTCCGTCAATCTTCGTCATTACTGCCTTGTCACTTGCACGATCGGACGTAGGAAATTATAATCAAATGCCATCACAGACTTGAGCTGAACTCTAAAAAAAATCAAACTAAAGAGCAAAGGAAACATATTTTTGGATTTTTTAAGGTTTAACGAAAGCAAGAGAAAGGAGAAATCTTTTTGGGTTTTTTGCAAACGAAAAGATCAAAGAAGAACAGGCAAAAACTTGCAAAAAGATAAAAGCGAACCAACGGTAGATACAAAGGAGATGGGAGGAGAGTACGTACTCCCCCAAGCTTAGGCTTTTGGCCTAAGTTGGGCTCTTCTAATGCGGTCCCGAGGAGCCTCCTGCTCCAAGGTAATGGTAATCCCAAGGGTTGTATGAGCCCTCCGGTGCGTACACTGAAGTCCTCGGATCCTCCCACGTGGAAGAGGAAGGTCCCGCCCCCCATCCAGAGGAAGACCCTTCACCCCAGGGGGTGACGGTCTCCTCCTGAACTGGTGGATATAATACGTGCTCCTCCTCGTCTGGCTCGACCCCCTCCGTGGGGTCATGAAACTGGTATCTCCCCATGATCTCATCAAACTCGGCCACTGAAAAACGAAATCCGTTCCTGCGACAAAAATCAAACACAAGTGGTGCAGGTAGACGGGCAGTGCGTTCCACACCGTCTTTAAACCGCAAAATATAATCAAGTGTATAGCGGTCAGAGGCCTTAGTAACAAAGAAATGCCTCTTCATGGCAGCCAAGTCAAGGCTAACAAAAGGAAAGAATGTATCATCTGGGCGCGGTTTTCCTTGGAGGAACTGCAAAAGAAGTGTGGCATAGACGCCACCAAAGAGGTCCCCCTTGTTACTATCAGTAGCAAGGCGTTTCGCAATAAGCGAACCTACATGATACTCGTGCTTCCCTGAGAGGGCATTCGCCATGATAGCAGTATCAGGCGTAGAAGTGTTGCTCGTGTTATCTCGAGCCAACACTCCTCTAGAAATATAATAGGCGAAATACCTGAGGTGAGGGAACATAATGTTGGAAATCTTCTGACGGTTGGATGCCCTCACTTCAGTGTTACAGAATGAGTCGAGGAGGGTGTTGAGTGCAAGAGTTTGGACATTTTTCCTCTTCTTCTTCTCGACCAAGCCTGGCAAACCTAAAGCTTCAAAAAATGTACTCATAGGCATGGTCAGCAATCTTTCATAAAGTCGAAACACCACAGTATCATTGTCAGGATAAAACCTGAAACTGTTAACAAAAATAGCGGTGAGTGCCTCGTACTGTGGTACACGGCTCCTAACAAGCCGTGGCAAACCTGCATTGGCACACAGAGCATAGAACTCTTCTTGTATGTCGGCATCCTCCATGAAATCTTCACATGGAAATATCATATCTCTCGCGGGTGATGCGTCCAACATCTCCATGGGTATGATATCTTCATTATAGCTCACCCTTGTGGTCGAAGGTGAAGCTACGGAACGCGTAACGCGGCTAGAGCGCTCGGGTTTCTTCTTCCCAAGCCACTTTCCTAGCCTCTCCATTTCTGAAATTTTTAACAATTCACAAAAACGAAGATTTAAGCAAAACTAGTTTGGGCAAAACATTCTACTTACTTTACCAAGGCTCAAACTAGCAACAAAACTTGAAAAATAAATTTCTACAAAAACATTTAAGCTCAACTAAACAGCACCAAGAACCACTAAATACTCACTAATGGAGCCACCAACTAGAAAACTAATTGGAGGGGTGAGGGAGTCACATACCAGAGAGTATTTGTTCCAAATTTCAGCTCAAATGAGTGGTTGTAGAGGGAGATCGAAGTTCCGTGCTCAAGAACAGCAAGAACACAAAACCAGAGCAAGAACACGAGTTTTTGGGGTGAAAGAGAGAGAGAGGAAGAAGAGATGCCAGCAGGGGGCGCTTGTGGGCCCCAGGAGGGTGGGTGGCGCTGCCAGAAATTGGGCCGCGCCACCTGGCCTCCTGGGCCAGGGGTGGACCCCCTGGTCAGCCACAGGTACTCCCCGATGGCTTTTTACCTGGAAATTTTTATTTTGATTTTTTTGGAATTTTTGGGAAACTTCACTGTAGAGAATTTTTCAAAGTTCAAAAAGCTGCAAAAAACTTTCGTGAACTTGAGACAAAAGTTAGAACAAGTGAGGTTTTAAACACAAAAACTTGGGTACAATAAGGAGAATAAAAGCTAAAGGAAATGAAAACATAACAAGCTCAACTTTTTACTCATATAAAACATGCTAGTTAGCAAGGTTGATCAAGTCTTACCAACAAACCTGTGGTATATAGCGCAGAAAGTCTCGCCTCTTATGAAGTGATCATTGCACTCTCACTTTAATGGACATTGTGCCCATCATAATTGTTTTGTATTTGTGGTATACATGTAGTGGACAATCCCATTCTCCAATCTTCATGGTCTCGATATTCTCAATAGAGTTAAGGCCATGCCTTTTGTCGATTTTCTTCGGAAAATACACCGTGTGTTCTTTGTCATTCACGTTGAAGGTAACCTTCCCTTTATTGCAATCAATAACAGCACCTGTGGTGTTAAAAAAGGTCTACCAAGGATAATGGACATGCTCCCATCCTCGGGCATGTCAAGCACAACAAAATCAGTAAGTATTAAGCAATTGGCAACTTCAACAGGAACATCCTCACAAATACCGATCAGGACGGCTGTGAACTTGTCGGCCATCTGTAGAGAGATATCTATAGGAATTAATTTCTCTAAACAAAGTCTTTTGTAGAGAGAAAAGGGCATAACACTCACTCCTGCACCAAGATCACATTAAGCAGTTCTAACATAATTATTTTTTATGGAGCAAGGAATGGTGGGTATACCTGGGTCACCGAGCTTCTCAGGAATCTTGCCACTGAAAGAGTAGTTAGCAAGCATAGTAGATATTGCCTCATTAGGGACTTTTCTTTTATTAGTAACAATATCTTTCATATATTTAGAGTAAGGAGGTAACTTAATAGCATCAGTCAAAGGGATTTGGAGAAAAAGAGGTTTCATCCACTCACAAAACTTGTTGTAGTGCTCTTCTTCTTTGGTTTTGACGGACTTGCTTGGGAAAGGCATGGGTTTTTGTACCCATGGTTCTCGTTCCTTCCCATGTCTCCTTGCAAGAAAGTCTTCTCTAGTATACTTATTGCGCTTATCGGGTGCTTCTTCTTCACGAACCTCGGGTGGATCATTCTTTTCAGCATCTTTTTCAGGTTCAGCACCGTCTTCAGTCTCAGCGTCGGAGGTAGATATGTTGTTTGGATCAACAGCTTGTTCTTCTTCTTCTATTGGATCATTGGAATTGTCAGCTTCCTTGTGTTTCTTTTTCTTCTTCTTCTTCTTTGAAGAGCTAAAAATTTCTTCTTCCTGCCCTTGAGAATCTTGCTTGATCCTCTTCGGATGCCCTTCTGGGTAGAGAGGGTCCTGGGTGTGTGTTCCACCCCGGGTCTTTATACCATAAGCCTGTAAATTGTCCTATTTGGCATTATTAGAAAGCAAATATTTTTGCACATTAGAATTTGTTCAAGCTGAGTTTGAACCATATGAAAATGCTTCACAAGACATTTAACATCATTAACTGTTCAACCTAGAACATCAAGCAAACTTTTGATAGCAAGAGTATTATCATGCAAATGACCTTGTACCTTCGCATTGAAGTGATTCTGCTTCATAATAAAATTATCAAGCTCATCTAAACATTGGTCAGGAGGTTTACCTTTAGGGATGTCACTTGCATTGAAATTTAAAAGAGAGTGTACCTCTACCATAGGTGGGTGAGTGGTGGGCTCACACAGCTTCTCAATTGGAGGTAGATTCTTCACGTCTTTAGCTTTAATACCTTTCTCTCTTACAGATTTCTTTGCTTCTTGCATATATTCGGGGCTTAGGACAAGCATGCCCCTCTTCTTTGGTGGTGGAGGTGGTTCAGGCACGGACCAATCTTCATGGTTTTTGGCAATCTTGCCCATCAATTCTTCCACATCGTCCGGTGTTCTTTGCCTGAAAACACAACCAGCACAACTATCTAGATAGGATTTAGACCCATCGGTTAGACCAGCATAAAATATATCAAGTAATTCATTCTTAGGGATCTCATGTCCCGGTCTAGCTTTCAGCAAACTGCAAAATCTCCCCCAATCTTTAGGGAGATGCTCATCCTGCAACTGTTTAAAGTTATAAATTCTTTGCAAAGAAGCACGTTGCATATGAGCAGGAAAATACTTATCAACGAAAGATATAGCCATATCTTGAAGACTCTGAATGGACCCACATGGTAGTGCATCATACCATGCTCTAGCATCTCCTTTCAAGGAAAAAAGGAAAAAGCTTGGTCACATAGAAGTTCCGGATCCTTTCATCAATAGTAAACAAGCCACCCAACTCAGTGAGTTTGGTCAGGTGCTCAATAGCATCATCATTTTCTCTGCCATAAAAGGGATCAGCTTCAACTGTGGATATAAGTGAAAGGTCAACAGAGAAATCATAATCAGGATCAGTGATGCATATAGGAGACGTAGCAAAAGTAGGATCAGGAGTAAACTTGTTCTTCAGGGAATGCTTTGCTAGAAACTTCTTTATAGTAGTAGGGTCGGAATCAGCACATTCATTAAGCTCCCTGCATAAATCATCATCAAGTATAACATAATCTTCCTCAAGGAGTTTCTCCTTAAGGCCAGTAAGGTCATGAATTTTTCCAATAGGTGTTTGGGTAACAGGAATTTCAACACCCGAGAATCGGGCAGCAGCAGCAATTTGTTCTTCAATAAAATAACCAAGTGAACATGTAGTCTCAAAGATAGTAGAAGCATCATCAAAAGTATCTGACATAATGCCAGACTCAGAAGAAGTAGCATGTAGCTGAGGTGAATCAAACTGACTCATAACTGAAGGTGAATCAAGTTTAGCACTAGTGCTAAGAGCAGTACCTCTTCTCGTGTGGGATGGTAAGATCGGAACCTTGGGGTCTCCTTTCTTACCCATAGTGGATAGCGTGCAGCAGGTATGATACTTCAAGTAGACCTGTAAATAAAGCTATGGTCCCCGGCAACGGCGCCAGAAAACAGTACTTGTTAACCCTCAACTGTAGGGGATCGAGATAGTCTTCGCGGGCAAGATAACCCAATTTATTGATTTGACACTTGGGGACACAAAGGATACGTACAGGATTTGACAATTGAGTTGTCAATTCAACCGCACCTGAAATAAAAACTTTCTTGCACAAAGGTATTAATAGCAACTGTGATATGGTGGTAGTAGTGGTGGTGATAATAGTGGTGATGGAACAGCAAAAGTAAAACAGCAAAAGTAAACAACTAGTAACCAGCAGGAAAGAAAACATTGTAGGCTAGGGAGATGGATGGTTGGGCGCTGCTTGGATGAGAACGAACATGTAATAGATTCTAACACGGGCAAGGCTCACAGAAAAGAAAGGATCATCTAGGAAAATATCAAACATCAGGTATGTATCCCAAGGTAGTTGTACGTGCTTGCAATAAGAACTTTGCACAACATCTTTTGTCCTACCCTCCCGCTACAAACGGGGCCAAAAGGAACTTAGGGAGATTAAGGTACTCCTGTCAAAGAGCACCGGAACAAAGCATTAACACTTCATGGAGACACGGAATCCTCAAATTATAGTCCATCCCCTTTGGTGTCCCAAGCTGCCACCATTGGGATCGCCGGTTCCGGACTATAATAGGTGCATACAACTCATAGATAGGATCAAGAACACCACAAACTCAAGAAACAAAAGGGTGATCAGATCTGAAATCATGGCACTTGGGCCCAAAGTGGCAAGCATTAAGAGCAACAAGTTGTAACAGAGATGATAAACACCAAGTAGATGATAGGCAACAAGCCCCCAACAATCTGATTGAACTATTACATGATCTAACTCATCACATCCTTACCATCCCCTTTTCCTACAGCAGGGAATTACTCACACATGAGAGAAGAAGTCATGGAGGGGTGATGGAGAGGCGATGATGATGACGATGGCGATGATTTCCCCTCATCGGAGGACAAAGCAGCCTCCAGATTAGCTCTCCCGGAGACGAACAGAGGGTTGCGGCGGCTCCGCGGCGTAGATTGGAAAAGCGACTTCTGTTCTGGGGTTTCTGCGTCGGGATAATAAATAGGAGCCAAGGTAGGTCACCAGGGGGTGTGGGACCCAGCCAGGAGGGCAGGTGGCGCGGCCAGGGGCTGGGCCGCGCCAGGCACCCTCCAGGCTGCCCCTTGGCTGCCCTGTGGCCCCCCTTTGGACTTGCGGAAGCTTCCGAAACACTGATTTTTTATATATTTTTTGGGATTTTTCCAGCGTACCTAAATATCCAGAAACCTGCGCAAAAGAAAACAGCACTGGTAGTTCTGTTGAAAACAGCGTCAGTCCGGGTTAGTTTCGTTCAAATCATGCAAGAATGAAGCCAAAACAATAGCAAAAGTGTTTGGAAAAGTAGATACATTTGAGACGTATCAATCATCACCATCATCACGAGCATCATCTAGATCATCATCAACATCATCCCCAACATCAGCACCATCTTCATCTTCATCCAATCTCATCTCACAATTGCAACTTGCGTTGTAACTCGTACTATCTATCCTCTCTACTCTACCGGTGTTGATTACTACTTTGTGGTGAATGTTATTGAGTTTTGTTGGAGAAATATTGTTATGACCATATTTTTTACCACCTATTTATCACCTTTGATGATGATGTCTTTTATGTCTTTTGAGTAGTTGCTTTAGTTCTTGAGGACATGGGAGAAGTCTGGTTGTTAGTAGTCATATGATGTTGAGGTAATATGTGTGTTTGATATTTAAGTTGTGTTGTTATTTTCCTAGTGGTGTTATGTGAGTCGAACACTCAACACTTCGCCTTATTAAGGACCTAGGGGAATACATTCTATATAAAGAATGCTTACGGTGGGTTGCCGGAGTGACAGAAACCTGAACCCCAGTTTGCACACTTTTGCGCAAGGGAATAATGGATCCTTGATCTTATTGTTGTGGTTAGGCTTTGCCTTAATTTCTATCTTGTATTTGCGGATGCTTGCAAGATGTTTATTCATAAGAGTGCACTTATCTTAGTCTAGAAGGTGTGCTAGCATAGATCCACCCACTCAACACTTATCAACACAAAGCATGTTATCAATACGGAGTATGGCGAAAGCAGGTGACTACCTCTCCATGTGTCCTCAAGAACGCTTTAGTCTTTATAAGTTCAGTTGTCAGGCATATCCTTTGTTCAAAAGGATTGGGCCACTTGTTGCTCCTTAGCACTATTTACTTTGCTTGCTTTTGTCTTATTGTTGCTTATACCGAAAACCCCTAAAAAGTTATCTTTCGGTGCTTGCAGTTATTCCTTGTCCAAAATCACTTATCAATACCTTTCGCTCCTCGTTGGGTTCGACACTCTTACTTATCGAAAACGCTGCAATAGATCGCTTACGGTTGTGGGTCATCAAGTGCCGTTTTATGGCTCCATTGCCGGGGAGCATAGTGCTATTGGTAAGTGCAGCTGGTAAGGAAATTTTTATATTGTTGTTTTTATTTTGCTGTTAATACTCTTTTTCCATATAGACAACCTAGATATTGGATCGTTTCTTGCGGGGAAAGGCCCCACATTTGTGGTGGTTGTTCCTCCCCCTACTGAAATTGTGCCTTATAAAATACCAGCTGGTATTATCGATTATCTTTTGGCTAATCGTTATGCAGAAGACAGACATCCCAGTGAACACTTGTTATATTTGTCACAACTATGTTCACTATTTAAGCTTGGAGGTGTATCGGTGGATTTTGTCATCAGGAAATTGTTATCCGTATCGCTTGTAGATAAAGCTTCAGATTGGTATAAGCTTCTCGATAACTCTCATTTGCTTGATTGGCAAGTACTTATGTCTCTCTTTTATACCAAGTTTTATCCTCTTCATGAAATTCATCGAGACAGAATTACATCTTTAACTTTAGGTCTCGTGACGGAGAAAGCATCGCTCAAGCTTGGGGGAGATTGAAATCCCTAATGCTCAAATGTCCTATTCATGAGCTCCCCAAGAAAACTATACTTACAAATTTTTATGCTAGACTTTCTCGTCAGGATAAGGAGATGTTGGATGCCTCCTCTAGTGGGGTATTTCAGACTAAAAGCGTTGAAGAAAGATGGGATCTCCTTGAAAGGATCCAGAAGAATACCGAAGATTGGGAAATAGATAAAGGTATTGAACCCATTATAAATTATGAGCATGATTATATAGAGAGCTATGTGAAAACTGATTACTTTAATACCTTTTGCTCTAAGATTGGTCTTGATTCCCATCTAATGATTGATTTTTGTAAGGACTTTTCCTCTCATATTGACTCTTCTAAAAAGAAGGAGTATCAGCATCATAAACCCTTCAAAGAATTACCTATTGATATTCATGTTGCTGACCCTATTTTGCATGCAGTTATATATGAAAAGCCCCCTTTTCCCACAAGGATAAGGGAGCACTCTTTTGTGACAGGCATAATAAATAAAAGTGAGAGAAGAATTGATGAGCCTGAGGACCAGATCAAGGTTGATCCTCAAGTTGCATTGGTTAAGGATCTTGTTACTAATAATGCTTTAGATTCCAATATAAATTTTTGTGTTGTTTCCACTAACCTTGTTACAGCCAAGAATAAAGGCCCAATTTCAGGTACTCCATTAGTATCTGTTAAAATAGGAGATCACAATTATTATGGGCTATGTGATTTGGGATCGAGTTCTAGTGCTATCCCGTATTCACTTTATCAAGAGATCATGGGTGAGATTTCACCTTGTGAACTTGAGGAAGTTGATGTTACTATTCATCTTGCAAACATAGCAACTATCTCTCCTATCAGAATTGTGAGAGACGTTGAAGTTTTATGCGGAAAGGTAAAATATCCTACCGACTTTCTAGTACTTGGTTCAGTAAGGGATAATTTTTGTCCTATTATTTTCGGTAGACCTTTTCTCAGAACTTGTGGAGCTATAATAGATTGCAAGAAAGGTAAAGTTTCTGTTGAATTCAATGGTGAGACATATGAATTTAAATTTTCTAAGTTCTCTAAGCAGCCTCGTGGTACTAATTTTCCTAGTAATGATAAGATTATTGAAGATATTGCTTCCATTGCTATCCCTCCTAATGATCCTTTGTAGCAATATATGTAGGACCGCGAGAATGATTTGCATATGCAGGAGAGGAATGAGCTGGACGAAATATTCTTAAGACAACCTGCTATCCTAAAGCACAACCTTCCAATTGAGCCTTTGGGAATTTTATCGAAACCAAAAGAAGATCCAGTGTTTGATCTTAAACCTCTTCCTGATACGCTCAAATATGCTTATTTAGATGAAAAGAAAGTATATCATGTTATTATCAATTCTAACCTTTCAGGGTATGAAGAAGAGCGACTATTGGAAGTACTTCACAAACATCGAGGTGCAATTGGCTATACCCTTGATGACCTTAAGGGGATTAGTCCATCTATTTGTCAACACACCATCAACCTTCAGCCAGATGCTAAACCAGTTGTTGATCATCAACGACGGTTGAATCCAAAAATGATGGATGTTGTAAGGACTGAGATCCTTAAGCTTCTAGCCGAAGGTATTATCTACCCTATAGCCGATAGTAAGTGGGTAAGCCCGGTTCATTGTGTTCCAAAGAAAGGAGGAACAACTGTGGTTCCTAATGATAAGAATGAACTAATACCTCAAAGAATTATTATTGGATATAGAATGTGTATTGATTACAGGAAGCTGAACAAGGCAACCAGGAAGGACCACTACCCGTTGCCGTTCATCGACCAAATGCTTGAAAGGTTATCCAAAAATACTCACTTTTGTTATCTTGATGGTTATTCTGGCTTCTCTCAAATTCATGTTAACACTGCTGATCAAGAGAAGACCACTTTTACTTGTCCCTATGGTACTTATGCTTACAGGCGTATGCCTTTTGGTTTATGTAATTCCCCTACTACTTTTCAAAGGTGTATGTCTGCTATCTTTCATGGTTTAAGTGAAGAAATTGTGGAGGTATTCATGGACGATTTCTCCGTCTATGGAACCTCTTTTGACCATTGTCTCCACAACCTTAATAAAGTTTTGCAGAGATGTGAGGAGACAAATTTGGTTCTTAACTGGGAGAAGTGCCACTTTATGGTCAACGAGGGAATTGTTCTTGGCCACAAGATTCCCGAGAGGGGAATTGAGGTGGACAGGGCCAAGATCGAAGCAATTGAAAGGATGCCCTATCCAAGGGACATCAAAGGTATTCGTAGTTTTCTCAGTCATGCTGGTTTCTATAGAAGATTTATTAAAGACTTTTCTAAGACTTCAAGACCCCTCACTAATCTTCTCCTTAAGGATGTTCCTTTTGTTTTTGATGAAGATTGTAAGGAAGCATTCTAAGTTCTTAAGAAAGCTTTAATAACCACTTCTATAGTACAACCACCTGATTGGAAATTACCTTTTGAAATTATGTGTGATGCTATTGATTTTTTTGTTGGAATTGTTCTAGGGCAAAGGGTTGATAAGAATTTGAATGTTATATATTGTGCCAGCAAAACCCTTGATAGTGCTCAAAATAAGTATGCTACTACTGAGAAGGAATTCTTAGCAGTAGTGTTTGCTTGTGATAAGTTTAGGCAGTATATTGTTGATTCTAAGATTATTATTCATACTGACCATGCTGCCATTAAGTATCTTATGGAGAAGAAGGATGCCAAACCCAGACTCATCCGATGGGTACTCCTTCTTCAAGAATTTGATTGGAAGATTGTCGATAGGAAAGGAGCAGACAATCCGGCGGCGGATAATCTTTCAAGGATGGAAGATATACCGCATGATCCCATTCCAGTCAACGAGAGTTTTCCAGACGAACAGCTAGCTGTTGTAAAAGTACAATCTCTCTCCGATCCTTGGTTTGCAGATTATGCTAACTTTATCGTTGCAAAGTTTTTGCCTCCAGGTTTAACATTTCAGCAAAGGAAGAAGTTCTTCCCCGATTTGAGGAATTACTTTTGGGATGACCCACATCTTTTCAAAGAAGGTCCAGATGGGATCGTGAGGAGATGCATACCGCAACACGAGCAGAAGGATGTTGTCAGACAGTGTCACGATAGTCCATATGGAGGACATCATGCCGGTGAGAGGACCGCACATAAGGTTCTTCATACAGGTTTTTATTGTCCTACTCTCTTTAAGGATGCTAGAAATTATGTTTTATCTTGTGATAAGTGTCAGAGAGTTGGTAATATTAGTAGAAGGAATGAGATGCCTATGAATTACTCTCTAGTGATTGAGCCTTTTGATTGCTGGGGTTTTGATTTTATGGGTCCTTTTCCTCCTTCGCACAAGTACACTCACATTTTAGTTGTTGTAGATTATGTAACCAAGTGGGTAGAAGCAATCCCCATTGAAAGTGCTGATCACAAGACATCTTTGAAAATGCTCAAGGATGTAATTTTTTCTAGGTTTGGAGCACCCAGGTACCTCACGACTGATGGGGGTTCACACTTTACGCATGGAGCTTTTAGAAAAGCTTTAGCCAAGTAGGATGTCAATCATATAATTGCTTCACCGTACCACCCTCAAACTAGTGGGAAAGTTGAGCTCACCAATAGAGAGATCAAGTTGATCTTACAGAAGAGAGTTAGTAGAAATAGAAAAGATTGGTCAAATAAGTTAGGAGATGCTTTGTGGGCGTATAGAACTGCTTACAAAAACCCCATGGGCATGTCTCCCTATAAGATGGTCTATGGCAAGGCTTGTCATTTTCCATTAGAACTAGAACACAAAGCTTTCTGGGCTATTAGAGAGCTTAATGCTGACCCGAAGTTAGCTGGTGAAAAGCGTCTCATGAACTTGACTTATCTAGATTAGTGGAGAAGTGAAGCTTACGAGAGCGCTAAAATGTTCAAGGAAAAGGTAAAGAAGTGGCACGATAGGAGGATTCTTAAACGTGAATTTAATGTTGGTGATAAAGTTTTGTTGTTTACATCCCGTTTCAGGTTTTCTCTAGGTAAACTACTTTCCAGGTGGGAAGGGCCATTTCATATTGAAGAATTCTACCGCTCGGGTGCAATCAAGATTAACAATTTCGAAGGCACCAAACCTCAAGTTGTGAATGGGCAAAGACTTAAGCATTACATAGCAGGAGACCCTGTCAATGTTGATGTGGATTTGGTATACACAACAACTCATGAAGAACACGTTGCAGCCCTGTTTCAGACACCAGCAGAAGCAGAATAAGGAAAGGTATGTATTACGATAAGGAAACATCGCGAAACCGCCTTATAAGTTCCAGATTACGAGTTTTTGAAAAATATAGAAAATTTGAGGCCAAAGTGGAGCCGGAGACCAGCTCCAGGGGGCCCAGGCGCCCCCCTGGTGCAGCCTACCCCCTGGCCGCGCCGGGAGGCCGCCTGGGCACCCAGGAGTCCGTCTCCGATTCTACTTTGACTCGTTACCTTCCTTTCTGTGCAGAAATTTTTGCTATATATTTTCCCGGATTGTTCCGGCAGCGTATCTCGCGATTTCGTGTGTTTTCTTTTCGAGTTGTTTCTGCCAAAACTAAAAGTTGAGTAGTATAGATGTCTTCTTGTGGCTCGAGCGGAGAAGACTTCTTGAGATGGCGTCTACGTCAAATTCAGAAGGATCTTAATCAAGGGAAGCACGTCGATTGGGCTACCGAAGAATAAACTGTCGCAAGACAAGCGGAGATGGAGCGCTCCGTGAGAGAGGAAGTCAAGACTATCACTGCCCAACAACAAGGAGGTCCAAACAATCCCATCATGGTGGGATTTGTCCAACCTCAATATGATCTTTCTCTTAACCTTTTAGGGCCCTCCACTTCACTTGAAGATCAACGCACGCTTTCCACCATCTCCGAGGCCTACCGCATCACCAACCAACTTTGTGAAGATTTCCGTGTACTGAAAGTGCAAGTGGAAATCCTGGAAGCTTAAAACCAAACCCTTCGACGTATAATCAGGGACCTGAAGAACCACAAGGATGAGGAGTAAACCTCCTTGGGTAATGGCATCCCCTTAGCTTGTTCCAAGCTTGGGGGAGTGCCCGATATCTTTATCTTTATATTTGTCTTTTAGAGTCAAGTAGAGTCGTATCATGTCTAGGGAAGTTATCTTATAAAATAGGTGTTTGCATTGAGGTCTATCACTCATTTTTGGAGAGTTATGTATCCGTGAGTGTGGAGTCGTCTATGATGGAATATTAATGAGAAGTGTATTGATCCCTTCGCTGCACTCGGTCTTCTCTTCACGCAATCGACCTTATGATGATTCTTATGGGGAGTATTGACCTTATATCAGGTATGGCTTTGAAAACTTTATTTAATCTTGGCAAACATAGCTTTGGTCATAACAACAAGCATGATTTTCACAAAGTAGCGACATAGCCAAACCCTTTATGTTATTATGCTTGTAGTGTTATGTTGACAAGGAAGACAACTTGATGTGCTATTCTTATTTTAATGTTTATGCTTTATATTGCTTTGCATCCAAGTCATCATCAATTGTCTGTTCTCTCAAAGCCTTTGCTAGCCAAACCTCTGTACTAAGCGGAATTCTGATTGTGCATCCATACCCTGAAACCAGTATCTTCCATTTGAGTCCACCATACCTTCCTATTCGTGGTATTCCACTACCACTCCTAAAGTATAGAATTTATGCGTTATCCTTAAATGTTCAAAATCTTTTTTTGTGCCCCTGTTTTAGCTCATGAGGAAGTAGTAGTTAATTCATGATCTTCTTAAGTTGGACAAGTTTTATCCCGGGATTGCATGTCTAATCTGCAAACCCCTAATACGAGGAGGAATTGGCATGAGTGAGCCCAGCTCACAAAAGATAATTACAACAAACAAACCCTCCTTCACGCTTTGTTCATGAGATATCAGAAAACTTTGGCAGTGATAAATAAAGAAGATTGCGGGGATGTGATCGTCCCCGTGTGGGAGTCGTTCCTCGAAACTTGTCCGATCTGAGAAGTAATTGAGTTATCTATTAGCATTCGTTGACAAATCATGCACCTCTCAAAACTTGTTTTCATTCTGTTTGATTTAAGGATAGCACTTGAGTTTTCCCTGCTTGCCTTTAACAAGGCCTTTCCTTTACTTTTATGTTGAGTCAGTTTCCTACTTCTTCCTTTCCCAAAGAGAACAGACACTTGATGTTGATGAGGATTCATCCATATAATGCTGCATTAAATTTAGCCATGCCATATCATTGTTGACATTATCTTTTGATAAGTAAGTTGTTTGCAAAAGCTTTTCCCAAGCAAACATCTTCCTTTGTGTTAACATTTTCACTTCATGCCTGACAGCATGTTCTTTCAAAAGCTTCAATTGATCCCATAAAAATAGAAAAAGAAAGAGCAAAGGTAAAAGCTATTAGTTGTTCTTTGACCAAAGGACATGTTTTCCATGATTTGTTGAGTTTCCTTAGCCCTACTTTTGATTATAATTGTTATTACTCTTTCATAAGGGCCTTATGAGTTGAAGATTGTTGTTGAGGATGTTTGAGTTTGGTGAAGAAATCATGATGCTTCTTGTCCGTATTCTATTTATCGACACTTCACTCTCTAAACTTGTGGACAGGTTTACCGAGCTCTGTTTTCTCTTGGGGACAAGCGAGGTCTAAACTTGGGGGAGTTGATACGTCCAAAATGCATCACTATTTTATATCGTAATTCATCATTATTCATTGATATATTTCATATTACAATGATGTTCTTATGTTGTTTTGGCTTGTTTTACACAGTTTGCAACTTTCCGGTGCCAAAGCAGCAGACGCAGGATTCAGCGGTAAAAAGTGGACGCTGAGTTCCTGAAGAAGAATACCTCCAAATTACCTGAAAATCGACGGGGGGTATTTTCCGAAAGATTAACGAAGGCACGCCGAAGAGGGGCCAGAGGGGGGCCACAGGGGCCCCAGGCGTCCACCTGGCGCGGCCCCACCCCTGGCCGCGCCGGGAGGGCGCCTGGAGCCTTGGAGCCACTCCTAGCTCCCCCCTCTGGCCTATATACTCTTCGTCACCCAAAAACCCTAAGAAGAGGAGTTTTTACGGAGTTCCGCCGCCGCTCCGTGGCGGAAACCTATAGAGAATAAAAGGGCTCTCCGGCGGGCAGATTCCTCCGAGGAGATCACCTCCCGGAAGGGGAGATCATCGCCATCGTCATCACCATCGTCACGAGCATCATCGAGATCATCATCAAGATCATCCCCAACATCAGCACCATCTTCATCTTCATCGAATCTCATCTCACAATTGCAACTTGCGTTGTAACTCGTACTATCTATCCTCTCTACTCTACGGGTGTTGATTACTACTTTGTGGTGAATGCTATTGAGTTTTGTTGGAGAAATATTTTTATGACCAAATTGTTTACCACCTATTTATCACCTCTGATCATGATCTTTTTTATGTCTTGTGAGTAGTTACTTTAGTTCTTGAGGACATGGGAGAAGTCTGGTTGTTAGTAGTCATATGAAGTTGAAGTAATATGTGTTGTTAGATATTTAAGTTGTGTTGTTATTTTCCTAGTGGTGTTATGTGAGTCGAACACTCAACACTTCACCTTATTAAGGACCTAGGGGAATACATTGTGTATAAAAAATTCTTACGGTGGGTTGTCGGAGTGACAGAAACTTGAACCCCAGTTTGCACACTTTTGCGCAAGGGAATAATGGATCCTTGATCTTATTGCTGTGGTTAGGCTTTGCCTTAATTTCTATCTTGTATTTGCGGATGCTTGCAAGATGTTTAATCATAAGAGTGCACTTATCTTAGTCTAGAAGGTGTCATAGCATAGATCCACCCACTCAACACTTATCAACACAAAGCATGTTATCAATACGGAGTATGGCGAAAGCACGTGACTACCTCTCCATGTGTCCTCAAGAACGCTTTAGTATTTATAAGTTCAGTTGCCAGGCTTATCCTTTGTTCAAAAGGATTGGGCCATTTGTTGCTCCTCAGCACTACTTTGCTTGCTTTTGTCTTATTGTTGCTTGATACGTCCCAAACGTATCTATAATTTATGCTTGCTCCATGCATGTTTTGTGTGACTTTGCCATGATTTGCTTGAACTTTCATACACTTTTGAGCATATTTGAACTAATCTATTAACCCAATGCACCCAGCTGCCAGTTGCTGTTTTCTGCTGTTTTTGTATTTCAGGTTTTCCGGCCATTAAAAGTGCTCCAAAAAATCCGGAAAAAATCAGATAAAAAACCAGCGACTCGGAAGCTTCCGGAAACACCAAAGGAGGGAAGGGGGGACACCACAGGGACTCCATAAGGGTCCCTGGCGCGGCCCCGCCCTAGGCCGTGCCAGGGAGCCTCCTGGCGGCCCTGTGGCCCCTCTCGGTGCCCCCCCCTTCGCCTATATTTACCCCCCGTGACGGAAACCCCTAATATCAACTCCTCTTTCGCGATCTCGCCTCTGTACCGCCGCCGCCGCCGTTTCAAGATCGGGGCTGCCTGGAGAAGCTGCTCCGGCACCCTGCCGGGAGAAGCTACCCCCTCCGGGAGATCATCCATAGACATGGACGCCTCCCGTATGTACCGTGAGTAGTTTCCCTTGGACCATGGGTCCGTGACCATTAGCTATGTGATCTATCTCTCCCTTCTTTGTGCTTCCACTTTCGAGACCTCGTGAGCTGCCTCACATGATCGAGGCACCTTTGTAATTTTCTGCTGTTGCTATGCTGAGTTTGTTGGGATCTGATGGATTATGAGACTATGTTCAGATTGTGATGAGTAATATATTTTTTTCTTCTCTTTTATATTTTGTTCTTGAGTAAATTCTTGCATGTTCTCTGTTGCCGTATTTTACTTTGGCCAAGTGATTTATTGCAACTCCAAGAGGGAGTGTTATGCTTGATTGTGGGTTCAGCCCCTTGATGTCTAGATTGAGTGACAGAAACATGAGACTAGGGTATGTCCTGTTGCCACCAGGGATAAAACAACGGTACTTGTATCTGCGGGTGCAAGGATTGTTTACTTTACGCAAAGTTCTTTTAATGCAGTTGTTTGTTGCTTTGAGTTTGCACTTTGGGTGGGATTCGCAACTTAATACTAGCAAGATGTTCTGGATAGATATCTCAAGATGGATGATTCGTAGTAGATGCAGATGGATTTCGGTCTACTTACCTTGGCGTACTGCCCATTGCTTTTGAGCCCTTCATTTCTTTGCGGCATAATTAGCATTGCGGTTCCTTCATAATCCTGTCAATTGCCCAACTGTGATTTGTTTACCTCGCTAGCACTTTTATCGTCTTTTGGGAGAGATACATCACTAGTGAAAATCACGTGACCTTGGTCCATCTTCATATCATTGTTTACACCCTCAATTTACTTTCAGTCTTTACTTTCAGTTGCCACTATCATTATCTCTTGCGTTGATCCTTTGTAAACGGCAAGGCCGAAGGAATTGACAACTCCTATGTACTCGTTGGGAGCAAAGTTATTTGTATCTGTGTGCAGGTCCAGGTGAAGTTAGCAACCTCGGCGCCATTGTTCACTTTACCACCTTCTTGTATCCTTCGAAGTCCTACGGGAGACAAACCTTGGTATCTTTGCCAACGGAAAACTTGCCGCTGCACTATATCTCACTCTTCCCTTGGGGTAACCAACGAGGCTTGAAGAGTATTAACACTCTCTTGCCATCATTGCTTATACCGAAAACCCCTAAAAAGTTATCTTTCAGTGCTTGCAGTTATTCCTTGTCCAAAATCACTTATCAATACCTTCCGCTCCTCGTTGGGTTCGACACTCTTACTTATCGAAAACGCTGCAATAGACCCCTTACGGTTGTGGGTCATCAGTTATCCTTGCGCATCCTCGACTCATGGTACGTGAGTGTACTCTAATATCCAATCCCTCCAAAGATTAGTGATCCATCTAGTAGCTAGAGTTCTCAACTAGTTTTGTAGTTTTTGAAAATAAACATGGTTTTCCCAAAATACGACACCTATCACTAATAGGCTAGAGCTCTTGAGACCAAAAGTTCAAACATTACTCACAACAATACCTCAAAACTATTGCAAGTTACTACTACAATTAAATAGCAACCTCAATTACCTACTTAAAGTCAAGACACAACTCAGTGCAACAACCAACTCTCTTAACAAGATAAACATGAAAACTAAAGAGAGTTCCAGCAACAAACTAAACAAAAGGTAAGGCTTTTGAGAAAGATAAACATGAAAAATAAGAGCTAAACATGACAACAGCTACAAAAATATAAAGAATACACAACAGAAGAAAGATAAGCATGAAAATCCTATGATGTGTTCTAGTTTAAAGTGGAGTGTGTTTCTCTCCCACACAAAGAAAGCTGGGTTCTAACTTTTTATGAACATCAAGCAAATCTAAACAAAACTAAAAAGTAAACCTAAGAGCGACACGCTCCAAGCATAGCACATAACGCATGAAGTGATAAAAATATAGTGAGACGAAGGACGAACTGATGATTGTTGATGGAGAAGGGGATGCACAGGGGCATCCCCAAGCTTAGATGCTTGAGTCTCCTTGAATATTTATTGGCGATGCATGGGGGCATCCCCAAGCTTGAGCGTTTGACACTCGCGGATCTTTTTTCCTCATCTTCTCTCACACACTTGAAAACTCCCTTCATACATAACTCATCATAAGCTGATTAGAGAGGTTAGTACCCTTAATAAAATAATTTTCCTCTACTGGAAATAAAGATATTCTTGAAGAGATATTGTTCTCAAGATTGCCAAAAAGTTTTTGCAAAGAAAAAGAAAGCTTAAGGTTTGAAAAAGTGAGGAAAGGCAAAACATGGCAGAATCTGTGAAAAATAGAACACAAGGTAGTAAATAATTTTTTGGGGTAGTTCTGCAACTCAAATCAAAAAACTCAGAACAGACGCTCGAAATTCAATTGTATGGAGCACGCTGTCAAAAAATCAGATCAAAAAGATGATCTGGTGATTTTAAGCTAATTTTTTCGTCCAAGGACAGAATCTATAATCTGGACAGCTTGTCACAACTTTTGAACTTTCTTACAATCGGAGGCTAAACTTGGCACAAAGCTTGAAAATAAAGATACAATGATGTTGCTACAGTAGTAACATTCATCAAGACCACTAAAAGCAGAAGTAAAAACATCTTGGGTTGCCTCCCAACAAGCACTTTTTTTACGCCTTTAAGCTAGGCATAAAGCAAAAAGATCAAGTTTAATCAAGAGAGAGAGAGAAAAGCTAGCCCGTGTAACGGACTCAAAAGGTAACTTAATCTTCTTCCTAGGGAAGTGTTCCATCCCCTTTTTGAGGCGGAATTGAAATTTTATATTCCCCTCTTTCATGTCAATAACAGCACCAACGGTGCGAAGAAAAGGACGTCCCAAAATAATTGGACATAAAGGTTCACATTCTATGTCCATAATAGTGAAATCAACGGGAGCATAATTTTCATTGACAATGATAAGAACATCGTCGATCTTCCCCAAAGGTTTCTTTATGGAAGAATAAACGAGACGAACACCAAAAGAACAAGGATCAAAAGGTTTCAATTCAAAAATATCATACATTCTTTTGGGAATAACGGAGGTACTAGCTCCAACATCACATAAAGCATAGCAAGAGAAGTTATTCAATTTAATTTTGATCATAGGATCCCAACCATCTTCTAGCTTCCTAGGTATGGAGGATTCTATTCTAAGCTTCTTCTCCCTAGCTTTGATGAGAGCATTAGTGATATGCTCCGTGAAGGCAAGATTTAGTGTGCTAGTGTGGGGGTCTCTAGACATTTTGTGTAGTAAGCTAATAACTTCTGAGAGGGTGCAACTATCAAAATAAATGTCACTACTATCAAAGGTGGTAGTGGTGTCATCTAGGCTTACTTGTTTGAAAGCCTCGATGTTCATAGGAGTTGAGGTAATAGCATCACCATTAATAGGTCCAATGGGACTAGGAGTGTGTTGGGTGCTAAAAGTTTGGGTATCCTCAACAACTTGGATAGTAGCAACAGTGTGGCGTGTAGGAAGGCTTTTAATTCTATCCTCTTCCTCTTTTTCTCTAGCCCATCTTTCTTTAAGTTTAGCCATCATCCTAATATTTTCATTAATTTGCAATTAGATAGCATTAATAGGAGTGGCCTTCCTCTCCTTGAGGGGAGAGGTTCTAATTTTAAGCATCTCAATATCAAGGGCTAAGTTGTCTACCTTCAAAGAGAGATTATATAATTTGTCTAATCTTTCCTCTACACTCTTGTTGAAGGCTTTTTGAGTAGTGATAAATTCTTTAAGAATGCTTTCTAATTCAGAGGTGGGGTTCTTGTTGCTAGGATAAGTATTGTTGTTCCCGTAGTTGGATGGGAACGGTCTAGGATTGCTAGCAAAATTACCCCTATAAGCATTATTGTTGAAGTTGTTTCTAGAGATAAAGTTCAAATCTACTTGTTCTTGAGCAACCAAAGAATTTAAAGGAACATCATGAGGATCAATAGGAGATTGCTTGGTAAGTAGAGACATAATCAAGTCAACTTATTCATTTAGGGAGGAAATCGCCTCGACTGAGTTTACCTTCCTACCTGTTGGAGCTCGTTCGGTGTGCCATTGGGAATAACTGATCATCATCTCATCTAGAAGTTTTGTGGCAGCACCAAGTGTTGTTGACATAAAGATTCCTCCTGCGGCCAAATCTAACAAGTTCCGCGAGGTAAAGTTCAAGCCTGCATAAAAATTCTGGAGAACCATCCAAGTAGTCAAACCATGTGTAGGGCATTTCTTAACAAGAGATTTCATTCATTCCCAAGCTTGGGCAACGTGTTAATGATCCAATTGTTTAAAATTCATAATGTTACTCCTCAATTGGATAATTTTAGCAGGTGGGTAATACATCCCAATAAAAGCATCTTTGCACTTATCCCAAGAATCTATACTATTCCTAGGCAAGGATGGAAACCAGATTTTAGCTCCTTCCCTCAAAGAGAAAGGAAAAATCTTAAGCTTAACAATATCACCTTCTACTTCTTTATACTTTTTCATATCACAGAGTTCAACAAAAATTATTTAATTGTAAAGCAGCAGCATCTCCGGCACCGGAGAATTTATCTCTCATAACAAGGTTCAGCAAGGCAGGTTTAATTTTATAAGAGGTAGGTGAAGTAGCAGGTGTAGCAATAGGAGTGCAGATAAAATCATTGTTGTTGTGACTAGTGAACTCACACAATTTGGTGTTTTAAGTGGAACCCATAGTAGCAGCAAGTGTGAAAGGCAAAAAATTTGTGATTTTTGATAAAGGACACTAAGATAAAAACTGAAAGGTAAACTAACAAGACTAAAAAGCAAAGGTAAAAGATAGTGTGCAACTCCCCTATATTGTAGATTGGAGTCCCCGGCAACGGTGCCAGAAATTTGCTTGATGTGCGAGAGATGATAATGGTTTCTCACCCTTCGTTGGTTACCCCAAGTGGAAGGTGAGATGTAGGATAGCAGCAAATTTCCCCTAACGTAGAGGATAGGGTTTGTCTCCCATAGGACTCCGAAAGCTACAAGTAGGTGTCAACGGTGCAATTGACACGAACCTGCACAAAATACAAATAACTTTACTCCCAACGAAGTTCAAAGAGGTTGTCAATCTCTCCGGCTTTGTTGTTTACAAAGGATCAAACACAAGGGATAAAGGATAATGATAATTACAACTGGAAAGTAAAAGCAGGAAATAAATTGAGCGTGTAAAAAATGATGAGAATATGGACCGGGGTCCCATTATGTTCACTAGTGATGTCTCTCTCCCAAAAGACGATAAAACTGCTATGCGAGGTAAACAAATCACAGCTGGGAAATTGACTGGATTAAAAACGCACCACAATGCTAACTATGCTACAAAGAAAGGAAGAGGCTCGAAAGCATGGGCGGTACGCCAAAATAAGTAGACCGAAATCCAACTGCATCTACTACTAATCATCCCCCTTGAGATATCTATCCAGAACATTTCGCTGGTATTAAGTTGCGAGCCCCACCCAAAGTGTAAACCCAAAGCAACAGATAACTGCATTAAAAGAACTTTGCGTAAAGTAAACAATCCTTGCAACCGCGGTTACAAGCACCGTTGTTTTCCCCCTTGTGGCAACAACACATCCCCTAGACTCATGTTTCTGTCACTCAAGCTAGACGTCAGGGGGCATGAACCCACAATCGAGCATAACGTTCCCTCTTGGAGTCACTACCTACTACTTGGCCAAAGCAATAAACAACAACGGAGAACATGCAAGAATTACTCAAGAACAAAAATATAAAAGATAAGAACCAAATATGTTACTCTATCACAAACTGATAATAGTCTCATAATCCATCAGATCCCAGCAAACTCAGCATAGAAACATCATAAAGAATTACATATGTGCCTTGATCATGTAGGGAAGCTCACAAGGTCTAATCCATGAAGAATAAAGAGGGGAGGAGAACATCACATAGCTACTGATCATGGACTCATGGTCCAAGGTAGACTACTCACGGATCATCCGGGAAGTGTCCATGGTGGAGGAGAAGCTCCCGGAGGTCAATCCTCCCTCCGGCAGGGTGCCGGGAAGAGGTCTGCTGACGCTCCCGGTATTGGAAGTGCGGAGGCGAAGGAACAGAGGCGAGATCGCGATAAATGGTTCTGTCTTCCGAGATTTCCTGTCACGGAGAATATATAGGCGAAAGAGGGAAGCCAGAGGGGCACCAGGGGTCCAGGCGGACCCCTGGCGCGTACCCACCCTAGGGCGGGCTGGGAGGGTGCCTAGGGCCCTGTTGTGGCCCTCTGGCCCCACTTTGGTGATTCTGGAAGCTTCCGGTACACTGATTTTTTATTGTATTTTTCCGAAAAAATTCGAGCATTTTTAATACGGGAGAAACCTGAAATCGAAAAACAGTCGAAAACAGGAACTGGCACTGGGGTGCACTGAGTTAATAGGTTAGTCCAAATATGATCAAAAGTGTATGAAAGTGTATATAAAACATAGCAATATCACAAAAAATATGCATGGAGCAAGCAAAAATTATAGATACGTTTGGGACGTATCAAGGACCACCAGTACATCGGTGGCGGTCCTGTCGTCCCTTCAAAGCTATGCGGTTACCAACAAGGTGAACCGTCTCCTTACCTTGTCTCGCGTGTGCTCCTGGAGGAGCTCGACTTTCGTGATTTGGTATCTCACGTCCAACGAGCAAAGACCAGGCCCACGATGGTATCCACCTGTCCTGCCGTCCCGATACAATACCTCTCGCGGGCACCGTTGGGTCACCCAACTACTTACCTTGAAGGACACCAGTTGATTCGAGTGCCTACCATCAAGTGAAACCAGGAGGAATCACCCTCGATGGTACACATGAAGAGGTTCGACCGAGACATCATCGGATTGAACTAAAGAGGAATATCCTCGTATCATCCCGGTGGTGCTACACTACCGAGCCGTCAACGATAGTGAAATACGATTCCATCCACTCGTAAGTTAAACTTGAACCGACTCGGCAGAGTCTCGCCGTTGTAGGTTCCCTTGAGCGTCTACTTTGTACTGTACCTGTTGCAGTTATAATAATTCATACCCCCGTTCACTCCCTAGAGTGATCACGGCCCGCTATCTAAACCTAGTTAACTAACAATGCGCAGGGCCAACTACTAAATATTGCATAAGTAATAATAGGCAGCATAGGATTAAAGGAAGGTACATCAAGGGGCGACAATGACAGGCTATGCAATTGAATAGGATTGTAACGTAGCAGAAGCAATGCCTAGTGCAATAAATGTACGGAAAAGATAAGAGATATCTGGGGAAGGAAAATGACGTTGCTTGCCTGGAAGCTCGGTAGTAGGGGTACGATCGTCGACGACGTAGTCAATCACAGGGGCGTCGGCATCGGTCGTTGGGACTACCAGACAATAAGAGAGGGGGAGAAACAATAAATACACAACAATAATAGCAATACAAATACAAGACATGGCAGATGCATGGTTAACGGTGTTCTATCGCAGAGCAAGGTGCTTTGCTCGGAGCGGGAATTTATCCGGGGATGACTCATCAGTACCGGTTGATTACCGGAAAAATGATCTGGAGGGGGAAGGTTCCATGTTTGCAGTGTTAGAGACATCTGACAGACATGTGGATAGTGTATCCGTGTTCGTAGATTCATTCTGAAAAACTTTCATTTTCAGAACATTTTATCCGGAAGGTTTACCGGCTCCAGTTATCTAACAGACAGATGAACCGGAGGGGAAATGTTCCATGTTCAGTATGTTAGAGGGGTGTGGTGGCTATACGGGTGATGTATTCTTATTCTTTGTATTTTTTTAATCAAGTTTCATATATAAATTATTTTGATCTGACTTACAGTTTAAAAGATATTCAATTTCAAAGTTTTAAAACATTTAAAACATTTCTGGAACTTTCTATTATTATTAAATCAACATTATCCACAAGTCTATCCAGAACAGTGCACTGACTGGTGGGACCTACATGTCATAGAGAGTGGCTAGTTAAAACTATTTTATTTAACTAAACAATAAAGATGGCCCGCATGTCATACTCTGGTTTTTAATAAAATTATTTAATTTACATAAACAATGAAGGGGGCCCATCTGTCAGACCAAGTAGGATATATAACAGTTATTTAATTAATCTAATGGCCTAGGGCCCATTGTCATACACGTGGGGGGGGTTAACCTACACTTTTGTTTTAATTATCTGACTAATGTAATTGCGCTGTCACGCGGGGCCCACCAGTCAGTGGGACACCCCACTGGTTTAAGCCAGCTCGTGCCCACGACGGCGACGAGAGCGCAGCGGCGGTGTGGCCATTCCGGCGAGGGACCCACGGCGGCAGCGCGGCCACGGGTGCCAGGGTCCGGGCGAGCGTGAGGCAGAGCGCGGCCAAGACACGCTCCGGCCATGGCGGGCACGGCGGCCACGGCGATCAAATCGACAGGGGGGAATGTGGGATTCAAACGCCGAGCTCACAGTGAGCTCGTAGGGGAGGAAGTGGGCTTGGGAAAGTGCCGGCGTCGACGAATTTAGCGGCGGAAGTCGGCGGCCGTGGCTGAGGGAATCGGCGCGGCGGCGAGATCCTAGTGTGCCCCGTCCCAAATTGGCGTGGGGAAAACATGTTGTCGCCACCGGGGAGTCCATTGGACACGCCGGGAGGCCTGCCGACGTCGTTGGCCGCGACTGCGCACGGTGGCGCGGCGACGACCGTGGTGGAGCTCGCGCGTGGAGGGGCTAGCGAGCGACGGAGAGGAGGGGAATGGAGGGGGCTAGGGTTTCTGGGGCAATGGTCGAGGTCTTGTAGCCGTCCTTGGCTACCAGGGCGCGCCGTTGTCGCCCATCGCGCGTCGCTTCTCGTCCATGCCGTGCGTGCTGCCGACACGCGAGGAGAGAGAGGGGGAGGAGGGAGAGGGAGGTGGGGGTGGGCCGACCGGTTGGGCCGAGGGGGGAAAGTTTCCTAGGGCGCAAGTTAACCTTTTTTCCTATTTTCTTTTTGTTTCATTTTTCTTTCAATATTTATTTTCTGTTCATATTTATGTAGCCCACATTTGATTTTATACAAAGCTATAAATAACTTCAATACACAGTATAGGAGTGGCATAGAAAGTTTGGGTGCTTAACAAATTCCCTTCGGTTTTGTTTTATTTAAAAAGATTAAAAGTTGCTCGTTTAGGCACTGTTTGATTTGTTTATAATATTTAGACAATGGAATAAAATATCATTGTTATTTTATTGTGACCTACTGATTTTTAGACATTTAATAGAAGTGGTTGCAATATTTTTGGATTAAGTGTTATTTCCACTTTGATTTGAATTTCCAAATGAGTTTGAATTTGAACTTGACTTGATCAAGGGGGATTATCCCTTGCATAATCATGATGACATGGAATTTAACAATGTGATTACTGTAGAGTGACACCCGGGGTGTTACACCAGGGTATCTAACCATGGGATTTTCCGAGGTCCATCCTCGTCATTAGACTAACCCAATGTTTGGCTCCCGCCTGACCCTGGTTGGGTCGAACCAATGGCATTTGAATACAACAAGGTTCATTCCGTCGAGGAAAACGTAATCTATCTTGATCATTTCCTCGATCCTTCCATAGTAATCAAGTCCATATGTCCCTGGTATTAAGAGAAAGCTAATTATTGTCTTTAGATTGGGTCGACTGATGTCGTAAGAATGGGTATGTAAGTGATACCCTTTCACATCGTAAAAATTCAATTTCTTGATGGAATATTTGAAGCCTACGGAAAAATCTTTCAAATCGTCTCTCATAGGCCCCTTTTGCCTACAAATTTAATAATAAAAAATTTGATGTGTGAGTTGCAAGTAAGACAATCTTGAAATGACAACACTAAAAGAAACTTAGGAAGAATGGCATCCACTTGCTGAGAACCAGGGTATGAAGCCGCCTTTTCCTTTACCACCATTTTGAAAGATATGTTCCCTCTCCTCCTGGGGAGGGGTCTTTCAAGGTTCCAACATTCCTTTACATGCTTGTAAGTCGAGTCTTGTTTTCAAGCCGTGTGAGAGACTTGGTTTATATGCATATAATCAAAGTACCTTATTTCAGGCGTGAGCTTTGCTCCTCTCGCTTGTCTTACACGTCTCTAAGCCGAGTGGCTGAGAGAATGAACTCGGCTTACCTACTGTTACTCAGCTTTGAGTGATTTTCCTATAGTGATACCCTAAGTGTACATCCATTATTTTGGCAGACATCTTATATAGCATGTGTAATTCACATATATAGAACCATATGACTGATATATTAGCAATTTTCTGATTAATTTATTCAAGAAATAGATCAAGAATATGATTCTAACAAAGTTAATCGCATACTGACATCTAACCATGCAGAGCAAAACTATACAAATAACATATGTATGTACATAAACAATAAGCATGACATAAACGGAAACAAGTATGAGCAGGACGAGTAGATTATACACTTCGTTCGGCCATGCAGCAGCGGTGGCAACAGTCTCCTTAGCAAACTTGTTGGCAGCGGCCTCCTCAGCAAGCTTGCCGGTGATGACCTTCTCAGCTTCGATGGATATGATGACGTAGAGTAAGTAGTCGACGAAAACGAATGGAAGCAAGCAGTTGCGTCATAGACGCTCCCCAAAAATCCAATTGCCCTTCTCTCGGTGCAGGATCGCAAAAGGCAGGGATTCCAAAGGCCTGCTCTCATGTACAACTGTGCATGTGGTGGATGGGATGGAATCGCCGAAAGAAGCAGCAACGAAGGAAACGACGGTGTGCAGTGCATGAGAAGGTAGAGCATATGTGATATATTCTAGGTGATGGCCACGGTTATCACAACCTTCAATTTATGTGCAGCCGGGGTAGGGCGACATGGGACTGGAGCTCATCCATGAAACACAAAGCGCGCACACAATGACTCTCTCTCTCTCTCTCTCTCTTGATTCAATAGCATGAGAGAAATCCCCCTTACAAAGAGGCTTAAAACTTTCTTCACTCTTCCGGGTGATACTAAACTTTCCACCACTACCATGTCATCTTACCCACATGGACACCTTAGAGATTTTTGTAATTGTTTAATGGGCCCGAGGCCCATACCTTATTTAAATAACATATACTTCTAATAGATGAGAAAGCAAAATGATAATTGTCTGACATCAGGCAGGAAGGTTGCTCGTCCGAACGCGGTCATCGCCCTCCGTTTCACTGCATCGATCTTGATACAGGGAAAAGTGACACATCATTTTTTGTGAGCGTTCAGGGCAAACCGACGCACGACCAAGGGTCTCAGCCTCATCCACTTCTCCTCTTCACTCTGCCGCTCACTTACCCCCTCCCCTACATATTCTTCGCGACTAACATGGCACTATTGTACGCGCCAGACAGGGGAAGGTGCTAGTGTCCGTGTCGCTCGTGGGCTCCTTGGACGACCGGGGAAGACGCGAAGCTGGACGGTGAGGTTGGAAGGGAGCTTGGTGGGTGGTTCGGGACGGGGGATTTCGCATCATGGACGCACCTGAGGATGTGCCACATCGTCTTCGCGCAGCCGAACAGACACCGCCCACGAAACCGGCGGACGTGCGACCACATCTCTGGTTTTGTGTAAATGCTAGTTTGTGCGAGCGTTCGGACTCTAGCGACGCACCAGGATGCACCACGAGGATAATGGCTGCGAGGAGGCGCTAGTGTCAGAGGGCATGTTGGCACGGGGGAGGTCGTGGTGCGGGATGTGGCAGCGGGGGGGATGACGTCGGGCAGTGGTGGCAGCCGCTCCAACTTTTCTTCCGGTGACTGTCACTCCCACTTTTGCTTCGAGTGGATAAACGACATCGTCAAGGTCGTCGACCTCTCCATCTAGCGCATGCTCGAGGTACAAGATGCATCCATCCATCTCATCGTTGTGATAATAGCTGAAGCCGCAAGGTTGTTTGATATATCGATTTCACCCTCTATTCATTTAGTATTTTCCATGCTTGTTTCATTTGTTTCGCACGAAGTTCAGTACATGTGTAGAATATGGCCATACAAATGAACAAGAAACAAAGTCTACAGAGGGTCACAATGGTGCAACCTTGAGGCCAGAGTTCGAATCTTGTCAAGAACGAATTTCTGATGCCTTATCAGAGAGGGCTTCTTCTATAAAGCTAAGTCCTGAGTGCTAGTGCCCATGCATCTTAAAAAAAATTAGAAACAAAGTCTACAATCATTTGACTACATTGAGCATACCATGAGAAAAGAAATTGGTGTGTATTTTGTCATATGGCTTTCTTCTGGGGAAAGTGTGCCTCATACTTCATAGCAAACTTCGAAACATTTTTTGGATAGTAAAACGATAATCGCATGAGTTTTTTTATCTTCATAACATGTACTCCCTCTGTAAACTTATAGAAGATGTTTTAGATAACTAAACAAGTGATTTAAATTATTTTATATTAGTTTACGGAGGGAGTACCTTTTGAGAACATCTCATTTTACTTTGTAGCATTCAAATTTATTTTTTACTTCCATGTCAATTTTTACTTTTTATTTGCAATGGGAAATTTAGTTTTATTGCCAAGATGATTGAAATATTTAGGAAATAACCATGGCAAATTTAGTTTACAAGTCACGGAAAATTCACTAGATTACCATGACAAAAAAATTCTTCATTGATCATGGTCAATTTAATAATTGACTGTGGAAAATTTAATTCACACATCATGGCAATTCTTAAATATACCATGGCAAACATAACATGTACCTTTTAAGTACATGGCCATTTTTGTTTACTTTGAAGCATGTTAAGTATATTTTTTATTGCCATGGCAATTTTTACTTTTATTTTCCATGGAAAATTTACTTTTATTGGCAAGAAGATGTCAATTTTAGTTTCATTGCCATGGCAAATTCCTTTCATCTTGCAATGACACATTTTAATTTTTAATACATTTTTTTGTGATCAAAATTTTATAATTTTAATTTTACCATGGCCATTTTACCTTTCTTCTTATGGCAAATGTACATTAATATACGTGGTAAATTTTAGTTTCATCGCTATGGAAATTTTCTATCTCTTGCCACGACATTTAAAATTTTAGTTTTCTAGGGTAATTTACCTTTGCTTTCATGGCAATTTTTTAACTTTCTTGCCATGGCGAATTTTAAAAATTTCCATGGCAAATTAATTTTTATTTTTTCGTGGCAAATTTACCTTAAAACACATGTAGATTTTTAGTTTCATTACCATGGCAATTTTCTGTCTTTCGCCATCTCATTTTTTTCATATTTTTTGTTTCCCATGGAAAACTTACCTCTTTATTTCCATTATTTTTTTATATTTTTTTGCATAGCATTTTTTTATTGTTGTCTATGTCATGGCAATTAGACTTTTTACAATGGCAGTTTTAATTTAATATAGATGGAGTTTTAGTGTCACTGCCATGAAATAAAATCCATGCCTTAAATTAAAAAATGAGTTAACATATCTAAAACTTGCCATGTGTATATACAATAATTTGCCATGTATAACAAAAATTATGATTGAAATTTCCATGACAAATGTATATCAAAATTACCATGCTTAGTAAATAGCATTTTAAGTTCTTGAACTTGCCATGGCAAATGTTGTAATATTTTTGCCATGGAAAATCTGTATTGATAACATGGCAAAACATGAAAAGGTTCTTCCATGGCATGTTTTTATATTGGTGACTTGACAAAAAGAAATAAGATTTTCGCCCTGTTATGAAATATGAAATTGCCATGTCCCGTAAACTACAATTGCCATGCCTTGTCAAATAAAATAAAATAAAAATGATGATCAAAATGCCAAATGCATATTTTAAAAATTGTCATGCTTCGATAAAAGAAATTTTCCATGTATAACACAAATTTTGATTTAAAATTGTCATTACAATTCTTATTTCTGTGACATGGCAGTTCTTATTTGTGTGATATGACAATTCTTATTTATGTGATATGACAATTATTATATCTATTTTTCATATTAAATTTTTATTTACAAATCCATGGCATTTTTAACATGCAATATTTCATGGCAATATTTTCTCATAATTTGTCTTAGGTGTACATACACGGTAAATTTCTCACAGAAAACATGGCAATTTTAATCAAAATATCATGGGAATTTTCAATATAAATTTTCCATTGCAATTTATATTTTACAATTTGTGTTCATTTACATGCATGAAAATTTTCTTATTAGAAACATTGAAAATTTAATTAATAAGTGATATTTTATTACTATTAATCTGCCATCCAATTATTTGTTCAAATTATTTATCTTCATTGTTCATTCTATTTTTCCATGGTAAGTTTTTTCCACATTATTTTTTCAAACATACAATTTTGCCATCACAATTCTGGGAAAGTGCCATGTGTTTAGAACAATTCTGCAAGATTATCCGATCACATTTTTATTAGGTGATATTTACAATTCTATAGCAAGCTCTTCTTAATATGGTGTTTTCTATTAGTAAAGATTGAATTTTATATGTTTGCACTATCTTATCTATATATGACAATCCCTGCCTACCAAATAAAATTGCATAGGAAGAGGATTGTGGATGGAGTGGTTTTTGGGATTCAGGGGCATTTAAGAGGATTGGATGGAAGAGAGGGATTCACCAAATCCCTTGAAATCCCTCCCTTCCCAAACCTCCCTAGTCCCCTTTAACAAACAAGGCCTTAGGAATCCAATTTGCCATGTGATATTTGTAGTAAAGTTTTATCTCCTTATTATTTGTTTTCATGGGAAAAAAATTCATGTATAAATTCTTTTTATGGTATTGGATGTTCACAAATTGATTTAAATTTAATATTGGTATTTTTTATGGAAAATACTCACTACATATGGGTTTTTAGTTAATATTGTGTTTTTGTTTTTTGTTTTGGGCTAGGAGGCTCAGAAAGCTCCTTGGTTGGTGTTAGGTGTTCGGGTTGAACGGTGATTGCTATCGAATGAAATCATTCGAGAGGTGGAGCGATCCTACCGAACGAAACGTTTGTAACGTGTTAGTAGGCTACATTATCTCCAACCAGACCCACGCGAGAAAAATTCAACCTGTTTGGTTGCCTGGGATTCTTCCAAAACTGCGCCCGCACGGAACTTACAGCAGCCCAGGGTCAGGCCAGTTAGCGACGCAGGAAATGCATGTTTCCAGCGAGCCAGGTTCGGTTGAGGCGGGGAGGGGAATGCGGTGTCTCCACCCGTGTGAGCGGGAGATGGCGCGAGCTCCTGCGTCGCCAAAAAATCGGCGGGGTGAATTCGAGTCACCCCCCGCTGATTCGCTTGCCCCCTATATACCCCCGCTCATCCCACCGCTGATTGTCCCGCCACCCCTCTCCTCCCTTTCGAGATTTCCCGTCGAGGTGCATCGTCACCGACGAGCAGTTAAGCGACGATCTCCTTCTCCGATCGGTGATCCACAACGGCGATGGTGAGGATCCTCTTCTTCCACCTCTCCCGCGAGCTGCAGCCATGACATATGTGAGTTCATTCGTCACTCTTTTCTTTGTACCGTTGTATGTAGATCTGATGTGCTAGGATTTGATTGAACACAAGCATGGATCTGTGACGTAGTGGTATTGGTAGTGGTAGTGCTAGTGGTGAACACAATGGATGTGGTGTAGGGTTTGATGTGTGGTTTGATTGAACTTTGAACTCAAGCATGTACTAGTGTTGATTGAACTCAAGCATGTTACTAGATCTGATGTTCATGTGCTTGTGGTAGTGGTAGTGCTATTGTTCTTGTGGTAGTGGTACTGGTATTGTGCTTATACTTGTGTGTTAAGCTAACCACCAGTGTGTGCTACGGTTGTAGGACATGCCCACACAAGATGAGTCAGTCCCTTGTTGTTGTGGGAGAGAGCCAGTTCCCTCCGTCCTTTTGGAGGACTCCCAACCTTTGGAGGAGCGGACGCCTCCTGATTCGGAGGTCTTCGGCCTTAAAGGAATGCATGTTCCTTTGTCCCCATATCAGTTGTACTGGCTCAGCAAAATGTTGATGCTTTTGCCATTGCACGCACTGCATCGGCAAAGGCAAAGAAGCATGGAAGGGGGAACAACATGAAGTGGAAACCGTTCATGTCCACTTTTGTGGTGAAAAAATGTGTGAGCTCATTTCCACTAGAGTTAAAACTGACAAGGGGTTCAAGGAGGCGCACTTGAACACGGTGGCCAAGAAATTGCTGGAGTTCTGTGGGATTGAGGTAAGTTCCACCCAGTTCTACAACCACCTAATAAAGTGGGAGCTAGATGGATCCAATTATCCAAGCTCTGAGACCTTAGCGGCGCCTCCTGGGATCAGGGCACCTGCACCATCATTCTTGAGGCAGAGCTTCGACCACACCATCGGTTAGTTCACCACCCTCTTGTTTAAACCCGTCGACCATTGCCTTCTCCCTACTAACAATGGTCTCTTTATTTGTTACGATCACCCCGTGGATGTTGAGTTCCTGAACACGCTTATCCATAACTACACCCAGATGCAACACATATTCTCCTTCAGGCTGGTAACAAGGTCCTCATGTGTGCTCTCATGCTCTCAGCCACCTGCTGGACAACAAGGCCCAGGGTATTGGCTTTGTTGCCATGAGAGAGGCTCATAGGGTGCTCTGGTTCAGGAGCTGGTTGAGCAAGCACTACTACTCGTGATGCATGTGTTGGTGGTGACCGCGTGCATGATCTCCCCATGGCGATGACACCATATATTTTGTGTAGTTAGGGCGCTTACAAACTGATGTCTGTATATTTTGGTGAGGTACGTGTTAATGTGGTATCGACCCCTCACGATGACGACGGACTTGCTGAGGTGGTATATAACTAACACCTCATGCTGGGTGGTAGGATGAAACCCCTTTTTTGTGGTGGTAGTATGACACCATAGTAGTGTAGGGATGAACTTATGATGATCGTGCATCCTCTTTTATGCTTCATTGCCTTGTGTATTTTACTTTGCTCTTATGCTTACTGCTTGTGGTGCTTGAACCTTTTTCTTGTAAGCCAAGTTATATGTGGTGTTTCATGTCAGGGTTCTATAGGTTTACAGTTCATGGAAGGCATACAATGCACAAGTGTCGAGGTTCAAGAACATCTTCTACAAAGGGTTTAAGACAAGGCAGTTTGTATAAGATGCTTACTCCAAGGCCTGGCTGAAGCAACCAAGCAGCAGTGGCAAGATGGAGCGTCAGTGTAGAGCGAAGAACTTCATCATCTTCGTCCAGTTCGTCGCCATTGTTGTGCTATGGTGCTAGTATGATAGTTGTGAACTGTGTAAGGTGTAGAGGTAAGGTCACAAAGTAGGGTACATGGTTAGCATACCTCACAGTTGTTAGAGAATCGACACGCAAATAACAATGAAGTAGAACGAAAAGCAACACAGGGGACACGCAGATTTAACGTGGAAAACCCTTCCGCGAAGAAGGGAAAAAACCACGGGCGCCAGCCAGCGAACTATTCCTTATTGTGGAGGTGTTACAAACACCGAGGGATTTACAACTTGAGGAACTATTCCATGCGGCGGCTTACAAGGTATATTTATAGGCGGTAGGAGAGACCTAGGCCAACACTGATCCGCCAAGCCTACCGGCGACGGGCCTCCGCTCCGCTCCGTCAGAAATTTCCTCTTAACTTCATGAATGAATTTGGATCAACTTCAATAACACTAACAACCTATGTGCAACCAAACATCAAGTAGGATGCATGTGTCCAGCCAATGCGCGCAACCCAATAACATGGAGAAGTCGATCTCCTAATGCAGGCAACATCAATGCGGGCAAACAATCAAAATACAGATGAATGACTTTTAGCCTGTTTTCACTCAATCAGGCTCAACAAAGAAGTGTACGCAATGCAAACAAAATCGTAGATGACAATCAAACACGTGCTTAGTGCTTCCCCTTCCTCCTTAGTGCTTCCCCTTCCTCGACCTGACGTTCGATCGGTATGAGCTTCCATGACAAAAGGGTAAGTAAAGCTAAAAACTTACTATTCATCACAACCTTGAATTTTCCGACTTTGTACACCTATTCTTTCAGAGTTGTCTCCGCCACTGTCTCATGCCGATCCACATCCACGTGTGCCCTTGTCCGTGGACACTGGACAGGAACCCAGAATGGGTTGCCCAGCTGCGCCTGACATTAAACAAGCGTTTCCACTCGCCTCGAGATCCCCACTCCACTCTCCTCATATACGCTCTACTATGCCTAGCTACTGAGTACCGCAACAAGCTAGTGAGTGAACACACAACATCTTTGCACTCCACCGCTTAGCTAGAGATCTGATTCTGGTCTCATCATGAGGAGAGAAGACGAAGCTTTCGCCGACGAGGAGAGCTCGCAGTGCAGCAGCGGGTGCCGATCTGGCTGGACCCTGTACCTGGAGCATTCCGGGTCAGGCCAACAGAAATGCGGCACGCCGCCTTACGGCGACGCCCCGCGGCAGATGCTGCCGCAAGCGCAATACTCCGACGACGACGAGGAGGACTCCATGGTCTCCGACGCGTCCTCCGGCCTGCCGCTGCACCTGCTGCTCCGCGGCGAAGATGACGTGCTGCATGTGCGAGGTCAGACCAGCATGCTTTCGCAGCAGCGTGCATCGGCCTCCGGCGGCGACCAAGGTTACTCCAGCAGCGGTGGCGCTCGTCGTAGCGCGAGCGACTCTGGCTCCCGTTCCTTCATCATCTCTACACGGTCTCGTAGTTCGGGCGAGATGAGGACCGCCAAGAAACGGAGGGCCGCCGTCATCCAACGGGAGGACGAGTCAGCGACGCGTCGCCGTGGCGCCTTGGACGACGACGAACTCCACGACACCGCGAGCTCGTCCGGCGTCATAGCTCCGGCTGCAGTCATGGCGGAAGCCATGTACGGTAGAGGGGATGGTATGGACCTGCAACCAAGCTGTGCTTTCTCGGCCGAGCATTATTCTTCTCTGGGGTGGCCAGCGGTTCGAAGCACGGGCATGGAAGGCCTCGCGAAGTCGCGATGCTGTACCATAACTGAACTGACAAACTAGCGAGAGGATGAGAAAGGATTTTTTCTGTCAGCCACATGTATAATCAGATCAGTCATACCTTCGCAGGTTATCTAGCTTGTTTGTTGCGATTTTGTATGAACGTAGGCAAATCGTTCGATAGTCGAAATAACAGCTAATCTTTCTTGATCGATTTTTTTAGGGTTTTCTTGACCGATGTTGATGTACTAAATTTTGTTATTACTAGATTTTGCTTATTGGCTTTGCGTGTATGCTTGTGCTTCCAATATGTCATTTTGCCACGATGCACAGGTCCTTCTTAGCTACACGTGGTTCCAACGAGACGCGGCTGCACATACATTCTTGAGAAAATTGTAAGGCTTTCATGCATGCAGTGGTTATGAAAAGCGTGAAGGCTTTCTCAACAACAACATCTGTGGAGGCTCTCGCGACCCGCCGCCAACTAGAGCCGCCCTCCTCCAATCCCTTCCCTTCCCCCGCCGGCTAGGGGCCTCCTCTCCAACCCAACCACCCAGCCCTCACCAGCACCCAGATCTGCGCCCCGCGTCGTCTTCCCGAGCGAGGCGCACGGGCGGAACCCTAGAAGCTAGCCCGCCGCCACACCTTCTCCCTTCACTCCTCCACCGCCACCGAAGGAAGCCGCCAGGCTAAGCCCGGACGGCTGACGGTGGTGGCGGAGTCTCCTTCTCGTGCGCGGAGGTGGGGCGGGACACCCTGGCAAGCAGAATTCCGGGCGTTCGCGGCGTTGCAAGTGGAGGGTGGCAGCGCTGCTGGTCTCTCGGCTGCGAGCGACGACTGTAGTGGTAGCGCGGCTGCTCCTGGCGATGGCTGTACTGCTACACTGAGGATCGTCGACGGCGGCGTGGAAGGCAACGGAGGATTGGCCAGTTGCAAGCGTGGTTGGGCCTTCGGTCAAATCTGACCAAAGTGGCTTGCTCGATGTGCGGCGACAGGGATAAGAGGCGGTTCGTGCAAACGGCAAGATGGAGACTCGTCGAGCAGATTAGGGTGAAAACCCTGCTTTCGGCTATACTAAGGCCGACGATGGCGACACTTTTCTGTGTCGTTCCCTTCTTGAAGGTATCGTCGTGGAGAAGCTCAACACCTCCATCAACTACCTCCGGGGGAAACCCTAGATCAATTGCTCAGATGATGGCGACAATCTTGTGTCGTTCCGTCCTTGGGGGCATCATTCTTGGATGTTTGCATTGGACCGAGGGACCAGAGGATGGTTACAGAGGTGGAGCGGTGTTTCATGTGATGCAGCGATAACGGCGATCCTCGGCGGCGTGCTGCGGCAGGGTCTCGGTGACTGTTGTGTGATGATGAACGCGCATAGGAAGGTGGTGGCGTCGACGGCCGACCTGACAAGGTCGATGCATCAGTAAGGCTCTGAAGATGGATCAGTGGAAAATGGTGGCTATGGCCTCTATAGAGAGTGTATGCGGCACTCACTAAGAGTATATCGGACCGGTGTGTGACCTAGACCTGGCAAAGCGGCTTGGATGGGACCTCCGGATTTAGGTGTTGGACTTTGGTGTGATGTTCGGGTATGAGGCCTCGATAATCTGCACCCCTTCATCATGTGCATAGGAATAGTGACAATTGTTGCTAAGATGGTGGCTTCAGACTTATTGATGTATTACTTTGTAAAGTATTGATGAATAATTAATAAAATGGTCGTATGCATCATCCTGATGCAGCGACCAGGGGTCTTCCTCCTTTTCCAAAAAAAAAGAAAAGCGTGAAGGGGTTGATGGAGGTACGTGAAGGGTGGAGATAGAGATGAGATGAGATCCCGAGGTTTTTAGACCTCACGCAGCCGCCCCCTGCCCTAGCCGCCAACTCCCAAAGCCACCCAGCCGCCGCCTCCCGGCGGCGGCGCGCCGATCCGCCTCGTCTCTGTTGGCCTTAGGGCCATGGTGGTGTGGTGGTTCTTGGCTCTTGCCGGCGGGAGGGCTTCGTTTTTAGTTTTTTTAGATTTATTAGGGTTTGTGTGATGCTCGGGAAGACGAGATGGTTGCGACTCCCTGAAGATGGAATAAGGTTCTCCCCGTCTAGTCCTCATCCTAGTGGTGCGTCAAGTATCATCGGTGGACGTGTGGAGGTGTGTATTTGGTGGATCTATCCTTGGTGGATTTTCTCGGATCTGGTCGTAGTTCATCTACATTCGTGTGTTTTCAGGTTGAGTCCTTTCGATCTACGCTACTCTTCAATGACCACGGTTGATGTTCTGGTGTGCTGGTCCTATGGGGCCTTAGCACGATGACTTCTCGATTGTCTACTACAACAAGTTTTGCCCGGCTCCGGTGCGGGAGGGGCGATGACAGCGGCGCGTCCTCGGCTCGCTTTAGTGTTTGTAGTCGTCGCTAGGTAATTTACGAATCTGGATGTAATTTTTATTATTTCTGATGTTCATTGTACTACCATGATTAAAGATTAATAGATCAAAAGTTTCTTTTCGCAAAAAAGTGGTTATGAAAAGCATTAGGTCTACTTCTTTTTAATTTCCATTCGGATCAGCAGCCCTGAGAATGTGAAACATGTGTGGAGCCAGTCAGGAAATGCCAACATTTTATCTTGAACTCATATCACCCAAAATACATCTTAATCACCATTCGATTGGTATCTAGTACTCCCTCTGTCCCATAATTATGACAAGAATTATTATTTGAACTAAAACCACGACAAGAATTATGTGACGAAGGGAGTATTTCTTTTATCAAAGGAAAGAAGCGGTTGTGAACATGAAAAAGAATGATATCAAGGCGCGCAATTCGAGAGGCGAATTATTCATTCTTTTATCAAATATCTATGAATTGATGACTTTTATTTTGACATTTGTTAAATTGTAAAATTTTGGTTTATTTTTTAAATATTTGAATTGGTGATAAATCTATGCTATATAATGAACATGCATGAATATAAGGGTTTGCATATAGAAGGTGTGGTTGTTCGGAAGGACAGAAGAGGATCCAAGCAACGTTATCCATAGGGCGTACATGTTTATATGGTGGGATTAGCATAGTTAGATTGTGAATGATCTAATAGATCACTTGTGTAAATGGTAATTGTGTGGAGCCTTTGTTCTATAATCAAGTGGTGTTCTGATGTTTCTCCTTTTTATAGATTATCTAGTTTGCGGTTATTATATTACTGTTAGAAAAAAAGGCATTTACATTAGAACATTTTCTTCATAAATGAATGGCTCAACACAATGACAAGATGGATGATTATTGGGGCACCAACAATCGCAAGGTAGTGAATTTGGAGGGATCTAACAAGAATGCAAGAATCGTAAGGAAGAGAAAATGGCTAGCACAAGTGGTAGCATTGCATCCACCACCGAAACCGCAACAACAGCACCAACAATGAACACCCGAGGTATCATATGGAAGCTCCATTGCGGAAAAAATGTGTTCACCGAAACCTGAATAACACACGCCATAGTGATCCTAAGTCAGTTGCACCACCACAATCCTAGTGGTGAGTAATCATCATCTCATCTATCAAGCTGACTTCAAAATAAGTTTTGAGATTTTCTTGACTTTAGGACTCTAATTTGGTTGAACTCTCTAATTAAGGAGCGTCACGCTTAACTTCTAAGTTCTATTCAACTTTAATCTCAGCTCGCTTAACAGACACTTGTTGATACATGTATCATATCAATTCTATTAAACCTTGTTGGTGTCTAGGACCTTATTGATGTCCATGGGTGTGATGAAATTTTCAACATTTTTCTGAAACTTCCCGGTCGATCACCTATCATATTTTGAACATTTTTTAAAAAGAATTCAAGTTTTTTTGACTGTTTTTCAAAAAAAATTAGTCTCCAAATCTTAAAATCATCATAATTTTCAACATTTTTTTGAAACTTCCCGATCGGTCACCTATCATATTTTTTGACTTTTTTCAAATGTTGACTTTATTTGACTTTCTTCAAATGTTTAGTGGTGCACCTAGGCCAAATGCGCCACTACTAAGTTTTTTTTAGCCTCCAGATCTTAAAAGCATGATAACTTCTTTTCTGTTAAGTTTTTGAGGATTCTAAAAATCTTCAACGAGGTTCTCCCGGTTGAATTCGGAAGTAACTTTTCGAATAGATGATTTTTCATATAAAAAACTTTTTCATCGGAATTCATATGCAAAAGTTATGCCCATTTTATAAATTCTCGAAAGATTTTGCAAAAAAAATCGAAATTCATGTTTGTAAATTTTCCTAACAACTAGACCACATATCACATGGAAATCTTCTATCATTTTTTTTTCAAACTGAAAAGGCAGTCCGGTGGGGGGGGGGTATTTGTGTGTTGGGAATTTTCTCCTCACATTTTTTTAGGTTAGTAGTGGCGCATATGTAAGATGCGTCACTAATAAGTCCTTATGGGTGTCACATTTCAAAATGCGACACTAATAATTCCTTAGGGGTGGCGTATTTCAAAATGCGGCACTAATAATTCCTTAGGGGTGGCGCATTTCAAAATGCGCCACCCATAAGATTTTATTCGTGTCACATTTTACAAAATGTGCCACCCTAAGATTCTTAAGGGTGCAAAATGCGCCACGAATAAGCAAATTCAGGCTGACCCATTCTTAGGGGTGGCGCACTGCTAAATTCCATGTATAGCCTTTTCCCTGGTAGTGTTGTAAGTGCAGGGTAATGTCTAAAACTTGTATACTCCCTCCATTCAAGAATACAAGTATGAAATCAAGCATACTTTTATCCTGTATATATTGTGTAGTAGATAATGTGTGAAACTTTAATACAAGGGTATACAATTTTAATGATTCAAACATGAACCGTATACGATATATAGCTTACAGGCGCCATATTTTAGATTTTGATAAAATTGGATTTAAATATGGATAAAGAAAGACGCTAAATTATTGATTTAGTTAAATATTTTGATTTAATTAAGGTATTGATTTGATTATAGATTGAAGAAGACGAAGAAAGTTTTTATGTAGCCAAAAAAGTTTTGATGAGATTTGATTTAATTGATCATTTGATGATTTGGACAAGCAAAATTATTGAAACGAGTGTGTACGGCAATAGGGGGGACTGCTGTGTAAAAGTAGCGTTTCGAGTTCATTTGATTGATGGTTCGATATTAAGGTCACGCAAAATCGATTCAAAGCCTGAAAGTGTGCGAACCAATCTATGATTGGATGATTAGGAGGATAGTGATATCTTTAACCCATGAGAGTATAAGTTCTAGATTTGAAACTGGCACTGCTAAAGAAAAGGGTATAGGATATCTCAACGTTAGTGACACATTTGAAGTGTAATGTGCCATTACTTATTAAGGGTGGCGCACTGGTAAAAAGTGCACACCCCGGTGGCGTATTTTTTACCAGTGCGCCACCCCTAAGACTGTGGGCCAGCATGGATCCTTTTATGGTGATCGCATATTCATGTATTTATTTCATATCTTTCCGTGCGTTTAGTGAAAGGAGATGTTCCATCGACTATGAAAGCCTCTGTAACGACTTTATCAATCTTATTAAGATGATGTACCATCTCAATCTTTTGAAGATGCTCGTAAAGAAAGGATGTGCGTACATTCATAAAAGTGGTTGTGTGCGTATATGTATAAATGTCTGCGTCTCTATTGTGTTAAAAAACCCTCCACTCCACATGCCAAGTTGGAAGACAACAAGCACAACAAGGATGTAGGCGCCGGGAGGGGAGAGTGAGAGTGGGCGGGCATTCAAGGACAGAAACGCGGCCGGCTGCGAGGATGCTTCCTCCCGTGTTTCTCTCGATCCCGTTCCCGCCTTTGCGCAGCGCAGCAACGTTTGACCAGGTCTCGCGGCACGCGCGTGCGTGCGTGGCGCCATGTGCGCGCCCACGCTGCAGACATCGGCAATGGCGACGGCGAGCCACGCCACGCATCGACGGCGCACATGCTATTCCATGCTGCTGCAAACCGGCCGTCGACGCGAACGCACTGGGGCTCACGTGGTGCGCCGCATCTGCACGCGTGCGCACGACCGGCCTGCGGCTTTGCTCATCACATGCGGATGCCGTTCCAGCGCCCCAATGCGTGCGCGCGCACGCCGCTCCCGCCGGTCTTCCATCGACGCTGTCACGCACGCAGGGCGCCTCTTATAAGTATTGGATGATACCCTACGCGTTGCTGTGGAAATCATTTACAATATATTTTGAATGATTGATTGCATGAAACATGAATAGTTGAATTAATAGTATATAAACTAAAGTATAAAAATATATTTTATGTATTGTATTTTATTATTGTGTAGACAAATATTTATTAAATATAAGTAATGTAATCTTACATCTTACATTCTTAAGAAGTTGCTCCTCACTACTACCAATTCTCTCAACATGCACACACTTCACCTCATCATGCATGCCACATCATCCTCCACTAGCACATTTCTCTCAACATGAAACATCATCCAACATACATGAGAAAGACCCACCTCAATATGCCACTAAGCATAATAAAAACCCACATGCAACATGCATGTATGAGAATTTTTATTTTATTATAATATTTATATTAATTCCATATATTAGTTATTATTGTTTCAAATATACATGCTTCATTTAACCAAACATTTTCACTGAAATATTTTGCAAAAAAGTTTCGTAACAACGTGCGGGGCATCATCTAGTATAATGAAAAAATCCATACATGTTAAGTGAGTTGGCATGTGTCATTATATTGATGTGTGCATGAGATCAACTAATAACTAAGAATTTGTTCTCATGCATATTGTGGTGAGTCTTTTATGATGTGACATGTATGCGTGTTAAAAGTGATGTAATATGATAAGGAAAAAATCCATGCATGTTGAGGTAAGTTGCATGTGTCATTAAATGGATGTGTGCATAAGATCAACTAATAATGAAAAACTTGTTCTCATGCATATTGTGGTGGGCATTTGATGAGGTGGCATGCTTACAGGTTAAGATAAATAAGATAGTGGGAATGATCTATTATAGTATTAATGATTTCTCATGCCACGTCCCCGTACGTACACTCTCTGTTCTGTATTCAATCTCATGGAATAGTTGCGGTTCTTCTTGTTTCTCCCGAACCCGATGCACACACATGCACGCGTATGCGCCGTGCTTTTTCGTGGAGTAGCCTGATTAAGTTCAGTCAGGCCTACGTTGGATCTTACTTTCAGCAAGCACAAAATATAGAGCTTGCTTCTCATCAGTTTGTTTGGGAGTCACTAGTTAGAGGCGTTCTCTCACACTTTCCGTAAAGGTTATTTTCAATGCGCTTTGAAGCTGTCACATGTCGCGTTTCAATTATGCCTACGTAAAGCAACAATTGTGATTGCGTATAAACTGTGAATGCACATATGGCTGCATATGTAGACGTGGTTGGTCCGGCGGCAGGGCGAACGGGGCGGCCGCCCCGGCCCCGAAGCGCAAGGGCCCCAATATATGCTCGAGAAGCCAGATCACAATGGCGTTGGTAGTAGTGTGCTACCGTAAAAAAACAGTGCTAAAGCTGCTGTGCAATACTACGGTACAGCTGCACTATAAAAAAAATACCTTGGCACAATTCTGCTAAAAACGCCAAGGTACGATTTTTTAGAATAAACTAAAAGATAATATTCTTCCTTTCATTTTAGTATGTTTGATACATTTTCGTTGATTTTATTTAGCAATCACATACTTTATTGGTGAATGAATTATTTTAATTTAGCCTCTTATTTCTGGGCATAACATTGACACTGCCACGCCAATATCTTAGCTCGTCCTTTACCACTGCTCTACATTTTTCCCGTAATACAGCTCTAGCCAAAATTAGTAATTCACCATGCACTCAAAAAAGTGGTGCACAACACAACATAACATGCTAAACTGGTCACACTTGATTTCGTGTGCACTTTGTTATGCCGTTGTGTAACACCCACCAACAATGGAGTTTTCCCATCGCTTGCCACCGCGTCATCGCTGAGAGGCGAGACGCCAAGTCACTAGCATAGAGGAGTATTTTGTTGACACATTCGATCAAGTGTTTTTTCACCAGTGACTTTGCATATAATAGTGCTAGATGTTTTTTTATATTTTTTAATTTAAATATAATTTTTTTCGCATCATAATCTTTATTGGTACTCCCTCCAATCCATATTAATGGGCACACACTTAGTATAACTATAGTACAAAGTTGTACTAAGTGTGTGCCATTAATATGGATCGAAGGTATTATCATTTTTTATGTGTGTATATCAGTTATTTTTTTATGTGTATATTAAGGGGCCTCAAGTTTTAGTTTTGCCCCGGGCCCCCGAAATCTCAGGACCGGCCCTGGTTGTGGATGCATCTATGGTTGCGTTTATGATTGTGGTTGTGACTGCGGCTGCGGCTGTATGTTCAGAAGCCGCTACGTATCAAACGCGAAGGGACTAAAGAAAAACCTCGAAACGCACCAAAAGGCGACACTTGGCATACTCGAAGCTAGCGAGCACACATCAGAACACGACACTTGACACACTCGAAGCGCGTGCAACTTTCGCGAAGAGTACCCCTCAACTAATGATTTCGAGTTTGTTGTGATCGTTTGATTAATATCAATACTCATCAGATCTTTTTAATTAAGTTTCTTTTGTAAACGTGAACTGAACCTAGCTTTGCTGATTATATTTCCATAATGATTAGTGACGAATGTTTGGCACAAGCCAAGTTGGCTCAAACGGCCCATCCGTCGTTGGTTCGCGTGAACGGATCTTGAAGCGCCATGTCAGCTTTTGAAAACGTCTGGATTGGATGGTTTACGCCCTAATGTTTTTATATTTTTTTTTTCACCGAGCGATATTTTGCCATACTTCACCCATATGGATTTGTGTGTTGTGTAGCCTATTCACGTTCACTGTGTAGGCCCAGTTACTATAGTTTGACCACTGCATGATTAGATATGATTATTTTATGATGCTTACAATTCCTAAACGGTGGCTCGGATTGAAACGGGTTCTACATGTAATTTTCTAAGATTTTTTTTAGTTTAATAAAATATGCTTGTTTTTACCATGTTTACAATTTTTATACATGATAGTTTTTGTTAATTACAAACGATACCATTTTTTGTAACTAATGGAAGTTTTTTATTTTGTGAGATATGGCAATTATCATTTGTATGTAGCTTACGGGTATTGATAATTATTATTTTTAGGACATGGAAATTATTATTTACATGAGAGATGGCAATTTTTATTTTGTGTGAGATGACAATTCTTTTTGCTTTGTCTTGGGGGTAAATTTTTATTAAAACACGGTAATTATTATTCATGTCATATGACAATTCTTATTTCTTGGCAAAAAAAAATTTAGGACATGACAATTATGATTTTATGAGACATGATGATTCTTATTTCGTGTGACATGAAAATTCTTCTGTGTTGTGTTGTGGATACACATTTATTAAAACACGATTATTATTATTTTTTATATGAAATTGTTATTTGTTGTGCATGGAAATTCTTTATAATACTATGTGAAATATGGTTATTTTTTATATTAGAAATGTTCAACATTGCTTTTTTAGTAGAACATGGCAAAATTGCCATGGTTCCAATGTTGCAATAGGTTTTCATCCCAATATTTTACCTTGTTTTTATTTTTTGTAGATTGTTTTTTGTATAGGTTGCGATGGAGTATTTTATAAAACCATTCATGGCAAATTCTTATTTTTAATGGACATGGAATTCTTATTTGTAGGACATGGCAAATTTTATTCGTAGGACATTGACATTCATCGGGCATGGCAATTTTTGTGTTTAGGACATGCCAATACTTAATACTTATTCGTATGACATGCAATTCTTATTGGTAGGACATGACATTTTTTGTTGATAGGACATAGCAATTTTTGTTTGTCGTATATGGCAATTTTTTATCGTAGGACATGCCAATTCTTATTTGTAGGACATGCCAATTCTTATTTGTAGGACATGAAAAAAAATTGTAGGACATGGCAATTCTTACTGCTAGAACATGGCAATTTTTATTGATAGAAGATGACAATTCTCACATATGAGGCATGATACTTTGTGAAAGATGGCATTTTTTGTTGAAATTGTTTAACATGACTATTTTTAGTATAACATGGCAAACTTGCCATGGTTATAACGATGCAATAGGATTTTTCATTCCATTAAATTCTGACATTTATTTTTAGATTGTTTTATTTTAACCATGGTTCTTTTTTGCACATGGAAAATTCTTATTTTTGCACAGTAGAAACTCATAGTATTTTATTTTATTTTTATTGTGTGGACATGACATTAATTATATATGGGACATGTCAATTCTTATTTGTACGACATTATAATTTTTATATGCGAGACATGATATTTAAAAATTGTTGGGCATAGCTATTTTGAGTAGAACATGGTAAATTTGCCATGGTTACAACGGTACAATACAATTTTCATCCCTTGGAAATTTTGCCTTGTTTTTAGTTTTTAGATTGTTTTTATATATGTCACGATGAACTTTTTAAATATAAATTCCCATGGTAATTTTATATTTACTTCTATGAAAAATTTATAATTTTACCTTTTTATACCATGGCAATTTCTGCTTTAAACGTTGATTCCTTTGTAGCAAAGAAAAAAAAAATCAAAGTATCACATTTTTTGAACTTTTTTTCCACTAATGGGCTTGTAAAGCCCAGTGAAGAAAAAAGGGATGTTCGGACCATACCGAACAAAATCTTTCGGGTGGAAGGCAGCGAAGGAACGAACGAATCGTTCGGGTGAGACTACCCCCACCGAACGAACAACACATATCACCGTCCTTATTTTTTTTTTGTGTTGGAACCAATCTATTAGGATTTAAATTCCAGACATTAGCTTATGCATGTCTATTATTCTTAAGAAGTTGCTTCGCACTACCTCTATTATCTTAACATGCACACATGTCATCTCATTAAAGGTCCACCACAATATGCATGAGAATAAATTATTTATTATTAATTCTTCTTATGCACACATCCATTTTATGACACATGCCACCTCACTCAACATGCATGAAAAAAAATTCATTATATTACGTCACTTATATTTAATAAATATTTCTAACTTCATAATAATAAAATACAACACATATATAACATGTATATTTTACTTTTAGTTTATATGTTATTAATTCAATTATTCATGTTTCATACAATCAAATCATCCAAAATATATTTCAATCGATTCCCATAGCAACGCGCAGGGTATCCTCTAGTTTTTACAGTTTTGCTAACTAGCATGTACATGAATTTTAATGATACTAGAAGTATACCCCATGCGTTGCTGCGGGAATTGCTATGAAAACTATATGCATAAATAAAAAGTATATAAGTATAATACATTAAGTTGTCTAAGTGAAGATGCAACAGAAACATGTGTGTACTAAAAATTATTAGGATAGGAAATAGGATAATTAAAATATGATAGATATGGATATTGCATATAAAAATTAATAAATATATTAGTTGATATGAGATGGACAATTGATTGGCTAAAAAATAAATGATGTGGATAGCTTGCATGTAAAGAGAGACAATTTAAATAACCTAAGTGGGCGACATGAATAATTAATTGGATAAGAAAATGGATGATATGGATAGCTTGAATATTGAGATAGTCCATTACCGACTTGTAATTGGACTGAAAGTCCAAGTATGTGATCAAAGGGGGAGGGGGTGAATGATCACTTCAAATTTTCACATGAAACTTTGAAGTGAAGCACAACTTAGCAGCGAAAGGATTTCAACAGAAAGGTGGACAATGAAGCAGAACTAGAGTGAAGCATAACATAGCGAATCAAAAGCATCGAATTTGTTGCATTGAGTCAAATCACTGAAGCAATTGCAAAACTAAAAGTAAGTGTGGAATGTAAAACGAACTCTTGACTCGGCGATGTTTGTTCGACCAGTTCACACTCTGCAAAGTGCTACGTCTGGTTGGAGGGACTTGTGATTGAACACAGGAGCTAACCTCTCTCCGTCTGTTTCTCCACTGCACCAATCTCCTTGAGCTTGGTCAGTTCTTCACTCGTGGTTGATTATTGAGGAAATCACCGAAACCTTTGACAAACTGGACTTCGCGGCGACAATTACTCTTCGCTCTCTGAAGAACAACACTCTAACCGTCTAGGAGAATTGCAGTTCTCCAAGATAACAAGGCTAGCAAACTTCTTCCTAAGTCATAGTGAATCAGCTCAGATCAATAGGACTTATGCTTCGGTGGATGGGTTTCTGGTTTGCTTCGGTGGGGTTGCTCTCTCTCTTAACTGTCAGAGAATAATCTTGGAGCATCCACCCGCCAATGAGGGCAGGGGTGGCCTACTTATACGTGGCGATCCCAAGGTGCGAAATGACTGAAGTGACCCGATGCGACAGCTTGACACATGTCCGCAACGGTCGGATTTCTGTTCAATGCACAACTTTACTTACGGAGCAAGTAAAGCTGACTCGCGGACTTGGTTATGCTTCAGGAGCCGAAAGAACATAGTCTTCGCTGGTGAAGCATTACCTAGTGCTCATGAGATTTCTCATCTCTGGCTTCTCACTGGTTTGGATTCGATCTGAGTCTTTTCACCAAAACCTTCGGAGTACATTTACTAAACCCCTCTTGATAGTACGTTTTTTCCTATGACTCAAAGAACTGAAAAAGAACTATGCAAAAACTACTAAGTCTTGCGCCATCTTGATCATCTCCTTCGATCAGACGTGCTTCATGATTCCTTATCTTTTTGGGGGCCGACGTCCGTGATGAGCTTCGCTCCAGAGGATATGCTTCAGTAAATATGTAAATCTTCCTTGAAGCTTTATCACCAACCTATAACCTCAGGACCCTAACCATCTGTTTTACACTAGAAAACTTGTTAGTTCCTCTACTGTTTTGTCTAACAATATCCAAAACTCATGGGGGCATAACTTTGCTCTTACAATCTCCCCCTTTTTAGACTATTGTTGACAAAACAGGCATCGATAAAAATATGGAAATTTGAGTTGAGTTGAGAGCAAACTCTAAGATATGAATCTTTTGACCCCCCCTGAATGCAAGCATCGAAGATTTGTATAATCGAAGTAAATGCTTGATGGAGAATATCTTTGGTGGGGAGCTTAACACATATCTTCGTGAATCAATTGCATTTAAAAGATTTTAGTCTTGAAGAATATGCAATCATCCAATGACCTGTAAACTTAATAGAAACAACCACCTGCAAGACAAAATATACGAGAGCGACTTGCAAGAAAGGGGGTTATTAACACATAACATGTAGCAGTTCACAGACGAAGTAAAAAACTTAAGTTACAACCCAACCGAAGCGAATGAAAAGTTTTTTGTAACTCAAAACGCAAAGGATCGAATCAAAAATTCTTAAATCCCGCAACGAATCTAAACTCAATCGATGCTACATTCTCCCCTTTTTGTCAATGATTGGACAAAAGGTTGAGAGGTAGATCAAGAGTATTTACTCATCGGCTGCACCCGGGGACCCCGCTGACGGTCTTCGCCCGAAGAAGATGCATCTCCAGAAGTGTCTCATTCGGCCGAGGCAGGCGACTCTAGTTCTTCAATGTTCATTGGCGCCTGCAGCAAGTCGAGGTCACTGTCGTTGAGAGGGTCGTCTTCTTGCTTCGACGTGTGAGAGTCTTCGTCAGAAAAAGTGTCAGGGCGAATCTGCTCAGCTGGGTTGACAAATAAAACTTCGTCAATCTTCTCCAACGGAGGAATCTTTGGGTTGGGGCGGTCTATCGAATCATTTCTTGAAAAATGGCGTTGAAGATGTGGATACTCCTTGTAAATCTGGGCAGATTCAAGCTTCTTGACGGAGTTGAATTTCCTCAGTCCTTTCCATGAGTGGCGCTTCAGAACTTTCAGGTACTGATTGTTGTTTAAAGCAATGTTGCCAACTCTATTGATTTCATCTGAAAGATGTTGCATTTGGCATTGATTGCCTTTGATGAAGTTTTCCAGCATCAGTTTCGAGCGAATGCCAACTTCAAAGTGATAGACTTCCTTCTGGAAATACTTCTACATATTCCTTTCATTAACATGTTGTCTGACTCCAACATAAGTGGCAAATGGATCATTTGGTCTTCTGAAGATATTCATTGTATCACGTACAGGAGGACAGAACAACTTCGGGTGATGCTTGGCAACAAAGTCTTCACTGCGTCCATAATTGCATATGGCTTGGAGCCAGGGAGCATACGGCTTCAATTGATGGACCAGTTCAGCAGCTTGAACCATGTACCGAAGAAAGCAGTCCTCGAAGTCAAACACATGGCCATGAGTGAGCTTCAGCAGTGCATGTCGTACATGATAGTGAATGTTGGACTCATCATTGGCAGTGCTGAGAGGCATCAAGGAATTAGACAATATATAAAACCAAGTCTTTGAAATGAAAACCAGATGCTTCGGGTGAATGTTTTCTGGCATGTGATCACCAGTGACTTTGGGATCCAGGAGCGAAGCAAATTCAGCCTCAGTGGGATCAGGCAGTAGATGGACCTTTGCTAGCTTGCCAGTGTGCCGAGGGATGCTAACTATTTCCATGAACTCTTGAGAATGCATGCGAAATACTTTTCCTTGAATCATCCACTCAAGTACCCAAGTATCAGTATCATCAGGATTTCCAGATACATACAGTGTGGCATAGAATTGCTTCATTAATTCGGAGTTGAATGGAGTCTCCATGGCAAGCAGGCTTGTAAGATTTTGTGCTTCGACTGTTTCCATTATATTATGGAAGCATGTTGCAGATGATAGGCTTCGCATATCCAAATAGCTGTGCCGAAACAAAACACCCTTCTGGCAATACAACTTCGTGTAAAGAATCTGCTGTTCAGCAGTCCAGAATCGAAGGTCATCAGTTGTTCTGGGCGAATCATAAGGGCTTGTGGCAAAGAAGCGAAGTTTCTGGCGATGCGCTTTGACATCAAATTTTGGCCCATGTCTTGTTGAAGAACCATCACCCAGAAATATTGGAAAAGTTTCGCGAGGCTAGATGGAATCAAGATGAGTATCCTGGGCATGTGTGCAATGGGGCGCCTGCCTTCGAGAAACTATGGCTCGTTCTTGAGGTTGAATCATGATGGCCAATTCATTTGCTTCATCAGCATCTGCATTGGCTTCGGGCTCTTCTGATACAGCTTTTTATTTAGCTTCGCCTTCTTCTTCGGACTCATCCACAGAGTGAGCCGAAGAGTAATCTCTTGAAGGAACTGGCCTGTCTTGAGCCTGTGGTGAAGGCTGTGGCTCGAAGTTGTCGTGGTGCGAGGGTTGTGGAGCAGGTTGAGGTGGAGGTGGAGGTGGAGCATGGGGTGGAACGGCTTCGGGAGCAGGTGGATTTGCAGTGGGAGAGGGGAGGCGGATGACTTTGCATCGAGGGGGCGAAGCACGTCTTGGGATCTTCTTGGTGGGATGAGAGTTAACCTCATCAGCTTCGTCAGCAGAATCAGTGATCAGACGTCGCTTCCTTGGCTGCAACTGGGGAAGGGGATAAGCAAGTTGCTTGAGCATTTCTTCACGCTTCTTGGAGTCAAGAGCCATTACTGAAGCATTATGCGTCTTGCAACATTCTTCGTCAACAGATTTGATCTTTCCTTGAAAGATTTGAATGTTGTGCTTCGTCTTCTCATTGACTCAGCAATTTTCTTCGAAGTAGCTTCTGCTTCGCCTTGAAGTCTTCATCAGATTCGGTGTCATCTTTCTTCTTGAACTTCAGAATCTTGGCAGACTCAGACCTGTCCCTTGCATGCAAGTACCTTAGCTGATTATACAAAGTTTCAATCATCGCAAAGAGTGTTGGTGAGATGTATACATTCCCAACATCAACTGCTTCGGGATCAATAGCTTCAGCTAGCTTGCAGAAAGCCTGATGCAGGCTAAGGCAATCCCATAGTTCACCTTCTCTTTGATCAGGGAAGTTGTGGTGACTATGTTCAACTTATTCATGAGCTTCGGGGGCAGGAGCTGTGGCTTGCTTTGGAGCAACTTCTTTTGGAGTCATGTCCACAGCATCTTCCTTTTGAGCAGCTCTAGCAGCTTTCTCTGCTTGCTTCGTTCTCAAGGTATTAAGTGTTGCCTGGCGCTTGGCTTCGGCTTCACTAAGTTTTTTAGCTTCGGCAGCAGCCTTAGCTTCTTTCTTCTGCACTTCGGCGAGCTTACGCTTCGCTTCAGTCTTCTGGTGGCTTCAGCCAGATCTTTCCTTTGCTTCTCAAGCAAGGCAGCTTCTGTGTCAGCCTTTTCCTTCGCTTGAGCTTCTTTATCAGCCTTAGCTTGTACTTGTGCCGCAGAGTGAAGTCTTTCAGCTTCAGCACGATCTCTCTTGCGCAACTCTGTTGGATATGTGCCCTAGAGACAAATTAATAAAGATATTTGTCACATATCCGTTTTGTTCATAATATGTTTTATACTGTGCTATAACTGTATTACATGGAAATACTAATACAGGTGTAGTATAAAACATGGTCCATAGTTTAACTCGGGTAAACTATCTCATTGGGCAATTGATTGATCAAGCTTTCCTGATCATGGCGACACTTAAGTCCATTGACAATGAGGTCATATCGTTAAGGGGAATGATGTGATGGACGTACACCCACCTAAAGTATTGCAATGTGATCGAGTCACATAGTTCAGCGTTGCTATGACTTTGTAACATATGGCTTAGTCCTTAGACTGTAATGATCATACGTAATTGTCATCTATGAGGAGACTTTGATTTGTATCCCACCGCCTGACTGAAATATGTTGGCTATAACGGTGCACTTTGGGTATTCCGAAATAGATGGTTGATGAGTATGTTAATATATCAGAGCGGGATTTGTCAGTCCTTGTGACAGGACAGGTACTCTGGGACCACTCGGTGATATTGCATCAACACCTTGCAAGGACGTGACTAGGTCACAAGAGATGCAATGATCATGGACGAGAGAAGTTGTTTGTTGTGAACGAGATGTGAACACGGTATGTAGGATACCAACGATCAAACCTCGGACAAACAAAGTACCGCAGCACAAAGGGATTACATCATATCGTTAACGGTTTCCAAAAGCGATCGAAGTTCATTCGATGGAAGCGCAGGGGCTGTCAAGGATTGTAACCAGGTCCAACTAACTAGTCATTGGTCAATGAGAAGAGTCTCGACCATGTCTGCTATTTCCTGGACCGTTAGGGTGTTACACTTAAGGGCAATCGATGCATAGGACAGTTACGGGATCAATCGGTGAAATAGGAGGAATCACCGGAATAGTTCCGGAGGAGGACGGAATGGTTTCCGGACATTTTGAATAGTTCAAAATAAAGTTTAATTGTTTTAATAATGTTTTATTATTTAATTATTTGAATTAAATATTTAAAACTTATTAAATAAATTAAAAAAATGGGAAAAGGCTAAATGGGCCCATGGGGCCCATTAAGGGAGGAGGGGGTCTCCCCCCTTGGGCTTGGCGCCAAGGGTGGGGCCCACCACCCCGCTTGGCCGGCGCACTCCCCCCCTTGGGAGTTTAGTCCCACATGGGGGAGGGGAGGAGGATGGCACCCCCCCTTGGCCTATATAAGGAGGGGTAGACCCCCCTTTTTCCAACACACCAATATCTCTGTCTTCCTCCTTCTCCTTCCTGGAAGTGGACTCCCCTTGTTTGGAGTCTGCACCTGGATTGGAGTTCTCCACCATAAGGCAGGCCGTCGTTCTGCTGGAGTCGGGATCCGTAGCCGTCTTTCTTCCGCTGCTCGCCTGGTTCGGGGCCCGGGAGGAACATCGATTGTACCGTACGTGTATAATCTCTTCGAGGCACTACACTTGTGGTGCTACTTCGTCGCTGGAGGTTTACCGGGAGTCATCCTCGCCGGTGGTGGTCTTCTACACGACAGGGAGGTCGTAGTTCCGAGTCTACGCCAGCCACGTTCTCAAGAACGTTTCCCTCTTTCGGTCTTCAAAGGTATGAACACCGATTCCCTCCGTTACTTTACATCGCCATAGCATAGATCTTGGGTTCGGGTACCGTAGGTATGAAAATTTTGTGTTTTCTGCCCGTATCCCAACAGTGGTATCATGAGCTAGCTATGCGTAGATGTATTGTACGGGTAGAACACATATAGGATGTGGGCATCGAATCTTCATTCGTTACCCTCCCACGTGTACTCATTTAGCGTTGCGTCAATGTTTGATGAAGCGGCCCCCGACCGACCTTATGCGTTTATGCGAGACTGGTTCCACGCTTGACATATGGCTTGTACCATATAAAGTGGCTGGGGGGGTGTCTGTCTCTCTGCATTAGCGATGCGAAGATGTTTGCAACGGAGGGCCCCGACAGGGGTGTAATAGAGACGGATGGGAGACGGTGTTGTGGCATGTTGTTCGCAGGATAGAAACGGTTCTCTCTCTCGAAACCCCTAGCAGCCACGTAAAACTTGCACAAGCTAAAGTAGAAAGGCGTTTAACTTTGCTTTGCATGAAGGGGGATCATAGGTTGTATGATTTACAGTTTTACTTTCTGTTTTATGCTAGTATGCTAGATATATCAACGGTAGCACGAAACAGGACCATCTCTCACAATACCAACATTGTGTTCTCCCTTGGTGGGCACCGCCTGGAAGGTTCTCCCATATGGCTTGATGCTCCGTACATACCGGAGTTGTCCTACATATTCAACGGAGTTCGCATGAGGTTGGGTTCGGCAAGCCTGGCATATGCAGATATGGCCTTGCTGAACAACTAACATCAAGGTTCGATTGGCAGGCTTGACATATGTAGATGCGGGCCTGGAACACAGGAGACCGAAAGGTCGAGCACGAGTCACATACCTGATGTGATTGGCTTAGAGGCCTACCTGGTTCGCATACTGATGGCCGTGACCATCGGGGGAGGTATGGGGGCTGGGATTGTGCAATCACTTAGTTAAATTGAGAGGTGTTTATCTAAGTGGGAGATTTCTAGAATTTTGAGATTAAATTGAAACTCCACATTATGAACAAAAGTCTAAATATGTATCCTTGTGAATCAACCTTGTAGATGGCAGCACCTCACCCCTCGTTCAACTTAGGATCATTCCTAGAGAAAGATAAGCTAAAAACAGATGGGACAAACTTCACCAAATGGTTCCGCACCCTGAGGATTCTCCTCGTTCCCCTCAAGATGGCATAAGTACTAGAGGGCGCGTTAGGTGACGCACCAGCAGATGATGCCAGTCAGGACGAGAAGAATGTCTATCTCTCCAGGACTGATGATTACAACCTTGTCCAGAGTGGCATGCTCTACTCCATGGAGTCTGAGCTGCAGAAACGCTTTGAGAGGATGGGTGCATATGAGATTATCACCGACCTCAAGGCGGTCTTCGCACCTCAAGCCAGGGCTGAACGGTACGAGGCTTCCGAAGCCTTCTTCTCAGCAAAGATGGACGAGCACGGCAGCGTGAGTGAGCACGTAGTCAAAATGTCTGGCTACGTTCAGCGCTTGAATGCTCTGGAATGCCAGATTCCAGATGAACTTGTTGTTGATAGGGTGTTGCAGTCGCTTCCCCCTAGCTACAAAGGCTTTGTGCTGAACTACAACATGCAGGGGATGACCAAAACCCCTTCTGAGTTGTTCGCCATGCTGAAGAGCGCCGAGGTTGAGATCAAGAAGGAGCACGCCGTCTTCATGGTCAACGAGACCACTGACTTCAAGAAGTCAAGCAGGTGGGAGAAGGCCAAGAGAGGTGGCCCCAAGAGGGATGGCAAGTCAGTTGCCGCTCCTCCCAAGGCACCCAAGCCTAAACCGGGAGTGGAGTGCTTCTACTTCAAGGGTGAAGGTCACTGGAAACGCAACTGCCCCAAGTACCTAAAGGACAAGAAGGCTGGCAAGGTCGCCAAGAGAGACGAAGGTATATTTGATATACATATTGTTGATCTTCTCTTGAGAAGCGCAGGGAACACATCCTGGATACTTGATACAGGATCTGTCGCTCATATTTCTAATTCCATTCAGGGACTAAGGAATAGGAGACGCTTTCTCAAGGATGAAGTGATGATGCGCATGGGGAATGGCTGCCAAATTGAAGTCTTGGCGGTCGGCACGAAGCATCTTAGTCTCCCTTCGGGATTGGTTTTAGTTCTGAATAATTTCTACTATGTACCCGCGTTGAGTGTGAACATCGTTAGTGGCTCTTGCTTGAAGCGAGGCCGCTATTCTTTTAAGTCTGATACAATTGGTTGTTCGATTTATAAGGATGAAATGTTTTATGTTCACACACCGGAGTTGCATGGTTTATTCGTACTTGATCTCGATGGTGACGTGTGTCACATTAACAATATTGAGGCCAAAAGATTGAAGAATGATGAAGATCACATGAAGATGTGGCATTGCCGACTTGGTCATATTGGTATAAAGCGCATGGAGAAGCTCCATAAGGATGGACTTCTTGAGTCATTGGCTTTTGGATCCCTTGATACATGTGAACCATGCCTCATGGGCAAAATGACAAGGACTCCATTCAATGGGATAATGGAGCATGCGGATGACTTATTGGGGATCATACACACGGATGTATGTGGACCCATGAACGTCCCCACTCGCAATGGTCTTCGTTACTTCGTGACCTTTACTGATGACTTGAGTAGATATGGGTATATTTACTTGATGAAGCACAAGTCTGAAACCTTTGAAAAGTTCAAGGAATTTCAGAATGAGGTCGAAAATCAACTCGGAAAGAAAATCAAGCACCTTCAATCGGATCGAGGTGGCGAGTATTTGAGTCACGAGTTTGGCAATCATCTGAAGTCTTGTGGCATAGTACCACAGCTTACGCCGGCAGGCACACCTCAGAGAAACGGTGTGGCTGAGCGACGTAATCGAACCCTATTGGATAGCGTACGATCGATGATGTCTCATACTGATTTGCCTGTGTCATTCTGGGGGTATGCATTAGAAACTACCGCTCATATTCTTAATAGGACACCATCCAAATCCGTAAAGACAACACCATTTGAAGAATGGCATGGAACGAAACCTAAGTTGTCTCACCTGAAGATTTGGGGTTGTGAGGCTTATGTTAGGAAACTACAGCCTGACAAACTTGAATCCAAGGCGGATAAGTGCATCTTTGTGGGCTATCCCAAGGAAACTTGTGGATACACCTTCTACAACAAGTCTGACAACAAAACGTTTGTTGCCAAGACGGGACACTTTCTTGAGAAGGAGTTTCTCGCAAAAGAGTTGAGTGGGAGGAAAATAGACCTCGATGAAGTGACTGACCAATCACTCCAATTGGAAGAAACGGCTACGGAAATTGTTCTGGAACCATCTTCCATAGTGGGAGCTGAAGAGAATGGCATGAACGACATTCATAACGATCATGACATTGATGATGATCATGATGAGAATGAAGAGGAACCTTTTATGCCCCGTAGGTCATCAAGAGTCCGTCAACCTACTGAGTTTTACGGACACCTTGTGAACGCAATCTCGGCTGATGAGTCGGATGAACCTACAAGTTACAAAGAAGCAATGGAGGGACCCGAGTCCGAGAAATGGCTTGAAGCCATGAAATACGAAATAGACTCCATGTACACCAACAAAGTATGGAATTTGGTGGATATTCCCGAGGACCGCAAGGCCGTCGAGAATAAATGGATTTTCAAGAAAAAGACTGACGCAGACGGAAACATATATGTCTACAAAGCTCGACTTGTCGTGAAGGGGTTCCGACAAATTCAAGGAGTTGACTACGAGGAGACGTTCTCTCCTATAGCGATGATAAAATCTATTCGGATCCTACTAGCAATAGCTGCATATCATGATTACAAGATATGGCAGATGGATGTGAAAACTGCATTCCTAAATGGCAACATTGAGGAAGAGTTGTATATGATGCAACCAGAGGGGTTTGTCGATCCAAGGAACGCTGGTAAGGTGTGCAAGCTTCAACGGTCCATCTATGGGTTGAAGCAAGCATCTCGGAGCTGGAATCTTCGATTTGATGAGGTCATTAAAGCTTTTGGATTTGTTCAAAACGTCGAAGAGTTCTGCGTCTATAAGAAACTGAGTGGGAGCTCTGTAGCATTCCTTGTGTTATATGTAGATGACATATTACTAATAGGGAACGATAAGAAATTCTTAGAGGAAGTGAAGGAATATCTGAATGGACAATTTTCCATGAAGGACCTAGGTGAAGCTGCGTACATATTGGGGATTAAGATCTATAGAGATAGACCTAATCGACGGTTGGCCTTGAGTCAGAGCACTTATATTGACAAGATATTGAAAAGGTTCAGTATGGGTAACTCCAAGAGAGGCCTCTTGCCAGTTATAAAAGGTGTCAAATTAAGCGTGACTCAATGCCCAACCACAGCAAAAGAGAAGGAGGAGATGTCCTCAAAGCCCTATGCCTCAGCCATAGGTTCTCTCATGTATGCTATGTTATGTACCAGACCCGATTTAGCGTTGGCCATTAGTATGACTAATCGCTACCAGAGTAACCCGGGAATGGCTCACTGGACAGCAGTAAAGAACATCCTTAAGTACTTGAGAAGAACCAAGGATCTCTTTCTCGTTTATGGAGGAGTTGATGAGGAGCTCACCATAAAGGGTTACGTTGACGCAAGCCTCGGCTCTGATCTAGATGAATCGAAATCCCAGACAGGATATGTTTTCATGTTGAACGGTGGCGCAATTAGCTGGAGGAGCGGCAAAAAGTCAGTCGTCGCCCAATCTACAATGGAGTCGGAGTATATTGCCGCTTGCGAAGCTTCAAACGAGGCGCTGTGGCTGAAGAAGTTCGTGATCGAGCTTGGCGTCTTTCCCAGCTGCACTGACCCCGTGGGAATCTTCTGCGACAACACGGGTGCCATTGCTAACGCGAAGGAGCCAAGAACTCACTCTACAGCCAAGCACATCCTCCGAAAGTTCCATGTGACGCGAGACTACGTCAGGGATGGACACACTAGGATTCACAAGATACATACGGATCTGAACGCAGCAGACCCGATGACTAAACCTCTTCCACAGGGCAAGTTTGAAGAACACCGAGAGACCATTGGTGTTAGATACATACCTGATGTAAACTAGTGTAATTTGTACTCTAGTGCAAGTGGGAGACTGTTGGATATGTGCCCTAGAGACAAATTAATAAAGATATTTGTCACATATCCGTTTTGTTCATAATACGTTTTATACTGTGCTATAACTGTATTACTTGGAAATACTAATACAGGTGTAGTATAAAACATGGTTCGTAGTTTAACTCGGGTAAACTATCTCATTGGGAAATTCATTGGTCAAGCTTTCCTGATCATGGCGACACTTAAGTCCATTGACAATGAGGTCATATCGTTAAGGGGAATGATGTGATGGACGTACACCCACCTAAAGTATTGCAATGTGATCGAGTCACATAGTTCAGCGTTGCTATGACTTTGTAACATATGGCTTAGTCCTTAGACCGTAATGATCATACGTAATTGTCATCTATGAGGAGACTTTGATTTGTATCACACCGCCTGACTGAAATATGCTGGATATAACGGTGCACTTTGGGTATTCCGAAATAGATGGTTGATGAGTATGTTAATAGATCAGAGCGGGATTTGTCAGTCCTTGTGACAGGACAGGTACTTTGGGCCCACTCGGTGATATTGCATCAACACCTTGCAAGGACGTGACTAGGTCACAAGAGATGCAATGATCATGGACGAGAGAAGTTGTTTGTTGTGAACGAGATGTGAACACGGTATGTAGGATACCGACGATCAAACCTCGGACAAACAAAGTACCGCAGCACAAAGGGATTACGTCATATCGTTAACGGTTTCCAAAAGCGATCGAATTTAATTCGATGGAAGCGCAGGGGCTGTCAAGGATTGTAACCAGGTCCAACTGACTAGTCATTGGTCAATGAGAAGAGTCTCGACCATGTCTGCTGTTTCCCGGACCGTTAGGGTGTTACACTTAAGGGCAATCGATGCATAGGACAGTTACGGGATCAATCGGTGAAATAGGAGGAATCACCGGAATAGTTCCGGAGGAGGACGGAATGGTTTCCGGACATTTTGAATAGTTCAAAATAAAGTTTAATTGTTTTAATAATGTTTTATTATTTAATTATCTGAATTAAATATTTAAAACATATTAAATAAATTAAAAAATGGGAAAAGGCTAAATGGGCCCATGGGGCCCATTAAGGGAGGAGGGGGTCTCCCCCCTTGGGCTTGGCGCCAAGGGTGGGGCCCACCACCCCCCTTGGCCGGCGCACTCCCCCCCCTTGGGAGTTTAGTCCCACATGGGGGAGGGGAAGAGGATGGCACCCCCCCTTGGCCTATATAAGGAGGGGTAGACCCCCCTTTTTGCAACACACCAATATCTCCTTCTTCCTCCTTCTCCTTCCCGGAAGTGGACTCCCCTTGTTTGGAGTCTGCACCTGGATTGGAGTTCTCCACCATAAGGCAGGCCGTCGTTCTGCTGGAGTCGGGATCCGTAGCCGTCTTTCTTCCGCTGCTCGCCTGGTTCGGGGCCCGGGAGAAACATCGATTGTACCGTACGTGTATAATCTCTTCGAGGCACTACACCTGTGGTGCTACTTCGTCGCTGGAGGTTTACCGGGAGTCATCCTCGCCGGTAGTGGTCTTCTACACAACAGGGAGGTCGTAGTTCCGAGTCTACGCCAGCCACGTTCGCAAGAACGTTTCCCTCTTTCGGTCTTCAAAGGTATGAACACCGATTCCCTCCGTTACTTTACATCGTCATAGCATAGATCTTGGGTTCGGGTACCGTAGGTATGAAAAATTTGTGTTTTCTACCCCGTATCCCAACAAGATCATCTTCAGACATTTTCTTGGTGCCAACCTGAGCATAAGTTTGGCCAGGCTTTGCAACAGTTGACTTAATCTTCGAAGCTTTAACAGTCTCGGGGGCAGTTGCTTCGAGCTGACCAGCAGGCTTCTGCTTCGGGTCATGCCTTTCCTTTGTCCTTTGTTCTGAAGGAACCAGGCGGCGAGGTGGCTTTGAAGCCAATGGGGCCTCTACGACCAAGTTGGATAAGTCAATTCTAGGCCGAGGAGCTGGAGGATCTGTTGGATCTTGAATTCTCACGCCTCTCGAAGCAGGCGGTTTCTCTCCAGCCTTTTTCTTCAGAGGCTTCCGAAGCTTTTGCCTCTTAGGAATAGGAGAAATTGGGGTATGCTCAGATTCGTCATCGGCATCAGCTGCAGGATCCTCATGAATGGAATCCTCAAGCTGTGCGGCAGCATCAGCTTCATCATCAGCAGTTTGCTCACTGTCTTCATCTGAAACAGCAGGAGGAGGTTAAGCACTCAGTTTCCGCAGCCTGCGTCTCTTAGGCTTCGATGTGCCTTCATCAACATGACCTTCAGCGGTCTGTGCTTTTGCCTTCTTCTCTTCTCTGAGTCTTTTCTTCTCAGCCAAAATAGCAAGTCTTTCTTGCTCCTCGGGGTAATCATCTGGTGTCTTAAGTGAGTTGGGGTGAGGAACCTTTGGTGGCCTTGGGTAGTATTTCCTTCGGTTCTCAACAGTGTACTGAGCACACATAGCAGTCGTGTACTGGTATGGTGGGTTGAAGGCAAACTGCATTGCCCACTTCCAATCAGGAATGCTCTTGTACTTATACCATCAAATCCCCGAGTAGCGGCGAATATTTTGCAGGAGAATCTTTCTCATGCGATCATTTTCTTCGGGTGGAGTGTCATAGCCCATTTTCACACGAATGGCTTTGGGAATTCCTCGGGCATTGTTGACTTCCTTCGTTTTGCCTCCTTTTCCTTTTTGCTTCGGGGACTCAGGGAAATCCTCAAGCCCATCAACGATTGGTGATTCATTACCGAATGCAGCCTCTTCATCAGACATCCTGTGAATAGAATAATAGAAGAGGGGGAAAATAGGATAGAGATGGATAAGCACAGGCAAAGGCTTCGACCAAAACAAATTTTGACAAGAATTCAGGGCAAAGCCAAGATCAGATTCATATCTTGAGTTGGATTAGGCTAGAACAAATTCAAGAACAAGTTCTAACTCAGTCCAAACACAAATAGATCTAATCCTAAAACTGACCTGAATAGAAGGGATACTTTGATGCTACAACAAGTTTCCCAGAGAGAAAGGATCAAAACGGATCAGAACAACCCTAGAAAACAGACGAAAAAAAACAAGAACTCAGATCCAACTGCAGGAGAAGAACACGGGAGGGAAGTTGGATCGGAGAGCCCAGCGTACCCTAACTCGGTGACGCGGAGCGTCTACGGCGACGGAGGGCGGGGAAGAGCGTTTCGTCGGCGTGGAACCTCCACGGCGGCGACTGTCCGGCAGTGAAGTGGCGTGGTCGTCGTCGGAGGCGAGAGCTCAGCGGCGTGCTCAAGGAGGGAGAAGGGGAGCGGAGGAGACGAATGAGCTGCGGGCGGTTCACAGGGGTGGTATTCCCTTTATATAGTGGTCGATCTGAAACGGTTATCAGATCGCATCGGACGACTCCTTGTGAGTGTCTCTTCCGATTCAACGGTGGGGATGAAGTGGTGGTTCGTGAGCGAATCTCAAAGGACCAAAAAAAAGACGGGGACTCAACGGTCGAAGAAGAACTCTTGACCGAGAGCAAAAACTTCGATAAAGTTGAAAGCAATTGATTCGGAACTCAATGATGTTCGAAGCATATGTTTTCTATTTCAAATGTGCTTAACCATTCAAGACATAATAGATTGGGAGTGAATCAGAATGGAGGGGATAGGGTACGTAACTTATCACTTCGAAGAAAAACAACAACGAAGCTAAAAGTGATAAGCACAGGGGACAAACGAAATGAATAAACACCAACATATAACTGAAAGCAAATGGAAAACGAAGCTAGACATATAAACAAGGACGAAGGAAAACTCGAGAGAAACTAAATAAACAAACACACAACGAAGGTGAATATGTACACGGGAAAAGTTTCGTTCTTACTGAACATTGTGTGAGTCTAGGATGTTTAGCTCACATCTCAATGCACATAACCTTTTCTCGTCCAATGTCTTCGTGAAAATATCTGCCAATTGATCTTCAGTTCTGACATGACTAATCTCAATGTCTTCCCGCTGAACATGATCTCAAAGAAAATGGTGGCGAATATCGATATGCTTCGTTCGAGAGTGTTGCACAGGGTTGTGTGCAATTTTGATAACACTCTCATTATCACATAGCAATGGAATTTTCTTCACATAAATACCATAATATTTCAGCGTCTGCTTAAGCCAAAGGATCTGAGTGCAGCATGAGCCAGCAGGAATGTATCCGGCTTCAGCAGTAAATATTGAGAAACAGTTTTGCTTCTTTGAATCCCAACACACAAGAGATCTACCAAGAAAATGACAAGTGCCTGAGGTAGATTTCCTGTCCACTCTATCACCAGCCTAGTCTGAATCAGAATATCCAATCAAATCAAAATGAGTTCCTTTGGGATACCAAAGTCCCAATGAAAGAGTATGTGCTAGATACCGAAGAATCCGCTTTACTGCAGTATGATGTGATTCCTTCGGATTGGCCTGAAAACGAGCACAAATACAAACTGATAGCATAATATCAGGTCTAGATGCACATAAGTATAAGAGTGAACCTATCATAGATCGATACTTCTTCTGATCAAAGGGTTTTCCTTTTTCATCAGCATCAAGAAAACCATTGGTTGGCATGGGAGTTCTGATAGTCTTGCAATCAGTAAGATCAATCTTCTTCAGGCAATCCTTCAAATATTTTTCTTGTGAATAAAGGTGCCATTCTTCTGTTAGCGAATCTGAAGTCCAATGAAAAACTTCAATTCTCCCATCATGGACATCTCGTATTTCTTCGATTTCATCCTTGCAAATTCTTCGCTGATTTCAGTGTTAGTGCAGCCAAAAATAACATCATCTACATATATCTGACACACAAATAGATCATTGTTATATGATCGAGTGAAAAGAGTGGGGTCAGTAGTTCCAGGTTTGAAGCCTTTCTTCAGGAGGAAATCCTTCAATGTTTCATACCAAGCACGAGGTGCTTGCTTCAGTCCATCCAAATCTTTGTGAAGCCTGTACACCATGTTAGGATTCTTTGAGTTTTCAAAACCTGGTGGCTGCATGACATACACTTCTTCTATCTCACCATTAAGAAAAGCACTTTTGACATCCATTTGATATAGCAGTATATTTTTGTGGTTAGCAAAAGCAAGCATGACACGAATGGATTCGAGACGGGCCACTGGAGCATAGGTTTCACCAAAATCAATGCCTTCGATTTGGGTGTACCCTTGTGCTACCAGTCTAGCCTTATTTCTTACCACAATACCATCTTCATCTTGCTTGTTGCGAAATATCTACTTGGTGCCAATATAGCGTCTCGTAGCAGAAAACACTATTTTTTCTAACTAGCGTCGCCCTTAACCCAAGATCTATCTAGTTGTAATGCCGTAATGGAAAGACTTGCGGAAACATACCTCGGGGTGTAGTCCGTTGCGCGGGAAACATTCCGGCAAACGTGGTTGATGAAGCCGTAAACCTTTCATAGCCCCCTGGCTGTGTTAGCACCCTGTTGGGTGGTAGTGCCGCACGTGCAGCACCTCGTAGTACTTGCACACATACGGACTCGATGACGACCTCCGTTCTCCGATCCAGCGAAGGTGGCGGAAGTAGACCTCCAGGAACCGGAGTTTCGGCAGCACGACGACGTCCACGTAGCAGAGAAGCCTCAATCCCAGCACAGGTTCCAGACAAGGGGACCCCGGCTTGAGAGAGACGAGAGAGGGGAGAAGACCAGTGAAAACCGATCTCAATTCGGAGTAATATTTGAATTCTCTGCGAATTTTTCTGTATTCAAGAAGTGCACCCCTTCCCATCTTTATATAGGCAGACGGAAGGAGTCAACCCCCTTCCCTTGGAAATGTGGGACTAATCCCTTGCCAAGGGGGGAGGGTGCGGCTAGGAGGAGGGGGGAAGTGGGGCGCCACCCACATGGGCCCCAAGGCCCATGGCGCCCCCCTTTTTTTTCCTTTTCCCTTTTATTTTCCTCCTTCCCCTAATGGGCTTCTTTCACAAATAAGGCCCATTGCAATTTTTAATCTGAAATAAATTATTATTAATTATTAATTCACTTAATTAATAAATAATACATATTATTTCATCTCCCAATGATCCGGAACTCCTTCCAGCTCACTCCTAACGTCCTTCGGACCAACACGAAACTTTTCCGGTACGTCTTTCTCTCTTCTCCGGTAACTCCGATAGTTCCGAAAAGGTCTCCGATATTCATCGAGCCCTTAAGTGTGTTACCCTACGGTCCGAGAACACTCCAGTCATGACCGAGACAAAGGCTACAACCAATGATCAATAGCGGGACCTGGATGCCCATAATGACCCCTGCTCATTCCGGAAGTAACCGATTGAACCGTACACGTTGTATACCATTCCCTTTGTCATGCGATACTGGATTAGTCCAAGATTCGATCAACTGCATCCAATGCATTAGTTCTATCTTATTACCAACAAATCTTATTCACTCGTTCCGCGATATTCATCCTTGTGACCTAGTCACACGTTGCGCAGCTTTATGGATGCAATCTCACCGAGTTGTCCATGAAGTATATTTCCATTATATGGATTGACAAATCCCGCTCTTGAATAAACACTCCTCAACATATCCCATCGGATAGCCCAAGATACACCTTTATGGTCACCATGTTTCAGTGTGACGGTTAATGCACTCAAAGCATCCTCAGAAGATAGCAATTATGCGTGATCTCACGGTCAAAGGAACATGCTACTACGTTCTGTAATTACAACACTAAACTTTTACGATTTGATCATGTTGCAATGCTTGCATTGGGTAATGTTCATCACATCATTCATTCAATGAGGTGACCTTACCGGCAATTGACTTGATTGTCCATGATCGTGAAACCACAATCATCAGTTGACGATAAACCAGTCATCATGAGAGGCTGACTAGGAACTCTGGTTATTTCTATACCACACCTATATCATTGTTTCACTGATACAGTTCCAGCACAGTATGA